>OX578277.1:44703206-45335706 GCA_951217055.1 Gerris lacustris | reverse complement strand
TATAGATACCTACCACACAAAAATATTATTATTGATAACAATGGTAATAAATAAAATATAAACTAACTTCACCTTTTTAGTAAAATTATTCTTTATTTTTTATTCATTTATTTTTATATTATTATTTTATTATTTTTATAACTGGCCGAGCGGAAGTGAGGCCCCCCTTACCCCGAGGCCCGTGTGGGGCTGACCCCATGCACACGGCTAGTTCCGGCACTGATCGTTAGATTTGTATTTTAATGCACTACATTTTAAAATATTTTAATCAAAATCGTCGTAACCGTTTTAAGAAATATTTTTTTTCCCAGGCGTCTGCACAGACGACGACAGACAGACATTTTTTAAAACAACATTTTTGGACTCAGGGGACCTCAAAACGTGTAAGCCCATCAAAATCGAATTTCACAATACTTTCTTTTTATATGAGAAAGTAAAAAACCGAAGTAAATCGGACATTTAGAAATAGGTGGGGCATATATTGCAGATTTACCATTTACCAACACGGTAACATGGTATGGAAGTAAATGACCGAGACTAACTTCGATACCATGTCAATGTGAACAACCAATTTTTTTAATCCGAAGAATATGGCAATTTAGTACTCAAAGCAGGTTATTTCTTATAAAATACTTCTCCCTTTCAAAACGATGAGTAAATATCACACATTGGAGAAGCAAACATACATATATACTAAGATTGGAAACGTATCTAACTCATTAAGTATGGGACAATTTTTTCATTTTACCCAAACCTTTTGGAAAATGTCCCATTTTTTCAAAAAAAACGGGACATTTTCGGAAACCGACGGGACGCCTTCAAAAGCTTTAAATAACGGGACTGTCCTGGTCTAAATGGGGCGAATGGTCACCCTACCTCTACCTTGTCTATATACAGCAGGGCTGTTTTTCTTCAGAAAATGAGGAATAGCACCGCGAAAATTCTAGAGCAAAAAAATTAATTTTGTACTTCGATTCTGTAAACAGCAGTGTCGGGCTGGCTAAAGGGGAGTTCGGGAGTTTTCCCGGTGGACGGTCTGGTTAAGGCCTAAAATGGGCCTGTCTCTTGGCCAACTCAAGGCTTGAGGGCCGGTCTGATGAAGAAACTCCCGGGCCGAAATTTCTTCCCAGTCCGACCCTGGTAAACAGCACCGTGCAATTTATTTTAACGTTAATTTGCTGCAACCAATTACAAAATATGTCCTTGTTCCACCTTCGAGACCTCTTTGAACAAATTCTGATGGACATTGTATCATATTGGCCTCCAGTTAAATGAACTTTGAGTGTAATTGTTTATTATTAAAAAAAAGATGAGTTTATAATAATAAATTGTGAGTTTTTTAACCTTCCATATTCTGCAGAGTTGTCTGCAGAAACTTGTTTAGCAGAAGTTGTTTAGGCAGACTGCCATTAAAGTTGAAGGGTACAACCCTGTATACGCGAAAACACGCCCGGTAGAAATGGGGGGGGGGGGGGGGATAACAGAAAATACCCCAAACTTGAGCTTAAAACTTTAAACAGGAGTTTTAGGACGGGAAAAGATACTATATTATTATTTAATTTTTGAGACAATTATTTTTTGCAACTATATTTTTGGCTAATTCATAGTGCACGTGCCAAAGAAATTATCTAAAGGGTGGTTAGAGGTGGTTAGGGCTGGTTAGAACGGCTCTAAATCTCGGCCTGGCATGTACATTATGAATTTACCCTAAAAAAAAAAAAAAAAAAAAAAAAAAAAAAAAAAAAAAAAAAAAAAAAATAGTGGTTTAAAGAAAAAGAAACCTAAAATAAAAATGTTTATTATTTTTTATTCTAAATTAAGGTTAGCTCCCCTTCCCGCGTAATGTAAAATGTTTTCAGTTTTCGCGGTCTTCCGCCTTCCTTCAGTACGAGTACGACGTTTAATTTATCTTCAATTCAAGTTCTGAAGTTCTGTTTGGATTTCTATTTTAAAATTAACTATTACAATTATTCTATTCAAAATTTTTCAAGTTTAATATTTTAATTTGTTTTTAATGTGGAAAGTTAAAAAAGAAATCATGAAAAAACGTGTCTCTATAAAATTTAAATTTACAAAAAATCAGATCATAGTGAGTTCAGGTAAGTTTTTTAAATGTCTTTTAAAATAAGATGTGTAGTTACTACAACCTTGGTTTGATTTGATAGGGTAGATCAGAGATAAATAATATAATATAGGGGTAAATAGCATGTTACTAAATATCAATTCAGGTAGGTTAAAGTTTTACCTAATACTTAATTTACCCATACTTTTAACTTATATATAATCAAATCAATAAAAAATGCTCTTTGATATTGATAATTTTAACCTGCTTAGAGTACTAATTAATGGTGCTCTCTTATCTGCTTCATTGTTTGACTATAGTAAACACATTATACTTTTTAACTCTGACAGCTTAGGAAAATCAAGAAAATAAATGGGAGGAGAGTGAATGAGAGCTTGAGATTTTGGCGGGTAATAGGTCATTGCCCAATTTTTTTTCTCGATTTTCCCAAGCTGTCAGAGTTAAAAAGTATAATGTGTTTACTATAAAATTATTTATCATTAGGATAAATTAAGGGGAATAGTTGAGTTATTTTCTATTGATTATAAAAACAATGTACATAAATGGGTCATTCTAATTTTTAATTATAGATTTGCTGTCCCCAGATACAACCTGATATGTTCAATCTGCTCAATTGGAAATTTGAGCAGATTAGGGCCCAATTGTGTTAATTGGATGTAAAATTATTTGTTACACAAGCTGGATAATATTTTAAATGCCCAGTATATGAGCCAGAAGAATAAAATGATATTTTAATTTGGCCAAATCCTGGTCATACTAAAGAATACTCTAGGTACACCTATCCTATGGCTAAGGGATACACTAGAGAGATAATATTCCTTTGTCAAAATATTTTTCACATGGAACGTCACTCATAATTTCAGCACAAATGAAGATTTTAGCACTTGAGATTAAGAATTACCAGAAGGTGTAGGTACCGTATACTATAGTTTTAGCCCAAAACGTTACTGTCCCCAGGCATATTTCACATTTTTAATAGTTTTTTGGTAACAAAAATAAACTTGTGTATTCTGAGGTTTCTTATTAAAAAATGTTTGAATTTTGTTAAATATATATGTGATGTATTCATGAACACGCACTAGAGCGCTGGAAATAATAAAGGGCTAGGGTTATCTTTTGTATTGCATTACCTTCTATAATTAACGAACTCATGTCTGTAAATTCAAGTTGTATCTTTGTATCCGAATATATTATTTTAATCAGAGTATATTAAGTGTGAATTATTTATGATACACAACAGTGGCGACGAGGATATTGTTATCGAACCTTTACTTAGTGAATTGTGTAGTGAATTTCAGAGAAATATGACTGAAAACGACTCCCATCACGCCCCGCCTAAAATCCAGGTAGAATCATTCGATCCATCCAAAATTACTTGGAAGATTTATCACCAACGTTTAAACAATAAACTATCATTGTATAATATTCCCGAGGATAAAAAAACGTTGTATTTATTAGACTCGATTGGGGACCAAACATATTCTAGATTGTGCGATCTTTGTGAACCAGATTTCCCTGAGTCCAAATCATTCGAAAATCTATCTAAGATTTTATCTGCTTTTTTCCACCCTGAACCTAATTCTTTAGCAGAGAGGGTTAGGTTTCAACAACGAATCCAGTTGGAGGGGGAGTCTCCTCAAGATTTTGCTGCAGAATTAAAACGTCTTACAAAGCATTGTAAATTCCCGGCCGATTGGTTTGAGTCAGCTCTAGTAACTCAATTTGTTCACGGATTGATCAACCAAGAACTTAAATTAAAGTTAATGGAAACACCTAATTTAACATTTCAAACGGCACTTGAATATTCTTTGTCTTATTCAAGTCTACGTGCAACACAGCAGGGAGCGGTACATTCAATAGCTTCTCAGTCTTCAAGTTCTAAGGCTAAATGTCAGCATTGCGGCTATTCAAATCATTTAAGCGCAAACTGCAAGTACAAAACTGCAACATGCCACAAATGTGGCCAAAAGAATCATATATCTTCTGTTTGCCCCAGCAAAAGGAAACCAGATTTCAGAAAAAATGTGAATGCTCAAAAATCTCGAAATTGCAACTGTCATGAGATTGATATGGAAGATAATATCGAGCTCCAGAGTTTAGGTGACGACAAATCAATTGATATAGGCAGGACTAATTCTGATGTTTTATATATAAATTCTTTAACTAATAGTAACAAGAATAAACTATTTACAACTCTTATGTTAGACAAACTTCCTGTCGAATTTCAAGTTGATACGGGGGCATCCATATCATTAATGCCTGTGACAACATTCAAGGAAAAATTTCCAGGAAAACACATTCTGCCTTCATCACTTAAGCTGAAAACCTACACCGGTGAGTCAATTCCTATTTGTGGTAAAACTAGCTTTAATGTCGCAAGCACGTTTAACAATCAACGTATTATAGAGTTGGAATTATTTGTAGTCAAGGGTAATTACTCTGTTATTATGGGTTTAGACTGGGTTAAGACTCTTGGCTTACCTGTTGATAAATTGCTTAGAACTAATACTGTCAATACAGTATCATCAGTAGGATCTTCATTTCATTATAAATTGAAGATGTTAAAAGACAAATATTCGTCAATTTTCAAAGAAGGGATTGGCCAAATTAAAGGTATAGAAGCGAAAATAGTTTTAAAGCCTGACTCCGGACCCCCAGTTTACAGAAGACATAGGAATGTAGCATTTTCACTTCATGATAAGGTAATCAAGGAGCTGGACCGTTTGGAAAATGAAGGCATTCTTTCTAAAGTGAATCATTCGGATTATGCCACTCCAGTTGTCCCTGTTGTCAAGGGAGACGGGTCAGTACGTTTGTGCTGTGATTTTAAAACTACTATTAATCCTATGATTCAAGTGGATGATTTCCCTATTCCTGGAATAGACATTATATTATCTAATATTGGTAACAGTGCCTTTTACTCAAAAATCGATATTAGTCAAGCTTTTAATCACATAGTTGTTCGAGAACAAGATAGGAAGTTACTCACTATTAACACAATCAAGGGTCTCTACCGCTACAACAGGTTACCCTACGGTATTGCTTCTGCTCCTGCTATATGGCAGCGCACTATAGAGCGCATTCTTTCAGGGATTAGAGGGGTTCAGGTCTTTTACGATGATATTATCATAAGTTCCATAACTGAAGAGGAACATCTGATTATTCTAGAAGAAATATTTAAAAGGTTACAGGACTTTAATGTCAGAGTTAATTCAACTAAATGTGTTTTTTTAAAATCCGCAGTTAAATACTGTGGCTATATAATTTCTAAAGATGGCCTACGTAAATGCCCTGAGAAAGTTAAAGCAATCCTCAACATTCCGCCTCCCACGTCAGTTACTGAGGTGAAATCATTTTTAGGGGCTGTGACATTTTATGGGCGTTTCATTGAGGGTCTTAGCTCTTTGGCACACCCTCTTTATAATTTATTGAAAAAGAATGTCCCTTTTAAAATGTCTCAGTCATGCTTGGATTCATTTCAGAAAATAAAAAATGAGATATCTTCTGAAAATGTTTTAACTCACTTTGACCCTAAGCGGCAGCTAATTTTAGCTACGGATGCCAGTCAACACGGTATTGGAGCTGTATTAAGCCATGCCATGGATGATGGCACGGAACGTCCTATTGCTTTCGCCAGCCGCACGCTTTCCGAAACAGAGCTTAAATATAGTCAAGTCGAGAAGGAAGCATTGTCTATTGTCTACGGTGTAAAGAAGTATTTTCAATATCTGTACGGTAACAAATTCACCCTCCTGACAGATCACAAACCGTTATTGACTATATTCGGCCCGAGAAAAGGTCTGCCAGTCCTCTCTGCACTACGACTACAAAGGTATGCAATTTTTCTACAAGCTTTTAACTTTGATATTCGTTATCGTCGGAGTCAGGATCACGGTAACGCAGATTGCTTATCGAGATTACCGTTACCTGCTACCACAGATGATGAAATTCAGGACAAGGACCTACAGATATTTTCCATAAATCAGATCAATACTTTGCCCGTCACGGCTCAAGAAATCACTAAACTGCTTGTGCATGATAAGGAAATCCTTCCCTTAATTAATAGCTTACGAAACGGAGTTACTTTGCCAGGGGGGCAATTTTGTGGACATTCCATAAATGAATTTTCGCTGATTCATGACTGCCTATTCTGGGGCCAGAGAGTATATATTCCTGCTCCTCTTAGGAAGCGCGTTCTTGAGGAGATTCATGAGGGCCACCAGGGCATAGTTAAAAGCAAGGCTTTAGCTCGAAGTTTTGTTTGGTGGCCTCAAATTGATCGTGACATAGAACAAAGGGTTACTTCCTGTGTTTCCTGCCAAAGGTTTAAAAACGATCCTCCTAAAACATTTCATAAATGGCAGTACCCAGCTTTTCCAATGGAAAGAGTACATGTCGATTATGCCGGGCCTTACAAAGGATGGTACTTTTTAATTATAGTTGATGCCTACAGTAAATGGATCGACATATGCCCGGTCAAATCCATCACAACAAAAGTAACATTGGATAACTTAAAACGTTTTTTTTGTAATTACGGGTTCCCATATGTCTTGGTTTCTGACAATGGCTCACAGTTTCGTAGTTCTGAGTTCTCCCAATATTGTACTGAACATGGCATTGTACAAAAGTTTTCTGCACCCTACCACCCAGCTACAAATGGTTTGGCAGAAAGGGGAGTCCAGTCGTTTAAAGCTTCACTTAAGGCATCTATCGATGAAAGTCAAGATATAGCGAATGCCATTACTTGCTTTTTGACCTCCTACAGAAGAACACCTCATAGCACCACAGGTAAATCACCTTCTCATTTATTTCTGGGACGAGACGTTCGAACTAACATAAGTCTTGTTAGACCTGTTCACCCATCTGTCACCGAGAGAAGCAAGGATGCAACAGTTTCCTGCTCTAGGACACTTGAGGTGGGTACTAATGTTGCAATTAGGATCTATAATGACCCTTCAAAGAAATGGGCTTTTGGCCAAATTGTGAGCAAAGTCGGTGAACTGCATTATAATGTTAAGGTTAATGATGTAGTTCATGTGCGTCACATCGACCAAATTAGGAAAATAGGAGAACTTGCAGAAAACAGTAATATACGTGTTCCTCCAACGCCTAAGTCCATACAGGATTGCATAAAATTCCCCACATCATCACCTCTTCTATTGTCATCATTATCAAGACCAGCTGATGCCGCTATCTCACCAACTTTGGATGCTGCTGAACAGGACCCTGACCAACTCGATCCAAAGGAACCAGCTCCTGATATATCTGTACCTCCCCCCATAAATGTTGAAGATAATATAATGAGTTTTTCAAGTCCTCCACACTCCATTCACCACCATGCATCACTTTCTTCTTCGCCTCCAGATACAAATTCGCCCACCGGATCAACTGACAGCAGCTTTCACTGTCAACCTCAGTCTACTCCTACGTATTCCACCAGAAGAGGAAGAATAGTTAAAAAACCAAAGAAACTAAATTTGTAATAGTTTCTAACTAAGGAAGGAGGTGTGATGTATTCATGAACACGCACTAGAGCGCTGGAAATAATAAAGGGCTAGGGTTATCTTTTGTATTGCATTACCTTCTATAATTAACGAACTCATGTCTGTAAATTCAAGTTGTATCTTTGTATCCGAATATATTATTTTAATCAGAGTATATTAAGTGTGAATTATTTATGATACACAACAATATAGTAGAATTTCTCTTTAGCGGTACCAGTTAAGGCCTCCGCAGACCAGGGCTGGCGCTACGCACAGGTGGCAGCCAAACTCAGAGGGCGGCCGATGCCGCTCTCAGACTTTTTTTTATAAATTGAAAAACAAAATCCATAGTTACAAAACGATAATAATATGAATTGGGTACTGAGTAGGCAGTAATAAACAAACATTTTTGAGTTAGAGCCTTAGTAATAACCAGAGACGGGAAAAAGTCATAAACGTCATAGTCATATGATTTTGTCATAAAATAGCCATTTTAAGCATAAACGTCATAAAATAAGGGTTTCTTGGAATAAACGTCATAAAATGGCCTTTTTTGCCGAATGTTTAGCAAAAAGGTTTTATTTTTTTGTTAAAGAAAATGTTTAAATTGAACATTTGTGGCCCGGTTCCAGGTAAAAGTGCAGTTCGAACAAAAAACCCTTACACCACAGCTTAGTGATAGGCCTGGGCTCTTAATTCCCTGACCACTTTCAGACTTAACTAATGCGATTATGCATACCTACAACCAGGGAGGCACCGACGGTCATCCCTAATTCCAAAATAGGGCTCCTGATCGGCTCCTTCTTGGAACAACTCCTCCGATTAGAATCCATGAAGTTCAAGATAGATTCTCCAGTCAGCCAATAGTAAACCCATTGGATTGGGCAGTCTCCTGATTGGCTGTTCCCTGTTCCATAATTAAAATGTTGTATATATTCATGGTAAGGGAGTAGAATGTTTAATTGCTCATTTGATGACAAGTAACACAAATAAGAAACTCGTGTTACTTGTTTCTTGATTACTTTTACTAGTGTAACTAGTTTCTTAATAGATTCTATATATACTCGTGTCAGAATGCCGAAAACTCCCGCAAACAAATTAACGCTTAAGCGTAAGTGGGTGTCAGAGGAGGTGGACTTTTCTTTGGAAGGTGAAACATTCTTCTGTAAGCCATGTGATAAACAGGTAAGTTCTACACCAACTTTGTATCTGGAGTCTTCAAGGTCTTAGCTTCATTGGATGCTGGAGAGGCGCCGTCAATTCGCAATGCAAAAGAAGCCCTATAGGCTCCAGGACTGGAAACCCACCTGAACTACATCAACGACAACTTTGGGGCATTTTCTGACATAATAGAAGATTTGCAAAAACAGGATATGCTATTTCCAAGCGGCGTCGAAAAAATCAAGACCCTTTGCGGTACCGATTGGGTTGGAAGAGTGGGGGAAAAGGTGAAAGAAAAGTTCACTGCTGTTCTCTCAAGGAATCAGGGGCGGGAACATGCCCAGGCCATAGCTGCCCGGTTGAAGGGCGAGCAAAAGCAAAAGCAAATGACGTGTCATGCATGAAATTTGCTCC
The DNA here is from genome assembly GCA_951217055.1 of Gerris lacustris. NCBI lineage: Eukaryota > Metazoa > Arthropoda > Insecta > Hemiptera > Gerridae > Gerris > Gerris lacustris. Next base: position 45,326,565 of record OX578277.1, on the reverse strand, counting down.
CACCTCATCTGCCGACGCCGAAAGGTCTTTTTCCAAGTTTAAAATTCTACTGACGGACAAAAGAACCAATTTAACGCTGGAAAATATAGAACAACACATGATTACTTTTTACAATGTTAATTATTATCATTTATTACATATATTGTAAATATAATTTTGTATCTATGAAATATTGAAATCTCTTTTGAACTGTTTCCCTCCAAAATAACGAAATGCTTCACGTATAGGCTAAATTTTTACAGATAATAAACGTCATACTTTTGGCTAAAAGGTCATAAAACAACCGATTTTCTAAATTAACGTCATAAAACAGGATAATAAAAGTCATAGAATAAAGGTCATGAAATGGAAAAATAAAAGTCATAAACGTCCCGTCTCTGGTAATAACACCCCTAGACAATACCTCATCAGGTTTTGTTTTAGTTTAGTTGCCGAGCTAATTGCATTTCGGATTGGTTCTTGGTTACACTGGTGTCATTTCTTTTCTGGTGTCATTTGCTGTAAATGAGTATATATGTATCTATGTATGTATTTTTCTTTCTCTAGTAACCCCCTTACTTCTTTTCCATAATCCCTCATACCCTCTTTTTATTTTTTCTTACCCCTTTATAGCTGTTATCTTTACTACCCTTCCCTTAATTTTTGATCTATTATCTCCTAAACCTAATCAAATTAAAATGTAATCTCCTAATCTAATAATCAAATAAAAATATTAAGCTCAGTTCTGATATAGGTCTCTTCCCTAAATTCTGATATAATTCCCTAAAGTTTGTATTTTATGCTAATAAATTGAGGTTGTAGCGAGCATCTGTTTCTCCCGCCTGGAACATCGAGAGCCCGGGGGTATTGGGATGGTCTGACCTGATCCCTCACCATGGAGGTACCCGACTTGCGCCCGCCGCAATTCCTCCAGGGGGCTAGGGTGGCAAACCCCTTCTCCTCCCCCTGGGCCAGCGTTTCCCAAAGTGTGGGTCACAATCCGGCACTGGGTCGTAGAAAAATGTTGCCAGGGCATGAAAACAAATTGTAAAAACATGAAAAAAATGTTTTCGGTTATAAATTCGGTGTTATATTATAAAAATTAGAATGAAATTATTATCAATAAATACTTTTATTTAAGCCTATCTTAGAAAAAATTTCTTCGATAATTTAATGAAGAAATTTTAAATCTTTTGAAACATTACATATACATTTATTGAAACCCATTCAATCTATGATGAAGGAGATTTACATCTAGAAAAACTATTTCTACTTTCCGATATAATTTTTAATGCCTTTTGTCACTACTTAAACATGTGAAGCTGAAGCTGCGTTCTCAGTCTTAGTGTACATAAAAAATAAGTATCAAACAGATTGGATGTCGAACCTAATTTGAGAATAAAATTATTATCATTACCTCCTAATTTGAAATTGTTATGCGATGACAAACAACACCATCCTTCTCACTAAGGACAAAATATGTATGTGGAAAAAGCTTACATCATTTACTAAAGTTTTAAATGAATATATATAATTGTTAATTTTTTACTTATTTATATTTTTCTTATATAATTATTTTGCAATTTTTGAGTACGAATAAACAAACAATTAACTTGATTTTTATTTAAAAAAAATATATATATTTAGTAAATACATTCATTTTTTTTTTTTCAAGGTGGGTAGCGAAAAATTTTAAAATCTCGTACCGGGCCGTGGTCAAAAAAGTTTGGGAAACACTGCCCTGGGCTATAAATACGGGTGCACACTCTGCGAGGATCATTCTTTTCTTCTCCTACACCTTACCTCTTACTTTACTCTTGCCTTCTTACTCACCTCTCTCCTTCCTATCCTTAATAATAATCTCTAGGTATATCCATTTTTTAGGGTCCTTAGGCGAAACCAAACCGTGGGCCCTTATCATTTCTTGTGTTTTTCTGACTGTGCCTGGAGGTCGGTAAAGCATATGTATCCTTAAAATACCCAACACAAAAATTTGAAACTTTCCAGTTACGTTTTGTGTAATAACCTAAACACAGGATAAATGTAAGGAAGCCCCAAAAAATTGTATGAATTTTATGAAACTAATATCTCAAGATTAGTTTCTTAATTTGTCAACAGATACCAGCTCTTGTATCATTTCTAATTTTTCACTATGAACTGACACCTGAAGAGCTGACACCTGCTGATGAATGAAAAAAACTAATCACACAATTTCATGAGTAAGTTCTCCAGTTTTTCAACAGATAGAAGTTAATTTCAAAATTTACTACAAAAAAAAGGAATTATGATACCAGAGCAGACATCTGTAGTCCAGTCTGCAAATACATTTTGCCTCTAATGCTGGTTATTCAAGAACAATTTTGATGATGTTGTTAACTCTCTTCCTTTTGATGCTTTATTTATCTTTTTTTTAAATTAATCATTTAGATTAGATAAAGATTTAAAAATTGAATAAATGCATACTTAAATTACTTAAAAAATATGCAAGAAATGACAAAAGAACAAAAATCAAGATACAAGGTTTCAAAACAAGATTTCTTGTAGCATTTTAAATGACCTTTTATTTACACTAATTTATTCATAAAAATCTCGTGTTAGCAAAAATTAGTAACACTCAAATTACCAGGAAAATTATAAATGTTTATTGCCCAAGTTATTTTTTTACTTTTCATTACTACAGATATTAACAAAAAATAATAAAAACTCAATAAATTCTGAGTGGAAGTAACTATCATTTTCCAAATGACTATTTTGGAAATTTTTTATGATTTTCTGCAATGATTTTGGCCATAACATTTTTGATGAATTTAAATGACAATTTTTTCCATTGAGGATCAAGAAAAAACATTACCAGGTTTAAAATTATATTTGAATTGTTAATCTAGATTAAATACAAATAATTTTACAGCTATTTAATCAATTAAGGATTATCACGAAACTAGTACAAAAAAATGTTATTTTTGTTTTAAAAAAGTTATTTGCTATTATTTTGACTTTTTTAATCACTTAGTTTCACATAGTATACCTATTTTACCTTAATGCTTTTTTTGAGACCTCTCTATCATAATAAAATTCTAGTTTGAACATAATTCTTTCCCCAAAAAATATCCTTAAAATTTTATTTTTATTTATTTTTTGCTACTTTACTCAATAACTTTGTCCCTTACAAAAAACATTGATAGGACAAAAACTGAGAAAAATGGCTATTAAATTGTGTTAATATACAAAGACTCGTCAAAATATTTTCAATTATTAGAATTTCGAGTAATTAAGTCTGCATTTATTCAATGTTTAAATCTTTATTTAGATAAATTAAAAAATCAGTACCTAGCGCACTTTTTATTTTTTAACTTTAATTAGAAGTCAAAAGTAAGAGAATAACTACAAATTTCATCAAATTCTGTCTTGACTAACCAGGTTTCCAGGTAAACCCTCTTTTTTAGTCTACGCAGACTGGACTACTGTTAGTGAATTTAAAAACTGGATAACTCTACTTCTATAAGTATATAGTTTCTAAATTTGTCAAAAGTTAGTACCTCCTCTAGTATAATTTTAAACTCAATGTTTTAGATAATTCTTTTATTTCTTTGTCATAATACATAGCATTTAAAACGTTGAATTCATCTTTGTATTGAATCTACCATGTGAGAGTGAGAAGAGAAACAAGTGTGACGAAAAAGTTGTAGAAGTTAAGGAGTTTAGGATTTTTAAATATAAATACACAAATCTATTATAAGTATAATTATATATACACAGTTTTAATTAATAATTATATTACTTTATTTTCTTTATAAAAATTTGTTTAATTACAAAATAAAAATAACGAAAAACGTGATTTATACTAACAAAATACCTCTCTCTTTAGAAATAACATATTAAACTAACTTAAAATAAAAAATACACACTCTCCACAATTATATATATAAATAGTGTTTCCCCAAAAGAAATTGCACTGGAAAATCAGGCAGGGTTATGATTTTTGGATTTATGCAGGGTTACTTGTTTTGAAATAAATAAACTTCTTTGTTTAAAAGTAGATATATTTCACCCTCCCACATTGGGGCTTCTTCAGGCTTTCAAATTTTTTTTATCACATGAGCCTAATTATATTAGGGTTCTGTTGTTCAGAGCTGTGGTTAGTCTTCGTTTACCGCAGAATGATGATCTACAAAATTTGTTTCAAGGCGTTTTTTGGTAAGAGGCATAGCTTCTAAAAATTTTATGCATGAAAATCAACTAAATTGTGATTTTTAATATATATTTTTTTTTTTGTTTGTTTTTCTTTAATAACTCCAAAATAAAGCTGTTCTGGATCCCCTTTCAAATTACAAGACCCACAAGGGGTGCCGTTTCTTTTGGGGACATCATGTATTAAAATTAATGATGTAGTTAAAAATATGTACAAGAGAAATAATAGAACAAAATATTGCACTTTCTTATTTTTTAAAAATTGTAAATTATGTACACATATATATTTTTAAAAAAATATTCACAAATTTAAAAAATTTAGTACCTAGGTTAATTTTAAATTTTATACTAGAATTGCTAAATTGGTCATTGTAGTTTTCAATTGCTACATAGGTTGGAAATAGTTTTATTTTTATTTTTAAAATCTATAACTACATTTTGCCCCTCTTATACCTATATAGAACTTTTTTTCCTACATAGGTTGGCAATAGTTTTGACTATATAAGTTTCAAAAATAAACTTTCATGGTATATACTTAACAGTTTCTTAAACCAATAATAATATAAAAAAATGTATATACAATATATATATATATATATATATATATATATATATATATATATATATATATATATATATATATATATATATATATATATATATATATATATATATATATATATATATATAATCCCAACTTCCACAAATTTTAAAAAAGTAAAAAAGAAATGATAATTTTGGTAACATTATAGTAATTAATGTATTAATTTTAATATATTACATCTGTTAAAATTAATAAAACTAATATTATTGTAAAAAAAATAAAAATAGTCTGCCATTTAGAGTTGCATAATAGCTCTCTCACGTACTTTAATGATATTATTATTGTCTAATTGATTTAAATTTTCCCCCTTTATTTTTAATCTTTCAAAATTGTTTTGATTTATTACATGAATAAAAATATCAATTCAGCAACATTTAATGAGTGCAGATGGTTTAAATTATTGTGAGACCTTCTGTGGGCTATATTTCTTTAAACCATCCAAAATTCTTAAAAATCGGGTGAGTACTTTGAAGGTTATAGGTCTTAATGAAATAGTACATTTGCGTCTAGTGCGGAAAGTAGCATTTTGCATGTGAGGATGGAGTTTGCACCCAAGCGTCAGCAAGGGTAGTAAAACCACATGAGCAATGCAAAATGCAGTTTTTGCACGAGTTGCATACTGTACCTTATCTACGATTTTAATAATAAATTTAATAATAATGATTTTAATAATAAATACAGAAAAAAAAAACAGTTACTTTAATTAAACAAACCGCAAATTAGTTTTGCTTAATGTAAACAAACTCGCTAATCTTGCGATAAGGTGAAAAATTATGAAACGTGCAAGCGCAATAGAATGACTTTCTATGTACTATACAGAGAAAAAATGTTTATATTTTGTATAAATCGTAAATAAAAAAACTTTGTGCGCATGTGGAAGAAAAACCAATGGGTGCAAAATATTGAAACTTATATTGGTCTAATTGTTATCTACTACCCAAATTTCATTAAAATTGGACGAGTAGTTTTTAAGATATGTTGGTTTGTAAAATTGAATGACAATCAGACATGAGACCAAATATTGTCTCTGATGTCTGAAACCGATTTCAGTCTTGGAATTTTTAAAATCAAAGACATAAAAACCTTTCGTTCTTCAGAACAAACATAGCTTCCACTACCTTCAATAAGCTCGGAAGCAAAATTGTAAAAAAACATTAATTGTAATAAGTACAAGAGTTATGCTTAAAAAATAAGTTATTGGCAACCATGCACAGCCCTAGTGTTCATTTTATGAAACTTAACACCATATTAATTTTACCAAAACTAATACATAAAAAGAATAAATACAGACTAGTTTTACGCACACACTTTAATCGTTATCGCTGTCATTGCTTTCAACAACTCTACCCAGTCTTGAACTGTTTAACCAACAAATTATAACATGACCTCATCCCTCATCCACTTTCTTTTCTCTTCCTTTTGGATTGGATTTGGATTTAATTTACCTTTATTGAATAAGAAAAAATACAACATATTAATACATAATAATATTCCATTACATCGAGTTATCTTTTTTGCTTATTTAACAATTTAATACTACATTAGGTTATCTCTCCACTAGAGAACATGGAGTCCTGAGCTGTGTGGCTTTCAGTTCATGTGCAGGATAAGTCCTGTAGTCTCCTTACCTCCACTACTTCCTTCATCCATAACTGACTTCCACCCTCTTCTTATTAGTCCATGTGTCTAATTCAGACATTTCCTCACCTTCACCTCTCTCTTATGAAAAAACCAGTAAAATCAGTTTATCTTGAATGATGACTGTAGATATTTTTTAAGTCACGTCACCACTATTAATGTGGTCATCAAATGTGCATGTTTAGCTGATGGTCGTACAATTTTTTAAATATTTGATTTTAATATTTTCACTCTTGTACTGGGTTAAAGTAAGTTTTCCATTTGCTTATAGCAATATGTTTAACAAAATCTGCTCAACATTATCCTCCATTCATTGCCCTGAAAAAAAAAGATATATATCTATTATTAATACTTTTTTATTTTTATATAATTAGCTCTTGTCTCTATTTAAATAAATAATCCAAGGTTATTTATTTTTTATTTTTGGTTAGGGTGGCAATGACTTGGAATGTGAACTAATATTGATCTTTACTTTAAATCAAATTATAATAAATTATAATATCATTAACTACGGGAGACATAAAGAGAAAAATAGTCCCCAGCACCGGGACTTGAACCACGGGCCTCCTATATATCCGTTACAGGCGCTCTTACCAACTGAGCTATACTGGAGAATGATTTTTCTCTGTCGTTACCGATACAAATTCCTGAATCCAAGCTTTCAATCTTTTCTACAAGTCTAGCAAGCCAAATATTCACGGCAACAGAACTAGACCGAGAATTAACGCTTATAATTATAAAGTACTCAATTAGTACCTGTACCTGGTACAATCTATTAGACAGGGGCGGATCCAGGGGGGGCGAAGGGGGCGACCGCTCAGGGCCCCGCGCCATAGAAAATTAAAATAAAATACTTATACTTTATAGGCAAATTTATAGTTCATAGTGAAGATTGTCCGCGGGGCCCCGTGCCATGTACAAAACATGAAATATTAGAATTATAAAATTCAGTCGAATTTAGTTTACATGGTAGAGCCTAATACCTAACTACCTTTTCGCGGGGCCCCTCGCTATAAAAAAGTCAAGTTATAAAATATAGCTTAATTTTTTTTTATGTTTAAGATAGCCCGCGGGGCCCCGCTCCATATAAATTAAGTGAGTTAACGTCCTAAAAGTTTTCTCACCCTCCCCCTTTTCAAAATGATGACGATTTTGTTATTTATTCTGTGGGGTAAATCTTCATTATGTGCACCCATATTTACTATATCTAAACGTCCAATTTAATTCGGTTTTTTTTTTCAAACTGTTCCTTTTTACATAAGAAAATCGATTTCGGTTGTAGCATCTCGATATATTCAATTTTTTTTAATTTTAGGGAAAAGTATGGAACGTTATGGTAAGTTTAGGTTGAGTTTAGTACTTTTTGACCTGACCTAACAATAACCTTCTATCATTACCCTATAAAGTGTGACATTTCGTGTATTTTTTTAAAAACAAATAAATAAAACACTGAATTTATCGAGATACTACATAACCTTAATCGTTTGACCATGTACTGAGATATGTAAAATAGACAAATCCTGTAAAAAGGACTAGTAAAAAAAACTAAGTATATCGGACAGTACGAAATAATTGGGTCAATTAGTGCAGTTTTACCAATTGATGTCAAAGAGAAACTTCACCTCAGAGATGCATAAAAACGTTGTTTTGAGAGGTCATATTTACAAAATTTTCCGGGGGAGGAACCCCCGGACCCCCCTTGAAATGTGTCTTTGAAATTAAACTAAAAACTTGGCACTAAAATGGAAAGTTATAAGCTGAGAATATGGATTCTTGAAAGTGCTCGAGTGTAGATTTCAAATTATAGGACTGATCACAAATAACAGAGCTTAACTTTTTATTTACCATGATAATTTAACCATAAAACCCAAAATATCATGAAGAAGAATAAATAGTTAAGTATAACAGGGCTTAATCATTACAATAAACATGTTTCTTTTCGATTACACGTTTGCAAAGAAAATGATGATTAGTTGAAAACTATTATAATTTGAGGGGTTTATGTTCAAATAATATGTTAGATTAAAGTCATGAGCAGAATTGTAATTATTTTAAAATTTTTGAATTATTTTGAGAGCAAAAACGTTGGGCTGGCCCTAAATGAAGGGAATTAGCTGTAAAATAGGATCAAGTTATAAGTGGTTTATTATTAAGTTACTTTATTGTTTTTTTATCAGCAATCCCCTCTATCCTAGGGGGCCCCGCCATTTTGTCTCGCCCAGGGCCTCGCAAGATCTAGATCCGCCACTGCTATTAGAAAATCATATTTTTAAGTTTTAGGTAGTATTCATACTACGGAAAGATTAAATTTTATTTTAAATCAAATTATAATTATCATTAGCTACGGGAGATATACAGAGAAAAATAGACCCCAGCAATATTTGGCTTGCTAGATTTGTAGAAAAGATTGAAAGCTTGTATTCGGGAATTTGTATCGGTAATGACAGAGAAAAATCTCAGTTGGTAAGAGCGCCTGTAACGGATATATAGGAGGCCCGTGGTTCAAGTCCCGGTGCTGAGGTCTATTTTTCTCTGTATGTCTCCTGTAGCTAATGATAATTATAATTTGATTTAAAGTAATATTGATCTTCCAAGATGAAGAGAATACTGCAAAAAAACAAAAAAAACAAAAATTATAGTCATTATCCCATCTATATGTCCATGAAATAAATATCTGGTCCATAATTTAAGACCTTAAATAGAGGATTGAAATTTTATGTTATCCCATCTCTTCCTTCCCCATATTATGTCCATGAATCTGACATTTTACACAAAGACTCTTCAAGAACTGCTGTTTGATCAACACTTTAACTCTTGCCAGAACTGAAAGACAAGCTATGTCTGGAGTATGCCATACTTCATGCTAAACAGCTCAATATATTCCATTGCATAGGTTTCTGTGGCTAGAACCTAACAAATCCAGATCTTCCGGCGGAGAAGAACCCGTCAGAGAATTTGTGAATACCAAGACTATATGGAATTCTCTAAATCTCTTGTGGGGAGTCTTCAGAAGATCTAGATCTAGATTTATTAGCACAATTAACTGTCAAACTTCATGATCAGAACAGTCACTTCTTAAAATAGAGAAACTCTTTTCTAAAAAACCTAAGTATTAATCTTTTATCATAGGTGGACTATTATTACCTGTATCGTGAGGACTACTGCTCTGCTGAGAAGGACTATGATGATGAGAAGGGAAGCAGACAGATATGGTGACTGGATGAAGAAAAGTTTGATCTCCTCTTGGAACATCATCATCCAGGTATGGCAGATCTAGTGTCAGGGGTATATAGTAGGATCCTCGGGAACTTAGAGCAAACACTGGGATCCTTCTTGTACTCAGCCCATTCCCATTGCTAACTGGGATGATTGAGCCTTAAAAAAAGAATTAGATTTAAGGTATTATAGGTCTAAGTAGGGTAAAGAATATACAGTAAGGGCATAAGAAGGTTAAAATACAGACATCAGGTACATGTATTTTGATAGATGATAGATGGAAGGAAGAGGGTGTTAAAGTTGTTAGTTAAACAGGCGAAAGTAATAACTGTAAGGGTGAAGCAGTTAGGGTACAAGGAGACTACAGGATTAGACACATAAATTGATAGGAAAAGGAAAAAACTTATTTTAGAGTTTAAGTAATTTTTACCAGCTTCTTTGCAGAATCTTTTGCGGATATCTTCTTTAAACTTATATGATCCTACTGGGTCGGATCCTTGGCAAGATAATGTTGGTGATAACTAAATAACAATTAAAAAAAGTGACAAAGTTAGTAGTCGTATTTTTAGTTTATAACTAACAATACAGTTGTACACTACAACTAACACTGTGGAGATTATATGTATAGGTAACGTAGCCTTAACTGAGGAATAATCTATAGAATGAGATTCTAGTAATACATTACCTGTTGCGAGAAGGCTATAGATCTAGGAAGGTTATGGTATGTCGTATAGTTAGGTTGAAGTGCGCTACTGCTACTATCTGGGAAGACGCTGTGATTCTGATAAGGGGTCATTGTTTTATTTTGTGTGCAACTGTTATGCTCTTGTATGTTATGACCATTTCTACTGCTGTCCGGTGTTGGAATATGATAACCATTCGTGAACCCATCACCATTTATACCTTTAAGAATAAATATGAATAGCCATTAGAATCAATAATGTTTAAGATAAGCTTTATAGATATAACATAATTAGTACCGATATATTTTAGTGGTCAACCATTCGATAATGATGTTAAGGAATAGTGCAACATTAGATTTGCTTAAAAATGCTGTGAAGATAAAAAATACATTTCTGTTACAACAAAGTACTCATTGTCGCTATCCAAGACTGACTGTTTAAAACCACATTGTAACAAAATAGTGAATTTTGTGAACAACCTTGTTTGATGTCTGCTTCATCATCCATTTCCTCCATTCTTCTTTTGGACTGAGCAGCTGCTGTAACTTGAGCCATGAATGCTTTTCCTAAAAAAATAAATACATCGTGTTAGATTTTTACAATTATGATCTTTCCATCAGCCATTTTTTTCATAAGTGTGGTCTTTTAATTTTTGGAACGAAGTTCCTTATGACACGTTACAGCATCTGGAGCCCGGGAGTGAATCCGACAAAACAGCTTTATCTATTTAATGAGACAAACAACTATAATAAATATACAATACATTTTTTTAGTAAAACCAACACCGACACCGCTATGAAGTGATAAAGATCGCTAAATTTATTAAAGCGGACCTAAATGTTAAAAATAGAGGAAACAACGTTTTTACCGATGTAATGTAACGATTTTAATAAAACTTAATACACAATGTCTAAAGTACAATTGAAACAGGCATGTAAAATTTTAACCTGATACAAGCAGCAGTTTTCGTGTTGAAGTGATGTATTTTATAATATTTTAAATTGAGGCCGGGTAGGTCGGGAGCAGGAATGTTCCCTATAACCACCCCCTTTAACTATAAAATCATCATGATTAATTTTATGATCTTTTAAAATCAGATGTGTCAGGAAATTTGGATAATGAACAAGTAAAAAAAAAAATCAACATGATCGTAAAACACAGATTAGGGAGTTCCCGGAAGGATATTTATTTATTTAATAAAATATTTTACGAGTCCCCAACATCTTAACCCAAGTCCCAACACCTCAAGTGAGTCCCAACGCCTCAAGTGGGGTACTCAAGTATTACAAAAATACACTACAGTAAAATATGAGGTGTGGGGGGTGTTGGCTCGAGATAAAGGAGTATGAAGAAGGTGTAGTAGCTCGGTGAAGTGGAGAGCGACCATTTCAAAGTCTGGTGAAACATGTCTTACCACCCTAGAATTTGAACCATCGCCTGGGTTATTAATAGTGACCTTGGTTTAAGGTGAGAATTAGCTAATGCGCTAACCACTCTTTTTATGAGCAATTTCATTTATTTTATTGTTGTCCTCTTTGATCTTAATGGTACCAGCATTGATCCAAAAGAGATTACATTGACATTAATGTTGTCCTCATAAATCTTAATACTCCCCTCACTGGCCCTAATTTCATCCTTCCTACTTCTAATGGCGTAACCGTTGATCTTAGCACTGTTTTCATTGATCCTAATGCTGTCAATCACAATGTCATGATCATAGCTCTTAATATCATCATTATTGCTTCTAATGTTATATTCATTGTTAAATATGTCCTCATTACTTTCAATGACACATGATTGATCCTAATGTTGCTCTCATTGCTTCTGTCATTTGCATTGCTTCTAATGGGGTAATCATTAATCGAAATGTTGTTGTTGATCATAATGCCACTCTCATTGCTCCTAACATCATCTTAATTAATGCTAATAATGCCCTCATTATGATCTTGGATGAAATACCTAGAAAAGCATTCCCCATATCATCCAGATTATTGCATAGAACTCAATAAAATAAATAAGACAGTAAGCCCCATTTTGGATTCTTGTACACATGTCAAAAGAATTCCATGGTGTTTTGTCTGTATTTTTTCCATAAAATACTAATTTATCAACTTGAAACCACCAAAAACCACTTTAGTTTTTTGTTAGATTCCTCAATTTTCCGATAATGTAACCAATTATAACCACCTAAAATATCAGTCTTAGTATTATTTTATTCCTCGTTAATTAGCTCCTTTTATTTCTCAATAATCTGCCCATAATTTAATCCAAATAAATCCCTTAATACCTTTAAGTATGTTTTCGCAATGGTTGTGCAGATGTGATGTAAGCTGGAGACAGACCGAATCTGATGAGAAGAATCCCTCCACTTCGACAAGGAAGTGCATGGTCTCGGAAAGACATTCGTTGAACCCTAATCTGTAGTGATCTGCTGCACTTATCTTTGTATCTGCCTGCTCCTCCGGGGCCAATCGTAAAACAAATTACAATGAAAGGAATTAGAACAATACAATGGTGTGATTGTGTGACAGAAATATTAATGATTGTGTTTAGTTGACTGGTCATAACAATCAAAAAGTTAACACGCTCACGGCGGACAAACAATTGCTTGGCACACAACAAGGGCTGGGAAATTAAGCAAAAAATCAATTTTAAATAACTAAAGAACAAAAAAACTAAGAAGAGAGTAGATATGTAAGGAACTGTACAGATGGCTAACTGGTTGGATAGAATCTGAACAGTTCATCTGGGCCTGTACTTCATACATACATTTTTCTCTAGCTGGAAATGTGCTAAAGTACAGAGAACTTTAGTTTTCACATAGTTGAATGGTGAATCGATGCACAGGTTGCGTTTTCCATTCCGATCTGCTAATTTAGTATTACTTTATTGAGCAAATGTTTACCTCTTAAAGAAGATAAGCTGTCAAGTGTAAGCTGTTTACTATTGCTAGTGAGCAATCATAACAGTTTGAAACAATATATTGTTAATTTCAATTTTTATTTAATAAGTAATACGCAGGGATAAAAATTTGCATCCTCAGGTTAGATTTGAACTTCGATAATTATTCAAACATATGAATTGCTTCATACCTGCTGCTGTTTGTGTTCTTGAATCCTATTTTCAATATGGCTACTTATTGAATGATCATGGTCTTGCTTTCTTAGTTTTTCAGTTATTTAAAGTTGATTTTTTGGTTTATTCTCCACCCCCTGCTGTGTGCCAAGCAATTATTCCTCCGCTGAGAATGTGAAAGGGGGGGGGGGTTTAGCCTTTGTCTTTTTATAAGTCCAGAATCCAGAGAGTTGGAAAAAGCAACTTCTAGGGCAAAATTTATCTTTTAAAAAATTCTTTCTGATCTGTTAAAAGGCATACTAGGGCAAATTCTATTAATCATTTCAAATTTAGAGTCAAACTCAATTTAGCTTTAATATTTTATTTAATTATTTCAATCATACACTTAAAATCATAACCCGTGTTCCAACAACCTACATGGTGGCTTGGGCCTCCCAAACGATACTGGGTTATCTCACGACTTCTAAACATGAATCCCTTCCGGGAATTGAACCCCTGGATTATTTTTGTGATAAGCAGATACGAATGAAATGTGCTAAAGTTCAGAGAACTTTAGTTTTCACATTCGGATCTGCTTATTTAGTATTATTTTATTGAGAACAGTAAATGTTTACCTCTTAAAGAAGATAAGCTGCCGAGTGTAAGCTGTTTACTATTGCTAGCGAGCAATCATAACAGTTTGAAACAATATATTGTTAATTTCAATTTTTATGTAATAAGTAATACGCAAAAAAAGGGAAAAAAATTTGCCTCCTCGGATTAGATTTGAACTCCGATAATTATTCAAACATATGAATTGCTTCATACCTGCTCCTGATTTTGTTCTTGAATCCTATTTTCAATATGGCTGCTTATTGAATGATCGTGGTCTTGATTATTTCTCTCGGGTTCTACTTTGGTGTATCCAGCTACTAGAGGGCAGCAGGATCCATCTGTATTGGGCAGTCATGATTGGAGAGCCATTTTGAAGTCCGTCATCATCGAATTGCATAGAAGAAAGATTAGTCATTAAGCGAGAAGATCAGCATTGTAGAAAGAGTTCATGTGTCAAAGGTTAGCACAGAAGGATCAGATATCGAAGTAAATATGGAAGATTGGTCATCATCGTGAAGTGTAGGAGATCGGATAGCAAAGAAAAGATGAGACATCAATAGAAAACATCGCAGAAGGCAGATCAGTCATCATCGGAAGCACATATAGAACAGTCGAACATCATCAAGCAGCGTAGATGAAAGATCGGTTATCATCGGTAAGAAAATAAAGTTGGAAGAATTCATCAGCATCGGCAACATATAGAAAACATGAAATTTTTAATTAAATCGTTGTAAATGGTCAATATTTTTCTAACATTCTTTGAATTTTATCCCCTTTCGGAGAGAATTTGATCTCTAGATGGGACATATATTTTATATTTTTGTTAACTTGATATAGTAAAGAAAGAGAAGAATATAGATTAAAAAATCAACCCTGCCAGCTCTGGGGGTCGAACCAGGGATGGAAACATGAATCCTCTGCATCATTCCTCTATTTGTCGTATTTCATAGATTATAATTACCCCACATAAAGATAGAGTCCGTCGCATCTTGGAGTATATCTCCCGACCTACTGAAGCTATATATGTACTTTAAATTTGATATTCAATTTTTAAGTTTTTGGTAGTTTTCATACTACTACGGAAAGTTTAAATTTTATTATAATTTGATTTAAA
The DNA here is from genome assembly GCA_951217055.1 of Gerris lacustris. Taxonomy (NCBI): domain Eukaryota; kingdom Metazoa; phylum Arthropoda; class Insecta; order Hemiptera; family Gerridae; genus Gerris; species Gerris lacustris. Next base: position 45,311,474 of record OX578277.1, on the reverse strand, counting down.
TTTGATATACAAGTTAAACTTTTTTGCCCAAAAAAAAGAAAACCTATTGGGGACTTAAGCACTCCAAATTTCTGCGATCTGCGATCGATTGCCAATAGATCTCAATATTTTATATTTTTTGTAATTTTCAAGTTGGGTATCATTTCAAAGGTATTGAAATTTGGTTCACAAATATATATCGCGTTTCCAAAGTGGCGGCCATTTTACCCCCCCAAAAATTAAAACAAACCCAAAATGAACCCCCCCCCCTGCACTACCCCATTAGAATAGGTCCTAAAAAAAGCAAAAAAAAGATATATATCTCTGTAGTCCAATGAAATTTCCGGGAGTTGATATAAAACTATGGAGCCCCAATATAGGTATTTGTGATTTGAATATTCAAAGTTGGGTATCATTTTAAAGGTATTGAAATTTGGTTCACAAAAATATATCGTGTTTCCAAAATGGTGGCTATTTTACTCCCAAAAAAGTAAAACAAAACGCAAAAAAAAATGTCCCCCCGCGCTACTCAATAAGGACAGGGTCTAAAAATAAGGCAAAAATATACATCTCTGTGTTGCAATGATATTTCCGGGAGTTGAATTAAAAAAGTCAAATTTTAAAAATTTTAGGGGGCCGTAACTATGGAGCCCCAAATTTTTTTTGATTTGTAAATTCGATGTTGGGTATCATTTTAAAGGTATTGAAATTTGGTCCACAATAATATATCGTGTTTCCAAAATGGCGGATACTTTACCCCCCAAAAAATTAAAACAAAACGCAAAAAAAACTGACCTGTACATGGGTGGGCTTGAAGATGTTTCATATGTCTTATAGCCATTTCAATTATCTCTGTCTTTTCAACCCTTCCACGTCCCTTTTTCATGTATTCACTAGGTATAAGCCTGGATAGATCTGAAAGACAGTTGTTCATGCGATCCCGTCTTCGTTTCTCGATAATACGGTGACTTAGTGGGTCCTAAAAAAAAAATAAAATAAGACATTAATCCATTGGATTAATTTATACAGGGGATCCCTGTTAGCTTATTGCTAACTAGGGGTCTAACGCTTTAAATAGATAGCTACATGAAATAAAGAGGCTTCCTACAGGTTACGGACTTTAAAAGAGTAAATTAATTAATATTTTAAGATTCAATAATTCTTTTCGGGAGAAAGAGAGTATTTAACTCTTCAACGCACTGATCACTTTACACATTTATAGATGTGATGATTAGTGTGTTGTAATATCTCCCCATCTTTGGGAATGAGTTCAGATCATTATTAATAGTTTTACAATTTGGTTCTAGTAGAGTCTGTTAAACCTCTCGGATACGATACACTGATAAGTCACTTTACACATATTTTCATTAGTGTGCCAAAATTTCTCACCTCTCGGAATATAACCCAAATAAGTTAAATTCTTAGACATAGTGTTAAACCTAAACCTCCTACGCACACTAATCGACTGATGACATCTATGGATGATGACCATTATAGTGTGTTAAATGTCTCACCTTTCTGGGTCTACATCCAAGGCCAATAATATGGCATAAAGTCAGGCATTAAAGTTCCAAAGAAAAATTGCTAAATCTCGCTGACACGTCTCCTTCACAATTCAAGTAATTATTACTACCAATAATTATCATTACCTCTTTAATTTTCTTTTTTTGAGCTGATTCCAACCAATCTGAATTATTAGTTAGTATACGCATTTTTATAGATACTTTTCGTCACGTTATTTTATAAATGAATAAATTAATTTAAAACGATCTCAGCAATTTTTAATTAACTGATAATTTATAATTAAAAACTATATTTAAGAAATATTAACGATATATTGATAAAAAAAAAAATAAATAAAAAAAATAAGAAAAATAGTTATTCAATCAAATAGTTATGGAGGTAGAATATGATTAACGAATATAACCGAATATTAATGATGTTTTCATTAAAAGTAAAGGAAATTACCTAAAAAGATCAACTATACATAAAGATAATTGACTATGTTTTCCGAAATTTTACTAAAAGAGGAACGTATAAGCCGATCTTTACCGATGTGAATATAGCTTTACACTGAATCCTTCCTGTAGATGAAGGGAGGGTATTCAGAACAAAGGAGGAAGTGGTGGGGGTAAATAGGAAGCATAAGGGGGGGGGGGTGAGAGAGAGACGAATCTTTATTACGTAAAGTATGCACAATTTTTATTTTTTCTAAATAATTTTTACCAGGATCACACTTAGAAATTGCTATAATACTTAATATTATTTGACACATTTAATTTTGCTTTTATATGAAGAATATCATATCTATTAACACACGAATTCTACCCTTAGATTTATATTTGTAATTGAGTAAGTGATTTGTGTAGTTTAAGTTTATTATGTTGTTTTTCATAGTTTTATAAACTACCGTCACGTACATTAACATTATATCAAAGGACAATACTTAATAGAGTAATACATTACATTACTAATTGTTTTTAAGAAGAATATAGGTACTTAACACTATATAGAGAGTGCTTAAATGCCACAGATTTTCTAATAACGAATTGCACTCGTTCTTGAGGTATCGTCATGTCGAATTTTGCAAATAGATGGCCGCTATCTTAAATCAAGATGACACATCGTTGAGGTGCAAAAAGGAACGGGCTAATTTCAAATCACATAGATAATTGGTCCAGTAGGTCCTGAGGTACCGTAATGAGTCAATGGTATATATATATATATATATATATATATATATATATATATATATCAAGATTTAAAGAGTGCAGACGGTAGAAATAAATCTGGGGCTATCTGCGGGCTACATTTGACAAACATCCAATTTTCATCCAAATTTCATGAAACCCAGATGAGTACTTTTGAAGATATAGGAGTATAAAAATGTGGAAGAGAAACAAATAGGTGTAGAAGGTTCAAAGTTATATACTCGTATATGGAACCAACAACCATTGGTTGTTATTTGGTTCTGTTATTCAATTTATTGTTAACCAAGTGTATATAATGTTGTTTAATCGGCAACAGTATTCACTCAACACTCAACCAAAGACATCACAGGTCTGGTAAAAAAAAATATATATATATTTTGGTGCCATGCTCAAAACCCTGAGGAAGTACATTTTTATACTCCTATATCTATATCTTATTAGTGCTCATCCAATTTTTTATGAAATTTGTATGGTTTGTCGAAAGTAGCCCGCAGATAGCCCCAGATTTATTTCAACCGTCTGCGCTCTTTAAATCTTGCTAAATTGGTACTTATTCATGTAAAAAAAAAAAAAAAAAATGTCAGATTTAAAAAACAGGGGAATATTAAATAAATTTGACTAATAAGTTATAGTAAAAGCCTAAAATCACTACAGTATATGAAATAGGACACGAGGAAGCTATGTGCCACGCTAATTGGCAGACTATTTTAAAATATGCGGGGGGTAAACGTCGTTGGGTAACTTGGTGCATGCAGCCTCTTCGCGCCGAGGGGCGCCAATGCTACCCCGTTCTTCCTAAGGCGAAATGTCGTAGAATAATTTTCATTGTAATAATTTTTTTAATGTAATTTCCCCCAAAAACAAACAAAACCATACATTTTTAAAAAACACTTTTTTTTTATTTTCTTTCGGGTTTTAGTCCCGATCAACTGCCAGGGTTATTACAGGACGGGGGTTTTATCCGGCCACTTTACTCATCTAATCGATGAGATCATAAGCGTGAAACCCCGCTGGGATTCGAACTCACAGCCGGGGTTTAGACCTTGGTTTCAGAGTAATAAAACCCCAAAAAACACTATTATTTGGGGGTTTATTCAAAATTTAGGGGGGTTGCACGGGGAAATTTTTTTAAAAAGTTAATAATTTGGACTCAGCGACCCATAAAGCTTAAAGTAAGCCTATTTTCAGAACCATCACTAATTATTCCAGGTAAAATTCCCTATTGCCTGGACTATTATTACTAATTGACTCCTACTACTGTAGAAACAGATTTAAAAGTTATCCTTCCGGAAAAGTAGAGATATATTCCTTCATTATCCCCCCCCTTCCGGTGCTTGAATGGCCGTACAAGCACTTAAACATTTTTTTTTATATATAGGAAAGTTTGCTTACGTTACATCCTAATAGAACAACAATCAACAACAATATTAAAAATTATAGAGGGATCACCATTCATTTATTACACTATTAATTAAATCTTATTATTTTTATTTATCTTTAAAATTATTAACCTTGAATTAGAAGTATTAATACGAGGTTATTTTAGAGACCCGTTCGATGGGGCGAACGTTTTTATCCATATCTGGTTTAAATCAATATATAGAAAGCAATATAGTGATATATAATAAGACGAATCTGCGAAGAAAAACAAATCCTTGTCGAGAGCATAAGGGTGGGCTCAGAATATTTGTTTAAAGCCTTTTGGTAGGCTTAAGCCTTGCGCCCTGAATTATAATTATTACTTAGTAAAGTACCTCACTTCACTCTTGGAGTTCACCCAGCATCGAGATATAAATCATCAGTCGAAAACAGTTCCCCGGATCGTATTTCCGAAGATTTCCATTCAAAATGGCAATGCTTTAGACATACCAATGAACACATAAAAATAAAAAGGGCTTTCTCGGCGAAAAATCTATTTTTTTCGACCATAATGTATATAAAATATACAGGAGAGAATATTAACTACCACAACAAAAATATTCACGTTTATAAGATAATGGGACAGGGTTTTTGTTTTTTTTTATTGTAAGGTATTGTACGTCCCAAAAACAAAATTAATTAAGAAGTCTCCGCTTAGTAATTTGTTTTTTAAAAACGAGTCTAGGGAAGGGCGGTGAAGTCAACATTGGATGCACGTTGCAAAGCAGGCGACCCCCACGTGGCGCGGCACGCTCCCTTCGTTTTCACTGCCGTGCCTGTATTATACCCCGGTATAACACAGGCCAGCCAGTTCAAAAGATAAAAAATATCCTAAACACCTTATATAACCCATTATCTAAATCTCGAAGAAGCTAAATTCAAAAACCAATAATGTAACTGTTATTAAGAACTTTACGCGGGTTTTCCAATATCCCCCTTCCTCCCGGATGTACATGAAATGAAATAAGATTATTTTATTTCTTGGAAAGCTCCACGTGTTCTTTCGAGAATTAGAAAAAATAAATCCAAAATTTACAATGTTTCGAAGATAGATTATTAACGATTATTAAAAAGATAATTTAACGGTTATTGATAACGTTTCGTAAAATAGAAAATAAACTAAGTAATTAAAAAAAAAGCTATAACTATGTTTTATAAAAAAAAAAAGCTATAAACTATGTTTTAACAAATACTGTCAAAGAGCTACAATACATATTTATGTATGAATTTTAAGGTAAATACTAATAAGCCAGGATACGATTATTAACGATATTATATTATATTATAAAGAATAGTAAAGTAAGTAATAATAAGCCAGGGCCAGGATGATATAAAATATTACCGAAGATCAACGATATTTCATTAAGGGATAGTTACGAAGTAATTAAAAAAAGTTAAGAAGAAAATCCAGAATGATAGACGAAGATTAACGATGTTTTATTGAAGAATAGTGAAGTAGGTAATTATTAGCCAGGATAATTAAGTTAAACGATATTTAACGAGTTACACCAGCTCTTTTTGTAAGGTAGAACCGATGGAGGTATGACAAAAAGTCAAAGGACCCAAGTTGTACCTTTTATGAAAATATCAGTTACCGCTGGTGCAATCTGCTTTTCGATACGATACTAGCCGCAATAAACTTTCCAAAAAAACTTTCAAGTTGCGTCCGCCATCTTCAATTTTTTAAGGGGGTAAATAAAATTAACTTTTCGAATTTTTTCCCCAAGCCGAATGTTTTGACCAAGTGAGTTAATATTTTGATTACCCAATCAGTGAATTTTGTCAATTTATATGGGTCATTTTCAAATAAGATGTACCTTTAGGGAAATCAATTTGGCTACTTTATAGAAAATTAAAATAAGCCTTAGACATGATAATATTTATTATTCTGACACATCAGGGACTTAGAATGACATTTTCGTTCAAGAACAGTCAGTTTTCAAATTTATTTACATATATATGAACATATATACATAAAAAATCACATTTTTGTCGTAATGAGTGTTACCATCATAAAAACGGCATTTAAATATTTTTTAGACCTAAAATATTTGTAATTTTTTTAAAAAAAGTAATGAGTGTTACATTTATTATCATTTAATGTTTCCTCAAAGCTTCAAAAATGTAAAGGATACGTTTTCAGTGCATTGTAATAAAAGTTTTTATTATAAAGAAGAAGAAAAAATAATTTTTCTTTATTAAAAAAATAGTTGGACACGGCTACCCATAAGAATTTGTTGTTATTCAAGTAACACTCATTACATTATGGTAACACTCATTACACATTTATATATTGGACCTAGAAAAAATTAAATTTTAACACAAATCTTAAACATTAAACTTTTATTTACAATTTTTGTTTACATGCGGCAAATTTATTTTTTGTAAAAACATTAAACTCAATAATTGAAGCGAGCGTAGCGAGCTTCCTACATTCAACGAAATATGCTCCGTGTCTGTCTGTCTGTCTGTCTGTCAGTAACTTTTACGCGTGTGACGATAACTTGAGTAAAAGTTGACCGATTTTGTTGAAATTTGGTATACATGTTCCTCTTACTAATACTCAGGCTAAGTTCGTTGGACAGCGTGATCCGTCCATGAGTTCGCGCGCAACGCTCGCGTAAACGAGAGGTACAAAAATTAAATTGGAATTTCAGGACGGGAAAAGATTCTATCATCATCTACTCGATGAGACGAACATTTTTTTCAAATGACATTTTTTACTAAAACCAACAGCGACACCGCTATGACTTAATAAAGATCGCTAAAACTATTAAAGCGGACCTAAACGTATATAATAGAGAAAACAACCTTTTTACCGATATCTTACGTTCTAACGAAACGATTTTAATAAAACTTCATATACACCATCTAATGCACAATTGAAACAGGTATGCAAAATTTCAACTTGATACAAGCAGTAGTATTTGAGTAATGAAGTGATACATTTATAATAATTGTTTAAAATCTACTGGGGGGTGGTTAAGATTCTTGTAGTGTATAGGTTTATCTAGGAAGGTGAGCTTTGCACCGAGTACCGAGTACCCCCACTCTACTCCACACTACCCTCTTCCACTTATCTTCAACTATGACATTCATCATGATTTAATTTCAATATTCAGTATTTCATTGCAATACGCTCGCTTCAATGATAGAGCCACGCGATACCTAGTTATTTTTAAGTTTTAAAATATACAGTATTGTAGAACTAACGGAATAGTAACACTCATTACAGGTAACACTCATTTAAACTATGTTTCTTAATTAAACTAATTTAATGTGTACTGATTATATTTTTTTTTTTTTTTTTTTTTTTTTTTTTTTTTTTTCGTTTTATTGTATATTACAACTACAAAAATACATTGTTATAAGTAATAAGGATAATTGTTTTACATGGCGTGGTACTCTTGATGTGAGATACTGTCCAGTGACAGAACTCACCGTTAATGACATGAGTTTAACATGCTATCTAATGTGTATTATGGATACTTTTTTTTTTTTTTTTTTTTTTTTTTTTTTTTTTTTTTTTTTTTAAATATTTAACAAGTCGCGTGGCCACTGCCTTTTGAGTCGTCGGTGAGGATTTCCAGGAATATGATTTGAAAATAGGTTTTGGACTAAGGGATTAGGATGATGGGATACGGAATCATGAAAGGATTGATATCTGGATGTGGCTAGGTCAGAAACAAAGGGCACTTTTAGGTCGTTATGAAGTATGTAGTTAGAAACAAAGAAGGGAGCATTAGTTATTCTTCTTAGGATTTTAGACTGAAGGGATTGGATGCGGTAGGAGTTAGAACGCTTGGTACAGCCCCATAATTCGATGCCGTATGTCCATATGGGTTTTATCATTGTGTTATATATGAGAAGTTTGTTATGTGTACTGAGTTGTGATTTGTAATGTAAGAGCCGGTGTAGTTGTTTATAACGACGGTTGGTTTCTTGTCTTTTGAGTTTTGTGTGGTGTGCCCAGGTTAAACGTCGATCAAGGTGTAACCCAAGGTAGCGGACAGTACTAGAATGAGGAATAGGGATTTGGTTAAGGGTTACAGGTTCGCAGATACCATGTCTCAGAGCAAAGGTCACGTGGTAGCTTTTATTTTCGTTTATCTTAATTCTCCATTTCTTCAGCCAAATTTCAAGAAGTGTAAGATGTTGTTGAACATGGTCGGAAGCTGTATGGGGAGATTTGTGAGAAGAAAGAATGCATTTGTCATCTGCGAAAGATGTCAGAGTGGTGTGAGGATGTTCAGGAATGTCAGATGTGTAAAGGGAATAAAGGATTGGGGCTAGGATACTTCCTTGGGGTACACCTGCTTTTATCTGGAAAATTGAAGAAGTGGAGAGGTTACAAGAAACATGGTAGAATCGGTTTTCAAGAAAGGATTTTAGGATCAGGTAATATGTGAATGGGAGGATGCCCTTGAGCTTCCAAAGTAAGCCGGCGTGCCAAACCCTGTCAAAAGCCTGGGCCTCATCTAGGAAGACCGCCGAGCAATACTTTTTCTGTTCAAGGGAGGAGGAGATTATATCTACAACTCTATGACATTGCTGGATTGTGGAATGCTGTGAGCGGAAACCAAGCTGGTGATTAGGTATGATATTGAGGGAATTAATAATGGGGTTAATTCGACGGAGTAGAAGCTTTTCTAGAATTTTCCCCATTACTGGAAGGAGACTAATCGGACGGTAGGAAGACGGTAAATAGGTAGGTTTGGAAGGTTTGCAGATCATGATAATGTTTGCGAATTTCCATAAGACAGGGAAGTAGGTTGTTCGAAGGACTGAGTTGTAGATATAGGTGAGGTAAATTATGCCTTTTTTGGGGAGGAATTTAAGGATGTTGGATGTGATTAGATCATAGCCGGGAGCTTTATTTCGAGGTAAGTGCTTTATTAAGTATGACACATCAGAGGGATTAAAGGCTTTTGGAGGAGGTGAGAGTTGGAGAGGAGTTGCCAGATCTTGGAGTATAGTTCTTGAATGAGCAGGATCAAAGATGTCAGAATGCGGAGTAAATTGATTTGATAGATGTAAGGCAAATTGCTCTGCTTTATCCCTATCACTTTTTGCCCAGGATTGATCAGGTTTAAGGAGGGGAGAGGGGATGATCTTGTGTTTAAGGATTTTTCGGGTTGCATTCCAAAGGGATTTGTCTTGTGTGGTCAAGTTTTTAGTGTAGTCTGTGAACTGTTCTGCCTTGTATGCTGTCAAGGTAGAAGTTAGTCGTCTAGTAAGTCTGTTAAAAGTCTGTTTGTCAGTCAGGTTACGTGTTCTTTGCCATTTTGCTCTAGCCCGTCTCTTGTCCGTTATTAAGGTTCTTATTGACATTGGTAGTTGTACATTAGTTGTTCTATTTTGTCTATAAGGTTGTGTTGAGTCCCATATGCTTGTCTGTATTGTGTTTGTCAAAGTCTGTACAGCTAGGTCTATTTCGTCAGGTGTTTTTAAAGAAACTTTAAGGTCAAGTCTGTCTTCGACTAATTGTCTATACTTGGTCCAGTCAACATGTCCGTTAATTAAGGTCGGTTTCTTAGGGAAAGAGGAAGGACGAAGGTCTAGGATTAGGAGGACAGCACTGTGATCTGAGGAGAGGTCGTGCAGGTTAGTGAGGTTTGACTGAAGATTATTAAGCGGGGAAGTTACGAAGTAGTCTAGCAGATCTGGGAGTCTGTTCGGGTCTGAAGGCCAATATGTGAACTCAGGAGGAGAAAGAACTTGATACCTAGAGGAAAGGATTACTGGGAGTAAGGAATTTGTACCGCGGGGATTTCTTGTTCTACATCCCCATTGAGGATGCTTAGCGTTAAAATCCCCCCCGGCTATGAATCTAGGACCAAAAGATCTGAAGAGGGCGGTGAAATCTTGAAGGGTAACGGATTTACTGGGAGGGCAGTAAACAGAGGATATTGTAAAATCAAGAGGTAAGGAATTAAGAGTTATTGAAGTGGATTGGATTGATTCTGTACAGGTGGAGGGGTGGAGAAAGTGGGAAAGAGAATTTTTAATTAGAATCGCGCTGCCCCCCTGTGCTGTGTCATTTGGATGGTCAGTTCTGTACGTTTTGTAGTCTCGTATGTGAAAGTGTGAACGTGTTGTGAAGTGTGTTTCGGTTAGAAGGACAATATCAATTCTTTTATGGTGTATTAGTGTATCGAGCTCGTGTTTGTGTTGGGTTGCACCATTAGCGTTCCAAAGGAGAATAGAGAGGGAATTTTGAGTTTGGGGAATCATTTTTGGGAAAAGGCAGGGAAGATTGAAACAATCGAAGAGAGGGTATGAAGGATAGTGAGGAGAGGTTGAAGTGCAGATTTCAGTTCGATTAAGAAGGAATTTAGGGTTGTTTGGAGGTTGCTTGTGAAATCAGTTGAAGTGGAGGGGGGAGGAATAAAGGTAGATTGTTGTCTGTGGGAAATAGGATGGGTAGTATCTGGGTTTGCAGCGGCCGCGTAGCTTAATTTTTGTGTTGGTTCACTGCTGGCGGGGACGGACGAAGTGGTGGGCAGAGATGGAAACTGCGCTGTTGAGCTGTTATTGTTGGGGTGGGTTGGTAGATGCACTCGGCGTTGTTGATTTGGAGCTGTTTGGTTATCGGTTTGCGTGAAAGATTTATTGTTGCTTTTCAGGGCACGTTGAAGCTTCTTGTGGACTTCACACCCTCTATAATTCGCTGGGTGCGCTCCCCCGCATAGTACACAGGTAGCTGGTTGGTTTCTATCTAGCTTCTTACAATCTGAGGTAGAATGGTTTCCCGTGCATTTTACGCATCTGAATGCGTAATTACAATATCTCTGCGTATGACCTAGGCTTTGACACCGCTTACATTGTACTACCTCCTGTTTTTTGTGGGGTTCTTCTACCTTGATTTTGCAGTAGTATAATTCTGTAAGGTTGAATATGTTTTTATTGTTTGGGTCTGGCTCTAAATCTATAAAAAAGAGGGGTAGTCTATTTTTCGATACGTGGTGTATCACGTTGGTTACATTTCTGGGTTTGAATCCCAATTTTTCTAGTTCCTCCTTTATCGTTTCAGGAGATGTTGTCGGGTGGAGATGTCTCATAACCACTCTAAAAGCCTTTTCATCTTTTGATTGGTAGGTGTGGTGCTCAATATTGTGTGACTTTAAATGTCGTACAACAGTTTTAAAGCCTTCAGTTGTTTTTGTTTGCAATAAAACATCTGTTGATCGGGCCTTGCAGATAAAATTCCCCGGACCAAGAATTGTATTGAGGCTAGTGATAAGTCTTGAAAATGCTGTTACATTTTTTATGTATATCGGGGGTGGTTTTACAGTAGTGGAATCACCTGCTTCTTGGTCTGTTTGTAATACACCAAAGGGGTTTTTGGTTGTGAATTTAGGTGAAGAACTAGGACCGGCTACAATATTCCTAGGTAAGTCGGTTGGACGGAGAATAGCTTGAAGAGCGGTGGGCGAGGGGGGTACGGGGGTATCGGAGGAGTTTGAGCTAGACGCAGCGATCAGAGTGGATGAGTCATGAGGGGTGGGGGCTACTCGCTTAGCAGTCCCCTCCACCGAGGATTGAGAGCCTATAGACTGCGTGAGAGATCTCGATCTCTTCTGACTCTTTTTCTTTTTTGTCATATCGTTATTATTGATATATAAAGTTTGTTTACCTTTTGAAGGCCGTTTCCTGATAAAACTCGGCCGACCTGGTGTACCTCGACCGGCCAGTCTATATCACGAATAAAACGCACTTTTTAGAATAATTAATTAAATTAAAATAAAAACTGCTATGATAATAATAAATACTAATATATACAAGAAAAAATAAAAAGATCACACTGGGGAAAAAATGATTAAAAACAATTGAGTTTTACTACTGTAAAATAGGGAAAAAAGAGAGAGCCGATCCGCACGTGTCTAGGGTTAGGTCAACACTGATTATATTAATTAATAACTACTAAATCATATTAATAACATAAATAAATGTTGATTACAACAACAAAAAATGATGGTAACACTCATTACAATGAATAAAAATACTCACCATTTTTTTTTAGTGAAATATTAATTGTAGAGAAGAATAAAGTGCTATCAATCCAAAAAGTCGTTGATTACTGACTTAAATGTCTTCTTAACATAAACAAACCCTAATCCCTCCTTCTTTCTTTCATACTCACCCTCTAATTCTGCCAACTCTTATCGGTAACACTCATTACAAAACCCTTGGGACATACATATAAATATATTTGTTTCGTTTTGTACTAAAGTTTTATTTTTTCCTATCCCATTTATATAAACTTGGATATTTTATTGGTTAAAAAAAAAAAATATAATGAAAAAAAACTTATGAAAAAAATGAATAAAAATCACATTACATGTTATCAAAACTACCGTGGGACGTAACACTCATTACAATTTTTAACATAAAAATTTTTTGAAGCAAGAAATTTTCACCTTATAAGCCATAAAATGACCCTGATTAACACAATAATAGACAGACATCTATAAAAATAAAGGTTTTTTTATTTTTCATTAATATGAATTTTTTTTAGTTACAATAAAATTGTAAAATCTTGGGACAGAAAAGGTACATTTTATTTGAAAATGACCCATATATTTAGTCAACCTACTTTTTTAGATTTTTTTTTTTTATAAAATTGTTAACATCTTTGGTTCTACTCTATATTTAGGGTCCGTAGGCAAAGCCAAGGACCCTTATATTTTCCTGCGTGTGTCTGTCCGTCCGTCCTCTCGCGTGCTCTAACGGCTACACCTTTCGTCCGATCACTTTGAAATTTGGCATGTATGTGTCTTGTACCTACCCACATATTTTAAAAATATAGCGACTTAAAAAAAAATTGTTCAAAAAAATTAGGGTAAAAAAACTTAAGGGTTAAATTTTTTTTCGACACCGTGAGGGGTATCATATGAAAGGGTACGTCGAGCTGATTACAAAAATATATAATTCTTTGGATATAATTTTGATAGGGCGAGCGTAGGCAAGTTTGAAGTGAGTGTGAAACGTGTCCCCCCCCCCCTCTATCTCGCTTATGTGAAGTGCAAAAAATCTGAAAAAATTCCTGAACATTCTTCGACCAAAAGTAAAGATACAACTTTATGGAAATTTCGAAAAAAAATATTATTTTATTTTTTATTGACAAAATACTTTTTTTATAATTATGGTCTTTTCGATGTATTTATATGGTTGTAGTCCGGTTCAGTGGCAAAAAAATACTTTATCAGAGTGTGTTTTGAGATTATCAGACCCTTAGAATTGTTCAAAGTAAGGTTTTTAGCATTTTAAAAAACACTGTTTATACACTTTACAGTTAAACACTATATAGTGTGGCCTACGGACCCTCGCTGTGTGCTGACTAGCACACACTTGACCTGTTTATTTTCGATTAAACTAAGCCTACAAAATGCGCAACATGTTTGTGCGAAAAATAATATTTATTGTTTAGCCAGTTTTGCGCTTATAAAGTCAGACTGGTAGCGATAGAAACACACACACACAGATAAAATTTTAATTTATATATATATATATATATATATATATATATATATATATATATATATATATATATATATATATATATATATATATATATATATATATATAGATGGTAAAGTCGACGAAAAGTTAAAGTACTATACATACCACCTACTCGAGGTTAGGTTTAAAAAGAGTCACCTTTCTGAGAATCAAACCGCATTTGAAGTTAAAGATGACATTGTTGCTGAGCTTATAAAATAATAGTTGCCAAAGAGTAAAAGAGGAAATCATGAATCTTTTGCTGCTAATCTGGAGAGTCGAAAATCCTCGAGGAATGGTCAACGTGTTGATTTGAATTGAAATGTTTTGAATGCAATATAGACATGCATGATCTATGTGTGGACTTGAAGAAATCTTTCGTCAGTATTAAAAGAAACTTAATTACAAAAGCCCTTTAAGTACATGGCGTCCCTAAAAAATGTATTAACTGGTGAGTTTGACTAAAAAAAAGTAGGTCAGGGGGGTACTGGTGACTGCTTTGATATAAGTAGAAGCATCAGACGCAACGGGGTGGGGGGGTTATTATACTCAACCTTTCCTTGTACTTCATGAGGTATGAGGTGGTTAAAAAGATTGCCAAAACAAGCAAAATCATTACCAAAATATGACAAATACTAGCCTATACAGATGATATTACTACAACCACGTCTGCTCGATTATCAATGAATCAGGGGCGGCACAAGGTTGTGGGTTCGCGGTCCGCGTGGCGTCGTGGTCCGCGCAGTGATGATCTGATTCATGTGGTTCACTAATGATTACACCATACTCGCTTTGGCTGTACATTGTACAGAGGTGAAGTGTGAAGTTGCTGGAACTCTTTATCACGGGGTTAGTAAAATGGACCTCAAAAAACCGAAGTTTTCGGCCTAAAAGAGCAATGACAAAGTGTTTCGTTCTACCCGTCCAGTACTAGTAGATCACTGTAATGTAATGCTTTAAGAGCGACCTTTAGTTTTCTTTAGGAGGAAGGGAAAAAGATCGGCCGGAAATAAATGAAGAAAATACCAAATATCTAAAATTATCACCAGAAGAAAGCAGAAGATTTGTTTAAAATATTATATTTAGAAGATCTTGTTTTGAAAATTTCAGATTGTTTATACACCTTGGTGCTGAAATAAACATAGAAATCAAAACTACTTATGAGATTAACAATAGAATCATGATGGGCAATAGAGCGTACTTTGCCAACTTAAAACTATGCAAGTCTCTTCTCTAAGATAAACCACTAGTTAGGTCAGTAGTATGCTAGGTATCAGAGACCCGGACTCTATAATCCAGAGACTGTAACAAACTCAGGGTCTTCGAGAGAAGAATACTATGGAGGGTTTGTGGCCCTGGTGTGCTAGAGGACAATCAGAAACTGGGAGCTATGATAGATTTTGGAGCTCGAAGATGGAAGCATTAACTCTAGAGGCCAAGGGCAACCCCGGCCTGTAGAGTCATGGAGTAAGTAAGTAATAAAACGTCACGAAGATAAATAAGATTTTCTATGAATGTATCTAAAGATTAACGTTATTATTAAAGAACCACAAAGTCCCTGTCGTTATGTTACTATGGCGAAAAGTTTAACTACTATATTCGACACCTATAATATACCTACTTGATGTCACAAAAAAGAATCAACTCTCTGAGAATCGAACCGCATTTGTCATTGTAAGGAAAGTGGTTCAAGGTTTTAGGGTAGATTTATGTCATAAAGTGAAATATTATTTTAATAAAATCAGCTGGTATGAAATCGGTGGGTAAATTCAAGTGCGTTGAACTCTTAACTGGATTACCTTGGCAGACACGTGACTTTTCCCAAAAACCCGCATTATCTAAATCATCATTTGAAAACATAGCATATAACACTAAATGATAGGATAAAAGATAAACATATAATACTTTAGTTCTTACAAGAGACAAGTTTACAATGCACGTTTCAATATGTTACATAATCAAATAACATAGCATTTAAATCCTACAGGATAACAGATAAGAATTACTTCTTTAGTTCTTTCTGTAGATGCGAGTAGTTACAATTCAGGGACATAGATCTAGTTTTAGAACAACTTTAGATCCTCTAGGAATGAGTCTCATGATGTTTAGATTGAAAATTACTGTTTTATCTCTAGTACGTAGTTAAACTACCAGTTAAAAATAAATTGGCTCGATGTGCAAATCTGTTTGTTAAATTCCTTATGCAAACAGTTGTTCAAATATATCTGTGTGTATGTAGACGCAGCTTCAGTCTCGTGATAGTTACCTACTTATCACTGTGTTTAGAGATGTTATCAGCTGTCACGTGTACCATCATAAAGCTAATAATTATCTTTTATCTAACCACTCATAGCAGATATATACAGGGGCTATCTGCATACGATACATTTAATGCATTTTATGGATGATCATTTGTGTGTTGCAATTTCTTACTTCTGGGAATCCAACCCAGATTATTGTTTTTATTCTAGCAAGAAAGAGTTAAACACTGCTCACCATCATGCACACTGATTAGTCACTTTACACATCTATAAATTAAATTTGATTATTATTATCTAAAAATACAAAGTATTCTGTAAAGAGGAAGTATTGTGATGTCCTTTGAGTTAAAAAAGTGGTTTTTAAAATTCGTCTGTCGTCTGTGCAGACATATGGAGCCTAAACTAGAGGCCCGGTTTCGATAGAATTCAGCACAAATGTTCATCATTCATCATAATCCGAAGCGAAGTCGAGAAATACATTTTAGCAATCAATTTGTGGGTGCTATACCCCCAATTCTAAAAACGTTAAAAAAATAAATTACTTAAAAATGGTTCAAATTTGTATTTAGTACCTACATTAAAATACGAATTTAGCCGCATCAAGTTTTTCCTTGAAGAAATCTAGATCTCTAGAAAATGCCTATACAATTTGTAAAGGGTAAGAGGTTGGGTACGATTCCCCGCCGGGAAGATTAATTTTTCTGGTAAATTTTAATAAAATGTTCAATATAATAATTAGATGTAATCTCAAAAACAACTAACTGATAGAAAAGACTGGACCAAGTAATTATGTACTCGTATATGAGAAATTTAGTTCAAGTTGTATCGGACGGATTTTAAAAAAAAAGTTTTGACAAACAAGAACAGAAAAGAAACAAATTAAAAACATTTAAAACGAAAATATTAAAAGTTATAAGTATAAATTAATAGATGGGGTGGGACTACGTTTTTTGAGTGGTATAAAATAATAATTATATGCTGTTTTTTTATTGTTTTTATCGAAAGCCGTTAACTACCTCGCCTCTGGCATTCACCACTGTACGATATATGCATATAGGTATATGTATAATGTGGAACTATCGTTAACCAAAATTGGAGTTACACATTCTACTACACGTGATTTAAATATTTTTATATTTTTCTTCTGAATGTTATTAAATACACATTATTATTGTGCACAAAAAAGCACAAAGGCATTTCTAACAACGGATATCCTTCGATAGAAATATTAATTATTTATTTCTGTAACTTGTTTCATTATTACCTTTTTTTTTGATCTCGTAAAATGCAAAATGATTTACAAAGTATGCAGTCCCCAAACGAAACAGCACCACTTTGGGATAATATAGGAAAATCGACGCTGATCAAAAAATTACCTATGAACATGGGTAAAACAAAGCATCATAATTACAAGATAAAAATAACTTTTTATATACTACGTTTTTAAATTTTCCGTTTAATCATATGTAATGTTGATAATATAATTGTCATTGTTATAATATAATGTTAGTGAGAAAAAAAATAGTTCCGAATTTATTTACTTCACATAAATGACAACCATCTAGAGAGCTGATCTTAAACCTATAAAAGGACAAATCTTTGTACAACGGATCTCCCCAACACCAAATCTAAGCCGTGCCATTGATATGCCCCCGTGTAGGGACAGAAGAAAAGAAAAAGAAAAATCTGTACAAGTGAAGAAGTAGATGTAGAAAAATTAAACCGATACCTAGGACACAAGTGTAAACAAACCTGGTTGTCACACGTCAATTAATTTATTTCTTTGTTTACTTTTCCTTTTTCGCTGTCATTCAATTATTATCTCTTAATAAAAAATCACAAATTTGAAACCCGTCAAAATGAAGATTGTAAACATGGGGCATGTCAAAACAAATAAAATAACTTGCGGATTTTTCCCGAACTAACTTCCACAGCAAAATTTGCTGAAAACGAATTAAATTCTGCTATTAAAATATTGCATTGTCATCGTGTTCTGAGCTATTCTAAAAGTTTCAAATGTCTAGCTACTCGGGAAGTTAGTTAAAAATCGATTGCAAGATTTGTACTGAACAAACAAACAAGAAAGCAAGCTAATAAAAACGTAACGTAATAAAAAATCGTGCTTTTTGACGTTCACCCTTTAAAATTAAAATGAGGCAAAACATTGAAAATCGAATTCTCTTAATGGATTAACAGAGACGTAGAACATTGCTGAAAAATCAGGCATGGGCGGGCACCCAGAGTCCAGAATTTAGGGGGGGTCAAAATAATATATTATTCTTTGACATCGTCTATTATTCTTTGTATATTATTGTAGCTTCTAAATACATACAAATGAAAGTACTAATATAATAAATTTCTAATTTAATTATATATTTTAAACTTAAAAGTTTGTCCTTAAATATTTTTATATTCTATTATCTAATAAATTAGTTTGCCAATGCGTGTGGCACATAGCATCCTCGCGTCTTATTTCGAATACTTTTGATTTCATTCTACCTGTTATTGTCAAATTTATTATTTTAACAACAACAATTTAACAAAACAATTTAACAAAACAGAAAGAAGTGATTTAACTTTGACTTATATTCAGTATTCGTGTGCATGTTTAATCATCCCCCTCTCCAACGGAAAACTCCTAGAATTAAATGCGCAATTTTGCATAAAATTTAAACGTAGACAATATTTGTAGTTAGTGATTGAATTGATAAGAGAGTGTTAATATAATGAAAATATAGGGTGTCCTAGGGATTCAAGGGAGAGAGGCGAGACGATAGAATGTGATAAACTGAGAATGAAGAAGAATACTAAAAGAATGAATTATTGTTTAATCCGTTACAATTATACTATAATAACTTGCTCCTTCTCTAAACCTTTATTTAATAGTAATATTACTTCTAAATATCTGTGTTTTTTGTGTTTTATTGTAACTATACATACATAGAATTATTATAATAATAAACCCTAATGTTTTGATTATAAATTGAACTTGAAAGTCTTACAGTTGTTTTGGGAAAACTTAGCAGAAACAGTTCAGTATTCCAGGGGTGGGTCAAGCGCCCCTGTTTGACCCCCATATGGGCGCACATGAAATCAGGGTATTGTTGTTCAGCGTTCAGCGCTGGGATTGGTTACGACGCAGAATCCTACGCTCGAAGGTAGGGTTGACGTGTCTTGCAAATCAACAGAATATAAGACGGCGAAAAGGGAAGTGCTGCGTGCGGCATGCCATTATTTGGAGTAAGGTCTGTTGGAGAAAATTAGTGGAGAACATCGACTCCGACCTCTGGGGTCTGGTCTACGAGCTAGAAACCCAACTGTGCCATGGAATGGAGGCAACTCTTATGAAAGAAGTTAAGGCAATGGAGATCTCGCATTCCCTTCATCCTACCGGCCACTGTGCATGCTGGACACGGCTGGCAAAGTTTTGGAAAAACTTATTAGAGTGAGACTGAAGGAGGCAACCAAGGCTGCTGGTGATCTGTCTACAATGCAGTACGAGTTTAGATCGGGGCTTTCGACGATGGATGCGATACTCTAAGTATACGAAGCGGTGAAACGAGCGGAGGATCAGAGTGGTGTTCCTGGTGACGCTTGACGTTAAGAACGCTTTCAACTCGGCCAGGTAGTGCGACATGTTTGAGGCACTGAAAGGTTTTAAACTGGCCAGATACCTTCTGCGCATAATTGACGACTACCTGAAAGACCGCGTCCTTATTTATAAAACTAAGAAGGGGCAAGGAAGAGTAGACATATCAGCAGGGGCTGCCCAAGGATCGCTTCTGGGACCGGAGCTTTGGATCTTCTGGATGCCAGAACAGCCCCGTCTGATCACGTACGAATGACGTAGTCGTACTCATCGCATCCTACGACACAGAAAATGCACAAACCAAGCTGAACCAGGTTATGAGAAGGACCATATCTTGGATGTCGGTGAATGGCCTGTCTCTGGCTCTCTAAAAGACCCAGGCCCTGCTAATAACGAAGTGTTCCCTGCAGTGGCGCACCCAGGATTTTTTTTGGGAGGGGCACAGTTAAAAAAAAATAAGGGGAAGGGGACGAGCCGACCGAAAATATATGCATGTTATGCGGGCTTAGCATAATCACAGACAATTAAGCAGTCTGGTTTTCTTTGTTCTTAAATTACTTCATATTAAATTCTATATTAACCATCACATGCTACACTACATAATAACAGTTATGGAGACATTGTCTCAGTGGCGTAGGAACGGGGGGGGCTATCGGGCTCGAGCCCCCCCGTCAGATTTGAAGGGGCAAAAAAATTACAAATAAAATAAAAATTAGTACATGCTTGAAATTTTGTTGAATGATTTGGTAAATAATACATTTATATTTTATTTCAAATAAAAATGTTTTTAACATTAATCAAATGGTATAATATATTATAAACATTTAATTTATTTGAAGTGCCGACGGGTGGGTTTAAATAGGAAGATAAGGGCGGCTGCGGCTAGTAAAGCCAACAAGTCGGCAGTCGGCACATCACAAAGAGTTATCATGACTTCTATTTCTCACCAACACTAAACTAAATAAAATCTTAATAACGTGATCAACTGAGTCAATCAAAATAAATAGCACCTGCTCTGTCGTTGATGACAAGAAAGTTTCGTTTGATTTATCAGACTGAGTTATGTCAACTTGCTATCAGTAGTTTCAGAAGCGCGGCTCAAACCCCGTTTATTAAAAAACAACCACGGTCGTAGTAGGAGGTTGAACCACCCTTATTCTTCTAGACATTATCAACTATGAATTTTAGCTAGATAAGGAGACTTCTCTTCTCTTTCCTCTTTACCCGGCCTTTTTTGATTCTTTAGTCAGGTCCTAGCTCTCTCGCGAATCGTGTCAAACTGAGAATGTAAATTGTTTTTGACTCCATTCACTTTACCTCAATCTCAATTTATTTATTTTTATACTTTTAAATAGTGCATAAAATCTCATTTTTACTTTTTAAACAGTGTATACAATTTATTCTTATACATTTATTAAATTTTGATAGACATCATGAGAAAAAGACGAAATACTTATTTAAATTTGTTCTCTAAAAAGTCGAAACCTACGAATATTTGAACTGCTCTAAAATATGTCTACAACTGCTTAAAATGCTGTTTTTGAACGTTTATTTTCCAAAATTTTCCCGGGGGGGGACCCCCGGACCCCCCTTCTATAGGGGGGGGGGGGGAAAGAGAGGATAGGTTGCAGTCTGATAAAGAGTATCTACCCCCCCCCCCCTTTAGTGGAGGAGCCGAGCCACCCCCGTCAAAAATGAATTCCTACGCCACTGCATTGTCTTATCACAATATTAAGTCTTAGTTATTAATCGAAGTAATTAATGTCATGATCATGACCTTATTTGCTAATAGCAGTATTTGCAAATAATAAATACTTCATGATGATTCCAGTTCAAGTTTATTAACAGAAATAAGATAGGTACTATTAATTCACTAAAGTTGACATGACTCTATAAGACTATGATTCAAGTTTTGTGAATAGGGAAAATAAATAGTACACCCACTTCAGCAGTAAGTAACACAAATATTAATGTATTTAATTTTAATAGATAAATAGTTGGCTTTAGCTTTAGAGTCATTATCTAAAATTAAAATGGTCAATAACATCAAAGATCAGCCCAACCACAATAGACCAACCACAGAAAAACTGCTATGATAAATAATCAATAATCTTAAATACATACAATAGATAGGAGTGGTGTCTGTACATTTATACGATTGGACTCAAATTTTATTGATATTTACACTTAATGAGTAGTCCTGATAACGAATTCAAGTTTAGAAAATGTTGTGTCTGTTTATCTGTGCGTCAATCACGTCCAAATGGCTGAATAGATTTTATAGTTCTTGGGTACAATGTTCAGCTCAATTCTGCGGGTGTTATAGGCTATAATAATACTTGTTGGTACCTTTAGATGGGGTGGAGAGCGGGGCTTCTAAATAGATTTCAAAATTCTAATTTTATTTTTTATAACAACTGTATTTAACCAAAATTGCAGAAGAAGCTAAAGACAATATTTTATGTTCTGTGGAAATTTCTGTAGGAAGAACTGTTCAATCGCTGTTAAAAAATATTAAGATTCATTTTTTTAAACATAATATTATTTAATTAGTTTATTAATCTTAATCATGAAGAAGACTTTTTTTTATAAATGACACCTTACCATGCCTCAAACTTTATTACATAATTATCACCACTTCTTTAAAACGCTAAAATAAAATCTTCGAGTGTATACGTAGTATAATAATTTCTAAATTATATTGATATCTTCCAATAGGGATTGTAAAAACTTTTATTCCTAAGGGGAACATAGGGAAAAGTAAGAAAAAAAGGGAAATTGAGCCCAGACCTATCTTCTAAAGATAGGAAGTTAATACTTGTGATAGGGCTCCTATTTTGAATGTAAACATATAATTATATAATATATTGATCAAAGGTAATTCCAATTTTAACTCAGGAATGTGAAGACACGGGGGATACAGAAGGAAAATACCGCTGCTTTTCCCCCAAAGTTAAAATTTAAGAATTTTTCATTAGTAGTCGGAATTAATTACTAATTAGGGATATTTGCAAATTATATTATCAAAGGGGAGGGGGTATAGAAATAAGGGGAGGGATAGAATCTAGATACTCTCGATTATGAAAATAATTTAAAAGTTTCTTGATGGTATGTTTATAAACCCACAAATTAAAAATAACTCACTTCGCAGCGAAGCAAAGGTATCCAGCTAGTAATAAATAAAATTGCTTTCACTTAAAAAAAAAATAAATTAAAAAATCGGTTTTAGGTCACCTCGGAACTGTTCCTTCACTTCGGAAGCATTGGGCGTGATCAGTACTTGAATGGGTGACCGTTTTGAACTAAATGATTTTTTTATAATCATTTTTCAAAAAAAACAACATTTTTTTATTTTTTTTTATTTTATTTATTTAATTATTTGGATTTTGGCAGTATTTTGACTGATGTAAACAAACTTTAACGTTTAACAAAATTATCACACTATATAATTAATAATTATGTTGCTCTTATAACTTTTCAACTAATCATGGAATTTCATCGGGTTGTTTTCATATTTGTTCCTTATTTTTTCCGGTTCAAACGGTCAAAAACGTATTTATACTTTCGGTATTATTAACCGCCAAAGTTTCAAAATTCCAAAATCGATAACTTCAAAATTAAATTTGGTGGATTTGTTTTCATACAGAGAGGTACATTCGTGCCAAATTCAACTCGATCAGACCGCTTTTTGATTTTTTTTAAAAAAAAATGCTGACTGAACAAACTGGGTTCAAGATGGCGGAAAATGTAGATTTTTCCGGGCGGCACAACTAGAAGTAAGGACTGATTTTTCTGCCAAGTTTCAACTCTCTAGGTTACATACCCTGGGCGATATGATGATAACACACATACAGACGTCATGCTGAAAACCACACAGGAGGTGGTTTTCACCCAAACCGGATAATTCAGTTGAAATCTCAAGAAAAAAAAATGGGTGTAAACACTTTTCTACTTTTCTTACCATTAGGTGAGGAAAAGTAAAAAATAAAAATACTAAAGAGTTTTGTAAAGGCACAGGTTAAAAGTCATCCAGTGGTTACAATGCTAATTTTTATAGGGCCCAGAAGCATAGAAGGTGGTTTAGTCGTATAAGTATTGTAATCATTCTAGATTAGACCAGGTGCTATTTTATTAATCCAAATTACTTCTTACCTTAATTTATTTTTTTTTTTTTTTTGCAAGATATCTTTAATATTTTATTAATTTGTTTACTGATAAATAAATATGTGTAACTGTCCTTGCCTTAGGCTCGGAGGCTAACCACATCACTCGTCAGTAAAATTCCATTTTGCTGCCTAGTTATATAAAAAACTAGATTTTCATCACGGAAAAAAACTGTATTCAAAATCAGACCCGATTACCTAAATGTTTCGCAAATAGTATAAATTACTCTAATATAATATGCATACAATGTTGTAGCTTCATTTAATAGTATAGTTTATTGATAGCTTTAACAAGTCTGTGGAGCCGCCTAGGCCTGATAGTTATTTGGCTACTATTCCTGTCTATAATAGTTTAGATAACTTCTAACATTACTTACGTAGCATATTATTTATTTCTATAATAGTGTAGTATAGATAACTCCTGATAAACATATATGCACCATATATTATTTCTTTCTACAATAATTGTATAGATTATTTCTAACATACATATTATAATGTTTTTTTGGTATAATACCTACTACAGATAAGGTGTAACATACATGCAAGGTAAGGTCTATATTTATATAATAGTATAGATAATGTCTAACATACATACATACAATGTTAAATTTTATACAATAGTATAGATATAGATAACTGCTAGCATACATAGAAATTAATGTCTTACTAAAATAATAGTAAGTATAGATATCTTCAAACATCTTGTTCTTGCATATCTACATTATAAAATAAATAGAAAAAATATAAACGATGCAGCTATTAAGAAAGGTTGATATTCCATTATTTGCAGGCCGGATATCAATTCTGTAGATATATAATTCAGTATTATTTTTAAATAAAATTTGAATTAAATTTAAATTTTAAAATAATGTTTAAAAAAGAAGAAACTATGGGAATTTTAGATGTAAAAAGCATAGTTGAGACTTCTCAGTTGTTAAAATGATTCGTGGAACGTGCTACTAAACGTGTATTTTAACATGGCTGAAACGTGACAGCAATTAAATTCTTTCAAAATTACCAGAAGTTACGATTTCCGCTTGGACGAGTATTTTCCTTGTTTCCATGTATCATCAATAATTTGATTTTTTAATTCTTTCTACGTTTAAAATATATAATTACGTATTAAATATATACGTGGAGATAATAATATTATAATTACATTCAAAGATTCTTTCTCTATCGTTTTGAATGTCGCTAATGCGTAGAGATGAAACAATAACAGCTAAACTCTCGTTTATCCGTTAGGTTGAACCGGATAAACGGATTTTTAGATAAGCAATAAGCAGATATCCATATTTAATAAATATGCCCAAAACTACTCGTATTAAACTTTATCATAAATGTAACTAGCTGGACACAAGGAGTGAGTTATTTTTTTACTTTCTCATATACGTGGTAAATATAAAGAGAAAGTATTGTGATGGCACGAAAATTTGATTTTGATGGATTTACACGTTTTGAGGTATTTTGATTCCAAATTTTAAAAAATGTTTGTCTGTCTTCTGTGAAGATGCGTGGAGCCTAAACTATACCGCAAATTTTGATGAAATTTGGCATACAGATATATAAAAATCATGCCCCGACGTGAAAACGGAGAAATGAATTTTAGCTATATGTTTGGGACCATTTCCTCCCAAAAACCCTGAAAAAAACGTGAATAAATAGATTATTTCTCAAACAGTTAAGAACCGACTATTAAGAATAAAAAATTTTAATATGTAGTCAATTTAAATACAAATCTAACGATATAAATAATTTTCCCGGAAAAAATATGGCTTTCGAAATATTGATAAAAATAAAATTGATTTTTTTGAAAATTGAAAACATAAAGTAAACAACCACCTCATGGGTGGAACATATTTTTAAGAGGGGGGGGGGGATAGTTTATAAAATATTAAATGAAATTAGTTAAGTGATGTGTCCTTTCATATACGTAATTTGTGCCCTGAATGATCCACAGCTTTAAGTAAAATTTAATCAAGGGTACCCTAAAGCCAATTTCCAAATTAATTATAACTGTTAAACAGAAACAGGTGGTTAGTGGTTACATATATAGAGTTATTTATCCTAAATTAATGAATAGATGCACATGCATCCAACTTATAATTATGTTGAAAGAATAACTGTCTATTATCTTCTGATGTTATCTTCTATAAACTTAAATACTAAGAAATTTATAGACTCGAAGTTTTCTTAGTATTTAAGTTTATTGAAGATAATAGTCAATTATTATTCATACATGTTCAAATGTTCATCTATTCATTAATTTAAGATAAATAACTCTATGTAACCACCTATTTCTGTTAAACAGTTATAATTAATTTAAGAATATGTTGTTTTTTCTAGATATATATTTTAAGTACCTTAAACAATGTACATACGTATAACTTCATCCAGGCCTAGTTTATCACCTTCACAGTTGACACCCCACCAACACCTCTCTCTTAGTCTGTCAAAAAACATAAGCAGTGTAAAGTAACGTTACTTAGTTATTATTCTAAAGTCGAAACCGGTATTGCATAATCCATGTATATAAAATCTAAATACCACTCACTCACTGACACATCACGATATCTCTGAAACCACTGGGCATTCATGGTCACTTCCTATGACCATGAATTTTGGTAGGTGTGTTCCTCTTACCTCCTAGGTGCTCGTTAAGAAATCTTCTTAAAATCCGCCATCTTGATTCAAGATGGCGGCCATTTATATACAAAAGTTGTATCATATTTTGACTTAGGAGGGGGGTAAAATAGAAAAATATGTATAGCTCTCTTATATAAAAAGAAGAGTATCCGTGTGAAGAGAGTGTCTTTTATACAAATCTACAGTTTTATCCCAATTTGATGAATATTTACACACTTTTCCTTCAAAACAAGGTGAAGGTGAAGGTCACTGCCTACATGAGATTACGAAATTAAAATTTTGATACACAGGGGTACAGGGTACTAATGACTAAGTAATGGATATACCCTTAATGATTGACGTTGAAAAGCTCTTTAAGATTGAAGTAATTGTTCTTATGTACCTACATTTCTGTCTTATTTTCATTTAAGAGGGGTATAAAATGGAAATTTATATCATATCTATATACGTCGTGTGTGTGTACTTTCTTTATACAAATCTACAGTTTTAGTCCAATCTTATAAAAATTTTCACTCTTGACCTTCAAAGCAAGGGGAAGGTCGCTGTTGACAAGAATTTTTGAAATTTAAATTTTGGTACACAAGGGTACGGGGTACAAATAATGAATACCCTTCATGATGCATTTCGTTGAAAAGCTCTTTAAGAGTACAGTAATTGTTGTTATGTACAGTTTTGTCATATTTTCAATTAGGAGGGGGTAAATATAGAATATTTGCAAATTATCTTATCAAAGAGGAGGGGGAAATCATTGGGAGGAATAGAATCTAGATATTCTCGCATAGTAAAATAATTTAAATGTTTCTCGACGGTAGTTTATAAACTTATCAAATTAAAATAACACTCCGTAGCGAAGCACGGGTATCCAGATAGTTGTATATATTCCTGTGGTCAGACTATAAACTGATTAATCCTTGGATGTGTGTTTATTTATTTACTCAGTAATAAAACCGTGATATCATCAAAAGAATATGTCCCACATGGATCATGTAATGTAATGCAAAAAAAAAGAAAAAATAAAAATCCGACAATTGGAGAAGAATTCATTTTTGAAATGTTAACTTTTTAAGAAAAGCATAGATTTTGTCCTCCTGGATCCTTCCTTGGATTGGAAATATATTTTATCTGCGATTGATACGAAATATTAACATTATATCTCTGGTTAGATGCATAGGAAGTGGTTCTTTTTGTAGCAGTATTCATTGCGCATGCGCGTTCATAATAAGGTGAAGAATTCCTCTTTTTTTCTGCCCTAGGTCGGATAAAAAGAGGAATTCTTCACCTTAACGCACGATTAGTTTGTTTACATTCAAATTTGCTGTTTGTTTAATTAAAGTAACTGTTTATATCGAGGTTTTAGAGAAACAATGAGTGATTTAAGTGATTATGAAGAAAATGAAGAGAATTTACGCCTTCCGAAATAATTAATTCGGCATAAAATTAAAATACAACTAATGAATTAATGTCATCTTAATCAAAAGAAAAATACGTACTTACATAACAGGAAGTTTATTAAATATTTTTTTCCTGTATTTATAAATTAAAAACTTAAATTCGGGACAAGGTATCATTAACGTCAGAGAAAATCATTCTCCTGCGTAGCTTAGTTGGTAGAGCGCTATACTGGAAAAAAAGAGGCCCGTGGTTCAAATCCCGGCGCTGGAGTGTATTTTTCTCTGTCTGTTTCCCGTAATTAATAATAATTATAATTTTATTTAAATTAAAATTTAATCTTTCCGTAGTATGAATACTACCAAAATCGTAAAATATGAATTTTTAATTGATTGTACTAGGTACAGGTACTAATTGGGTACTTTATAATTATAAGCGTTATTTCTCGGTCTAGTTCTATGTCATTAATGTTGACTTCTCAGAATTTTGGAAAATTGAAAGCTTAAATTCGGGACAAGGTATCATTAGCGTCAGAGAAAATCATTCTCCTGCGTAGCTTAGTTGGTAGAGCACTATAATGGAAATATAGAGGCCCGTGGTTCCAATCCCGGCGCTGGAGTGTATTTTTCTCTGTCTATTTCCCGTAATTAATAATAATTAAAATTTGATTTTAATATATATTTATTATTGAAATCCACAATCGTAGATCAAGTACCGTTACGCAACTAGTGCAAAAACTTCATTTTGCTTTGCTCGTGTGGTTTTACTACCCTCGCTATCGCTTGGGTTCAAACTCCACACTCGCATGCAAAATGCTACTTTCCGCACTAGACGCGTAATGTACTATTTTATTATAACGGGTTAACAATGGAATGGGAGAGTTGATTGTAACGATTACTCCAAATGGTGATTTGTTTTTGTTGTTATGCTATAAAATATGTTAATTTCGGGATAATTCAATTCTATGTCTGAAGATGCCCAGGTGTGGGCGAAATATAGTCTGTAAATAAATTAAAATAAGATAATTATTGATTTTTAATTTTCATCACTAAAGACCTACTAAAAGAAAAAGAATAAATCAAAACATAAGGGATCAACTAAAGAAAATAAAAAAGGACTTTTTAAATTAACATATATCTATTTTTGCAATATTAGGGGAAAAACCAACAAATGGAACCTATTTTGCCATGTGTTCGTACTCCTCAGAACTTTCAGGGCTTTTTAATTTGATTACTTTCAAGCATCAATATCAATACACAATTATACTAAACATTATACTAATTTTGCTGTTACTGCCACAATTTTTAATTTCTTCAACAGGACTAATGAATAAATCAATTTTAGATTACACGAAAATATGGCTAAAAAAATGCGTTTAATGTATTTATTTCCTTACATTTTGGAACGAAGTTCCTTATGGCACGTACTGGAGCCCAGGAGTGAATCCGAAAAAAACGACCAAAATCACCGTCACAAAAATAACCGTCACAAAATCACCGTCACGCTAAAAGCGTCACGAAATCTACGGATGACGATAACTCGTGTAAAAGTTGACCGACTTAGTTGAAATTTGGTACACATGTTCCTTTTACCAATGCCCAGGACAGGTTCGTTGGGCAACGTTATCCGCCCAAGCGTTCACGCGCAACGCTCGCGTAAACGTAAGCTTCAAATTTAAAATTGGAATTTTAGGACGGGAAAAAATCTAACTTTATCTATTTAATGAGACAAACAACTTTTATAAATAATTTTTTTTAGTAAAACGAACACCGACTCTGCTATGAAGTGATAAAGATCGCTAAATTTATTAAAGCGGACCTAAACGTTTTAAATAAAGAAAACAACGTTTTTACCGATATCTTACGTTCTAACGTAACGATTTTAATAAAACTTCATACACATCGTCTAAAGCAGTGGTTCTTAACCTTTTGGTAACCACGGCCCCCTTAAAATCTCCAAATATAATATACCTAGTACCTAACTACCTTTCGGGGCCCCCTGGGGGGTCGCGGCCCCCCGCTTAAGAACCACTGGTCTAAAGTACAATTAAAACAGGCATGCAATATTTCAACCTGATACAAGCAGCAGTTATTTTACAGTGACGTGATATATTTTACAATTTTTAAAAGTTGATGGCGGAAGTATGAGGTTTGTAGTTAATATAGGTGGAATATTAAGAATGTAGAGTGATTCCCCCTCTACTGTAATTCGTTTGGTTTCCTTTCGTGCGCAATCCCAACTCTTCTATCTTACTTTCTCTCTCTCACTATACTCTCTCTCTCTTACTCCTTCTTCCTGTCAAACTCGCAATTTATCCACAAAACTAAGCTTTTTTTCAATTATTGTTTCTATCATTGAGAAAAGTATTCGGATAATATTTAAAATGGAAAGTGCACCAAGAGAATTGTCAGAAATTGACAGTGTCGACTATGTTAAATTATTAACCAGTAAAACTGTAAATATGTATAAATTGATGTAATAAAATAATATTGCTCATAAGCGGATCAAGGGATTTTTGTAATAAGTTTTATGTAATAATTTTACTAATAATAATTTTCTAATTGAGTCAAAAATATTTATTGGAACGAGTAGTTAGCAACGTATACGTACTTAGCTGTGTGATTTTATATTTTATCAAAAATGTAAGGAACTTCGTTCCTACCGGGTGTCCCGCGACCCCACTCGTATTTTTTTTTTTTTTTTTACATTATCTCGGAAACTAGATTTTTCCGGGGAAAACGTCTGAAACGTTTTTTATTTTATTTTTTGGGGTTGCGTAGATCATCTTTGAAACCCTTATGATGGGGTAAGATCACATCATCCCTTGAGGGTGATATGTCTGTCCGTCCGTCGTACTTTCCTTCATATCCCCCCGAACCGTTCACGCTATAGAGAGTTGAAATTTGAAATACTGGCGTAACCTTTTGACCACATACACATAGGAAACATATTAAGAAGTTAAACATTTAATATGCACATAGCACATGCGTAATGCGCAAAAATGTGCTAAGCTCGAATTTTTTTAATTTTCGAGAGGGGTATCAAATGAAAGGTACTGAAGAGTAGATTACAAACATTTATAACATTTTATGAGTATTGTTCTTTTTACTGCCAATATTTCGTTTTTAGCGCTCAAATTTCTTTTTTACTTTCTTATAGGGCGGGATCCCGAAACCCTAAAAGTACTCGGATGCAAGTACATAAAATATAATAATTTAAAAATCTTACCCTTGGTAATTTCTTCTTTGAATATCCATACTCGTCGTCTTCGCTGGTTGGTACCGCAGTAAAACTCAGATTCCTACAGTCAAATAGTAATTAAAATTAATTATTTAACAAATACTACCAATTAAAAATTAAATATTACAACTCTAGATTTAAAATTTAATAAATAAAGTACACCTCTGTCCTTGTAGCAACCTACAACTCAACCTAAAGAAACAATAGCCTAATTTTTACTTTCTCGTATAAAGAGGAAGTATTGTGATAGCGCAAAAATTGGATTTTGATATTTTGACGGATTTACACGTTTTGAGGTCCCCTGAGTCCAAAAAAGTGGTTTTTAAAAATGTCTTTCTGTCGTCGTAATCGTCTGTAATCTGTCGTCTGTTCAGACGCGTGGAGCCTGAATTTGACTCACATGTTCAGAAAAATGATACCCCGAGGCGAAATTGAGAAATGAATTTTAACTTCAAATTTGGGGGTGCCTACTGCCCAAAGACTGGAAAAGGTGAAAAAAAATAGATTTCTCGAACAGTTCCGACTATCTTGATTAAACAATAATTCTAAAATTTAGTCCATTTAAATACGAATCTAACGATATAAGCCGTTTTCCTTGAAAAAATCTAGTTCCTGAGAAAATAGCTTTAATCACGGAAGGAGAGAGGCTGGGATTCGATTCCAAGCCGAGGAAAAGTTATTTTTAAGATCAATTTTGATGAAATGTTCAACAATAATTAAATATGCCTATACGAAAACACGAAAACAAATAAATAGAAAACACTGGGCTAAATAATTAAGAACTCATATATGAGAAAGTATCTGAGTTTTCTAGGACCGATTATTTTATTTTTTAATAGTGACACACCTTTAACCACCACCTTTACATTCTCATAGTAAAATATTTAGAGACCTAGTATAACTCATTCCAAAAAACAATGTTGATAATACTACGTTTTACGAATGATGACGGTGACCAACAACTTTTATCATAATTTTATACATTCTCATTTGTAATATATTTAGCGACCAATTATGTATTTCAAGAACCACCATCTACCCATTTATTTTTATTAATTGTGACCTATATGCACTCTAAATCTACACCTATACCTCCGAACCCATAAATTGATTGTTTTTTGCAGTGACCTTATAAGCTTAAAAAGTTTATATCTACTTTGAATTTCATCTTAATTATACCCCCTTCTAAATGTATAAATTTTAGCGACCAGTAATACATTATATTTAACCTTTAACTGCCCACTTCTTTCACTTTAATACGCGTATACACTTCTCGTATGAACGTGTACATCTCAGTTAACCCTCCCCCCTTCTACAGCTTTATGTTAGCGACTTTGACCCCTAATAACTACATAAATATTTTTATTTTGCTATATAACAATAGGAAAGATGATAAAATATATTTTATTGTTGGTGTGACTACTCTTATTTATAAATGTACATTTACCTACATTTACATTGTCATTTCCTTTCCGTTTTTTTCTGACTTTCACAGCAGCTGAGTAGCAGTGAAGGTCATTCAAAACCAACTCCACTTCTTTCACTTACACCCCAATGGTCTATTAACTTATTATTTTATTTTTGGCGACCTAATGCTACATTGTTAACTTTGCAGTCTGCAGTCATTGTATTTTTATTTATTTTTAGGTTTCAGTGACCTTCATCTAACCTTTACTTTCTCATTAAAATTCCATTATCATCTTATGTATTATTTTATTTTTATTGATTTAGTGACCTATTTCTAATCTACACTTCTTCCTTCATTTCCATTATCCTATGCACATTATGTCCATCGACTTTCGACCTTCACCACTGTTTTAATGCTTAGTGGCTTAGTGACTCAAACCTGCGACTATTTCCTTCTTATTTTAGTGACCTATTCCTGATCCTTTACTTCTTTCTGCTTCTATTCTTCTACTTCCATCTCCACCTTCACCATTACCTCCATCTACTTCTTCATTTCCACATCCTTTGCCTCCAACCACATCTCTTTCCTTGCCTCATTACCATTTTATTTTCCGTGGAAAATTCCTTAACTACCACCGTTCACCTTTACCATTCCTTCCGTCTACTTCATTATATTCATATTCTTTCCATGTCATGTTTTCTTCCAAGTCTCCGTGTTTACTTAAACCCTTAGAATAATACTATATATAGAAGGAGCATAGAATCGGAATCCTAAGCAATTACTGATAAGAGACTGAAGCCAACTTTTGCCGAGAGGTTGTGTCCTTAAGACCAGGCTGCCAACATAACAACACTCATTTTTTTCATTTAAACAGGAGAAGGTTGGCCATGCTTTAGTAACTATTCAAGCCCGCTCACAAACATCAAGAAGACAAAACCCTGCCATTGGCTATTGTTTACGTTTCAGTCTGACGTCATTTTTTACAACTCGCCCAGCATGATATAATAAACATTATTTTTAGCATATTTAAAGCTAAAATAAGATAAAACTAAAAAAAAATTTACAATAAACTAAACTGACTATCAATAATTATAATTTAATAAAAAATTAAATTAAAAAACCGAAGGCAAATAATTTTAGAGTTATGACGTCACAAATTACAAAAATGAATTTTTAGAACGCGGATAGGGACACAACCAAAGTTGGCTTCAATGTTATCAGTGATCCTCCTTCTATATATTGTATTATTCTAAGCTTAAACCTTTATTTCAATTGACATCATCATGTTACGCAGTTTTATTTTAACGCCCTAGTCTCCTTCTTTCTATTTCAATAATAATTTGAATAGCTTGTTTTTTCCTCTTCTAAAGCACACTTTGTATGGGGTAGGGAGGGAAAAGATCATAAATTATTCCGATTTCTTGTGAATCCATGAATTCTTTGCACGCTGAACTGAAAGCACATGCTGTCAGTGCCATGTGATGTCCTGACCTCTGTTCAACTTCTGCCACGGCCTTACAAATGAAATGTAAACAGATATTTATGTAAACATATACACCATAGACGCGTACTTTCTTTATATATGTAGAAGGTTAGAAACGTGTCTACCTATTTTACACACTTAAATTTATCTCAATTGACACCAAAAGTTTCAGAAAATAATTATTAAGATGCCTAGACCAAGACTTTTTAAATTGTAAAGAAAGCAACTTTTTTGAATAAACGCGAACTAAAATAGAATAATAATATTAGTTATATTCGCAGAGAGAGGAGTCATTGAAACATGCTAATGATCAATGAACGCATATAGATGAGTGAAGTGACTTATCAGTGAATCTTAATAGGTTAAGATCTTCCTTTCTTCCCCGGCCATTAGTTAACTCTACCCTTAGATCTAAACTACTAAACTACAAACTATAACTATACTAAGGGTTGTATTCCCAGATACGGTAGATGTATAAATTAACTAATTAATGCGTCTGAAAGGTTCAATACTCTCTACCTAGATATAATGTAGAAACAATAACAATTTCTGTGGTTAAAGTTCTGCAGAGGTTAGACATGACAACATACTAATAATACACGTTTATAATCAGAAAAAGGTATGATCAGTGTGTCCTGTAACTACATAATATAATATTGTCTATATATTATATATAAGTGCGTGGAGAATTAAATATAGTATTATGAGAACTCATAATAAATATATATACCCCACTGCATGTAAAATGTATTTGATATACCTAGTTAGTGCCTGTATATATCTGCTATGAGTGGTTATATATAAAATAATTATTAGTTATTATACTGTATACAACTGTTTACTTAAGGAATTTAATCAACTTATTTGCACATCGAGCCGTCGGGTCGAGGTTTTGCCTACGGATCCTAAAAAACAATTAAGTTAAAAAAATATGATTACCATCATAAATCGGACTTTTAGAAGTAGGTGGGGCATATAATGCAGATTTGCCCCACACCATAAATTACATATTCGTCCATCATTTTGATATGGGGGAGGGGGAGGAAACGCTAGGTCTTCACACAAAGTATTTCTAAATAACAGATAGCAGGTTTTGGATACTTAATAGCCATCTTTAGATTCTAAATTAGTTGTTCGCTGTTCACAGAAATATGGTATCGAAGTGACACACAATGGATAATCAATTATTAATGATATGTAGTAAGTAAATATATGTAGTAAGTAAAAACGGGTTAATATTTTAAACTTTTTAGGTTAAATTCTTTATTACATCTCAAACATTAGGCTGGGACGCCCCCCCCCCCCCCCCCCCCCCTGCGACGACGCCCGTGTCTTTTATTTCTCTATCTTACTCATCTATCGTAAGAACTAATTAGAAGACATTCTTATGTAGAGTTTAAGGCCGGTCGTCCACTGGAAGCGACTACGGGCGACTAAGCGACCAGGCGACTACAGGCGACTTGAATCAGGCGACTATGCGCGACAGGGGTCGTCCACTGTAAGCGACTTCACATCTCTGTGCGCCATACCGAGATGTGTGTATATTGCTCGATCACCAAAATTGCAAATTTTAGGGAGACAATAACACCTGGAACGTCTAGCGTTAACTTCCTCAGCAACTTTTCCACACAGTTCCCGCAGAATATCACACGGGAATGATACAAATTATTCCTCATACATAGTGGGGTTTTGTTATAAATTTGCGTGATAAATTTTTCTATATCCATAGTGAATACCGGGTGTCCCAGCCAATATGGAACAGCGAAATATCTCCGGAACCATGATTGATAAAAATATGCGGTTTTCAGGGTTTGATAATAGCTATAAAAGCGCGTCCAGAAGAAATGCAGAACATTTTCTGTGTTAAGCAAATGTGTGTGCAGTTTACATAATAAAAAAAAGTGAATAGGAAGCCATATTTTTCCAAATTATTCCATGCCATCCAAATCCAGTCTAAAATGCATACCTTATTTGTAACTGTTTCTTGCCTAAAGAGTGTTCAGTAAGACTCAAAACGTGAAAAAATTACCAAAAATGCATGTTTTTAAGAATGGATTTGGATTTTACGGTAAAAAATAAAAACTTTTTTTATTGTAATTTGTTCCCCTAAATCCATTAGTTTAGCTGAAAAATGGACAAAGTTTTAATTTTAGCAGGTTCAGTCCTCTCCAGATGCAAACTAATGCTCGGTGCCAAAAATTTCCAAAAGAGTAAAAAAATATTTTTGTTAGCCATAGAATCCAAATCTAGTCTAAAAATATGGCTTCTTATTAACTTTTTTTATAATTTAAACTGCACACACTTTTGCTGAACACAAAAAATGTTCAGTATTATTTTTTCTAGTAGCGCATTTATTTAGCCATTATCGAACCCTCAAAACAGCATCTTTCTATTTATCATAGTTCCGGAGATAATATGCTGTTCCATATTAGACAACCGGTAATTTTATTCCTCACAATAATAGAAATACATAATATTATTATACACTTTTATACATAATATGTAGTTATAATATTTTATTTATTTATTTTTTTTTTTTTTACTCACAGAGTGGGTGAGCGCCCCCAAAAAAGCAAATGCTTGAACCTGGGGGCGGCCACTAGTTTTAGCCATGTATTTTAACAAATATAAAAAATGTTTAATCTAACCTCTTTTTACTCAACAAAAAAACAAACAAAATTTTCAACAAAAACAAATTAAATTATATTACATTGGCAACAAATTACATTATAACAACAATAATTAGGGCAAATGACATTGATATCAATTTAAATATGTTTATAATTATTTATTATTTTTAAATTAGTCAATTTATATAAATATTAAGTAGTAAAAGATAAAAGATGAAGAAATTTATCTGAGTATACTAGTGATAAGTGGTATGCTTAGAGAAAACCAGGTATTTAAACAGGCGACTACGAGCGACTGACTAATCCCATTTCATTGGGACAAGTCGCTAGTCGCCTGTTGTCGCCGGTAGTCGCGCGTAGTCGCCTGCTCAAGGTCGCTTGCAAAGGACGAGGTTATATGGTACTCTATATTATTATTGGTATATAGATTGGTCGCGCCTAGTCGCTTAGTCGCGCGTAGTCGCTTCCAGTGGACGACCGGCCTAAATCCTTTATATTACCTAGGGGTCGATTCTGATTTTTTTTTTTTTTTTACATAAGTATATCAAAATTTGACGTACAATAAATTTATATATTTTATCTACGATTGATACGAAATATAAACATTGTATCTCTGTTTAGATGCGTAGAAAGTGGTTCTTTACGTACTTATATTCATTGCGCATGCGCGCTTCATAATTCCTCTTTTTTTCCGCCCTTGTGTGGTAAAAAAGAAGAATTCTTCTTAACGCACGCTTAGCGAGTTTGTTTACATTTAACAAAACTAATTTGCTGTTTGTTTAATTAATGTAACTGTTTATATCGAGTTTTCAGTGAAAAACAATGAGTAATTTAAGTGATTATGACGAAAATGAGAAGAATAATACTCCTCCCGAAATAGTTAATTAATTCGGCACAAAATACAACTAATGAATTAATGTCATCTTTATCTAAAGAGAAATACGAACTTACATACAGGAAGTTTATTAAATATTTGTTTCTGTATTTATTATTAAAATTATTATTAATAATAAAAATTATTATAATTATTATTAAAATTATTATTTATTATTATAAGTACGGTATACGCAACTCTTGCGAAAACTGCATTTTGCTTTGCTTGTGTGGTTTTACTACCCTCGCTGTCGCTCGGGTGCAAACTCCACACTCGCATGCAAAATGCTACTTTCCGCACTAGACGCGTAATGTACTATTTTCAGGACTTTGTACACGGAGTTTCATCTGTGGTTTTGGTTTTATATTTCTATTTGGGCCGTTTTATTGTGTTGTGCTGTTAATATATTGAAATATAATTACAATTTATATGTGAATCCCTAATGCAGTGTTATATCTAAAATATGAATATACATATCGCAGATATAAAACTGAATTGGGGATGTACATAAAAATTTATACAAACTATAATTATACATCAATAGAAATAAATCACATTTCAAGTTTCACCTACGAAATTTCGCTCAATATAATAACTAGAGTATTAAAATAATTTAAAAAAAAAAAACAATACAACACAATAAAACAGTCCTGATAGAAATATAATGCAAGATAATTTCTTTCATAAACGAAGTCCGAAAAAAAGTCAATAAAAGTTGGTTCGGCGGTAGTTTGTTTTGAATTTCGACTTAAATTGAAATATAATCACAATACCAGACGGATATATCTACCAAAATTTTGTGTTGTGATAAATATACATCATCCACAAAATATTTTTTTTTTTTTTTTTTTTTGTTATTTTACAATAAACAAAGTCACGTTGATAGGCTGCACGCGCATCTTCATAACAATTTTTTATATATAATCACATGAAAAGGGAGGTTACAAAATTACATAATCGACCCCCTGAAAATGTATATTATTGAAATGTTAATTGTAAACTCATTCATCTAATCTACTGAAGTACCTAGTAATTGTTCATATTTTTATCCTGTAGTGTTTGGAAATACCTTTTTTTATTATAAATGTTGTAATACCTTTAAAGATATATTTAAATGTAACTTTGCATATGTATGGATGCAATTATTAGTGTAAAAATATCTCTCTCCTTTCTGTGATTACAACCACAAGAGTTTTAATTTATTATTATTGATTTATAATAATATTTCAAAAAAGTTTTTGTATTTTAGCAATAGTAATATAGTAGGGGTGTATTATATATGTCTGTGTAGGTACATATATATAAAATTAATATATACAAATTATATAAATTTGGTAATATACAATATACTGTATATTTAAACACTTTTAAGTTCTCAATTTATTCAATGCGATATTTCACCACAAGAAACTAGGTAACACATGTGAAGAAACTGATATTAATGATGAGGAGATAGAAAGTTATTATAGAATATATTGTTGAGCACCTAATGTATGAATTTAAGAAAAGGTTAATTAATGTTTTTTTGTTAATATTTAAATGATATAATGTACAAACAGTTAGAATTTAGATGTTACAATTATGCTTTTTGAGGTTTTGTATAAAGTTGTATATTATTTAATATTTTGGATTTATTAATATACAAATTATTTATTTTTAGCTTGACAATGACCCAAGGAGGGGTTGAAATATCGCATTGAATAAATTGATGAAAACTTAAAAGTTTTTAGTTATACTACTACCACTACCCAATAGACTAATAGACCATTAAAGGATTTTCTTCTTGAAACTGATTTGTTTTTTCTGTTTCTTGCATCAAAACCCTTGAGGACAACTTAAAATAAAGTTGAGATGTTGGATGTAGTTTGTTTTATTGCTTCCGAGCTTACCGAAAATAACGGAAGCTATGTGATCGTTTTGAAGAACGCCATTTTTTATCACCAAACTATAAATGTCCTAGACAGAAATCCGTTTCAGACATCAGGGAACATTTTTGGTCCAGTGTCGGTCTAAACGTCAAAATTATTGCGAACTACCATCATAAAAACCACTTTCGGTTGATAGGTCAGAATTTAGTATTTTTTCGTCCCAATAAATGTTCAACCTCCTGGCTCAATGCTTTCTCTTCTGCATGCGCACTAACTTTTTTTTATCAATTATCACCTATATCTTTAAAAATACTCATCCTATTTTGAAGAAATTTTAATGGTTTGTCAAAAGAAGCCCACAAATAGCACCAGATTAATAATAACCTCCGCCGGCGCACATTAAATATTGCTAAATTGGTACTTTTATTCGCATACAAGAACAAAAGTTTGACAGATTTAAATTAAATTAATGAGACGATAATGGGTTGTAAAAACATAATAATATTAGGTAAATAATAATTGATAGTGTGCGAGGAAGCTATGTGGAACACTAATTGGCAGACTTATTTTATTCTTCTTTGTAATTTTGGCGCCCCTTCTAAAACGGCGCCCAGTGCAGCCGCACAGTTCGAAAAGGCCGCGAGCCGCCTCTGACGAGTGATGAATGAATATGAATTAATGATTAGGTCGGTGTCGTTATGTGTTTTGAGAGAGTCGGGGTGACGATGGAAGTTCACGAAACAAGTGTCGGAACCACGCGGAACTCGAGGCAGTTTGAAGGAGAACAGAGTGGGGAGTTCGCTTCACACGTTTGAAGAAACGTGACCACTGTGTCTCGTGCTTCCCCCCACACTTTAACATAGCTACATATCCCACAATCCATAACATATCTACATTTTGTTTCTTGAGAGTCTTCAACCTGTCGCACACTCATCTATGTATGAATTTCCATTAAACATATATTATGTAGAAATATTTCACCTCTCTGGCAATGAAACCACATGAATGTTCATGTTTGTTCTTTAAATCTAAGCAGAGTGCGTTAAACCTCCCAGACAAACTTATTAACTTATCGGTCACTTTACATAAGTATGGATGTGATCATTTGTTCGCTGTAATGTGATATCTCTCTTGGAATACAATCCAAATAACATTTACTATTTTGATGCAAAAATCAATAACCGCGATTGTTATACAAATTTTCAAAGCGCGTTTTTTTTTTATAAAATTGTCAATAACTTAAGTTCTACTCAATATTTTTTTATGAAACCCAGCCCACAACATGCACCACATGTTAGCGTACAGTATTTGATAAAAAATAAATGGATTTTGTTTGCCCAGTATTCCGTCTATAAAATCGGACCTGTGGCAACCAGACATTAAGACAGGAAAAACGTTAAGGCCGGATATTTGGTTTAAGTGGTGTACGAAATAAAAGTATCTATAGATATAGATTATATTCTATGTTTTGCCTTATAAACATAATTTTTATCTTCGAAACCGAGTGAGACAGGATTGAGATTCATATATGTACTTATTTTCAGATCGGTTTTTTTATAAATCGAATTATACTTATTTTATTTCTTTTTATTTCGTATTTTAAGAAATATTAATTTCTCATATACCTAAAGTATTTTTATTAAAATAAAATATAGATAGAAACTAGTGAGATAACGCAAAAATTAGTAAGGTGTTCAGGCCCCCTGAACCGAAAAAATTGTTTTTAAAAAACTACTGGGCTTATTTTAATAAAATTTGGCCTACTTGTTCAGAATAATCATATATGTATATTTTGAGGCCCTACCTCCCAAAAACTATAAAATACATTATTGCAGTATCAAAATATAAATTTTAATATTTCCGGGAAAAATTGTAGAGGAAATAGTAAAAGAGTTCGATTTCCCGCCAGATAGGATTATTTTTATAGTAAATTTTAGTAGGGGTGGATTCTTTACACACTCCTTATATTGTCTCCAATCTTATAATCTAAATATGGTAAAAAAAATCTATAAATGTAAGTCATCAAAAGATATAATTTGAAACTGTTTGTTTTATATTGAATTTTGTTAATTGGGTCCCCTTAGTTTGTAGGTACTCATTAAGAAATATTTTTATAATTCACCCTCTTGATATAAAAAATTGGCCCGAGACGACTCAGACAAATAACTTTCTCATATATTGTTAAAACTGTATTTAAATTCCATAATGTATCATTTAATGATTTAAAAAAAGTTAATTAAAATCGTCGAAACCGTTTTTGAGGAATAATTTTTTTCCACGTTTTTTCAGAATTGTTGGGGGGTAGCGCCCCAAAAATTGGAGCTATAATTCATTTCTCGATTTCGCCTCGGGATATGATTTTTTTGAACATGTATGCCAAATTTCGGCAAAATCAGACCAGTAGGTTAGGCTCCACGCACAGACGTCAGACAGTCATATTTTAAAAACCACTTTTTCGGACTCAAGGGACCTCAAAACGTGTAAATCCATTAAAATTTCAAAACAAATTTTCGCGCCATCACAATACTTTCTCTTTATATGAGAAAGTAAAAAGGTGGTAATTTTTACACAATAAAAATGGTATTTCTCCGGAACCAATAAACCACCTGGAAATTTGTAAGGTTTAGGGTTCGTTCGGAAAGACTATCAAAGCCTTATGCATGATCGCCCAAGGGTTTGTTTAGTACTATGGAGGCTTTAATTATTCTTATTGCCGAACGTGTCTGGTCTTACGATGCGGTAAACAGAAAAGGTTATAAACTTAAACTGGTTTGTAGTTACTGCGAAGCTAATGCGATCACTCACAACTGCACACTTTGGTCTTTGTATAGTTCCAATTAGTAGCAAATTAGAAACAAAAAATAAACATTTACATAATGTTGGATGACGGAGAATTAAACAATGCTTTCAACTTTTAAATTAATATAAAATAGCGCCACAGAAGGTAATATTATGGTTACAAGCTGAAGTAACAGTGATCTTGATTCGGTCGAAGCGGTCTTAGTCTTAACCGCTAAAGATTTAAGAACACGGTCGGTTGGTTTTGGTTAGTTTTTCGGAATGCCCCGGTAAATTCTCAGTCGATCTGGTTAGAAATTTCGAACACACCATTATTAGTTTTCTTATGCAATAAAACGAAACCCTTTGTGCCTATTAGGAACAAGTGTTTTCCCTACTGCTAATTTGAAGTACATATAGCATTTTCAAGACTCAGCTGTTCTGATAGCCTGGTAGTCGTCTGAAACAGAAAGGCCGAGTAAGAAAAAAAAGTTCCTCAAACTTGTAGTGACATTTCATAGCTGCGCTGTTCCCTAATTGTAAAATCTTACACCCCAAAATTGTTTACAACATTTTATTTTATATTATTATGCAAGTCGACATTTTTGAAAAAATCCGAGGTATTCTCGCTTACTTTAAGAACTTAAATGTGTCTCGCATGTGGTTTATAAATCCTATTACATTTTAAAAAATAACATTAATAATTTGCACTGTCAATGGCAATACATAATTTGTAAACATTTCAGCTTTCTAGGTCAAAACAATTTTTTTTACCCCGCAGACAAGTAAAGTAAATGAAATTGTGTAAAAATGCATCTAATATAACTACGATACGTAGCATGGTAATCCAGCAGCATAAAAATAACTCTTGCCTGTCCGATAGTCGAACCCAACTCCTTTATATTATATAAGGAAAGTCGTTCAATAGTTCACATGGCAGACCACGTGTGCCTCTATTATTCATGTGAAAACAATGAACGTGATGTCTCACTAACACAACGACAATAACCTTAGTTTACACTCAATGCCATAATTACACATTCGCGCATTTCTAACCATCTTACAACTAATGCAACTAATTCATATGCATCTATATTTCATATAAATACTAAATGTATACATTAAAAGAAAAACAATAATATAAAAATATAGAAATTAATTTTATTAATTTATATATTAGCAAAGAATCGCTAATGACTCAAAAGCAGTCAAATGGTGTAGTTAAAAAAAATAACAAACAAATTTG
Source organism: Gerris lacustris (assembly GCA_951217055.1). Taxonomy (NCBI): domain Eukaryota; kingdom Metazoa; phylum Arthropoda; class Insecta; order Hemiptera; family Gerridae; genus Gerris; species Gerris lacustris. Next base: position 45,268,286 of record OX578277.1, on the reverse strand, counting down.
TTACTAACATTATTTATTTGATTAAGATATTAATTTCAGTTATTTAATTAATCAATTATAATTTCAAATAGAATATATTAGTATAATAAAATAATTAATTATTAAAGAAATATAATATAAAACTAATTAGACAATTATTAAGTTGAGATATAATCCATTTTATTTATTAAAATTTATTATTTGATAAATTTTATTAATGGCTGTATAAGTCAAATTAATTATTAAGCAAATAAATAGATTTATTAATAATTAATAAATAAATATAGATTTATTAATAATAAATAAATATATATATAAATTTATTAATAATTAATAATAAATAAATAAATTATATATTTCAATTAATCAGTAAATAAATAATATATTTTAATTAATCAGTAAATAAATAGATCTATTAATAAATAACTAAAAATATATTTATTTATAAGTAAAAAATAAATATATTAATAAATGAACAAATAAATATAAATACAAATAATTAAAATATTAATATTACAAATAATTAAAAAGATTAATAAATACATATAATTAAAAATATTAATTATAAAATGAATGATTAAATACCTAAGATTAAAAAAACATTAAATGAATAATTAATGAGGGGAACCAACAATGAAATTAATTAAATAAACAAAAATAATAAATATAATTTAATCGGTAAATTAAATAAATAAAAATCTATTAATAACGTTTATTAAAATATTAAATTTATTTAAAACAATAAAAAATGCAATATTAATAAATTTGAAGAATTTAATTTTCGACTTACTTTTCATATTTCATTTCTCTGTTGATGCTACGTTCTTCCCACATTGTAGAATCCATCATTGTTACTAATTAATGGATTATTTAATTTAAATTGTAAACCAAGATGTAAAGCAGTTATTAAATTTTGAAACAACCTTTTGTTGTTGTTGTTTACGTACTAAACTAATGTAAACAAATATTAAAAAATCAGTTGTTTTTTTTTATTATAATTTGTATAAGTTGTTTTATAAATAATCGTATACTTGTTACTATTATACACTATAATCTACATTAATTTAAGTAATACTAAAATAATTTATCGAAAACATTGTATGTTTATAATTTAAAATTGTTTCTTTATTGATTAATTTTAAAAATATAATTTTTTTTAATTGTCCGCAAAATTTCAATATTTTAAAAAATCAATCGTTTTATAAATTCGCTAAGGTGGTTAAAAATGCGTCAAAGTGGTTATTCAAATTGATTTATTTTAATTGGGGTTCAAATAAGCGTGAACTGGGCCGGTGTTTAAGCGGAACTGTCTGGTATTTACTGACGCGGGATGTGGGGTTGATTCTCCCACTAGCTGGAAGTATAATAATGTGCCTTCTTTTTCATTTAGTTCGGTTAATAATCCGCTAGAAAGCAGCACTTGTATGAATATTTAAAGACAAGATTTTTTTTTTTCAGAACTTATTAATTTATTAAGTCATCTCCAATTTCTTTTTCTGAACTTTATGGAATTAAAAGAATTTACGATGTCAATAAAAGTTCAGAAGGAACCTTGGGCTATTTTAATCGATTTTTAATGTAGTTTGGTAGTTTGGTTTTTTTATAAATCGAGTTATACTTATTTGAATTATTTTTATCTCGTATATTAACAAATAAAACAAAGCCCCCCCCCCCCCCCCCCTGTATTTTTTACCCCCTTGTATTTTTTTTTAATTTCTCATATTACATACTACGTATTTGAGTATTTTGAGAAAAAATTGAGAAAAAGTATTGTAATGGTCCGAAATAAATTATTGGTTGTTTCGACTGAGATTGTGTGGTACCCCTTCATAATTATGACTGACTAGAGAAGTGAATAAAAAGTAACACAACAATAATATTGTCACCACAATTTTATATTAATAAACATACACGTTCGACATTTATATATCATCTTCAGTGTAAGAGTTATAGTGAGTGAAAGACTATTACGCTACATATTTACTTTACAAGCCTTTATGTTCTGACTTAAAATAACAGTACTGCGTGGGGGTAGAATAGGCAGGGCCGCTGAGAGGATTTCTGGGCCCCTGGGCAAGTTAGCACCTGGGCCTCTTTGAACAAATAAGGGGGGGGGGGGTACGAGGGTCCGCCCCCGGAAAAATTTTAAAATTTAATTACCAAAATATGAGTTTTAAATATTTCTGAGGGCATCTTTGTCCTTTGAGGGAAAGATGTTTGGTGGGGACAAATTTTAATGTTAAACTAAGATGGGCTAAAAATAACAAATAATTGAGTAGTTTTGTAGCTGGTATCATTAAAAAACCTTCTTTTACACTGTATAAAATACATTATATAAAATAAAACATAATATAAATTGTTTGCTAAAATAGTGAGATTAAGAAGAAACACTAAAGTTCAAACTTCCATACTTATGACACATTTGGAATAATTTTATGTTCTTCACAATTAGTGATGAACTTAGCACCTGGGCCCCTTTGAACAAATAACGGAGGGGGGTCCGGGGGTCCTCCCCCGGAAAATTTTTTAAAATTTAAGAGCAAAAAGATGAGTTTTAAGAATTTCTGAGGGCAAGTTTGTCCTAAAAAAAATATGTTTGGTGGGGACGAATTTCAAATACATATGTACTGCTGGTTAAGTTTGTATTTGTGTTCTTTTTAATTTCCATTGCGTGAATCAACTTTACCTTCTAAACTTAGCTAGGTCATTAGGGGCCGTCGCAAAAAAAAAAAAATCTTAAAAAAACATTTGCGTTAAGAATGGTGTCCCCTTACAATAGTATAGAAGTATAATTCCAAGTTAGATTTTATTATGCTCCCAAGGGTCCCCTACCGACATTGGTACATAGATAGTAGTTTCATGTTTAATTCGGGCCTATTATAGTTACCACTTTATAGTTGGCCACTAATCACAATATCCATCTTGCCTTTTTAGTTGTTAAAAATCCAGAGCCGCCCCTGGAAACCCGGGGCTCAAGGGGACCGAGCCTGTCCCTTTCAAACTTAGCTAGGGCATAAGGGGCCCCACGCCAAAAAAAATTGATGAGAAAAGAAAAGAAAAATACATTTGCATTCAGAACTGAATGGGGTCCCCTTTACAATAGTATAGAAGTATAGTTTTAAGTTAAATTTTATTATGCTCTTAAGGGGCCCCTACCGACATTGGTACAAATATAGTAATTTCATGTTTTATTTGGGTTTGGGGGCCCCTTGGTACCGGGGTCTGCCCGCGATTCGGGCCCATAGTTATGCCACTAATTACAATATCCATCTTGCCTTTTTTGATTGTAAAAAACCAGAGCCGTCCCCCGGAGGCCCGGGCCCCCTAGAGACCCGGGCCCCTGGGCATTTGCCCCCCTTGCCCCCCCCCCCCCCCCCCCCTGTCGGCGGCCCTGAGAATAGGGCTGTAGAAGGATTAAGGGATTTGGAGGCTAATTCAGGTACATAATTATTTTATGTACTCACGGCAGCAAAATTAAGCATTACTTAACTGTTTTTAGGCAGTAAATAACAATTTCGCAGAAATGTCATTAAAATATTAAAAACAGGCGGGGAAAGTAGCTGAAACAGTCAGAGAAATATTTCTCTACCTAGACAGAGAAAGTACAGTGTTTACCAGTGCGTGTCATAACATCTGTTTTTGTTTGTGTTTAGTTTTATTTAAATTTAGTTTTATACTTGTTTCATTACAAAGCAGTTTTATATTATTAATATATTATTATTATTATTTTAAAAGTTTTAAAATGACAAACTGAAAAGGTTTGAATTGTAGGTCTTTTAATAATTAATCTCGAGTAAGAAGTGGCAACACTGAAGCACGACTTGTTTTGGTTTGAGTTTTTTGACGATTCACTTCAAACTAACTCTTTTACCTATGCTTCCATTTTTATCTAAATAGCGTGAGTAGATAAAATATTGTGTGCAACAAGGCATCAAAGAAAACATTTCTGCCTCGTGTATATTGTCTGTCTCTGCTTCGCTTCGGCAGTCAATTAAGGTAATATACTTAATTGTTGGTAAATACCAGACAGTTCCGCTTAAACACTGGCCCAGTCAACGTTTAATGAAACTAATATACATTATTTTTACAAAATTATTTGTTATAATAAGTTTTACAAGGGCAGAATGGTTAAGATTAGATCCTTGATCCTTCATTATAGTATTCTAGCTCTTTGAATTTTTAAGTTTTCTAAAAAGTCTAATTCCTATTTTTTTGACATGTGTGCAGCAGTTCATAATTATTGACATCAAATGTATGACCACTTTCTTGTGCATGGCAAAAGCTGGATACATTTATATGTTTTTAGATATTTTCTGCCATGATTTATAGTGCTTAGCAATGCGTGTACTTATTTTCCTACTAGTCCAGTCAAATTAGACAAATTAATGACCAACTTTCGGAATAATTCAAAGTGAGCTGAAGTTTTGTGTATACTTTTATTTCGATTTTTCAAACTACATCCGAAAAGTACCCTTGATTTGAGCTTCACGAGTTATAAGGCTCAGATGAGGCCAAAATTCAGTTTTTCGTTTATATCTCCTCCCCTATTGACTTTAGGTATTTGATACTTTACAGAGAAATTAAAGGGGTGGAAATTCTGAACAAAAAAGTATTCTTGTAGTTTTTTTGTAAGACCAACCTTTTTTGTAAAAACTCGCCGTGAAAGTTGAACTTAATAATAACGCTACAGTAGTACCGAGTTCCACAACCAATTTGAGGTCTAAAATGTAAAAAAAAGCGAATCGAAGGGTCTTCTTTCAACAATATTAAAACAACACGGTTCCAAAGATAATAGGAAGGTTATGTACCACAGCCGCGAATCTTGGCGAATCAGCAAATCAGGCTCAAATGATAGGAGAAAATTAGGTTTTTCGCTTATATCTTTATTTAGTCCAGTCAAATTAGGATATAACTCTGCAAAAAATGCCGAAGTTTTGGAAAATGGCTCAAAATGTTCGTTAGACATAACTGTCTAACATACTAAAATCCCAGAGGGTGAGGGGGGAGCTCGCCCCTAGGGGGGGGGGGGGTAATAGGTTTTTTTTTTGCATTTTACCAAATATCTTGAATAATATTGACATTAGGCGAATTATGGTTATTTAAAAAATTGTTCTTCAGTAAATTCCCCTCCCCTCACCAACTTTATTTTTTATTACCTAATTTTGAGTACTTGTAATTCAAAAACGGTTGGAGCTAGAAAAAACTTTTAAAGGACAATTTTTATTGAATATTTAATGAAGAACAAATTTGTACATATTGTAGGGATTTTTTGCAAAGTTATATCCAAATTTGACTGGACTAAAGTGGTTTAAGTTCATTACTTAAGAAATACAAATTTCCAGTTTTTGGTTTTTTACTACTGCAACAAAACTATTTCGTCTACAGGCCTTATTTTGTGCTTGAATAAAGGCTAATTAAATTTACTACAATTTAATTTCTTATGACTTTTCTCGTAGGGTAGAGGTTTCATGCCGATATTCGCTCCGAAACAAGAGCAATACTTAAATTTTCCATTTTTTGGAAACACTGCCAATTTTTGAAGTATCATATCTCGGTAACTATTTGACGTACAGAGTTGCAATTGGACGTAAAGAGAAGCCAATTATCTTTACTACAACTTCATTCCTTATGACTTTTCTCGTAGGTTAACAGTTTTACGCTGATATTCGCCCCGAAACGAGAGCAAACGAGATACTTAAAATTTCCATTTTTAGGGTCCGTAGGCAAAATCAAGGACCCTTATATTTTCCTGCGTGTGTCTGTCCGTCTGTCCGGTCGCCTGCTCTCACGGCTACACCTTTCGTCCGATCACTTTGAAATTTGGCATGTATGTGTCTTGTACCTACTAACATATTTTAAAAATATAGCGACTTAAAACAATATTTTTCAAAATAATTAGGGTCAAAAAACTAAAGGATTAATTTTTTTTCGACACCGTGAGGGGTATCATATGAAAGGGTATATACGTCGGGCTGATTACAAAAATATATAATTCTTTGGTTATAACTTTGATAGGGCGAATGTAGGCAAGTTAGAAGTGGGTGTGAAACGTGTCCCCGCCCCTCTATCTCGCTTATGTGAAGTGCAAAAAAACTGAAAAAATTCCTGAACATTCTTCGACCAAAAGTAAAGCCTTTTTGGAAATTTCGAAAAAAATATTATTTTATTTTTTATTTACAAATGGTCTTTTTGATGTATTTTACTACGTTTTTATTAGCTTGCTTTCTTGTTTGTTTGTTTGTCCATTACAAATCTTGCAAACGATTTTTGACTAACTTCCCGAATAGCTAGGCACTTGAAACTTTTAGAATAGCTCAGAAGACGATGACAATGCATTATTTTAATACTTATACCCATCTTTCAGCAGAATTTAATTCTTTTTCAGCAATTTTGCTGAATGGAAAGTTAGTTCGGAAAAAATCCGCAAGTTATTTTATTTGTTTTGACGTATCCCATATTTTTACGATCTTCATTATGACGGGTTTCAAATTTGTGATTTTTTATTAAGAGGTAAACATTGAATGACAGCTAAAAAGAATAAGTAAACAAAGAAATAAATTAACTGACGTATGACAACCAGGTTTGTCTACACTTGTGTACTGGATATCGGTTTATATTAGGTTTGTTCCAACCCCGCTATTTGTGCCGTCCTTTGTATCGTCCCGCGGATCGTTCGGGAATCGTTTAGGACAGGTTTTATACGCATGCGCTAACATTGTACTGTAATAAAATCATGTCAGGTTGGAACGAGTTTAGGACTATTATTCGCACTGTATTAAAAACATTAAGGAAACCTAACAGTTAGGAAACCTTCCTGTTGATATTTGTAATTATTGACATAACTGCGCATGTCAAACAAACCAGTACATGGTATTAGGTTTGTTCCAACCCCGCTATTTGTACCGTCCTTTGTATCGTCCCGCGGATCGTTCGGGAATCGTTTAGGACAGGTTTTATACGCATGCGCTAACATTGTACTGTAATAAAATCATGTCAGGTTGGAACGAGTTTAGGACTATTATTCGCACTGTATTAAAAACATTAAGGAAACCTAACAGTTAGGAAACCTTCCTGTTGATATTTGTAATTATTGACATAACTGCGCATGTCATACAAACCAGTACATGGTATTGTCAGAGGATCGTTGGGACGGTACAGTGAACAGTTCGCAAACGATCCCTGCCGGGGTTGGAACAGTTTCGTGTACGGTACGAAACACTGTCCCAAGTCAGCTTGGAAGGCTTTTATCTACTCCGCATGCCGGTGACGATCCCGCGGACGGTACAATGCTCGGTTGGAACAAACCTATTTTCTACATCTGTACTTCTTTACTTGTACTTATTTTTCTTCTCTTACCCTCCCCTACACGGGGCCATATCGATGGCCACGGTTTAGATTCGGTGTTGGTGAGATCTGTTGTTCAAAGATTTGTCCTTTTATAGCTCTCTAGATGGTTTTCATTTGTATGAAGTAAATAAATTCGGAACTATTTATATTTCACTAACATTTTATATAACAATAAAAATTATATTATCAACATTACATATTATGATTCAAAATAAAATTAAAAAACGTTGTATATAAAAAGTTCTTTTTATCTTGTAATTATATATGGTTGTAGTCCGGTTCAGTGGCAAAAAAATACTTTATCAGAAGTTTGTTTATGTGTTTTGAGAATATCAGACCCTTAGGATAGTTCAAAATAAGCTTTATAGCATTTTACAAAAACACTGTTTATACACTTCACAGTTAAACACTATACAGTGTAGCCTACGGAATCTCGCTGTGTGATGACTAGCACACACTTGACCTGTTTATTTGAAAAAAAAAATCAATTTTTAAAGTGCCACATCTCGGGAACTGTTGCACGTACAGAGTTGCCGTTGGTATTAAATTGTTGTAAATTTATTGCACTGAAAAACTAGTATGAAAAATTATCATCGAACAACGCATAGTTTACGGTAAGTATATAGCAACAAGTGACAATTTTTCAGTTTTTAACATATTATGCAGAAAATTGGGGGGGGGGGCCTTAGGGAGATGTTTTGTGGGGGGGGGGGAGTCTAGGAGGTTGGGGTAGATAGATGAATGAAAAATTTGGAAGGGGGAGTCAAAAATAAATATAGGGTGGCTTGAGGTCAGAAATCCCAAATAATAGAGTTCTTTTACCCCCTAATCCTACTTAATTTTTTATTACCTAATTTTGAGCGCTTGTAATTAAAAAACGGTTGGAGATAAAAAAACATTTTAAAGGACCATTTTTATTGGAAATTTAATGAAGAACAAACTTGTAAATAACCATAAATCGCCTAATGTCAATACTTTTCGAGATATAAGCGAAAAACTTAATTTTAGCCTCATTTGACCCTTATAACTCGTGAAGCTCAAGGTCAAATCAAGGGTACTTTTCGGATGTTGTTTGAAAACTAAAATAATGGTGTACAAAAATATTTAAAGTCTTCCCAGAGGTCCAGTTTATTCCTGTGTTTCCCAGGACGGTAGCCGCGCAAGAGCCCCCCGAGAGCGACAGCAGAGCCCTGGCGCCTACCTGGCTCTAATATCGCCCTCTAGGATTTTCGCCTCCTGATGAGACAGCCCCCTACACTAGGCTACGTGTAAAATTTACATAAATGCTAAAATGTAAACACAGCAAGAGCAAGGGTGGAACCCTGACTATGAGGTGACCGGCGTGCCTAATTCCTTTTTTAATGCGCTACCACCTCTCCTGCCAGTTTTGGTCCGCTCTGGGTATTTTATTTTCCCTATTTTCCCGGTACCCACCATATCTGGTAAGTTTCTCCCAATCCCCCACCTGGGTAGGTGCCTGATAGGGGGCCTGGCTACCCACCCCACCCAGGTTATAAAACAAAGATACCAAAGGAAATTTGTATAAAATCTTCAATAATAATTAAATATAACGAAAAAATCCCAAAAGAACTAAAAACGGCACTTCTTTAGATTGTTACTCCCCTTATAAAAAAACAGAGGGAGTAACAGTCTAAAGAAGGTGTAAGGAATGTTCTTCTTCAGACTGTTTCTCCCCTTATAAAAACAGAAGTGTGACATTCCTTTGTCTCAAAGTATACATTGGACTAAACATCCCTTTGCCTTAATAGTTATTTAGTCAGTCATTTATATTCTAAAAAAAAAATATGGGGGAGTAACAATCTAAAGAAGTACCCTAAAAACATTGGACCAAGCAATTATGCAAATCAGGGCCCACATGGCCAGGCCAATGTTTGTTCCATTATTGGCGGTTTATTCACACATCACAAGGGCAAGGGGCAAGGAGGGAATATAAATATCTGGCTACACACTAGTCACACAGTCGATGAGCTCGGGTACAGAGCATTTCAAAGTAACAAAAATTTAGCTTCTGAATTTCTGTTTTTGTGCAGACAGAGAAAAAGAGAGTGGGTATATATCAAAGCTTCCCTGCCTGACCTGATATAGTTCTATAAACTCTAATTATTGATTAATCCACGTCACCATTGTACAAATTCCATCCAAAAAAAAAAATTAACCCTTAAGTTTTTTTACCCTAACTTTTTTGAAAAATATTTTTTTAAGTCGCTATATTTTTAAAATATGTGGGTAGGTACAAGACACAGACATGCCAAATTTCAAAGTGATCGGACGAAATGTGTAGCTGTGAGAGCAGGCGACAGGTCGGACGGACAGACACACGCAGGAAAATATAAGGGTCCTTGGTTTTGCCTACGGACCCTAATGAACGCGTGAACAATATAATTTAGAGCCAAACCCCAACGATATGTCTAAACGACTGATGTAACGATTATTATAGGTATTTCATGCGTATCTCTCACACATACCATACAGTACAACCCTTTTTTCCATTTCCCATTAGATCGTAACGTAGGTATTTAAAATCAAAAGTATTGGTTTTATAGAAAGAACAAAGGGTTAAAAGTTCTTAAAATGTAAAAAGGAACACTTTAAAACAAATCCTTGAAAAATCTGACAATTTTGGACACAATAAATAGTCCAGGAGATAGCGTGCAAAAAAGTGTCTGACTAACATCAAGCTAGAATTTTGTGTATTAGTAAATGTTTTCATGCCTTTTAAGAATATGTGGTCGGTTAAGTTCGTCTGCGGGACATAGCTTGGCAATAGGCATTTTAAAAAAACAATCCAGTGGAGAGGGGCCATGTCCTGCCCTTTTTGGAGGACTATTCGATTTTCATGATCCTGAGTATGAAATTAGTTAGTAGACCAAAAATCAAGTTGATGGTATTCTGTAACTTAATAGGTGACCTCTTTGATTTGGAGTAATATTTGACTAACTAGCCTATTAAGTTAACGGACGATCATCACTATTCTTAAAAGACACCAAAACATTTACCTATACACAAAATTCTAGCTTGATGTTAGTCAGACACTCTTTTGCACGCTATCTCCTGAATTATAATGCAAATAAACCGAAATGTTAGCCCGGTTATTTCAAGAGTGGCAGCGTAATATCTCTTAAATGAGTCGTATCGGGGGAAAAACTTTCGTCCGTCGTTCTCAGCCCCTGGAATGCTATTCAGTATTATAAATCTAAAAAAACTATAGAGTATTTTATTTAAAGAAATGGCCTGTGATATTGCAAGATGTTAACACTAGCATACAGCCACTGATTCCTAGCCTGAACCCACTCTTTACCCGGTGAAGGCTAGTAAATACATTTAAATAAATAAAATAAAATTAAGGAGTGCAGTTTAAAACATAAAATGAATTGTAGACATAAACTGTTGTGACGATGTCTCTACAAAACAAAAATAGTATATAAACAAGTTTATTTCTAGAATTGATATTAAATTTAGTCCAAGAATTATAGTAATGAGGAGAATGGAATCAGAATTAAGCGATAATCGTATGTTTATTTAGCTCATTTCCTCAGTTTAACGTTACGTAAGGGTTTAGCTAAGTTGGCGTTTAATGGGGAAATATTAAGGAACTACATAGGGGTCGGATATTGTTGAGTTGGGGAAACGTGCGGCCATCAACCTGGAAATAACGTGTTTCGAAACGTGATTGGTTTTAAAATAAAACTTCCAGCGTATTTCACTTCACAACCATATTCTAATCTAATAAGTTCCTTATATATAGGCTTTTAATAAACATTCATGTTTTATGTATTTATAATTTGACCTACAAATACAAAACATTAATTATAATTAGTTACTTTTGTCATAAAGAAAATAAAAAGAATATTAAAAGATAATAATAATAATAATATGTAATTACAAAAATAAAAGTAAAGAACATAAAATAATAATAATAAAATTAATGATTCACAGAGCCATTGATAAGGAGAATTCATCCACTAATGGTACTCTTATCACGTTATTGCATAACTCTTTTAAAAATTTTGAAATAATATTTACAATAATCTCTAAGAAAGTCTAGAGCGCTGGCGTTAAAACAGGGGAGGAGGGGCTACCGGGATCGAGCCCCTTCCTCCCCCCCCCCCCCCCCTCATTAGATTTGTGGGATTATAATCGACCCTCCTAGGAACAGGAACAACAATATGAAGAGGAAGCCTGGATAAGGAAACTTCGCTCTTATCTCTTGTACTCTGACTCCTTTGCTCAGTTCTCGCGAATCGTATCAAACTGACTGTAATAGAGAAGAAAAAAGCTAACGTTTATTTACCCCCTCCCCCTCCCGTTCGTTGACATTGTACCAAGGTGCAGAACGACATGTGGCTCTTCTAAGGAAATGTCATGTGGACACTTTTTTCCCGATTGAACATAATCTTCAATTTCCTGGACTCAGGGCCCATTTGTTAAATAGGCCCTGAGCGGTGGGCCCCGGCCCAGGGGCGCAGAGGTTTTGGGGCGCACAAGGTTAGGCAAAACAAAATCTGTTTTCTCAGAAACTAAATTATTCCCGGGAAAACCGCTTATATCGTCAGATTTGTTTTGACTACATTTTTAGCATTTTCTAATCAAAATCCGAACCGTTTTCGAGAAATAATTTTTTTCATGTTTTTTCAGAGTTTTTGGGGGTAACGCTCCCAAATCCAAATTTGAAACTAAAATTAATTTCTCGCCTCTGGGTATGATTCTTCTGAACATGTATGCCAAATTTCGTCAAAGTCGGCCTAGTAGTTTGACTCCAGGCGTCTGCATAGATAGACAACAGCCAAATATTTTTTAAAAACCACTTTTTTGGACTAAGTGGACCTCAAAACGTGTAAATCCATCAAACTAAAATTTTCTCTTTATATGAGACAATAATAAACTAAACAATTTTATGGTTCTTTTCATTGGGCAGATTTGGAAGATATAATTATTGAATTTGCTATGAAAAAATCGGTCTGAGACAACTCAGACAAACTTTCTGATATACGAGTTCATAACACTTAGCCCAGTATTTTCCAATTGCTAGTGTTGGTAGTTACATTTAATTATTATTGAACATTTCATGAAAATGTATCATAAAAATAACTTCTCCTCGGCGGGAAATCCGTCCGCGTTTTAAGCTATTTTCTGAGGAACTAGATTTTTCCCGGGAAAACTGCTTATGTCGTTAGATTCGCATTTAAACGTACTAATACATTTTAGAAGTTATTAATAAAAATCGCTAAAATGCATTTCTCGATTTAGCCTCGGGGTATGATTTTTCTGAACATGTATCCCAAATATCGTCAAAATCAGGGGAGGGGGGGGGGGGGGGGGTCAAGGGCGTGGGTGTCTCTTGGGCCCAGAGCGCATCACATGCTTACCGCGGGCCTGCCTGGACTAGTTTTCAACGGATTGTGTTCTGATGGAATCTGAGACATGGATAGGATCTTTCCGTGAGGGGGGGGGGGGGGAGGACTTATATTATGTATATCCTTATAATAACCATCTTGTGTTATTTGTATAAATAATTTTGTATATAATTTGTGTAAAAATCTTTCTTGTAAATAATACAATTATTTTGCAGATCTTTGTGCTTGTGTCTATACTACAAATACTTATATCTTTATGTGTAGACACAAACACACCCATATATATATATATATATATATATATATATATATATATATATATATATATATATATATATATATATATATATATATATATATATATATATATATATATATTATTGGACCCTTGCGGTCCGGGGTAATATTTTGAAAATAAGACCTCTCAAAACAGCCTTTTTATGCATCTCTTCGGTTAAATTTGATTTTAATACTTTCAATAAAGTAAAATTAAGATGTAGTTCGTTTGGACATAAGTATGAACACAAGTATTTTTATAAAAAATGTAACACAAACTTAAAAATAGTAACTGTAACATAATAAAAGTTGTGCACCTAACCATTGTAGATTAAATAGATCAGTCAATAGACATTATGCAATATTACTTAAACTCTAAAATAAACTATGGCATAAACATATATAGCATTTAATTAATAGTTATGAAAAACAATAAAAACATGTTTCCTTAGGGTGACCATAATATGAAGTTTATTCCCAAATGGGACATTGGGTGGTCAAGCTATTGCAGCTCCCCATTTTAGGGAAAAATTTGCATTCTTTAGATTAAGTTTTCTATTTTGACATCAATTGGTAAATCTGCACTATTTCCTCTATTTCGTACTGTCCAATTCACCTCGTTTTTTTTAATTGTTCCTTTTTAGGGTTTCGTTGGTAAAACCAAAAAGAAGAAACCCTTATAGTTTCGTTCCTGTGTCTGTCACTCTGTACGGTTCCAATATCTTTTGAATCAAAAGAGATAAAAACATGAAATTTTCCAGTATTAAAGATCGTTTTGACGCGCACACAGGAAAAATGTATAGAGCTCAAAATTATCAGCTGTTCAAATCCAAAATGGTGAATAATTCACGTCACGCGATTTTTTTTTTTTTTTTTTCAATTTTGAGTGGGGTATCAAATGAAAGATATTGAAGAATAAATTACAAAAATATACAAAACTTGTGGAAAGTTTAATTTTTATGCCATTTTGTCAAAAAAACATCAACATTTTGTGTCCCCCCCCCCCCCCCTTATACAAATTTCATGATCACAATACCAACGAAACCCTTTTTACGTGAGGCTTCACGCACAATTAATGTATTTACAGTATCTATGTTCATTCAAAAAGCGATTCCGGTTTAGTATCTCGATAAATTCAGTTTTTGTTTTTTTTATTAAAAATACACAAAGTGTTAAACGCTTTCTAGGGAAATGGTGGAAGGTTAGGTCAAAAAGTACTAAACTAACCATAACCTTCCATCATTTTTCCTAAAATAAAAAAAAATCACAGGGAAGTACTTGCGTCCAAGTACATTTTAGGGTTTTTGTAGATGATTAAGCATACCCGTTATGAAATAATGATTTTTTTCCTTCGATCTCAAGGGTCCCGGGTTCGATCCCCCGGGGGGTCACGACGTTTTTTATCGGTAATAACGAAAAGATAAATTACATTCTTCACGAAATTTTCATCGCCCCACAATAAGGTATTAGCATGAATTATTTCGAAATTTTAGGACCAGCCGTTATATAGTGTTTGGGGGGGGGGGAGATTTTTGGGGTATATATATTTTGACTTAAAAAAACCAATAAAGAATGAAAAATTTAAAAAAGCAAATATATATTTGAATCCTGCTCTTCAGCAGCTTTCATTTGATACCCCACTCAAAAAATTTAAAAAAAATATACATTTTTGCGGATTGCGTATATTTAATTTTGAACTTCTGTATATTTTTCCTGTGGTTGGGTCAAAAAGTTGCACCAGTGTTTTGAATTTCAGCAATTTTACTTAAATGGTTCGGGCCCTATGAACCAAAGAGCGACGGACAGACGGAAACATCACCCTCGGCATAAGGGTTTTGAGAAGTATCTACAAAACCCTAAAAAAGATTGAATTGAGATGCTATTTGACCGAAATCATTTGTAGGGTTTCGAGGTCATCCTAGAAACCTAAATGCTTTTGGTAGTTTGTCCGCCCGTCCGTCGCATCTAGGATCATATCTCCTGTATTGTAGGTAGAGATTTGTAATTTGGTATAGGTACAAGTTAAACTTTTTTGCCCAAAGACAGGAAAAAGTTTCGAACTTCACAACAAAGTTTGAAAAATAGACTACCAATTCGTCAATCACTTAGCTTCCTCGCATCCTACTACGTACGTTATTGATTTTATGCTTTTTCAAGCCATTATAGTAAAATTTATTTAATTCCCCCCCCCTCGTTTTTAAAACTGTCAAAATGTTTTGATTAAAAAGTTGAAATTACTGAGTCCATCTGCAGACTTTTTTCGACAAACCATTGAAATTTTATAAGAAATCAAGCTATAGACGTAAATAAATGTATGTTTGTGCGCATGTAGAAGAGAAACAAATGAGCGTAGAAGGTTGAAACTTATATGGAACCAACAATGAGCTAATTATGACCTACCATAACCATTTCATTAAAATCGGACGTGTAATTTTTAAGACACTGGTTCGCAAAAATTGAGCGACAGACAGACAAGGAACCAAAAATGTTCCCTGATATCTGGAACGGAATTTTTCAAATTGGAGACATAAAATATTTTCGTTCTTCAGAACGATCACATAGATTCCGTTACCTTCGGTAAGCTCGGAAGCAAAATGCTTATAAAAAAAATAATAATTTTTTTTCAATGTTTTGATTTTTTACATTAATTGAAATATCAATTTAGCAAAATTTAAGGAGCCCAGACGGTTGAAATTACTCTGAGTCCATCTGCAGACTATTTTCGACAAACCATTCAAATTTTATTAGAAATCAGATAAGTATTTTTGAAGCTATAGACGTAAATAAATGTATGTTTGTGCGCATGTGAAAGAGAAACAAATGAGCGTAGAAGGTTGAAAGAAAAGCTAATTATGACCTATCACAACAATTTCATTAAAATCGGACGGGTAATTTTTAAGACATGCTGGTTCACAAAAATTGATTGTCAGACAGATACGGAACAAAAAATGTCTCTGATGACTGAAACAGATTTTTGTCTTGGAATTTTTGAAATCAGAGACGTATAAAAGTACTTTTCCTAGGAATGTTAGACTGCAAGAATTAAATTCTTTGGGAATTCAAACGTTTTGTGGAGTCCCTTTTTACTGTTTTGGTTTCTATTTCCAGCGGGTTCAATTTATTTCTTATCCAATATCTCGGAAACTAGAGTTGATCCGGAATATCGGACATTTTATTCCAAAATGTGTAAATTTTACTTATATATTTTAATTTTTTTTTTTTATAAGCATTTTGCTTCCGAGCTTACCGAAGGTAACGGAATCTATGTGATCGTTCTGAAGAACGAAAATATTTTATGTCTCCAATTTGAAAAATTCCGTTCCAGATATCAGGGAACATTTTTGGTTCCTTGTCTGTCTGTCGCTCAATTTTTGCGAACCAGTGTCTTAAAAATTACACGTCCGATTTTAATGAAATGGTTATGGTAGGTCATAATTAGCTCATTGTTGGTTCCATATAAGTTTCAACCTTCTACGCTCATTTGTTTCTCTTCTACATGGGAACAAACATACATTTATTTACGTCTATAGCTTGATTTCTTATAAAATTTCAATGGTTTGTCGAAAAAAGTCTGCAGATGGACTCAGTAATTTCAACTTTTTAATCAAAACATTTTGACAGTTTTAAAAACGAGGGGGGGGGGGGAATTAAATAAATTTTACTATAATGGCTTGAAAAAGCATAAAATCAATAACGTACGTAGTAGGATGCGAGGAAGCTATGTAATTGACGAATTGGTAGTCTATTTTTCAAACTTTGTTGTGAAGTTCGAAACTTTTTCCTGTCTTTGGGCAAAAAAGTTTAACTTGTACCTATACCAAATTACAAATCTCTACCTACAATACAGGAGATATGATCCTAGATGCGACGGACGGGCGGACAAACTACCAAAAGCATTTAGGTTTCTAGGATGACCTCGAAACCCTACAAATGATTTCGGTCAAATAGCATCTCAATTCAATCTTTTTTAGGGTTTTGTAGATACTTCTCAAAACCCTTATGCCGAGGGTGATGTTTCCGTCTGTCCGTCGCTCTTTGGTTCATAGGGCCCGAACCATTTAAGTAAAATTGCTGAAATTCAAAACACTGGTGCAACTTTTTGACCCAACCACAGGAAAAATATACAGAAGTTCAAAATTAAATATACGCAATCCGCAAAAATGTATATTTTTTTTATACGAAAGAAATTAGCCCAAGAAAAACTGAGTATTGTAATTATAAGGTTAATTATGTTCTGTTGTGTAGCTATAACTAAGTTATAAGTTATAATTATAAGGTTAATTAATAATTGAGGAGCCTAGTATTAAAGACGGACATTTGACATTTTTTCCGAATTTCAGTTATCGATTGTTTCTTATAGATTTTTGGCTGCTGCATTAGATTCTGCTATCCATTTGCATTAAAAACGACCAGAAAAGGGGTAAAAATGCAATAATATTTGTAGTTTTGTTTCAAATACGGACAAGTCAACAAACGTTTTGCTTCAAAAGTGGACATAACCGAAACAGAAACAGCCAATCAGGAGGCTGCATTTTACTAACTCGTTCCTATGATGCACTGCGAGCTTTAGCATCTGAATACCTACTCCTACCATATTTGTCATACATGTTTAGAAAAATGATACCCCGAGGGGAAATCAAGAACCCCCTAAACACTCTAAAAAAATTATTTCTCCAATATTATAATTCTAACAATTATTTTCAACGTCATTTTGCTTCAAAAACTAATCTTACCTGTAGAATTTGAGCTACAGTTTTTCGGCTCTCCTGTAAAATTTTGAAATGTGCTCTTGTCCGTCTTTTATACTAAGCTCCTCAATTATGTTTTATTGTATTACATAAAACTATAAAAGTTGTGTTATGAAACCCTAAAGCGCCGGACCAAGCCAAATTTGTTAAATAGTTACTGGATAATGCATTCGTTAAGTAAAAAGTAAAATTAAAGTGCAATTTTTGAACTAATAAGATCCAATTGTGTCATGGGTCAGTGGAGGGGGGTGGAATTAACTTTTGGCCTAGGGCCTGGCAAGACCTCATTCCATCACTGCCTTTGCCACACAATACCATCTTTATAGATGGTTTATAACAATTATTCAAGGAGTGCCTCTTAAACAGTTGATTAGTATGTAGTAGAAGCCCTCTTATCTAGTCTTGGCTTAACTAGCCATCGGCTCTTCACTTGAGGGTGACTCCTCATACAACACCTGTCACTAACCTTTCTCACCTGGTATATAAAAGGACTGTTTGATAATGTTTTGTGAAGATATCTGTTAACACCTGTCCATTGTAGTTAGATGATTCTTAAATATACATTTTTTACAAGTATTCTCTGGATTTATTTGCGTTTAACCTGCCATGGGTATGGTCCCAAGTCCCAAGATGACCTGTTAAGAGGGCTTCTATTGCATTTCTTACATTTTTTTATAGGGGTTTGAAAATTGTATTCTAATATTATAAACAATCTACTGTTGAAAAATGTGATTAAATTAGATATTATTGAATTTAAATTCAGTTTTACTAAGTATATTTATGAGAAAGTTTTGTTCGAGTTGTTACACCTATTTATTCTGCTTGGTAAGCAGATGTATTCTTTCACTAGTAAAAAGGATTAATGAAAAAACATTTTAAAATTATTAATAAACAAACAAATAATAAAAAAAAACATTTTCATTTGCAGCTTAAAAACCAAAAAATTGTATTTTTTCCAAAATAACTATTACAGTATATATCTATTTAATCTAAAGAAAAAATATTGAATAAATACAAACATCATATTATAATATATTTAAATTAGTCAAAATTTAATAAAAAACAAAATTTATTTAATATTTATTATATATAAATAATTATTGTTAGTTGCCACAGACTGAATAAGAGACTAGAGCAGGAAAAAATATTTTAATTTTTTGAAATTTTATATATTTATTTTTTGTAATAATATTGTAAACATTTTTTTCTTTTTCTATTATTTATATAAAAGGAAGAAAAATTGGCTTTTATTTATTTTAATAATAGTATCATAAAAGTAACAGAAATATATATATTAAGCAATGGAATAAAAAAAAAATATTCTTTTAGAATAAAAAAATTGTAGTGGAATATAATAGAGATAAGGATTCTGAGGTTGATATTATAATATGGTTGGTAGGTGATCTTATGCCAACAGGCTTATGTTTGTTAGTTTTGCTACCAAAGCTAAGAGGCATGATCTTCCTTAGAACAAAATTCGGGTCATTCTCATTGTGGGTTATTAGCTGTCCCACCACTTTGGACGTAACTTGTCATATCTCGGTGGGAGATAATTTACAAAAATTAAACTTAAAGGAAAAACCTAAGGGTTCTCTCTTGCCAGGACAGAACTCACTAATAGGAAATATTTAAATTTCATTGAATTTATATTGTTCGTGAAAAGAAGTTGGAAATAAAAAAAGGCATACAAAAAGCGAAAAAAAGTAAAATGAACATTTCAAAATTCCTGAAAGTTTTGAGGGAATCTACGGCTGCCATCTTGTAAAATAAGTTTAGTTCTACACAAATATCTAGATAAAGACTAGGTTTACAAAAAAAAGTTTCATAATTAAAAATCATACCATTGTCTATAACAAAGGTCCTTATTATTTTCTTCTGATAACACAAATGGTTTTTAAGATATTTGCAGTTAAAATCTCCCTTATTTTACAGATCATTTTAAATAATTATTAATTAAATACATTGTATATTATTCTGTTTGTTAAAAAATTGAAAACATCAAAATTTATTGTAATTTAAGAATAATAATAATAATTATTATTATTATTAACATAATTTTAAATATGTAAGCTTATTTGATTAAAAAGATAAATTAAATGAAAGACTTAACAACACATGTTTAAATATATTTATTTAAAAAAAAAAAAAAATAATAATATTGAGAAATTTTTATTCAATAAATATAAAATTATTCCCACATTGAAATTATTCCATACATAATATATATATGTATATATATATATATATATATATATATATATATATATATATATATATATATATATATATATATATATATATATATATATATTTGGCTGTATTTTTGTGCGGGAAACAAGTGACACTATCTCTTGGACAACTATAGAACTGTGTACAATGAAGCTTTTTCTACTGCCCGACATTGTTTTGTAGAATTCACCCATTAAATCGTCAACTGAAATGCTATTCAAAACCAACGTCTCATTCACTTGAATTCTAAAAATGCTCAACCTTGAGTTAGAGAAGAGCATAGTATCTGTTGTGGCCAAATCAGGCAAATGGGGGGAGAAATAAAATTGTGTCCATATCGGTCACCTTAACAAAGTTCTCAGCCATCAGCACAGGCTGCTTGTTGCTCTCTTTGCTTAGGTGTCAATGAATGCAAAACAAATTTTGCACACACCTTTTACACGGATAAATTACATGCATGATTTTGTGAACAGTGCCTACCAGCAATAGTTCACCTGCGAAGTTTTTGCTGCTTGTCGTCAGAGTGTGAAGCAGTGCTCACACAATGTTCATAGTTTCATTGCATCAGCTGGTCACTGGTCTGCCTGCATGAGGATCGTCTTCTAAAAAAGACCATTCTTAAAATGGCAAATTCATTCGAACACTTTGCTTTAATTAAGGCAATCCAGACCATATGCAAAATATTACAGTCCATACATTTAAAAAAAAACTTGATTGCATCATGTTACTCCATTTTGAAAACAATGACTAAATACACTAAAAAAAAACACGGAAAAAATGATGCACCGGAAATTCTAAAAAAAAAAAAAAAAAACGGGAGGGGAGCCAATGAGAGCTCGAGGTTTTGGCGGGTAATAGGTCAGGCCAACTAGGCAAACAAAAATATCACTGGACAACCTTAAGATAACCACATAGTGGTTTTATTTTTTCCCTCACATAGGTTGGCCAATCTGAACTGTCAGATTTACACAGTATAATGGCATGAGTATAGTACACAAGGCAAGGCTGCCGCCTACCAATGCAAAAGCAATTGTGGGCAGTAGAGAAAGCTTCATTTTACATAGGTCTATTGGTCCTAGACATAGCAACTCTTGTTTCGTGTAAAATAAAACAGCTCTGGAACTTATTGAAAGCACTGTGTGTGAATATATATATATATATTTGAGTATAATACATAGGCCAAATTAATATTAATTTTTTAAATATATACTACAGGTAGAAAGCACAAAAAATCATATAATACTGTTTGAAAAACTAAACATAATATATATATATATATATATATATATATATATATATATATATATATATATATATATATATATATAAATTCCAAATACCACTCACTCACTGACCCATCACAATATCTCAGAAATCACTGGATGAAGTTATGCAGGTAGGTTCGTCATACCCCCTAGGTGCTATCTAAGAAATTTTTTTGAAGAAGGGAAGTGGAGAACTCAGAGGCATCAAGATTGTTCTTAGTAAAATGAATTTAATGTTTTATGATAGATCTGTAAACCCATCAAATTAAAAAATAAATTTAATCCAGCTAATATACATATACAGAGTGGTCCTTAATATGTTCCAAAAATTAGGGATATGATTGCTTGGATTATTTTATGAAGAAAAGTTCATATGAACTTATGTCCTAAATGGCTTAGTTTCCAAGATGCAGGGTGTGCAAGTTTCTCATTTTTTAAAAAAAATTTGTTTTTATTGCGATAACGCTTTAAGGTATTTTATTGAAATTTGGCATACGTTTGTAATACTTTGAAGGAGTAATTTTTGCCTTTAATTAAAAGTATTTAGTAGCACCAGGGGCGTACATGGGGTTATCACGGTCAGGTTTTTATAGGAAATAAATTATACGCCACTGGTTTTTTGATATTTTGAAAACAGTTTATAAATTGCCAGCCAAAATTGCATAAATTATGTCTAAATTTTTAGGCCAGGGAGCAGTAATACCAAACCGACAGTGGCCCCCTAGATCACCAGATTTAAATCCTTTGGATTATTTTCTATGGGGACACTTAAAATCATTGGTCTACACAACACCAATTGAGAATTTGGATGATCTAAGGCATCGTATAGTAGCTTCATGTGAGACAATCCGTAATACCCCTGGTATTTTTGAACGTGTACGTCACTCTATGAGAAGAAGAGCAGAAGCATGTATTATGGCCAATGGTGGTCATTTTCAGCAATTACTTTGATTTTTTTTAATTACTTAATTTCACTGTTTTTCAATTTGTGATTTTTTCTGTAACTTGATTTTTGCATTTTTTGTCCTGCGTTCAAAATATGCTCCTATTTGCAGGGCAAAATCTAAAAAGACAAAATTTATGCAATTTTGGCTGGCAATTAATTAACTGTTTTCAAAATATCAAAAAACCAGTGGCGCATCATTTTTTTCCTCTAAAAACCCGACCGTGATAACCCCACGCCCTTGGTGCTACTAAAAACTTTTAATTAAAGCCAAAAATTACTCCTTTAAAGTATTACAAACATATGCCAAATTTCAATAAAATACCTTAAAGCGTTGTCGCAATAAAAACAAAAAATGAAAAAAAAAAAAAAAAAAATGAGAAACTTGAACTTAGTATCTCGGAACTTAGTATCTCTAAAACTTGAACTTAGTATCTCTAAAACTTGAACTTAGTATCTCGGAAACTAAGTTGTTTAGGAGGAACGAACTAGGAAGTTCATATGAACTTTTCTTCATAAAATAATCCAAGTAATCATATCCCTAATTTTCGGAGCGTACTTAAGGACCACCCTGTATATATACAGTGCTCGATTTCTAGAAATTGAGGTGCCGGAACTACAAGCTACACTCTCTACCCAAAAAAAAACCTTTGTTAATAAACTACGAGCTAGTCTAGGGTAATACCTATGGTGTCATAATGTGTAATACATGATGTCCTTAATAAAATTTGTAGTCACTCACTGACAAACAAAATTATAACTAAGGATTTTAAAAAATCTTTGTGCTGATAAGTTTATTTTGTATTTATCAGAGAGAGAGGTCCCGAAACGCCGTTCCGCCTCAAATCGAGCCCTGATATATTATATGTGTGTATTGGAAAAAGAGATAAAATGTTTTATTTGTGAAATTAAAAGATAATGTTAAAAAATTTGGTGATCAAAAATAATGTTGTGTCTATTAGCACAGAAATTCAAATCACAATAGTAATAACTTAAAATAGTATTCAAGAGAATGGTTATAGAGAATTGTTTCTACTGATATTTAGTAAAAAACACAGTGAATAAAATTTAATGAGAAAATAGAGAATTTTTATGGAATATTTATTGACTGGAGCTACCTAAATAAATTATAAAAGAAGAAATTTATCGAAATATTATCTTAAGTAATGTTGAGCCAGACGGAGGGCCAAGGAGTTGGCACCTCAAATTCTGGACTTATGGCAGGCGCTGATACAAAGGACCACCTCCTGAGGGAGGAAAATAAAAGGGGAAAAAGGTGAAAACTAAATAAAGAATAAGACAACTATTTTAGGTCAAGAAACATGTAATAAATAAAGATAGCTTTTGGGTGATATAAGTATAAAGAGGAAAAGAGGTAATAAAAACCGGTGATTGTGGTAGAGAGTTGGTCCTAGATGAGACTGCCCTTTAATGCCCTTTTGCTGCTCTCCAAACTGGTGAAGGAGGTCAGATGAGAAGGAGGTTAGATGTGAAGGCCTTCTATCACTACTTAGCACTTCACTACACAGGTAGAAGAAAATAATACTTCTAGGGAACAGAGCGTCCCTAGAT
The DNA here is from genome assembly GCA_951217055.1 of Gerris lacustris. Lineage (NCBI taxonomy): Eukaryota > Metazoa > Arthropoda > Insecta > Hemiptera > Gerridae > Gerris > Gerris lacustris. The sequence continues at coordinate 45,244,552 of OX578277.1, read as the reverse complement.
GAATTTTGAGTGGCTTACTAAAGGTAAGATGTGGACAAGTCCGTCCTAGTAAGGCAACTGCAGTGTACTGAGCTGTGTTAAGGAGGTAGAAGGGTTGGTGCAGGTGGTTAATTAGATTCGTTAACCATTGAAGCTTTAAGGAGAAAGAGAGCATGGCTGCCAAATCTAATCAAGGATCCGGTAGAAGTCAGGCAGCAGTCTAATTAAAATTCTATTACCTTAATTCCATATTAAAAGAACAGATTTAAAATAAACAGATAACTACTGGCGGCCTAAACAAGTAAAATTTGTTGCCGCCAAATAATAATTGTTCGCTGTACATCCTCAAACCTCTGTCAACCTTTTTGAACAATCTTTATCCCTTTTGAATCACCTCTAGCAACATTTAACTCCCTCTTGACCCACCCCTAACCATCCAAGAGTCTACACATTTGCCGAGAGGAGATTTAACATCATCTAACCAGCTTTAATCTTATTTACCCTTCTTAAACCACCTCGATCAACCTCTTACCATCCATACCACATGATACTAAAGATTAACCAAGTAAATCTAACCTTTTGTTGATCACCATAGGTTTTTTTAAAAGTAAACTATTATTTTTTTAACTTTGGGTTTTATTCACTGTGAGTAAGTTCTACAAAATCCCTGATAAAAATTTAAAATTATCTCAATATTTTTTCTATCTACTTTTTAAGCACAAATAAGCGTCACTGAAAACAAAAAAAACAACTCAGAACTGATAGGCCCCAAAGAAATTATAAAGTAGAATTTTTGTGGGTTTTTTTTTTTTTTTAAATTTGTGTTTTATAAATAAAAACTATAATAAAATATTTAAGAATTATAAATAAAATATAAATTATAAGGATTGTTATTGTATGAACATTGAACAAATACCTATTTAAGTTTCCAACTTTGAAAATGTAATCATGGAATGAAATCTAAGGTACTTTAAAGCCTTGTCAGAGATAGCTATAATATCAATATTATAGCAATACCCAATGGCCATCATTATTCCACTTGGATTCATTAGTCCACCATGTGGTAATACAGTTTCCTGACTATCTTTTTTATCCTCCGAGTAGAAGCATACTCATAGCTGCTCTTGATGGTCCACAAGCAAACTTAGAGTGTAAAATTATTTTGTATTTGGAATAAACACAATAAACTGTACACTTAGTTTTTGAATAACATATACTTGGCATATAGGGGCTTGTTAAAAGATAATGTTTTATGCAAATAATAAAATCATATAAAAAATTGTAGGGATACCTAATGGCTAATGTGGCTAGCTTGAGTAAGCAGTACATAAACTAAGGCATTGACAGTCGATTTGGTAAAGTGGTCAAAAGTAATAGTTATTCACGTTACTAGGCAGCAAAATGGAATTTTTCTGACAAGTTTTTTAAGCTTTAATTCAGAGCCGAAGGCGAGGATAGGCTAAACAAATTCACTGCAGAGGCGAAGCCGAGGCAGGAAAAGGTTAATTACCTGCTAAGGTGTAACCGAAGCAAAATTACACTAATTTATATTCCTTTTTTAATAGATATAAGATTTAAAGAAATGAAAGTTGTAAAAATACGAAAGTTTGAGTCATCAAGTTAAAACAAAACGAATTCAGTGTTGCCACTTTTTTTTATTAACAGCAGTTTTTTATCTCTATTTTTAGCAATTGTTTTTAACAATCACTGTAAAATAATAAAATTTGTTTTATTATTATATTTTTTTTAAAAAATATATGAATATTTACCAGAATATTACGCTTAAATATATAAAAATGAACACAATGCGAGAGAGTTCACAACCTGAGATGTAGTAACCTTTTCTTAAAATTTTGCTGCCTGTTTGTATTTTGCTGACACTTTGAACTTTTGCTGACCCTTTGATATTTTGCTGACACTATATTATTTTGCTGCATGTTTTTTTGACAAGTTACAAAAGAATAAAGAAAAATGACATTTTGCAGATTGAAAACAGTACAACAATGTTTAATTTTGCTGCCGTGAGTAGATAAAATAAATAATAATAAAATAAAACATAATATGTAAACACTGTAAGGAAATTACTCAATCTCCCAATATAATTAACAAAATAATAATAATAATAATATATAATATAGCATGCAGTCAGTGTCTTTGTAATATATTCAACTTGCATGTCAACCAATGGGTTTTTACTGAGAATAAATCAAATACAATAATAGGTGCTAAACTATACTATTATACAGCACTAAAGGCAAACTATTCAGTTTATACCACAAATTGAAAAAAAAAAAAAAAAAAAAAAATGAATAATAATAAATTTAAAAAAATGACTGTTAATCCTAAATACTTTTGTAAAAACTTTTTTTCCACAACATCTCAACAATAATTAAAGAAATACATAATGGGTGTCCCAAACAAAACATCACGGGATCCATAGAATTTAACACTGAACAAAAAGTTCCAATGAACATTCAAGGTTTATACCCTGACTGTTTCTTTTTTTCCGAGATATTCTCCCCCCCCCCCTCCAAAAAAAAACCCAAAAAACAATTAAAATCGTCGTTTTTTATGTCCATTCTTAAAATGCTCAAAACTAGGCATCTTAACATAAAACAACCAACCACTGATTTTCAGCAAAATTTCAATGTTCTATATCCCAGATTTTTTTTTTTTTTTTTTTCTTTTTTTTTTTTTTTATAAAAGAGGATGAGGGTTTCATGAGAGGATGAATTTCAATGTGATTCAAGAAATTGTACCTTCAGGCACAGTTAACAAGACCTCAATTAGCTCTAATTCCTGAAGAATTTCTAATTTAGCTAGAAATTTAAAATCAGGATTTTGTTTTACAGAACTGGGACTGTTCTCTCACAAATCAATGCACTACAAAGTTTCTTTCAAAGTGCCATTCTGTAAGAGGCATCGTTTTTGAGGATTTTAGGGTTTTTTTTTAATATCTTAAAAATGAAGCTGTTACGAACACCATGTTCAAAAGAACTTTTTTGTTCAACATCAAACATCTTATTATATCCTAAAGTGGCAAATATATATATATATATATATATATATATATATATATATATATATATATATATATATATATATATATATATATATCTAAAAATAAAAAATAGTACTGAGCAAAAAGTAATCTTTGGAATTAATTTTAAATAAATGATTGATTGATCACAAAAATAGAATGAGAAATTAAACTAATAATAATACATACATACAATACATAATAAATAATATGTACACTACATAATATATAATATAATAATACTTACAATACATAATATATAATATAATAATAAATACAATATATTAAAAAATAAATAATATAATAATACAATACTAAGTAATACAAGTGCATAGTTAAATACCATTAAATAAAAATAAAAATAAATAAATAAATAAAAAATAAAAAACAAAACAATCTGAGATGCCTCAGACAAATTTTTAAACATTTTGACAAACCCCGACTTTCGAATTTAGATTGTTTAGATTGTTATTCGTAAGTTGGATTTTTCATAAGTCGGATTCCCTCCTTTTCTCACTTACTTTTAACATTATAGGCTAAAAACTAACATAACATTTTGATTTTATTCTTAACTGGATTCCCAGGCTTTGCTATGGAGTGTGTTATTTTTTAATTTGATATGTTCATAAACTACTATTGAGAAGCATTAAAATAATTTTGAATATCAGAAGAATATCTTGACGTCATAGAGTTCTCTCTTCTCCTTATTTCTATACCCCCTCTTCCATGAATCAATTACAATTTTAATTTGTGAAAATTCCTAATGACTATTATTCCGACTATTGGAGGAGCATAGTAAAAATGTTATTTTTCTCGGAATGGCAGAGGTATTCTCCAAGTGCATCCCTTCCGCCCCAGTTTAAATTAGAATTATCTTTAGTAAATATATGCTTATGTCCTAAAGAAAAGCCTTTTCCCAATTATTAACTTCCAAATTTCAGGAAAGGCTCAATCCCCACTCTTATTTTACTTTGCCCCTATTTCTAGGGATAAAATTTTATACAATCCCTATTGGCAGACATCAATACTAATTTAATATGTATAGATATTATTAATCTAGCGTTTCAAATAATTGGTGATAATTATGTTAGAGAGGAGATGTGTTTTAAATAAGTGTAGGACCGCCATCCTTAAACAAAATGACAGATTGGAAAACCCTTTAACAAAAGACGTTTGTCATAAAAGGAAGCTATCTTTTAAACTGCAAGCTGCTAGTCTAATTGGTTCTGGAGGTACAAATTAATTATTAATCTATCTCTATATAATATAATATGTATATTAATCCCATCTCGAATCAAGATGGCTGATCTTAAAATGTCAAAATGTCAGCTTTAGCTATTGCTGTTATAGAGAGACTGTGATAGATGAGTTAGTGACTGGTACTTGATAGATTATTGAAATTAGGAAAATAAATAACTTAATATTACAAAATGCGAGTAAATATGTAACTATATATTAATACATATATTTAAGGTTAATAAATCAAAAATATATTTTTTTTGTTAAGAAAAACTATTTTGTATGTCAGAATTATCGTAAGCAGAGGTTTGTCTGTACATATTTTTTTATTGTAATGATAGTCCTCCATTCTCCATCTTTGTACACCATTATCTTGTAAATTTGATTATTTTTCCTGTAGGAAAGTAAATATAAGCTTTCTCACATAAATTTACTTCCTAAATTTTATAAACATAACACGTATATTATATTGAGACAAAAAGTATTTTTAGTGGCGCAAAAAAATTTATTATATACATTTTTCGATGAATTTCCTTTTCCTGTTTTTTAAAGGACATAAATATTTATACAAGAAAGTAAAAAAATAAAATAGAATAAAATAAATCGTCAATCCTCAACTTCACCTATATGAGAAAATTTATTTGCAAGTTAATTTATGGATAGCTATTTGTATTTTATTTGCTTATTTGTGGATAGCTATCTTGAAATAAAACAGTAACTTTTGACTTTTAGGTCTAATAAGATGATATTTAGAGAATTAGAGTTGTGAACTTAAATTTGGCGAATATTGGCTAAAAAGAAAGAATCCTTCTTTTTATGAGTAATGGACCATCCTCACAAGTTTTCTAGGATAAAGAAAACACTTAAAAAAAAAAAAACATTTTAGTTGTTCTTGAATCTTATGGTCTTGTACAAAATATCTATTCATTCTCTATTCAGTAACTTTTTTTGTTAAGTGTTGTCAGTTTAAGTTAAAATTTGACATTTAATAAATTTATTAAGAAATAATGATGATTAATTAATAGAATGTTATTATATTTGTATTAATTAATTAGATCTTCAAAGATTTTGACAACAAACAACAGCTACTACAAAATCAAAGTTAATTAGATTTAAAAAGAACCAGACTCAAACCTTAAACGGTCAAAGAAAGTAATGAAAAATAGATCTTTAACAAGTAATCAAAAAAGAGGCAGATCAGCCATACCAGAGGCTGGAAATACACAAGTTTACTTTTTATTTGTTTTAGCATTGTTCGCTCATAATAATATCAAGGTGTTATTGTATGTAGTTAACTTTACCTCATACACGACACTCCTCTTTTTCCCATAATTTAATGACATAACATGGACTGTTTTTAAAAAAATACAATATCACGAAAGTTAAGGATTGTCTGAACGTTAAAAATTTTAGTTTAAAAAATAAACTAAAAAAAAAAAAAATATTTAGTCTTAAAAATTGACTGATTATTTTTATCGATTAATTAAAATAAAATATAAATACAACTTATTGATAATTAAGAGGATTCATTTAAATATTGGCAGCAAGATAATTAAAAATAACTTATTAAAAATTCTAAATAAATTTCATTACAAGAAAAATGTGATCCATATTTTATTGTTTTACTTATTCAAATTATTTCACTTATTTATTTTGGCTTATCTGGGTAACAATCTCATTGCACTTATGGCCCACAATGACTTGGAACTTACACTAGCTGTACATCGCTATCGTTTAACTGCCAAAAGCTACTTACAAACTAATAATTTAAATAATTACAAACTAATATAATTTAACAGATTTATTCATCTACCAATTCCTTACCATTTAAGGAGCTTAGAAGGGGTAAGCCTTGAAGTGCAAAGCCCTCGCTTCAAATAGGGTCTCTAACTTTGGAGATAGCAGCAAGTGGTACTTTCAGGTGTCAAACATACTCTATCTTTCCAACCTTTTTTGTTCTCCTTTGTTTACATAGGAGAAACTAGAGAGTACACACACATAGTACAGTACACACATCAGTCTACATAGTAGAGTTATTCCCACGGTGTCTGAGGAAAACGGAGTGGGGTTGCTATGTTGCCAAATCTTTTATTGTTTACTTTTGTAAGCGCACATTTTAATTGTTAAAATGTTTACAATTTGAAAATATAAAAATTAAATAAATCAGAGCGACAACACTGGACATTTTCTATTGACCAGTTTCCTTTTGTTTATTTCCCTCCCAAATTTTTCAGAGATACCATGGGAAAAACTTTACTATAATTCATTTAATTTTCTCTCTCTACCTGCTGTCTCCAAAGTTTGAACCACTAGTTTATTAACTATGCTCCATGCTCCTTTGAGAATACTTTCTTGTCAAATACATAAGAGCACACTTAACACCTGAAGACTCATTTAATTCCCAAATACTATAAGACTGCCCAAGTTTTATTTCTCATCTTATTCTCTTTTGAGTATTATACTTAATAATAAAAATAAATAAAATTACATATAATAAATAAAAAATACCTTAAGAGTAAACTATTTAGATTGAATTTTTTACACATATTATTTATTTATTTAGTTTTATATAGGCTTTTTAAAACTTTAAAATTTATTAAGTAAGGTAAAAATAAAAAATAAAAATGTCTTAATGGAATCGCAAAAAAATGATAATCACATATTGTAAATATGTATTTATTTAGATTATTGATGCCATTATTTTATTGAAGTTTAAAAAAAAACTTAAAAATTTATTTTTCATTATTTAACCTATAATATATATATATATATATATATATATATATATATATATATATATATATATATATATATATATTATATGTATTTTATTTATTTTTTTGTAGATTTATAGTTAAATATAAAAAGTTATTTATTTCAATGACTGTTTATGATGTTATTAATGTCCCCGTTAATTTCCGACATGGAGTTGAGACTTCGGTAGATCATTTGAAGTGGTACATGGAGCAATTCTATTAATTGTGGAAAATTAGGCTCTGAAAATTAAAACAGAAAATATTAGCTATTGTTTTGTAGTCAAATAAAGGATCAAAAAAGTCATAAAAGTATTGTTTGCAGATTGTATTCATAATGAAAGGTCCATCTAACAGAGATGTCTCCTCTGTACTAACAGAGAAGACCAGGACAGAAATTTTGTGAACCCCTAGTTTTCGAACCCGTTTTAAGAAAGTGACTCATGATGAAAGTCAATTGCAAAAGGCAAGTCAGGTTGGCACACCTTTATACCTAAATCTTAAGGTTGGATCCGGAGACGCTGTTGGCAGAAAATCTAGATATATGTTTTCCCTTCCTTCTTCAAAGCACATCTGACTTTATAGGTACAAAACTGGCCAAAAGAAATCCATTTATTTAAACACTGGTGTAACATGTGACGCATGTTAGAGGCTTTGTTTCATAGATAAATATTGAGTAGAACCAAAGTTATTAAATAATTACTGGATCCATATGCCACGTTTCCCTATTGAGAGACTCATTTACTTGACTTATTAACAGCGTCATCTGACATGATTCTGGGACAACGCCTTTAGCTCGCTCCAGGATTTCCCTTCTGATCTGGCCTCCTCTTCTACAGTCCTTCGCCAGGTTTTCCTAGGCCGACCAAGTTTTTCCAGGGGTTTTCTAGTCTCCCCAAGGCTCTAGCTTATTTCTTGAGCATATGGGCAATCTATCTCCACTTTCTTTTTTGTATTTCATTCTCAACAGCTTTGATTTTGCCCATAGAACTTGGTTTGATGTCACTCTTGGCCAGAATATTCTCAGTATTTTTTGCAGACACAGGTTGCAGACATCTTTCAAGTTTTACATTCATGCAGAAGCACATATTTTACCACATATTTGTCCGGAGCGATCTCACAATATTGCCAGTCCAATTCTATTTCCTTTTACTTATGGTTATTCCAATATCTTCAATTTCAGTTCTCTCGCTCATCCATTTGTTAGTCTCTCTATCTTTCTTTGAAATTCCCAGCCTCCTTCTCATCACACTTCTTTGCGGCAACCTCAGTTTAATAATATAATTTCTTTATTCAGCACTCATGCTTACCTCATCCATAAATCATCACCAGCAACACACGCATGCTCTTCTTCTACATTTATTTCCATTATATTACTTTATTTCTAAACCTATTCTGTTAGATTTGTTCTATTTCTTTTATCATTGTGTTTGCTTCGTTAATACTCTTAGCTATAATCCCTACATCAACTTCAATATATTTAACCATTCACCTTCAATTTTGATTCCGTAACTTTCGCAATTTCTAGAGGTGCTATAAAAATTAACCGAGAAACGTCCTCCACTCTAATTCCTCTATTCATTTTTATTTTTCTCGTTTCTTCACCCTAGCGCATTTTGATTTCTGCATCTTTACAGACAATTCTCAAAAATGTCCTCCATATTCTTCATTAATATTTAGCTCTTTAAGTACTTTCATGATAACGGATTTATACAGATTGTCAGATGATTTTGAAATCTATAAACACTATTCCAAGAGGGAATTTATCTAAAAATCTACAAGAATCAACCAAAAAATTACAGTTCCCTAAAAATGGGAATTTTTCTTGGCTATTTCAGTCAAGGTATTGTAACGATGTAATATAAATAAATATAAATGTTACCATTTTCAGGAGTGACATATCCGTGCCTTATTAGAAAATCTATAAGAATAGGACAACTAGAAGTTTTAAACTCAGGAGAAAATATCCTCTCTATTGCTGCCTGCAAAATAAATTGAATAATATCAATACAATTACGCACAATAACCAAAAGCTTAGAAGGGGTAGAAGAAGGAGCATAGTGAAAAAGAAATTACCTTAAAATTTGGAGAAACTAAAGCCTGGTTTACATTGGAAGAGAAAATGGCAGCGAGGTAGAGTAGCATTCTACCAAGCTACTAACTAATTTTCTAGGGCCTTCTGTGAAATAAAATTGTATCAATCTTACTGTGATTGAGGCTATCCCACCATGTGTGAACGACTTTGGAGTCACTCAACCAAAAAACAGCACACTACTCAACTTTCCCGATGCTTGTGCTGAAAAGTAAGCTAGTAAACTCTTCTATTGTTTACTCTACCAAGTGTAAACCAGGCTAGTGGTGCTCCCAAAGGGCAAAATATACAAAGCTATTGTATTGTTATTTATCATTTGTGTTTGGTCACTTGAAAGCTATGAGAGTCACATGATAAGTTTAGCTACAGAATACTCTCTCTCTCTCTTTGGAATTAAACTAAGAACACTAATAATAACTGCATTTAAATTCTCAGAGAGGTGAGCAATTACAATACTAATGAAGACATGTTTAGATGTGTTAAGTGGATGATTTGAATGCATGAGAGGTTTAACACTCTCTCACTTTGACTAAAGTACAATCACTAATTAATAATTTGAGTTGGATTCCTAGAGTTGTCATTGTAGGGTACGCTGACAACAATGTTGCATGACTGTTTATTTAAAATCAAGCAATAGCAGTTTCCTGGGGGCATTACTATCACTGTAGGTCCATACCCTTACAGTTATGTCAGGAGATTACTGAGCTATGTGTGTCACGACACACCTTTGGAACCCAACAAAGGTGAACAGTTTCAAAATATTGTTGCTAGACAGTTTTTAATAGTACCTTGAGACTACACAACAGGATGGTAGGTTGAAGGTTAGAGGGAGGATGTCTAACTACCTTTACACTTAAACCTACTAAATTACTCTCTAACCTAATATCAAATTGCCTAGATTGTCACTAGGTGTCTACCTAGATAATTTGTTGCTGCACAGTTCATCTAACTTTCAGAAGGCTACCTGGCATGTAACCAACCAACAGTGGAGGCCTTAGGTCTAGATATTAAGGGTGAAAAAGAGTAAAAAGATATTTACCTGTACAGTGACTAGTTCAAAGGTTTCCACTTCTCCATCTCTATTAGTTGGATTGAATTCGACAGGGAGTTCCAAATCGAAGACAAATTCTGTATTTGGAAATAGACCTCTTTCGCTCTCATAGAAAAATCTACAACAGAATTATACCTTATTATCAATAAGATAAAGAAATACAACTTAAAAATTCTCGAATGAGATTTTATAGAACTTAGCTTAATCTGGTTTTTATGAAATTTGGATGGTATTAATTAATTTGGTATAGTAAAGTTATTTAAGAATACTTACGATACAGAGCCGACTGGTCTAAGTTTATCTAGAAGGTGTGAAGGAACGGAGGCTTCTTCTTCAGCTTCCTTACGAGCTGTTTCTTCTACAGTGTGGCCAACACTTAGCCCTCCACTCACCTGGACAAAAACACAACACACTTAAACTAGCAACTTAGTGAAAACTACGATGATATGGAGAAAGAAAGGCTATTGGTCATTCTATTGGCTGTAGGGATTTAACCTTAGTGCTGAAAAAAATTCTATGAAGTCTGTAACTAAAGTTCTTCTTCTACATCCAAAGATTTTAAGTTGGTTATCATTATTTCATTATTGTTGACCTATGTATGAGGAGGATTGAATATTCAACAAGTTTATAACCAAAATCATAGTTTAAATTATAAGCAACTTACGCGAAAACAAGAACACAAGCTAATAAACAAGTCAATAAGTTCCAGATAAACAAGCTAACAAGTTGAGAAGCCAACAATATAGTCCACAGATGGTTCTAACATAGAATAAAAATAATGTTTAATAAAGAAAACAGATCCAAACAACCACCGTTCATTTCTCAATGGGATCACATTATTTGAATGGAAGTTTTTAGTAACACCCATATTTTGGAATCAACAGGATTATACTTATTTTTTCACACATGACCACTGATCCAGTGATAGGACTAAGGAAGCTACTAGGCAGATAGTATTGATTTTGAATCAATGAAATATTGTTTTATAATGAATGAATATATATTAAAATAATGTTGATATTTACCATGTTATCCCACTTTCCGGGCCACGTTGGTTTGGTCTTGGATCTCTTCTGCAGCCATATACACATGCCTTTCTGTGGGTGTCTAACATAACCCATGATATCAACTCCATAGTTACAAATACCAAACAAGCCTAAAACAATAACCAATAAATAAATCAATAGCAAATCATTGAGGAGTTAGTCTATAGGTTTAAGAGCCAGTGTGGCCAAGGGGCTCTAAGCCCAGCTATTAATGAATCGTGGCGACTCAAGGTCGTGGGTTCGATCCTGTGCCACGATACTCTGATTTGCATCGAGAGGGAGTAGGGTGAGGGCACTCCCTAAGGGGATCTCTTCCCCCCCACGCTTTGATTTATACAAGGTGACTGGTGATATATTTGAAAAAATGAAGTAGGTTGTTTTACGCCTCAGGGGCTACAAACCATGGCCAAATCTTAACCATTCTCCCATAATAACACTTATTGCTCCAAAAGTATAAAAGCTAGAATAAAATATTTGGTTTTGTTGTAAAGCTGACAAAATTTCCGACAAGAAAAGTGAAATTTTAATTTTCATGCCCTCAAAATTAATACAATTTTTTTTTTTAAGAAATAAATGAAAAACTTTTTTTTTTGTGGTTCCATAACTCGGTAAAAAACCGAGCTTAAACTTTTCGCACTTCAGGAAAAACTTCCTTACTTACTAACGTTTTGATTAATATTAATATTATTACCCATTCATAAGACGGAATTTGTAGAAAATTTCGCTGAAAGTAAAAAAGAAACATGTTTATTGTTGCTATTGTTGACTTTTAGGTGAGTATACTTGACCAATCTTGCTTTTTTTTATTGGTTTAGTATACTCACCTATAAGTCAGCAATAAATAAACATGTTTCTTTTTTACTTTCAGCGAAGTTTACCAAAAATTCCGCTTTATGAATGAGCAATATTATTAATATAATTTATTGAAATGTTAGTAAATAAGGAAGTTTTTCCTGAAGTCCGAAAAGTTTAAGCTCAGTTCTTTACCAAGTTATGGAACCAAAAACAAATTAATTTTTTAATTTGTCTCTGAAAAATAAAATTTGTATAAATTTTTTGTCATTTAATTTGAGGGCATAAAAATTAAAATCACACTTTTCTTAGGAAATTTTGTCAGCTTTACGATACCAAAAAAAAAAAAAATGTTCTAGCTTTTATACTTTTGGAGCAATAAGTGTTATTATGAGCAAATGTATGCGATCTTAAAAAAATCATAACATTTAACCCTATGGGAGAATGGTTAAGATTTGACCCTTGATTTATATAGCATTTTTCGTAGCCCCTGAGGCGTTGAACAACTACTTGAATTTTTCATATATCGCCAGTCACCCTGTATGGCTCACTAATGACCACATCATACTCGCTTCGGCGGGACCATGTACAGGTATGATGTAGGAAGTGGCTGGAACTCTCCACCACAAAGTTAGTAAACTGGGCCCAATGTGGCCTGATTGCTAGGTTTGAACAAGTGGTTCGTCCTCACCGTCTAACCATTATTATTATTAGAACCAGGGACCGAGCGCCCATGGCGCTCAAAAGGAAGAGCGATTTTTTTTAAACTCTGCTGGAAAAATGAAGAAACAATTCCGTTTTTAGGTATATTATTAAAGGTATGATAATTAGGGGTTGGTTATCCAATAAGTATACAGCCCAAGGTTTGAAATTAGATTTTATTTAATAAATATAAACAAAAATAACTAATTTTTCTTCCTTAAATAAATTCATTTTCATCCATAATTTCAACATAAGCTACTTCATCAAATTCAAAACCAGCGTACCCTTCAAGAGGATCACCACAAAATATGTCATAAATTTACATAGGATTACATGCAACATAAGTAGTTAACACCTCAAGCCTTACAATTTTTCTGGTATGGCAAGGATTTTCAGTACTCAGTAAAACTTTAAAGTTGGATTGACATTCTACCCGACTAAATTAAACGTATAACTGCCTGGGTGAAAAAAACAGGAAATCTTAGGTCAACTCCAACTTTCTCTAAAGTTTGTCCCTGTGGACAGTAAGAGCCAATGCTAGTCGGACTGAGAACTGTGAGCGTTGCAACCCAAACCCTAGCCCCTTTGATGATTAGAGAGGTATTCTAAGACTGTGAGCCTCCTTTCCAGCGTGTTCACCAGTCAGGATTTCAGCCTTAATAAGGTTATCACAAAGATCTTATTTTATTTTATAAAAACTAATATTATCACAAAAATATAATTTTGTCCTTTGAAATTTATCTAACATACTTATTTAGTATACTTAAGTAATTGGATTTTTATCAGTCAACTTTAGTTGAAACAATTGCCAAAAGCACATCTTGACAACAATGTGGGTTTTTAAATATCATATTTAATCGAGGAGTGACTTACTTCCACCATGATTTTTAACCACATTTATTCCAAAAAAAAATAAAGGTTTGTTTTGATTTATTTTTTTGTCTTCAAATAGATATAATAACTTATCTAAATAGAGGCCGACATTTTTATCAAAACTAAACATTAATGTTTCATAAAAATTTCATTTATGCAATCGAGTTCCGATGACGATGCATTTGTTATTGCTGAGGCAACCACATTTATTTCAATAAAAATAAAGGTTTGTTTTGATTTGTTGGTCTTCAAATAGATTTAATGACTTATCTAAATAGTAGCCGACAATTTTATCAAAACTAAACATTAATTATTGACATTACATTTTTGATTTGTTACCAATAAAAATAAAGGTTTGTTTTGATTTGTTGGTCTTCAAATTGATATAATAATGTAACGAGCCGATGATCGGTGATAGATTGCTTGATAAATAACACGTGATTAACCTGAAACTACTATGGAACTATATTTGAACTTTACTCTTCTCTCTTGAACTATAGAAAGTTGTCACTTTTTGATTATGACATGTAAACAAACAGCACGTTCTTATAACACTGAGCCAACCGTCCCACGTTTTTGTTTATCCTAGGTAACTGGTTTAATTTTTCTACATATGAACTTCTTTACTTTATACGCCACCAAAGCAAAAACCTTAACAACCCCCTCGATCTAGGGCTCATTTTTCTTCTCTCACCGTCCCCTACAAGAGGGCATATCGATGGCACGGTTTAGATTAGGTTTTGGCGAGATCCCAGTTACAGAGATTTGTCCTTTTATAAGGTTAAAGATGAGTCTTTATAGACTTCACTAACTTAAGATTTGTAACAAGCATGTAGGGGGTTAGGAGAGGCAGGCCAGCCCACTTTTATTTTTTCATTGTTGTCCAACAAAGGAAACATCGCAAAAGTAAATGGGAAAGTTCAAGAAGTTTTGATATTTTGCATAGTTGTTTATTTATTGCTTTAAATGAACATATCAAAAGTTGTGGAGAGCTATTATGGGCGCCATGTGGGGAAAAAAAAAAATGTTCGAATTTTCACTTTTGCAAATATCTAGACCAAGACTAGGTTTACCAAGTCATTCTACATACAATCTACAAAAGTGTCTGGTTATGTTTTTAAATAACTCTAATGGTTTTTGAGATATTTGCAGTTATGGTGGCTTTCCCATGGCCTGGTAGGTAGGTGGTTTAAAAATTATTATTTGCTAAAAAACAGCATCTCACAAAAAAAATCTCTAAAACAATACAATTTCTATGTTTTTAAATGAATGGAAGTTACACCACCGGAATATATTTTATACCATGCATATTATTGTAGATTTTACATAGACTAGTTCTATTCAACATTAAAGTTTCTGCAATATTAACTAAAATATCCAAATGAATGTTGCATTGAAAATAAATGTATACATTTGCAATAAAAAAATACATAATCTGATGGGATATTGTCTCAGATTCGATTTATGATAACATATTTTTTGAGCTAAATAGCAAAAAAACTGTAAAAAAGAAGGAATGTTTTTACCACCAAGGAATGTACTGGTATATGGGAAGCCACAACTTTATCTACAAATATCTAGAGTTATAAAAGAAAAATCCATAAGGCCCTTTCAGTAGACAATTAAGTGTATGATCTTTAATTGAGTATAGAATGGTATTTTTCAGGGGTGCCCAACCTTTTTTTAATCAAGGGCCACATTGTCAACATTCAAAGGGAAGGCGAGCCGGGGGCCGGTGGTTGGGGACGCCAGAAAATTTTAGAATTTTTACCCTCATAAAACACGTTTTTAATGCTTCCTAGAAGGTCATTTTTTCGTTTTGGTTTTAGCTGAAACACTATGTTAATAAAGTTTTTTTCTGTTACTAGCCTAGTTTATTATACACTCAAATAAATATAATAATTCATATGAAAATGCCATTTTTCAAAACTGGTCTTATTTTCAACTTTTTTTTTTTGGTTTCTGTATTCTTCATCTTAGTTGTATCTATGCGCAAAATTTGGGGAAGATTGAATTACGATAAATGGTTCAAAATTGGGGTAATAGGTGTGCGATGAAACTTAAAAAGCAAATAAATTTGACGCCATTTTGTTTTTGTTTTTATTTTTTTTGGTTTCTGTATTCTTCACCTTAGTTTCATTTATGTGCAAAATTTGGGGATGATTGAATCACGGTAAGTGGTTCAAAATTGGGGTAATAGGTGTGCGATGAAACTTAAAAAGCAAATAAATTTGACGCCATTTTGTTTTTGTTTTTATTTTTTTTTGGTTTCTGTATTCTTCACCTTAGTTGTATCTATGTGCAAAATTTGGGGAAGATTGAATCACGGGAATTGGTTCAAAATTGGGAAACGGAAATGTGCGATGAAACTTACAAAGCAAAGTAATATAAGACCAGTAAAAATGATTGTAATTAACCACACAAGTATAAAAATACAACAATAACAGTATGAATTACAAAAAATTTAGTCTTTCATTTTACAAAGTTATTAATCAAAATATCAAGTTTGTATGTAACTTAGCTGTAGTGAGATGGTTGAAACGGCTTTGCACTTGTACTTAAAATGTCTTTCCACTTAGGCTCAAACTTGGTTGTACCAATAATTAATAACGATTTTAAGTGTTCATCTGTGAGGGAATACCGGAATTTTGATTTAATTTAATTCATTTTTGAAAATATTTTTTCGCAAACATAGGTCGAGCTAAACACTGAGAACTTGGTACGAGCAAACATTTTTAAGTTTTTGAAATCTTCATTGGGCAAGGCGCTGTAGAATGGCAACAGATCGCCGTCTGTCTCCACCTCAAACAGACTTCTTTAGGCACTCGCCATAGTATCATTGGCTGCAACTGCTTTACTTATTTCAAGACGACCCATTATCCAATGTTGCTGGACAAAATCAGCTGGGCTGTTTGGCATTAGGAAATTAATATATTTTATAGATTCTCTGAATGCTTGTAAATTATTCGTTTTTATGGCAACACGGCGGGCCACATAAAATTGGCTCGCGGGCCGGACTCGGCCCGCGGGCCGTACGTTGGGCACCCCTGGTATTTTTGGTAAACCTAATATTTATCTATTTTGAACGCTGAATAAAAACACTATAATAGTTATATGTTTTTTGGGTCTATAGGGTTTTTTTTTAAAATGTGTATTCTTTTAGGTTTAAAAAATTAACACATTTTCACTTCTTTTTTTCCTTCTCTAGCTATATTTCGCCCTCACCTTGGGCTTCTTCAGGCTACAAATTAACAAAAATTTTCCTAATTATTTTAACATATTTCTAACAGGTTGTAAGAGCAACATATTAATATTTAATTTTCAAACAATAATAATAACTAATAAAAAACAATAACTACCTTGTTAAAATTTCTCAATCATATGAGTCAGTCAATCCATAAAAGTTAAAAGTTTAAAAATTTTTCTTTTTGTATAAAAAACAACAAAAACGTCACATCACATAATATAATGAGAAAAAAACAACAAAAAAACTTTGAATCTCCCCTGTCAACTATCAGAGGGAGACTAAACATTTAGTATAATAAACCACATTATCATAATGTTTTGGTAGGTCAGAGTTCTAAATAACAATCTTTCTTACCTTCTATTGTTTTGAATCTTCATAATATAAACACACACATACATATTTACACACCCACACTAAGACATTCATACACACTTAATTTAAACTATTTTAGTTACAATGTTTTCCTTAATTTTGTTTAATTTAAATCTATATTTAATTGTTTTGTTATTATAATGGTTTAGAATATTTATATTTTCCTACAATGTTATATTTTATAAAACTATATACATATATATAACCCAATTTATATAAATTTTATTTTTAATAAATTTAATTTTTATAATTTTAAATGTTACTTTTTTATTTTTATATTTTTTAATATGGCACTATAATGTTTGTTTATTTCTTTTGCATCCGTTATGTTGTTCATTCTATGTTCTTCCATTCCTATGTGTATTGATTCCAAAATTAATCTATTTGATGTGTTGTTTGATTTCCCTATAATTTTTGCCTCTTCAAAATTCATTTTATGATCTAAATTTTTTGAATGTTGGGCAAGGGCAGTTTTATCGGTTTTACTCTTTACATCAGATATATGTTGGTTTATTCTGTTGTTAAATAACTGCCTAGTTTGACCTATATATACTTTTGGGCAATCATTACATTGTATTTTATATACAACTCCAATTTCTTTTCGAGTTTCTATTTTGTCCTTTAAGTTTGTGAAAAACCTATCTTTTATTTTATTTGTGGGTTTTAATCCAAAATTAATATCATTACAGTCAAACTTTTTAAAGGTTTGTTTAATTTCATCAGTTAATCCTTTTATGTATACTAAGCTATGGAATTTATTTTTTGAATTATTAGTTTTGTCTAGTTTTTTTTTAAAAATTATACCTATTTTCCAAGATGATAACCACAGACTCTGAACCTCAGGACCCTCAATAAGTTTATTTCTAAGTATCTGTAAACAACTATGCCAAATATCAAAACTTTGTGATTTAGGTTCCACAAAATATGCCCAAATCAGAGCTTTAGACTGGACTATTATAGCAGATGCTGATTTTCCTATGTCCACCTAGTTGGGCTAGTCTCTCATTTGTTGATTTTTCAACAATTATGAATATAATTTTTACACTTAGGCATGTAAAAGAAAAACTTATTGAAAATTAAAAAAAAAACCATAGTTTTTGTTCGACAAATAAACAAATTTACTAAATTTTTAAAATGAATATACCACTTACATGTAGCAGATCTGTCCATTTTAAACAGAGCTGCAGCCGAATATATAGGCCTCACTTCATAGCACTAAAACAAATAATAGTTTATTAAAAAGTTTAAAATTAATGGCTACTATAGTATTAAAATATTTTCCTTCCTCTAAATTAACTATACTACATATTTTAATATAGACTAGATTTGAGGTTAATATAGGCATCCTAGCCTACCTAGCAACTTCACTGCTAAAATCAGGATTCTATGCGCCCTCCCTATCAGAGTCGGGGCCTCTCTTTGTTGAGATATGGGACATTACATTGAGCTTATGCTTTTATGCATTTATTATTGATTGAATACATTACTGTTTTAATTAGATAAATAAGAAAGTACGACAAACTTACACTAACACTCTAAAACAGTATTTGGTAGTACGAGGTGGCCACCATGTTCTCCATTCCCATATAAAATTATAATAATCAACTTCTTGATACAATAAAATAAATAATTGGTACAATAAAATAAATACCAATAATAAATAAATTGGTACAGTCAAATACATTTTTAGCACAATAGTAATAAATTTAATCACCTTCCTCTAATCATGTTGCACACGGATTATGCTTTTAAACTAAATAGTTTTTATTTATTTATTTATTTATTATTATTATTATTATTATTAGAGGGCTGGTGAAAATCTCAATAGACACCTTGAGCACAGCTCCAAGGTAGTGTGGCACTCTAACCCACTAACCCCCCCCCCCCCCATGAAACATTTGAGCAAGCCCAACAAGTTGCTCTTTTTTCATATTAACTCAAGTTTGTGGGGTATAGTCCAGTGACTAGTCCTCCAGTTGAGTTCCTTAATTTTCTCTCGCTTAGAGTTATACAGATTTAAGTGCATTACTAGGTCACCAAGTCACAAGGCTTCTTTCTTTTAAGCCTCCGTATCATGTGTACTAGAAGAGCTTTAAGTTGGACCCTTAGGTATTGTAAAAATGAAACTGGAGGAAAGAAGTAGCTGATACTGGATGAACATAAATAAGGATATAGAAGACATGGTGAAATCATGCAAGAGAAAATGCCTGAATCAAAATGAGCCAGCTAAAAAATCAAGAAACATTTGGGAAAGACTGGACGGGCCTTGGCAAAGGATCCAAGTCTATATCGCTGGACTTATGCTGGGGTATTACTACTTTATCATAGTGGATGCCTTTTCCAAGTTGGAAGTGATTGCTACCCAAATTACCACTTCAGACTGGTGCATTAATTACCTACACTTCTATTCACCTTTGGACCACTAACCACTATAGACCACAATTTATGTCGTTCAAATTTCAATATTTTCTTAAAAATAATGGAATACAACACAAAACTACGACATTGTACCATCCACCTACCAACAGACAAGCTGGGAGATTTGTCCAAACCAGCAAAAAAAAATTAAAAAATATGACGGAGGAGGGAGAAGACATAAATTGAAAACTGTCAACTATTGATGCACAAAGGCAGATCACAAGGCATCTAACACTACCAGAGATAGTGCCTTACAGCTTAATGTTTAATACAACCAGATTAGACCTTGTCGTACCATCAACACCCCCAATCAGAAATGTCAACAGAAATGCCAATTTAAAGAGGGGGAAAGAGTGCGAGTGAGGGATTACAGGAGGGAGTGAAAATGTAGTTAAAATTTTAGGTTTGCTACACTAGGAAGTAATGTTGGATGGTGGGGGAAGTTTACAGAAGACATAAATACCAAATTTAGGGGGAAGAGATAATATGCATTTATTTATGCTCATTTGTTGAGCTGAGCGAAGCGAAGCTCTTATACTACACTTTGCATTTGTTTGGGCCCATACTCCTCCTGAACGGCTGAATGGATCTGCACAAAATTCGGCACGGTCAATGTGCCCAACCACAGGAAGGTATAAATCTGAAATGGTCCAAATTGGTACACAGGGGTACAGGGTACAAAAGTTTCCTCCTGATTGGCTGAACCGATCTGCACAATTTTTGGCACGGTCAATTTGACTAACCACAGGAAAGTGAACATTTGAAATGGTCCAAATTGGTACACAGGGGTACAGGGTACAGGGTACAAAAGTTTCCTCCTGAACGGCTGAACTGATCTGCACAAATTTCGGCACGGTCAGTGAGACTAACCACAGGAAAGTGTACATCTGAAATGGTCCAAATTGGTACACGGGGTACAAAAGTTAAAATAGTATACGCCCTTCATGATGCATGTCATTGGAAAGCTTTTTAAGAGTACAGTTATTGTGGTTATGTTCACTTTTGTCATATTTTCTTTTAAGAGGAGGGTAAAATAGAAAAACAGGGAAAATTTCAGTTTAATTAAAAATTATAAATATTACTATTTTTGATCCGATATCAGCTGATTATAAATAAAATTGTTTATTGTTTAAGATTTAAATGCATGCTTAGCTCAATATTGCAAGCAGACAACTACATTCCACACCTAGCTTATATTTAATTTGACACCTAACTTTTAATTTCAAGTGTTGGTTTTTGATTTAGTGATTAAATAAAGATAAGATTTAAGTGTTAATTTTATGTAACTTATTCTTATAAGCAAAGATTGACCATTGGGCTTGTTAGTTTACAATTTTTAATAATATAGAAAGATAACAAACCTCATTCCTCCATCCGTTAAGAGCAGTAGAACATAAGTTTTTCAAACGGAAATCTCTGAGCACTTCATCGACACGCTCTGAGCGCTCAGTGTAGTCCCTGTATGCTGGGTTCAGTGTGACAGCGCTCTTAGACAGGAAGAACACCTCCGGGTAATTATAAAGCACCTGCAACCAACAAATACAAGTCATTTTAGTTGTATACCCTAAATCTCTAAAATTTCATTACATAAATGAAGGAAGGTGCCACCCCTTAGGTAACACCACATGGAGTGCCCATAATTATGATTTTACTAAATATAAATAGAAACAGCTTTGCCTTATCAGTAGAAACAGGCTAATTATGACTCAGCAGACCTTAGAATGTGCAAATTATTGCAAGTTAAAGTCAAGCAACAACAAAATTTGAATCTGTTAAAATTAACATGATTTAATATCAGTGAATATACTAGTCTTACAATTATTGTTTACTCCAACAGCTCAAAATTGCTAACCTATGTCAGGGGAAAAATAATACCGCTAGGCCAGTAAGAGGAACTCCATCAGGTGCCATTTTGGTTTGCCTAGTTAGTCCTACCTACGGGACTTAAAAATCTCGAGCTCTCATTGGCCTCCCCTCCTCATTTTTTTATTTTCCCTCATTGTCAGAGTAAACACTAATTATAAGACCAGTATAGATGAAGTAAAAATAAATGATTATTACCTTAAGTATATCCGGGCGAACAAATCCAACTTGAAATCCATCTACAAAAAATGGGATGCAATTGCCCTTCTTCAAGCCTGCCAAACAAACCATAAAATATCAAGAAATATTTTAAAACTAAAATAAATTGAGAAGAGATACTCAAAACTAATTCACCTCTTATAAAAAACCAAAAAGATTTTAGAGGACATAAGACCTTTATACCTGTTGAAAAAACACAAAAGATAATCCTCAGATAATACATTAAGGGACGTTAACATTAATATATAAAATTTAGCAAACCCCTTAATTATATTGTCAAACCCCCCTCAGGGTGAGAGTGCCTTCAGACACAACCTTAGACCTAAATATAAACATGTTTGCCAACCTGACTCATCAGTTGTATATTACTCTCATCATGAGCAACTCAGTTAAGAATTATCCCTGCCATGTGTTTAAAACGTCGGAATTTACAAAATCTTTGACGTGGTCACCTCTGGTATATTTAGATTTATTAGACTCTGGCTGTGGCCTACGCACACTAGAATTCACCTCTTATTGTTCAGGCTGGGAATAAAAGGTGCATTTTGGTTATCCAAGAAGAATGGTTAATCTGGTATTTTTAAAAAATATTTTTTGATTTAAAGCTTGTGGGAAAGTCAGTATAAACTTTACCCTGTTATTACCTGGCTCTTTAGTTTAATAAGCTTAGTATGAAACTACTTTTTGTGTTGCCTCTCCAAGAGGAGTTCCAGAGAGGGCTTCGAAAAAGAGAGTAGTTAATCTCCAATCATTAAAGTTAAAAAGCATCAGGCCACCACTAGGATGGGTGGCCAGACCACAAATATCTGTGTTCAATCCCAGACCAGGCATCCCACTCAATGTTCAACCATCATTGCATAAACAAATAGAGAGCTTCTTGAAATAAACTGGTTATGCTGGAATCTCACGACACAAAAATGGCATGAAAAATTAAACACTTTCTACATATTATGTTATATATTTTTAATTCATGACCCATTGATCCAATTTTACACTCGATAAACACCTTGGTCAATACTGCTCTTTTTGTCATTACCCTGTAACTGTATAACTAACAAATTACATGACCTCCTTCCTCCTATCAGTTTGAGTCTAATGCTGTAGTCTCCTTGCCACCCCTACTTCCTTCATCCTTGATCTTAATACTTTCAACAACCCAGTTCCTCCTGTTTAAATTAGAAAAAGTTCGATGTCCTGTCGAACAATTTATTCCTCGAGTAATTCAATGTAACAAATACTTACGCTACGGACATACCGAAAATATTTGTAAAGGATCAGCCCACTGTGAAACATGCGGTTTGAACCCGAACACTCATGGTCTAGATCAAAATAACGTAACTAAACCGTGTCCAATAAAAGAAAATGCTATTTGTCTTTATTGTAAACAAGGACATAAAACAACCAATATAAAACAATGTCCTGAATATAAATCTCAACAATGTATTAAAGAAATTATGGTAAAAAATAGTATATCTTACGGTGAAGCAAAAACAAAAATAACAAATTCAAATACTTTTTCAACAGTACTACAATCTCAATGTATACCGACTCCTCCTAAAACTGAATCCCGCAAATTTCAAAGTCAAACAATATTATCAACCCCATCCATAGCCCCTAAACGACAACGGTTAAATCCTGAGCAGCCAAATAAAGAATTCTACTTTCAAAAACTTGTCACCCCAAAACAAACACCAGGGGGACTGATACAGTTTAACCCCTATAAACCGACACAACAAACCTCAAACAATAATGAAATTCTATATAATGATCTAGACAAAAATCTTATCAAACTAATTACTGATATAACTAAAATAATAATAAAAGAACTAAACGCGGAAAAAACAATTCAAATTGACGATACCGTCATAAAAAATATACTTTCGAAAATAAATTTCCCTTAATATGGATCAACTTAGTGACATCCCAAATTCACACTATAGTTATTTGAATGCCCGTGAGTCTAATTTAAGAAATTTTAGAATATTACAGTGGAATATAAGATCGGCAAATAATAAAAAAATTGATCTCGAACACCTCTTATATTCATCCAAAATTGATATAGCCTGTCTTTGTGAGACTTGGTTTAAACAAGGAATAAATATTAACTTTAAAGGCTATAATGTAATAAGATTAGACAGACAAGATGATAGAAGAGGTGGTGGAGTCGCGATATTGGTAAAATCAAACATACACTTCATCGTACATAATAACCTTTCCCATATAGGAACAGATCATATTGGTATACAAATAAAATACAAAAACAAAAATTTAAATATCGTATCAATATATAACCCCCCAATAACTCAAATACAATCTAACAAATGGCATGACCTAATAAAAACCTTAAACCAACCATACCTTATATTAGGGGATTTTAATAGCCACCACACAGCCTGGGGTTGTAGTAACACTGACGTAAAAGGTAAAAATTTATTAAAAGCAATCGATCAAAATAATGCAATAATACTTAATAAAAATAAACCAACACTTATCCCTAAGATAAACCAAAAATCACAATCTGTAATAGACCTCGTTATAGCTTCTAACGACATTGCAGCTGACTTTGAATGGAATGTTTTAAATGAACCTCTTGGATCGAACCATTATCCAATCATAATAGAGACAAATTCCTCCAATGTAGAAAAAATATATAGATACCCAACAAGACGTTGGAATATTAATAATGCAGATTGGACAAAATATCAGGATAATATGGAAACACTAACACAAAACAGACTAAGAAACCTTACACTACAAACTTACGATGACTTTATAAATGATATAAACACAGCATCTAAAAATTCAATTCCCGAAATTAAAAAAAGAAAAATTACGTCCACTCCTTACCCCAACCTAATACATTGGTGGGATTTAACCTGTGAACAATCAAAATGTGAACGGTGAAAACTTAAACTTTTCAAAAAATACACCATCCCACGTTTGGAAATCTTTTAAAAAACTAAATAAAAGTTCATCGAACGAAATTCAAACAACACCGGGAACCTGGGTAGAGGAATTTATGGATAAATTAGCCCCCCCCCCCCCCCCATCAGTAACAAATAAAATCCCACCATCACTAACAAATAACAACACTCATATACTTACCAAACCTTTAACATTATTTGAATTTCAAACGGCTATTAAACATAGCAATACCTCCCCTGGATATGACAATATTCACTATGACATGATATACCATTTACCCCCAATTTCAAAAAACAAACTTTTAGAAATATTCAATAATATTTGGCGAACACAACAAATTCCTGAATCGTGGCAGACATTTATAATAATCCCCATTAAAAAACAGGGACAAACCGCTGATTTAGCTTCAAATTATCGCCCAATTTCCTTATCATCATGTATGCTGAAAACTTTTGAACGATTAATTAAAAGTAGATTAGAATGGTTTATGGAATCAAATGAAAAACTTTCAAAATCACAAAAAGGATTTAGGAAAAATTAATCAGTTTTAGAAAGCCAAAGTCAGCTTGTAACAGACATACACGACGCATTCACTCAAAAAAAGTCAGTACTTACACTACTCCTAGACATTACAGGAGCTTACGACAATGTTGACCTTTCTATATTACACTATAAACTGACACAGATGGACGTACCACAACAAACAGCAAATTTTATAATCAAACTAATATCAAATAGAATACTACTTTTTCGAGTAAACGGAGAAATAGTAGGACGTAGAGTAACTAGAAAAGGTATCCCACAAGGAGCTATTTTGAGTCCCCTATTATACATAATTCACACCTCGGACATAGAAATGAAAATACCCTTTCCGGTAAAGATACTCCAGTTTGCCGATGACATATTAATATATTCAATCAGTAAAAAAATTGATGACATGGTAAATAATCTCAGTCAAGCATTAAAAACAATAAAAGACTGGACTAGAATTACTGGACTAGAACTATCACATGAAAAATCAGAATGCTGCATTTTCACTAGAAGAAATAATCTCAACCTAGAAAATAAAATAACTTTTGGAAATATTCAGATAAAAAGAAAAACAGTAGTTAGATTTCTTGGTCTCTTCCTCGATCAAAAACTAACATGGAAAGAACATATCAAGATTATTACCTCAAAATGTAAAAAATACCTAAATATAATGAAAATGACCTGCAACAAATCATGGGGAAGTGATCCAAAAACCATGCTCACTCTATACAGGGCTACAATAAGAGCATGTTTAGACTTTGCCTCGCCTTTCTATGGTAACGCCAGACAATACTTACTAACAACACTCGACCGCATTCAACACAGAGCCCTAAAAATATCTATGGGATATTTAAAATCAACACCAATAGTCATAATCTTAACTGAATGTTGCGAACAACCACTTGACTTACGATGACAACATCTAGCTGACAAACTACTATTAAAATTATACACACAAAACTCTGACATATACACATCCGTAACAGAACTATCAAATAAAATAAACAGAGGTCATAGATACTGGCGACACAAACCTTCACCCTTACTAAACAATAGCTTCAATTCTCTATTACCTTACCTAGATCAAACTATATACCAACACAAATGACTGCCAATTCATCAAATTACTTATGAAAACTTATATCAACAACCGAATATACATATACCCAAACTTAGTTATCCTTACAATGACATAACATTTCAAGACCAACTTACTAAATTGAACCCAAAAATAACCTACATTATATTTACAGACGGATCAAAGCAACAAAACGTATCAGGATATTCATACTATAACCCTCAATTAAAACAAGCCATTGGCTACTCATGCTCACAACAAGCTAATATATATACATTAGAAAGCTTAGCCATTCTACAAGCACTAGAATACATCAACACATTACAAAATAACTATTACAAATACACGATAGCATGTGACAACCAGGGAGTCCTTAAAAAATTAGATAACATTTCATACACTACACATTTGGATCACATCTTCATGAATATATTAAATAATATAGCAGAAATAAGAAGAAAAAGGCTTTATATGGGTCAAATCACATCAAGGAATTAAAGGAAATGAGGAAGCAGACAAACTTGCCAAAAGCCCAACAAAACAATCAGACAAAAAAATAACAACAAGAGATCTAATAGCACTATCCAAAAAGAAGATGTTTGAAAACTGGAACATAAAACTTCAAGAAGAACCAGCAAAAGCAAGAAATTTCAAATCAATTGTCAAAAAAGTTCCAATTAAACCGTGGTTTTGGAAATCAAAACTACCACGTAAGGATATAATCAAAATGAATAGATTGAGAAGTTACCATGCAAGATGCATTCAATATAACTATATGATAGGACTAAGTGATTCGCCTATATGTTACACATGCCCAGATAAAAATGAAAATATGACTCACATCCTATTGGAATGTCCTAAGTATAAATCCGAACGTAACAAATTATTTCAAGAACTCAATATTCAAGAAATTCAAGATGAAAATGAAAAAATCAAGAAAATGCTTTTCTCAAAATTAAAAAATATTACACTTACACTGAAATTCGTAAAAGAAATAAATTACTCCCCTTAGCCTAAAATTGTAAAATCTGGAGACCACTCACCAACAGAAATCCCACAAACGAAAATAAAAAAATAAAAATTACTTAGGGAGAGCATAGGAAGAACTTAGGAAGGACTCGGGTCCGCCCAACCTAATTGAGGTTTTCTGTTGTTTCCCTCAATTTACCAGGCAAATGCCAGGTTGGTCCACTCTTAAGTCAGTCCACAGACTGCCTATGATACCCGTTTAAATTCCTGCAAACAACCCCAATAAAAATCCAATCAAAATCTTCCTTTTTAAAAATAAAATAAAATAAAAATATATAATCCAAAATTGTCCATTACATCCTTCCACAAATTTGATTAAAAAGCTCCAATCCATTACAAAATATCAAAAATTAAAAAAGGCACAAAGTAACCCCTCTCAAAATAACATTATGGCTCCGGTAAACACAAATATTTTTTTGTTACTTATGCCAATAAAGAACTTGTTTAAAAAAAAAAAAAAAAAAATTAGACAAAACAACATTAATAAAACGCCTTCATTTTGACACAATACTTACAACAGAACATATTTGTATTGCGGGTTCGAAGGGTTTTCTTAATTTTCTAGAGAGACTGACTTCAACGTTAAATAAATATTTATTAAATTCACGAATCTCAGGAATAAAACAAATCTATATACTAAATAAATATAAATAGAATAATAAATATAAATAGAACGTTAACCATTAAAAAAACTTGATAATGATATTATTCATTTAAATATTTCGTCATAGCATTTACGAGTTGAATTATAACAAATATAAAATAACAATAAACGATGTAGGATATAAATAAACTATATATAATTCAGATGTAATTTTTTATCAAAATACGTATGAAATTATCGACTTCTCTAAACTTAAATGGCTATGCATGTGATAATAAATTAATATTATGTTTTATAATGTGAAAGAATGTTATTTACGATTTTTATAATAATATAAAACAATATTGATAATAACTTACCATCGAGATAGAAGCAGTTGAATTTCTTAGCCAATTGTAAAAGGCGATTAACCAATGATTCTTTCACTGACATTGTAGAGTAAAATAAAATATTAATCACTTTTTACACCTACAGATTAAAAACAAGAGATTACTAAAAATGTAGTATCGGTAAATATAATAACCGTAAAACGAAGTTTATTATATTTTTAAAAAAAAATATTGGTTGAAGGACGTTACATTTCTACACCGGTTTTTCCACAAAACTCAATTAAAGACTCAATAAAATCAAGATTTTCTTGATAATAGGATATATTTCAAGGAAAAACACAGTAAAAATTATAAAATAATCACTACCCTTAATATAAAAACATATTATCAGTCACGTATAAAAAAAATCAACATTGATAATTACGAAAATTTACCCGTTCCAAGTTGTTGTTTTTTTTATCTTCAACCCAGGGAAAAAACAAAAAATTAAATAAATCTATATGCAAGAACGAGTTAATTATGGAAAGCTTCTTTAAATGGTTAATTGTTATTATTTTTGTTTTAATAATTTTATTTTATAAGATTAAAATTAAAAAACTATATTTTAAAATATAAGTTACACAATTTTTTTTTATGTAAGCGAATTCCTTCTATCTATGATCGCCAAATTAAATAATACTAGAAGTTTATTATTACACTTTATAATATTTAAATAAAATAAATAATAATAATATATAAATGCACTGTTAATTTTTATGTTAATTATTAAACAAGGCAATTTTTAAATGAAAATTTAAATTCTATGGTTTTATGATTGATAATATTGACATAATTATGTAATGAAAAATATTTTTTAAGTTAATTAAATGATTTTTTACTTATTTATAAAAATAAATTTACCAAATTTTTATATTTTAATGCCATTTTTAGTTATTATTTAAGAAACCTGTACCGGCAACAGTGTCAGAACAATGTTGTCTTTGAAAGTGTTAACAAAAAAAATCCCGTATTTCATACTGTTATATTTTAATTGCACTCCTTTTAAAAAGATAAAATAATTATTATATTTTAAGGTAATAAATATATTAATACATTTTAAAAATATATAAGATATCTTCAAATAAACGCAAGAACATTTTATTGTTATTTTTCTAAAATTAATGAAACCAAAAAAGCCGAAATTCTAAAAAGGGGGATTGTAATATTATAACCTTAATTCTTATCAGAGATTTCTGATAAAATAACTCAAGACAACATGTCAATGCGTTTTTACAATATTGTTCTTTGTTATATATTTTAATCGTATTTTTAAATTATTTTCTTTCGTTTATTTCGTTCTTTTTTTCTTGATTTTAGTTTTATTTTTTATCTTAGGATATAAAATTAATATTGTTTGAAATATTTAGAAATCGATGTTGTTTTAACTTCGTTAGTTTGCGAAAGTGTATAGGTACAATTTCTTTTTTTTTTACGTGTTGCAATTAATTTAAGATATTGTTATTTTTAAATATATTTAAAAACTTAGTTTATTTGTTTAATTATTAATTTATTAAATATGTAATTTAAGTGTAGTATTGTGTTGGTATTTTTTGTTTTTTTTTCTTTTAAAATTTATTACATATTTTAATTAGTTAAGATATCATATTAGTTGGAAATCAACATTTTTTTTTTAATGAAAGGTGAGTTAATTCAAGAAATTCGTTTTTTTTTATTATATTATTTTTGAATGAATATTATTGATTTATTTTTTGTTGATAAATGTATAATCCAATACTTAATATAAGGAAAAACCACTCATGAACTTTTGGTTTTGTGTTACAGGTAAATTTTTTAAAGCATATGGTACACTTATTAGACAATAATTTTAATATTTAAAATGTGAAATAAATATAATAAATGGCTTTTAAATGAAACTATTTATGTACATATGTTCTTCTGTAATTGTATAATGCTTACGAAGTAATCTTCTTATTTTAGTAATATTGTATAATTAAAAAAAAACACATTTTAACTTGATTTGAATTTTCACAATACAAATAATGAATAAAGGAAAATATGCACTTGAACCACCCACATATTTCTAATTTTGATTGACTTTTTTTTAACTGTTCCTTTTTACAACAACATGGATTATTTTGGTGAAGTCAATCTTTTTTTTTTTAAATACATATAAAATATCCACTCACGAACATAAGTTGGGAACCAAGGGGTTTTTAAGGATGGGGATTCACTCTGGATAGCTAAAAACCATGGAATTGGATTAACACACCAAACACAATATTAGTGATATCAATTTACAAAATAAGAAATATGAACAAAATTATTTCGTATCGTTTTTATTTTTTATTTTATTTTTATTTTATTTTACACATTTTAAGAGTCTTCTGCAGCAAATTCGTTTTTTTTATTTCCAGCACATAATAACCATTTAAAACATAAGGTATCCCAAACATTTTAACAATCGATTATTACAGTCTTCGCACCACTAGAATCGACGCGTTGACAGCGCGGGAAAAACTAGCAAAAGGGGGAACGAGCCAATGAGAGCTTGAGATTTTCCTGGACAAAAGGTCGGGCCAACTAGGCAAAGATAAATGTCTCTAGTGGAGGGGAGAGGCCCTCTGGATAACATTATAAGAAGGCTTCGTAGTGGCTTTATGTTTTCCCCCAGAGAGGTTGGCCAATCTGTGTGTCACTCAATTTCCCGCGCTGTCAACGCGTCGATTCTAGTTGTGCGAAGACTGTATATTAAGGGTGTTTTGATATAATCAACTATTACTCATACACGATATTATATTATGTTAGGACATTGGGATATTATAACTTTTATATACAAAAGTGTGATATTCCTTTGTCCCCATGTTCATTAGACTAAATTAAATATCCCTTTGTCGCAATAGTTAATTAGGCAAAGAAAATATACAAGAGAGTTTATATACCTTAGTCTAACTAACTATTTAGACAAAGGGATATTGAGTCCAATATGTTTTGGGACAAAGGAATATCACACTTTTTAATACAAAAGTTTGATATTCCTTTGTCCCAATGTACCTCCGCTAAAACTAGACTTTTTGAACAGTTTCTCTTGTGTCGGTTGATATATTTCGAGTGCATCGCTTAATATAGCATTAGTACATGTTATCCAGTGATATCATTATTTATAATGGCCAACAGAGATTTTTATGAGTTTTAAGTAAACAATTTAAAAAAAAAAAATAAAACATTAATTCATGGAGATTTTCGTGTGGTTATCCAATTCCATGGTTTTTAGCTATCGTGAGTGAATCCCCCACTCTTAAAAACCCCCTCGTTCCCAAAATTCCCTTTATGTACGTGAGTGGATATTTTATACATGTAAAAAAAGAAACTGATGACTTTACCGAAATAGTACCAGGTCGAAAGTTGTTAAATTGTGAAAAGGAAAAGATTAAAAAAAAAAAAAACCCTGAAGTCAATCGCCCTTATAAATATGCAATAAGAAGTGCATATTTACCAACAATTTTATTAATTTTGTCCCCTGAGGGTCATCTTTAGGTCTGTTATTATAAGCTTATGTTTAGAGTTTATTCTTTTTTAAGGACTCAGGGGACCTTAAAATGTGTAAATCCATCAAAATTTAATTTTTTGCACCTTCCAGGGCTGCAAACTAGTCAGAAAGGTCTGTATTTTGAGGAAAGTTTGTATTAGGTCAGTAATTCATGAAATTGGTCAGTAAAGTCAGTTTTTTACTCCTTGTGGAAGCCCTGGGAAACAGTTTCGGTGCTCCTGGGTATGGATGTGGCACATTGCTTGTGTACAGTTTTCATAGCTTTCATTAGCAGCTACTACCTAACAGCACCACTCTTCTTTAATTTAATTTAATCTATTTTTTTTTGTAGTTCGCATTAATTATTGATTTTCAAATTCTTTTTCTTTACTTCATGTGAAGTGTACGAAAGGTTTTATGAAAAATGGAAGAGCGTACTTTACGACGTTGATGTTAAGTGGAATGGATAATTGTTATTTTAACTTTGTTATGATGAAACTACCAATGCTGCATCCTGTAAAGAGTTGCAAAAAAAAAACAAATGTTATTAGTCCAGGGAAATTAGGAATAATATGGGAAATAATTTACTAGGTATGCAATGCAGTTGATTGCTTGCAATATTGAGCTGAGCGAGCATTTTAATCTTAAATAATAAACATATTTATTTATAAATAGCTGAAATCGGATCAAAAATAGTAATATTTCTCATTTTTAATTATTCAGCATTTTTTTCTGTTTTTCTATTCCCCCCCCCCCCCCCTCTTAATTGAAAAATATGACAAAAGTGAACATAACAACAATAACTGCTCAACTCTTTGAGACAAGGGCTGGCGCATTGAGGTACCACTGCTAAAAAAGTTTCTTTAAATCACAGATTCACGATGCGAGAATAATAACCCCTCACTTTACCCTACCACTAGAGACCCCTAAAACAGATGAAACAGTCTGCTTTGATTATTGCTTCGTTCTGCATTGTTTTGCCGTGTTTATTAATTTCTCTTGGTGCACTGTATACGCCGCCCGTGCCCGGCCACCATGTCCGGTATAGAGAAATTATGCCTTCCGATCAATATGTTTCGGTTTTGCCTGAGTTTTCGGATTAGGATGACAGTTGTTACATTCATTTTAAAATATTTTCAAATAATTTATAATCGAAATACTTATTAATTTTAAGTCATACCACTATTATAGTTATGTAAAATGTTGTTCAGTCATGAGTTTTTTTTTCTATGGTATTCATTTGATTTTATTTTGTCCACGTACATAACATAGGATTTGTACGTCATGAGTGTTACCAAAGTTTATTATTATTATTTTTTTTTTTAATATAATTTTGTCAAATCTTTCTGGTATTGAAATAAAATCATCAAAGAGACTCCTAAGTTCATAAAAATATAAATATAGTGTTAAAAAAAAAAAACATTGAAAAGGAGCTCTAAATGCAGATTTTAGTCAGGAGTGTTACCAAAAGTTTCATTTCCAGATCTTATTTTCAAAAAATTAGTCTTATTTCAAAAGAAAGGGAAATTATTCTTCATCCAATAGTAAATACTATAACCCACTGATAATGATTAAACCCCAAACACTGAATTTTAATTAAAAATGTAAATTTTACATAGTTTTACAATCAAAATATAATGGCTCAAAACTTAAATAAAAATCCTGTTTATTTCAAAAAATGTTATTAAAGAAACGTAATTGGTAGAAATGGTAATAATTATTAGAAATGGTAACAATAATTAAAAATGGTAACAATAATATTAGTAAAAAGTAAAGCTACCTTTCACAGACAACTGGCTAGGAACTGTATACAAAAGTCAATCTACTTTCTTAGTAAACAACAAGGACAATTTCTTAATAAACTTATAATAAATTAAGCCACTTAAAATCAATTTCTTAATAACTTATAAATCAATATTGTTAAGAAACAATATTCTTCACTCTTGTCTGATGTCTGTTGTGTCCTTCCTTGAGAGTTTTTTTCCACTTGCACCATCTATCTGCATTGATTTCTTCTTTTTCTTGGACATTTCCCTGACGTTCTTTCTTCGACTGTTTCTGAAATAAAATAAACATATCCAAACTAGGTAAATCCTGTTACTCTTGAAAAATAAAACATCCAACCACTTTAAAAAATCAAGAGAAAACTTATCCCTACAATTAAAACCAAAAACTATAAATTGACAATTTTATCAGAATGCTAGTTTAAATTTCAACTATTGATTCAGGAGTGTTACCGTATGTCATGGGTGTTCCCAAGCAATAGGTAACACTCCTGACATTCACCTCCTTTTTTTATGAAAACAAGCTTATAATTAAAATAATCAGCATTAAAAAAAATATCAAAGTAAACAAGACCCTAGTGACAATTCAAAAAATATTGTGCACTGCTAAAAATAATTTCATTAATAGAATTTATTGCGGTAACACTCATGATATTGATTAAAAATACTTACCATGTTTTGGAGATTAATCGTGCTCCCAGCACGAGGTTTTAAAATAATCTGGTTCCAACCTGGAGAAGATAATGCAATACTAGAATGGGTATCTCCCACTCCTTTCTAGTCAAGTTCTGTGAATCCTAGATGTTGGAGGCGCCAGTAACACTCCTGATGAATATTTTACACAAATTGCGGGGACACGACTTTAAATATTTTTCACAGTCTAACTAATTTTGTTTTAATTAAAGCAACTTGTGTAATTTATCCTCCAAGGGTCAAACTTATTATTTACAACTCTCATATTTTTTAAAAAAATATTTCGATTATAATAAATTACACATTTATTTTATGAATCGCCCTGGGGACAGTAACACTCCTGACATTTTTAGTGGTTATTGAAAATGTTTTTTACTCTAATATTGTAGAAATGTATTCTGAAAAAGAAATTACTGTTGGAAAACATTTACAAGAGAGGATGGGTATGGTATCAAAAATAAATATACAAAGTTATCTTATATCTACATAAAGCAATGTACCCGGGACAGCAAAACGGCAATTATGCCCAAGCAGTGAGCCAAGGGGTAGGGCATGTTGAGCGCGGAACATCCCCTAAACGCGGCTAGAATCGCGGAAATATGAAGGGGTCTTGGGCTAAGCCCGAACCCTCGCGCCGAGCAAGATGGGAGAATAGAGAGGTTTAACTGGCCTAGAAAACTAGTTTATATTCTCTCTACTAGATAGCAGTGGTGGGATAGATAAAATATATTATATACTTTTCCCATTTTTTTTGCAATTATAAATTAAATTTATGATCTTTTTATTATAAAATATATTGAGCAAATCACTTCTGATGCTAAATTTAAAACAATAATGAAAATTATAAAAAGATAAAACAGTCTAACTGAAGTTTGTGTAACGTAAGTTCTCGATAACATTTTACAAATTTTTTGGGTATATAGTTCCCATACCCCTCAACATTCCGCCGTAAACATATTCTTTTTTTTTATACATTCACATAGTACTGTTGATTAATTGATCATGAGATCTAATGCTGCATCAATTAGTTGTTTTCCACATGTAAAGAAATCTCGTACCATCATAACTTTGCAGATATTTATGAGGACCTACTATAGCATCACACTCAGTGTTGTAATCTTAGCAAGATTCCCATGCATGACACCTCCCCCCCCCCCCCCCCCCCCCAAAGGTTCTTTTAGTCAAGGGACGCTGACATTCACGGGGTAGTCATAGTAGAGCCGCAGTCTTGGGTGATCTCACTTTTAAACCGAGACTTTTTACTAAACTTTTAAAACAAAAATAGTAATATATAAGGTAAAATAAAACATTGTCACTGCCTATCATATGAAAAGGGTTGTGCGATTCAGAATAGCTTCCAACTAACTCAATGAACCTTTTTTTTGTTACTTTAAGAACAAAAACAATCAAACACATTAACAACTTAAAATAAAAACATGAGTATATTGTCACTAATACAGAGCCATTGGGACCTAGCCTAGGCCGACTTGTGAGTGGAATGACTTCAGCCCCTGTTCACATTGTGCATTTTTCACAATCCACAGCCTGCGGTCAGACCTCGTCTAAATAACCTTAGCAAAGAGTTTACTGGGACATGACTGTACCGTTCCTCCTAGTGTGAAAGCTTCTATTTGCATACATTAACTTATTGTTTTTTAAGTGCAGTCTGACTTTCTCAATAATTTGAAATAATCTCTCTAGCTTATTAGTTTTAATATTTATACAATGAATATTAAAATTGTTAGTGTTTTTCATATTTATCTAACAAGCTGATTTTTCTCTTCTTGTTCTTCTTTTGTCTTCTGAATTTCAACTCAGCATTCTAATGTAACTTCATTTTTTTTTTTTTTTTTTTTTTTATAAATATTTGTTTTTTTTGCGTTCAGAACAACATAGTTCGATCACTGATCAGAGCATGGGTGTAGAAAAATTCAGTTCAGGAATTAGTTTGCAGAAAGAAAAAATAAGAGAGCTTGATCAAATTAGCATCGATATGGGTGTGAATCTTTGCTAGAATAAAAAATAAAGGAATAAGCCGAGATTACGAGTTGTGATTCTACAGAAAGTTGCTATACGAACAATTTTTTTGTATTATTATTCTTGGCATCTTAATAAATAATTATTCTTTGGTATCTTGCATAAAATAAGTAGGCGAGGTTAAGATTATTCCTCAAAAATTATAAAAGCATTTTTGGGTTATCGTATCTTTTTTAAACGTGGGGCCTAATATATGAATATTAAAGAATAAGACAAAAACATTAAGTTAGATTAGTCTTATGTCATGAACTCATCGGAACGGAAACCCATCCAGAAAGCTCCCTAAAGGATTTTTTTTTTTCATGTAATCGGTTGGGGCCCCTCTCTGCCTCCCCCCCTCCCCACGTCGTGGGGGTGTACGCTATGCCCCTGGATCAGAGGATGGATTAGTTACCTTACTCGATATATTTTAATAACTCACCTATCTGGGAATAAAACCTTGATTGATGATGTTTGATTTTTTTGGTTCTAGGGAGAGTCTTAAACCTCTTAGCCACTTTGCATTCTATAAATGTGATCATTAGTGTGTTGTAATGTCTCACCTCTCTAAGGTGACAACCCAGATTGTTGTTAGTATTTATACTTCAGTTCTAGGTAAAGTTTTAATCCCCTGAGACCCCCAAATTCATTTGACCTGTTATCTATGGATGTGGTCATTAGAGTGTTGTAATGTATCACCTCTTTGAGAATACAAACCAGATAAAAGTTAATGTTTGAACTTTTACTCCAAGATATGAATTTAATACCTCTCAGATTTGTGCATTTTGATTGCAAAAATTATTAAGAAATGTACAAGTAAAAATACATTTTTACCCTGTGGCAATTTGTCCAACTTACATAACTTTCTTAATTGTCACAATTATTATGAGTTACTTAATTATGTATGAGTTACATCCTTATGTAACTAGATCCTTATAACATTTTGTTTATAAATCTGTATTATTGAAGGATTCTCTTTCACTGAAGAAAGCGAAAGGAGAGGTCAACCGAGGAAAACCAATGGTAACATCACTGAGGAATGAGAAGGGAGACCTAATCAAGGAAAGAAAAGAAATAATAGACACTGCCTCCAAATATTATAAATCATTGTATGAAGATGACACAAAAACCAGAAATAGCATGTTAAGGAAAGAAGTTGATATCCCACATATACTAGAGGAAGAAGTTGAAGCTCAAATAAAGATGTTAAAAGGTGGAAAATCCCCAGGCAATGATAAAATAACTAACGAGTATATTAAGGTGGGATTGGAAAGTTTAAGTAAAAATATTACCTTAATGTTTAACAAGATTTTACAAGGAGATAAGATCCCTTCTGACTGGTTAAAGTCTAACATAATCCTGCTACATAAAAAAGGAGATTTTGGAGATATAGGAAATTATAGGCCAATTAGTCTAATCCCAACTCTAAGTAAGTTGTTCTCGAAAATACTCCAAGAGAGGATAAAAGGTGTCTTAAATGAAATGCAACCCCCTGAACAAGCGGGATTCCGTAAGAATTTTTCTACAATTGACAATCTTCATGTAATGAACCAAATGATAGAAAAAGCATGTGAATATGATATGATAATATACATTGCGATGATTGATTATGAGAAGGCGTTCGACTCGTTGAAGCATGGTTACTTGTATTCATGTCTAGAAGAATTAAGTATAAATGATAGAATCCAACAAATAATTCAAGAAATATATGACAACAGTGAAGCGAGAATTGTAATGGAAAGAAATGGACCTTGGTTTCAAATAAGTAGAGGAGTGAAGCAGGGAGATCCGGCTTCAGCCAATCTATTTATTGCTGCATTAGAGAACTTCTTTAAAAGAATTGAATGGGAAAGCGCGGGCATTAATATAAACGGAGAAAACCTTACACATCTTAGATTTGCAGATGATATTGGAGTATTTGCAACATCAGCCTTAGAATTAAAATGCATGTTAGACAAAATTAACAGAGAAGGAGAAGAAGCAGGCTTAAAAATAAACTTAAAGAAGACGGTAATATTAACTAATGGTCTAAAAAAGTGACATTTGTTTAAACGGGCAGAGAATAGAATATGTTGATGATGCATATACCTAGGACAGCTGATATCCTTTAAAACCCGATCTGGCAAGGAATTGGATAGGAGGATTTCTCTAGCATGGAAGAAGTATTGGGCAATGAAGTTCATTTTCAAGAGCTCTATGTCAATGGACTTAAAAGGAAAGGTTTATGATGCATGTGTGGCTCCATGTTTTGTTTATGGAGCACAAACCTGGACACTGACGAGGAAAATGGAGGAAAGAATAAAAACAACACAGAGAGCAATGGAAAGGAGCATGTTGGGAGTGAAGAAGAAAGATAGGATGCGGAATGTTGAGATAAGAAGAAGAACTGGAGTTAAGGACATCCTCCAAACTGTGAAATCCCTTAAGTGGCAGTGGGCAGGGCACATGATGAGGCAAGACGATAACAGATGGGCGAAAAAGATCACAGAATGGTACCCTAGGGAAGGCAAGAGGAGGAGAGGTAGACCCAAGTTAAGATGGTGCCAGGATTTGGACAAGGAAGGCAAAGGACAGAGATGTTTGGTTAAACCACAAGGAGGCCTATGCCCAGAAATGGGCATGATATACAAGAGGAGGACTGTTATTTTTGGATCAGAAATAAGGGCTTATTATTATTATTATTAATATTACATCCTTATGTAACTAGATCCTTATAACATTTTGTTTATAAATCCGTATGTATTTAACTTAACATTGACCTGAATCATAGTTCTCCTCTTGATCATCCGCAGTTCTTTCTTTTAGTTATCCTCTGTCCTCTGTAGTACGTTAGGTGATGTGACAATGTTCTATGTCTATGTGATATGAGCTTAATAACTACCTCCATGAAGCAGTGTCACATCACCTCTATTACTGGCATTCCTCTTGAACCTCCCTAGGTCTTTCCTTGGAGTTACTCTCTTTCCTCTATAATGGGGTCTTCATACTTGAATCTCTAGGTCTGTGCCTACCATTACTCCGAATTCTCAGAGAATTCCCTACCAAATTCTTGCCTCACAATCAACTTATTGCCTCTCATGTCATTTCCTGGTTTCCTACAAGTATGGTTCATACACTCATTATGATTTTAATTCGGTCCTCTGGTGTTATTGTTTATAGCTCTTCATTTGGGATTGATTACCTCTGGCTAGTGTAGGGATGGTTCCCTTGTTTAAGATAGTTATGTAACTTAAACACTTGCCCCCCGGAACAATTCCAATGAAAGAGGATTTTTTTCTGTGATACAACTGATATGATAGGAGCCTGACAACATTATTTTTAGCAACCTTCCTGACTTTACCAGCTATCACAGCAGTGTTATCAGGTATACGAGGTCTGTCTGGAAAGTATCAATGCATTTTTTGAGAGAAATAGCCTACCTAAAACTATGAGGCCATAGTCCTCTTCAAAGAACTCATTGGGACCTCACACCCTTATCCAAGGTCTCTTCCACTTTTCAAAACAATCGGCAGTCCTTTTTCAATAGTCTCGAGGTAATAGTTTTTGTAATCCCTTTATTCTTCCAACTCTCGCAATGTCAATTGTCAATTTTCGTTGATTGCCGCTTGCAAGTGATTCGAATTTTTAGGGGTTCGGCTGGCTGATGGCCTTCCAGAACATGGATCAGTCTCTACAGATTCGTGTCTATCCTTAAAGCTTCAATACCACGGTTTAATTTAAGCATCACTCATAGAGTCCTAATTTTTTTAGTCACCAATGACATCAAGTTATTAGCATCATGCTTAAACAATGATCTGAGAGGTTACCTCTCTCCTTTAATCTAAAGTACAAAAATAATTATAATCAATAATGTCTGCCTGTCATCTGTGCAAATACTTAAAGCCTAAACGGCTGTGTCCATTTCAACAAAATTACGGATAGATCTTCAGATATATCATATGAGGTGAAATCAAGGAAAAATTAATTTGAATTATATGTTTGTTTAAGGGTGGGAACACACTTGAGCATTCGCCCCAAATGAGCATGCCTTGCCCCATACGAATGGATGCGTATCCCTCAACCCGATCATGTGCTCGGTTCGTGTTCACTGTGGACGGGGGTAGACAACTCAGGACGGGCTGAACAATATGAGTTGAACCCCCCCCCCCCCTCTTCTTTCTGACATATTTCTTTATATTATTTAGGAAAATTTCTTATTGTTATTGTTTAACTGAATATTATCTCATTGTCATTAGGGCAAATGCTCAAGTGTATCCATTCCTTAAGGGTTCTCCACCCCCTCCCACAATCCAGGTCATGGTAATATTTTTTTAAAAATTATTTCTTGAAGTTAAATCAAGAGTAAAAATGTAACTAATATTTTTTGGTCCATTTACAAATATAGGAAAATTCTATATTTTTCTGTTCTTTGAGAAAATATCAAAATTTAATAAAGGAAGAAGCTCAGGGTTCGATTCCACGCCGGAAAGAAAAATGTTTACCAGTAAATAATAAAAAAAATATCAATAATTAAATTTAATTAAGAAAAACCCGCAGCTATACAAAATTAAATATATAGGAGGAAGTGAATTTATAAGGGAATGTTTATTATCTATTTTACACGCTTTTATTTAAGTTCACTTGTTTGAGAGGTACGAAATATAGATTTTCTTTCTTTAAATGTTTAAAAAAAGAGGGTTACTCCTAATGTTTATTTCCAAAGGTAAAATTAACAATATGTGAGACATATCTGTTATCTGTATTACTTGTACTTTTGCCTCTACGTAAGTGGAAACCCCCCTCAAGGCGC
Source organism: Gerris lacustris (assembly GCA_951217055.1). Classification (NCBI taxonomy): domain Eukaryota; kingdom Metazoa; phylum Arthropoda; class Insecta; order Hemiptera; family Gerridae; genus Gerris; species Gerris lacustris. The sequence continues at coordinate 45,203,562 of OX578277.1, read as the reverse complement.
CATTATTATTTCCGACAATAGCCGAAGACAGGCGATGTTACACGAACTAGGGTTATAACCCCCCCTCTTATCCTCCTTCAAGAACACAGTGCTTGCATTCAGTTTGGTTCTGAAAGCGATGAATTAGGATATATATCTATATACATATATATATTATTTTATTTTGTACGCGTTTTTTATACATATATATATAAAAAAAACTATTATATGAAAATATTTTTTTTAAACTGTGTTTCTCCAATTTAATATCCGTAATCATCCTTAAATATATTGTTTTATTCTAAGTGTTAACTGTTTAATTTCATACAATTATGTCCGTACTGTGTTCTAGACTCAATTCAGTGAGCTTCGGCCGACGAAAAACAATGGAAAAAAACTAAAAGAAAAAGGAAAAAATAATAGACAAAAATCATCAAAATAAAATCACGGAAAACGACAAAATTAATATACGGTTTACGAAAGAAAAGAAACTTCTATCATAGAAGGATCATATGTGGACGTTAAATAATAAAATTAAAGTTTTGCTAAAATGCAAAGTAAATCCAGGCCGGGAGCTCCTCACATACGCTACGCAAACAATGGTACGTAATTCTACCTTATTTTTTACCTCTAAAAATATATTTTATTTACTACGTATGTCTGACAACCCCACCAATTGATAAAATCATTAAAAATAAATTTAGAAAAGTATTTATTATTAAAAATGTAACAATTTCACCTTTCAGAAAGACGAAAAAGAAACAAATTTTACGATTAGAAAAAAATTACGTGGTTATCAGTGAATTTTTTTTTTTGTTATTTAAAACCTTTTGCCACTATTTAAAACCTAATTTTTAACACCTTTTGTATTTATTTTTTTTATCTTAAATATATTACATTTTTAAAATAATGGTTTATTCAATGCTATACGTGTAATTTACTTAAAAATAATGCATATATAAAAGATAAAATAGGTTTTAGTTTAGTCGAGTGTCAGGTTATGTACTTTTTAACTTTACGCAACGAAATATTTTACTGAAATCAAATGGATTTGTTTTAGAGAAAGCATAAAACTAAATAATTAATGTTGTCTTATAGTTAATATTATTTATAATTATGAATTTTTATGATATTTTGCCGAGGTAGTTTGTGTAAATATGATTTATACATATATTAATTTTTCATCTTTTTGGTTTTAAAAAGTCTGAGTGGATGTCAGGTTATGTTACCCTGCTACTGGGGAGTCTTTGATACATTATGGCAACTCCTTTTTTTCGTTGCTTAATTTATTATTTATTTCTTTTTAATTTTATTTAAAGTGACCAGATTTTTTAAAGTTAGTTTTATGTATTTTTTATGTGGTGTTTGTCTAATTTAATTTATATATAAAGCGTAAACAATTATGTGTTTTTAAACCAAAAAAGTATTTATTCGTTCGTTTTGAAATTAGGTCTTAGACCAAAAATATGATACGTATTTCTTATCAGAAACATTATGAATGTAAGTGAATTTTATTTATGTTTTACTAGTTTTAGTATATTAATTTTGATTTAGTTTACGTGGTTATCTTTATTATCATTGTTACTTTGTTTTTGATTTGTGGAAATGTCCAGCTAGACAAAATACGTGTTGAATTATAAAAGGGAGGTTGTACCTTCCATATTGTCGAAGAATATGTTCAAAACGATTTATGCGAAACTTTTTTGAAATTTAAAGTTTATATCTCTATAAAATAGTTGATAAACTAATTGTTTTTTGATTTAGGACAATTATGGTACGGAATTTTAAAGAAATAACAATGTAAAAAACTCAAGATATTAACAGGTTAGATATTGAGGGAAATAGGTATTATTTTTTAAAGCATTATGTCGTTTCCGGTTTATTTTCTCCCTTATTTTATTATCATATTTTTATCTTAGAATGTACAATTTTGAGCTATCGTGTTTTTCTTATCTTAAAAATAATGCCATATATCATTTATTCCATTCATAACTAGCCAATTGGTACAATAATGAACACTTTTTTTTTTTTTTATCATGTCTGTGATATTATAGGTACGAATATAATATTTTTCTTTCCCTTAGTATTTTGTCCAAATCAATCAAATAAATAATTAATATTTATTTTATTTATTTTGGTGTTAACTAGTAAGAAACTAGAAAGTTCCACCGTTGTAATACCTTCTTATCATAGCTGTGATAATATAAACACAGCTGTACATTCTTCTTTTTTTAGTAATTTATCTAACACAAACCAAAACAATAAAAGTTACTTGGATAACTAAAAATAAACTGGAATGTAACACTGTCTTAGTGTCATAGCTGTGACAATACAAACACAACTATTCATTCATTTTTTTTCACCCTGTCAGGGTCGATTATTATAGACTCACTGGGATTTTATCCTACTCAAATCAAAAATATAATATAGGTATTTGGTTAACTAGAAGTAAAGTAGAATGTATAACTGTCTTAGAACCTTGTTAACATTGCTGTGAAAATATAAACACAACTATAAATTATTGTCTCTTAGTATTGAATCCCGCTCTTGTGAGAAACTTATAATTGCTATACTTAAGAGACACTCATTTTTTGATGCCTTCCCCAATACAAGGGATATTTCTTATCCTAAATAGTTTTTATTAACTTTTTTCTGCAAATGTCTCCCTAGCTGATGTTCTCCATAGTTGACACATCACACCTTATAATTATTTTTCTTACTCTCGTCTAAATCTAGATTTTCTTGAGGAGCCTATGATCGAAATTCTGTGAATCCTAATGTTACCAACTCATTACACTAGTTGTCACTTACTAATGACTTACCATTAGCAACTCCTACGAGTATAATCCTTATGATAGGTTCAAAACATTGTTTTGGTTTGAGTTGAATAAAATACTAAAAGAAAATGATAAATTATAGTTGTGTTTGTTATCACAGCTATGATAGAAAATAACTACAGTGGTCCATTGTAGTTTACTAAAAGTAAACCTAGTAGCGATACTTTTGGGCCACAAAATGTTGTAATAAAATTCGGTAAACCCATTCCTGCCAGAAATGCTTATATAACATTGAGGGGACATGGACGACCATGCAGCTCTTTATATTTTTTATTGCCTACTACATTACTATTTTTAAAGACCCTATATACCCTTCCTAGAGTCTAGTTTATCTTTGCCTGAAGCTTAACTCACACAAAATCAAACTGCCAAATAAACAGGCAGAATGCCAAAAGGGTGCAATTGGATCCACCTTGCCCATTGGGGATCCAATCACCAGCTGCCTTAGCCCTGCATGGATCCACAGTGAATCCAATCGCATTTAATGAGTTAAGTACCAAAAACGTTACAAGTATCATAAGATTCTCTTTAAAAAAAAAACATCTTCAAAGATAGGATTCTGGTCTTTAGATTATTACCTGATAGTTATCAAAACGATTTTATTTAGGCCCTTGATCTCATATCTTTACTATACAGTAGAAGCCCTCATATCCGTCACCTACAGGATGGGAGCATGGTCGGAACACAGAAAAAGGTCTGATAATCCGAGGAATAAAGAAAAACGAATATTTCAGATTGAAAAATTAATACTTTATTGTTAAAAATAAATTAACATACTCTTATCTACGTATGTTTATTAGAATATACATACTAATCCTGTTAAGGATACGCTTCAAAGTCGAAAGAAGTACCATAAAGAACTTAGACTTGTTACAAATATCGATTTTAATAAAACTTCTTAAACATCGTCTAATGCACTGTTGCGATGCGAGTGACAGAACCTGGATTTATTAGTTTTGATGTTTATGTTTACGTTGTCAAGTCCAAAGAGAGTTGAGATTGATTACAATAATTCGAGTGTATAAATATATAGTTTTTCAAGATATGTTCTCTAAAGTGTTTGAGTTTTTAGTATTGAGTTTTTAGCCTTCTAGGGAACATATTTAGTGGCGACCGTGACGATAAAAATCATAATTAGTGGCGACCGTGACAATAAGATAGAATTATTTTGTGACAACCTTGGAAATCTTTTGACAGAAGAAAAATCGAGAGACATTTGTAAGTATTTAAAAATATTTGTTTTTTAAATTATTATCCGTTTCTTTATTTTTGATAATGGAAAAAATAGAGAAGCATAGAGGAGTTAGAACCACTTTTACCAAAGCAGCTACTCGGCTTAAGGCTGAGTTGGTAAAGCCAGAAGTAGAGATTACGGTCATAAGAGGTTACATGGCAACTCTGTCAAAATATAGTAATCAACTTGATAGGATGGATTTGGACGTGCAGGCTCTATTACTTGAAGCAGAAGATGGTAAGTTGGAGGAGGACATGGAGTCAGCGATGTGGTACACCATCCAGTTCGAGTGTTTAAAAAGTCAAGTAACGGCCTTAGAAGAAAATTATTTAAAAAGTGTTAATAACAGCAGCCAAGGCGAACAAACATTTAAGTCACGACGCAATTTTGAGGTAGTTGATGAAAATGTTATCTATAGTGAAGTACCTTCTATTCCAGCTGGACCATGGGTTGGCGAATTAGCTAATGAAGGCGTTGAGGTAACAGATTGCCAGAAAGGAATCAGGCCAATAGAAGTGCTAATTGGAGCAGATGTCGCAGATAAACTTCTTACAGGAGAAGAACTTGAGCTGGATGGAGGTTTGGTTGCAGTAGAAACCAGGTTGGGTAAGGTGCCAGGTAAAGGAAGGGGTGAGGAGGCTGTAGAGGCAGCATTGTTTTCTCAGACTATATCACATGCTGATGTATCAACATTGTGGCGATTCGATGATTTGGGTATAGAAGATTCTGTTGAAAGAAACTTAAAAGGTGAACACGACCGAGCTTCGTTGAAGCATTTAGAGGACACTGTAAGGTTCACTGAGGAAAAAAGATATGAGACCCACTTACCTTGGAAAGAGGATCATCCACCACTTGGGAGTCAGCGAGAGGGTGGTCTTAAGAGACTTTATATAATAACTAAGAAGCTTACGGAGGAAGGACTGTATGATGGTTATGATCAGGGTTTCAAAGAATGGCTCGAGAAAGAAATTATTGAGAAGGAAGAATTAAGAAACTTCAAAGGCCTGAGAAATGCGTTGTCAAAAGTAAAGTGGGAGCAGATTGATGGATTCTGCACAAGTGGACGAGTAAAATGGAAATTTAGTCCTCCTAGCGGAGCTTGGTGGGGAGGATGGTTGGAGCGGCTAATTGGACTAGTAAAAACTCTGCTGTGGCGAGTGCTGAGGCGGGCAGTGCTTGATTACAAAGAACTACTCACCCTGTTATGTGATGTCGAGTCAGATATTAATAACCGCCCCTTAACGTATCTATTCGAAAAGGTGGAAGACTTAGCACCTTTAAGTTTTTTATGTTTTTTGAAAGATATCCGGGAAAGCGGTGTGCCTGATCTAGACCACATTGAACGGGTGGATCTAGGACGACGATTTAAGTATAGAGTCCGGCTAGTAGAAGATTTGAGGAAACGGTTCAGGACTGAGTATTTGGGACAGCTCAGAGAGCGAAAAGCTAGACCGGATACTCCCCCCATCCAAGTTGGGGACATGGTCCTGGTAGGGGATGACAACGTTAAGAGGAGCAGCTGGCCTTTAGCAAGGGTTACAGAGACGTTGCCAGGGCGTGATGGCCGAGTACGAGTCGTTAAATTGAAAATGGCAACTGGGGAGCTTATACGACCAGTAAGGAGGCTTGTGAAGCTTGAGGTCGACGGAGAGGAGCAAGAAATCCTTAGAGAGAAGTCAGGTATTGTCATATTATCATAGTCTCCACCGGAGACCAGATTTCGCCTGGTGGAGGATGTTGCGATGCGAGTGACAGAACCTGGATTTATTAGTTTTGATGTTTATGTTTACGTTGTCAAGTCCAAAGAGAGTTGAGATTGATTACAATAATTCGAGTGTATAAATATATAGTTTTTCAAGATATGTTCTCTAAAGTGTTTGAGTTTTTAGCCTTCTAGGGAACATGCACAATTGAAACAAGCATGTAAAATTTCAACTTGATACATGCAGTAGTTTTTGTGTAGCAAAGTGATACATTTTATAATAATTGAAGTGGAATGGCGGGAAGGTGTAGAAGAGTTAAGGAATAGTAGAATAACCCTTCTCCCCCACTACATGGTTATCTATTACTGGCATATACTTTAAATATCAACTCGTCATAATTAACTATTATTATTCCATTACACTCGCTTCAATGATAGAGCCATGCGATGCCTAATTTAATTGTACAATTTATGCCTGGATGTGAATGATTATGGATTTGTTGAAAAATTGCGTTCCTAAATTTTTTTGGTATAAACGGTCTTATGTTTTCAGTCGAAGTGTCAACAGATGTTTACCAGAAGACTGAGGATATTTTTTTAAATTTTAGACTACTGTCTCTTTTTAGTCTAACTAACTCTTCATCGTTTTCTTGTGCTTTTGCAATTTTGTCATAATCTAGGATTTGTATTTCATTTATTCGTGACAACGTATCAGCCACTATGTTGTCTTACCGTTTGCATGTCTTATTTCAGTTGAAAACTCTGAAATATATTGTATTGTCGTAATGGTCTTGGAGAAGCCTTTTCTGTTTTCTGTCTAAATTGTTTATACGAGAGGTTTATGGTCCGCGTGAATTTGGAAATTTCTGCCTTCGAGTAGATGTTTAAAGTTCTTAATTGATGAATATATAGCTAATAGTTCACAGTCATAAGTACTGTAAGATGTTTGTGAGGGTGAAAGTTTTTTTTTAAAAAAGATTATATTGGCGGTCACTCTCCGGATGTCTGGAGGCTTGCTGTTGGGAAAAGTTTGCTCTCTTAACTCTGTTAAAATATAAGCTGGCTTAAGCCGGTTGATTGATACCCAGACTTCTCTTCCTGGAATCGAGATCTTATAACCTGTCTTCTTCCTCTCCAAAATTTTGTGGGGACCTGAGTAGGATGACTTTAGAGGCCGTTTTACTTCCTCTTCTCTAATAAAAACATAACTGCATGTTTTTAGGTGCTTTGAGAGGAAGATTTTATGTCCTCCATGATGTGTGCCGGGAACTGGTTTCAGGGAAGCCATGGTAGAACAGAGTTTTTCCGTGAGATCTGTGGAAGGTTGATTTGGTATGGTGGATGTTGTGAAAAAATCACCTGGCTGCCTTAAAGGCATGCCTTAGACCAGGTCGGCAGAGCTTGCTTGTTGGTCTTCTTTGAAGGCAGCTTTTAATCCTAGCAAGACAGTGGGTAACGTGTCGAACCACTGAGTCTTGGATTGACACTTCAGTGCAGCTTTTAGTTGACGGTCGCTTGTCACCTAGTTGTGTTTCTCCGAGAAGTGTTCGCAAATGTTGTTCTTCTGACCCAGAGAAATGCTCTAGGAGTCAGCTCTTCAAAGTGCTGTAATTGTCATTCTGGGGAGGATTTATAACCAGGTCGCTTACTTGAGCGAGGACGTCACTCATGATGGCGGCTACTACCATATGGAATTTGAGCACATGTCACGAATTGTGATTCAACTTGTGTGAACCACAATTTTGGGTTTGATTGCCAAAACGGGTGCGCTCTTAATGCCACTCTGGAAATTTCGCCTGAAGGTTGAGTTGATGGTTGAAGTTCACTGGATTCATTCATAATTTTTTTATTTATTTTATCGGGGTCACCATTATAGCGGATGGAAACTATACTGATTTATATTTTTACATATTTACAATGTTATTGACTTATGTCAGTTAATTGTCAATCAAGTACCTACAAAGTAGCTACACATCTTTCTATAATTTTTTATTTTTATATCAGCATTTTCTTTAAAATATTATGAAGGCGTGTTTTTGCTCAAGTGTATTTGTTAGGTTCTTGACCTCTTACAATCTCTCGTATATTCTCTTAACATTTTGGCTCTAATTGCGCAACAAGATGGTTAAAGCGCATACTCTCCACAGTAGTTTTGGCTATTTCAAACTGGGCCTCAATTTGATAAAACCATATTTCAGGCCTCTCTAATGGAGGGAATTTTATACTCACAGCGTGCGTCTCATCATTTCTTTCTGCATTATTTTGATTGCTATTCTGATTGTTATCCATAGTCGGGGTCACCAATGTTACACATATCCGTGTTCACTAATAGACAACAAAATATCACTGCACTCAGAAAATTATTTTTTTAAATTCTTATTCTTTTTTTCAAATTAATAATTGAATGATTTATGTCAAAGTGTCAAGTTCTAATATTAGTATTGACATGCTACAGAATCAGGTGAGAGGGAATTTTAAGAGAAAGATTAGCCGTGAACTCAAAGGCATCTATGAATTAAAATTGAGATCATGGATTCTATCCCATGTGCTGGCATCTTGATTTACATTGCTCACTATTGATCACACCGTATTCGCTTTTGCAGTACATTGGTGTGTGAAGTAACTGAACTCCATATAACGTTAGTGATCAGGGCTATTTATTTGCTAAGGTTTCAACTAGTAGTTTGTCCTCCTATTTCTAGCTTCTACTTTGTACTTCTACTACTTAGCAATAAGCCTGAGGTTGAACTTGACTGGTGTAATTAATTATAGGGTCCATTGGCAAAACCAAGGACTAATAATTTCCTGCATTTGTTTGCCCATAATAGTTAATTTAATGCACCTTACCTCTGAAAGTTCACAAGACATACATTTGAAGATTGCCAGTTTTAAGTTATACTTTTGAGTTTGATTAACTATGTGAGTAAGTTAAACTAAATTTCTCTCGAGGCAACCAATTTTGTAGTCAATATGTCATTGATAATTCCAAATTATATTTATTCACTATGAGTGACCGATTGTATTGTTTATCATTTGATGTACCACTCATGGAATTCCTAGCACATAATTAAAACACCAATCCCAGAAAACCCTAACACTGTGCCCTTTCCCCCTCCTCCACAGTGGGGGTCTTATACTTTGACCTTGGGTAGAGTCTTAAGCAGCATTCACACTGATATGACATGGAACAGAATACAGGCGACGAGAGGCAGGAGATAGGACCTTTCCTGCAGAGGAGGCATGAGTCCACGTTTCTTTGGTTTGAAAACTATTAGTTTTTAATAATAATGCAATGGATATTTAGTGAAAATGCATTTCTCCTGTCTTCTGTCCCCTGTCTTGTCAGTGTGAAATCCCCACTGACCATAAGATTTTAATGATGTAAAGTAAGCGGTGGCTGGGGAAGACCCTTGTCTTGCTGAAGTGGAGGCTGGGCTGATTTTATGTCTCCTGTCTCACCTCCACCACCACCGCCTCTCTAACCTCACCCTGCTCCACCTTCCTTGTCTGGCCCTGATGTAATGGATCGGTTCAGTGAAAAGACATGTCTTCTATCCTCTGTCTTTTTGGTGTAAAAGCTGCCTTATAGTAATTTATTTTTCTACATAAACTAACACTGTAAACACATTTTATGCTTATTCCTTATACGTGTATGATATTAATTAGAAAAATGTTTAAAATATTCTATTTTTTTAACAATATCACTAAATGTTTTGTTTTTGTTTTATTAATATGATTTTGTTTGTTCATGCTAACAGTCTGTGTACACTGGAGTATGAAAGGTTTGTGTTACAATTAATCTAGTTCTTCGTGTTAGTTTTCACGAGTTTTGTGTTATTTCTTTCACTTTTTTTTATTAAATAGTTTTTTTTTGTTTTGGTAATTATTATATTTAGTTAAGTAAACATTTTTTATCAATTTTGTGTTAATCATGGTATTTTATAATGTTTATTTCTTGTCGATCGGTCCCTTAAAGATTGTAAGTGTTATGGTCGGTAGTTAGAAACACTTAGAGCTTCCAAAACAAATTTATCTTACACTTAGCTATACATTGGCTTCTATTGAGAGACTAAGAGAGCTTCTTAAAGATTGGTCAAGTAGCTGTGAGCTTCCTGTTCCAAAACACATCTTTGTAGCTTTATAGTTGGAGACTAGGAGAACAATTTTAACTTTAGAGATGTAAGCGTTCTGTTCCAAACTTTATCTACTTGATATTTGTAGCTGTATGGTGAGAGACTAGGAAAACTGTTAAAGTTTAGACAGGTGAGCTTAAAGCGTCTTGTTCCAAAATACATCTACCTGATACTTCTGGCTTTCTAGTTAGAGACTAGGAGAATTATTTGATGTTAAGTCAGGAAATGTTTAAGCTTCTTGTTCCAAAATACATCTATGTACTTGATACTTCTAGCTTTCTAAGTAGAAACTAGGAGAACTATTTGAAATTAAGACTGATTGCTTTGAGCTTCGTGTCCATCTATTTGAAGCTGTTCAGTGTCAAATACCTAAGAGTCTGAGAGCCCAGGTACCTATTCTACATATAATATGCTTACATCAGGTTTTTATCTTTGGCAAGACATCACGTGGCTCTGATAGACGACCTTGGTGACGTCATAAATCCCGTACACTTACCTTACCTCCTTAGATGTCTGTTGGCCACCTCAGTGTACTTGGAAGTCAGATGGTGGGGGTGTTATCTCGTGAGAACCCCTGCGCCTAGCGGCAGAATACCGTTCCACGTCGTTCATATTGATTACATTTACTACAATTATTATCCACACTATCACTTCCTTCTTCCATGTGATTTTTTTATTACTTTCTAATGTAACGAGTATTTATGGTGAGAAAGGATTGAGATGTTTAAACTTTAAGTAGGTATCCTAGTCTTTTACCACGAAGCTAAAAATATCAAGTAAACGTGTTTAGGGATAGGAAACTCAAAACTACATGAACAAACTTCAAGTAGTTCTCCTTGTCTCTCACCACAAAGCTACAAAAACCTGATATACAAAATAGACAATAAATACCTAAAAAGGTGTAATTTTTTGTGCTGTCACAATCGTGCTAAATTTTGATTTATTAACACATGTTAATGTTATTGTCTATTCTCTAGATCAGGTTTGCTTGCGGTTTTTTGAGCATTGCTTGTTTAGATATTTTTTTTTTTTTTTATCTAATAATTCTGCAACTTCAAATACAATCATATTAGAATACCATTTGTATATTTTATATAATACATATATAAAAAGTAGCGTTGGGAACCAATCGATTGAAAACAGTCGACTAAACGGTTGTTTCAAATTATTCATTCATTCGGTTGTGGATATCTAGTTTTCATTCAACTGATATCAGTCTATAGTTTGGAGTTGTATTAGTTGTAATTCGGACGTGTTTATGTGGACGTGTGTATAACGAGATAACGAGTGTCATGCACCTTCTCACCCCTCCTCCGCTCTGAGCCCTTCACCGTCGTTCCTTTCCCCTACCCAAAACCAAAAAACATCCGAATGAAACATTCGAATGAAAAATTCGATTGGATTCAGTCTCAGTCTATATTTTTTCATTCGAATGAAAACGATGTCGTAGCAGGCTGTAGTTTGGGACGAGATAACGAGTGTCAAGCGCCTTCTCACTCTCAACCCCCCCCCCCCCCCCTCAGCTCTGAGGCCTTTAAAGCCTCCACCGTACTACTCCTATATAAAAAAAAACCATTCGATTGAAACATTCGACTTGCGGGTTCAGTCTAAGTCTATATCTTTATTCATATACCCTATACCCGCTATGAGACTGTTTTCAGTCGATTGAATTCAATCGACTGTTTTTTCCCGAACCGACTTATTCATTCGGTTGTTTTTTCTAGTCGGTTGTCCCAACGCTAATAAAAAGTATTGTGACATTGAATAAATGCGATCTTCGCTTTTCTATATTGTATAATGTTCATTAGTTCATTGTCCCTCGAGACCAAAAAAATAGTTTTCTATAAATGTCTGTCTGCCGCCTCTTCTTATTCTTTTATTTTTTATGGAAGCATATGGAGCTCAGTGGTGCACCAACGGGGGGGGGGGGGGGGCTTAAGGCACCCCCCCCCCCCAGAAAAAATCCTGGGTGTGCCATTGATGGAGCTACTACATAACCGATTTAGATTACTCGAAAAATCAAATTTTAGCCCAAAGAGTTAAGATTTGTTGGGTTCCTAAAGCCTACAAAATATTTTTATTTTTAAATCATTGTCTACGTAGTAGGTCAGGTTGACTCTAATATAATGGATACTACCAAACGATGTACATATTAATACGTTTAAGAGATAGTTTGTTTGCGTTGTTAGCGTCAGATTTTTAATCAGTTCGAGACTCCCCAGGCTGATTTTATTTTTTTAAACCCATTGTTTGTTTAGATCTATGTTTTTCATTTGTAATAATTCTGAAACATATCAAATATAAGATTAGTATTTTATGAATAAATATATATATTAAATATATATATATATTAAATATATATATATATATTAAATATATATATATATATTAAATATATATATATATATTAAATATATATATAATGTATATATATATATATATATATATATATATATATATATATATATATATATATATATATATATATATATATATATATATATATATATATATATATATATATATGCGCGTTTTGAAAGCGCTTCAGAATAATCTATTGCTGTCATGAAATTACGCTAGAAAAGTTGGTTTGGAACCCTCTTTCTTTTGTATATGCCGACTTGAATTGAACCAACTTGAATTTTGTGTATGATCTTGATTGGTTTATATTTTTCTTTTCTTTTCTTGTTATCCAATTGCATAGTAAATATTGAATGTACATTTGTTTTTAAGTTATAATATATTCGGCTTTGTTTATAACCTGAACAGAACTCTGCGCAAACGCCCAGGGGGGGGGCAAGCAGTGATGTCTCCACGGCTTCAAGAATATATTTTTATCTATATAGCTGTAACGCGAGAATAAAAGCGTGCTATGAACCCAGTTTTAGTCATGTCTAGATAAGATAAGAGTTCTTGATTATTTCAGAGCCAATTATATCTCTTTTTTAATCATATTGAATTATATTAGTAGGCTTCCTTGTATTAAAGAATTTAATGTATCATATTTGTATACTCTACTGATATCTGGGCACTGCGCATCAGTAGGTATCCTGTGTTAGTAACAAAAGACAAAAGACTACGAGAACCGGTACCCACGAGTTTCCTCTTCCTAAACTCATCTCATGTGCCGAGACAAGACTTGCTTGATTTTCTGCATTTTGTGCCCCCAAGTTTCCACAGTATTTATAAACATAGACTCGGACGCAAAAAAATAGATCCTGACCAAGAAGAAGTTTTTGATTATGATCTTTTATCATTTTATTTAATTTCTTTTATTACTTTTCATATGTTATTTACTTAATTCAGTTTTTAATACAATGAAAAAGGTTTCTTTATAATTGTTGTTTATTGAAGATAAATGACAAATTATCAACCCTTTCAATTCTGAAATATAGAAGATCTTAGATTCAAATTTTTAGAGATTTTTAATTCTCTCAAAAATATTTAGGGGGGATAGTCTCCTAATTTGGGGGTTAATTGTATGCAAAAATATATAAATTCCAGGTTTATGGGTAGGGGGGGGGGGGGCTAATTTGATATTTGGAGGGGTTATAGCCCTTAGATTATGTCCATGTCTCCTTGGGAATTAGGTAGTGCGGAACAAGTAAATAATAATCTGAACATGAACATTTCCTTGCATTTCCTATTTCACTACCAAAAGTAGTATGGCATGGGCTACGTTTTTTAAGCATATCGCTTTGGTTAAAGTTAGTTAATTACAAAAATGTAAACGTCAAATGTCTTTTGGGCAACTTTACTCTGAATGCGAAAGCACGTTTTTTGGGGAGTTATGTATGTCAATTAACAGCAAATTATTGTAATTTCGTTGACCTAAGGTTGTAGGTTCTTGAAATTGACTTAATACTAAATTAAAATTCCAGGCTACCTAGCTGTTCAATGCTCACAAAAAAACTAACTGAATAAATATTAAGTTAATATTACGAATTATAGTCTAAAGTCTAAAGGATTTAAGTCAGTCAACAAACTGATATAAAGGTCTTGAGTCATTTTTTTCTTTCTAAGAATAATGATCTCTCCCAATATTCTTTAAAGAGATTAGGATTACAATAGATACAGCTTGTATGTGTTATTTGGGAATGTTACTAAGTTGATTTTGCTCTCAAATTAATTTGCAAATATTGTCTTTTCACCGAGACTAAAATAACTTATTGAAGTTTGTTCAGGTAGTTGTGAGCTTCCTGTTTCACAATTCATCTCTCTTACGCTTAAAGCTTTCAAATGAGAAACTAGGAGAACTACTTGAAGTTTGGACAGGGTAGCTATAGAGATGATTAGTAATGACGTCACAAGATGGCGTAAGCTTTCGATAATTTATTCGATACGGTTTGTTGTGTTCCTTTTCCTTATCACCTGTTATCAATCCCATGTAAAATTTGGGAGAATTTTCTTAACTTTTTAAATAATTAATTATTAAATTATTACTGATTTCTAAGGCTTTTCAACCTTTGAATGTTATTATACTAAGTCTATTTTAACAATGTAAGATAAGAAAACATTAAAAATGGCCTTTCTAGTGGTTTAAAATAAGTATTATTGTGAGTGTGTTTTATGTATTGATACCGTTCGGGTCCGTTCTTATTTATTGTTTAATTTTTAAATCAGTTCGATTGTATATGCCGTGGAGTAAACATCGCTCTCTTTTCAATTCCATTTTATTCTAGTTATAGCTATTATTTTCCTAAGATTTTTTGCAGATGTGTTCATTTTATTTTTGTTTTTATTTATAAGAAGTTTTGTTTTATTTTATGCGGTAGATTTTTAGTTTAAAAGAAGGAAACTTTTCGTAGTTTTAAGGTTTAGAAGCGACATTTGGAGGAGTGGGGGAGTCACGGTCTCCGAGTCCGTGCAGTTCCTCGAGTTGGACCTTAGGTCCAAACCCGACTCTACAGAAAGGTATATCAAAACATTGATTACTACTGTTTACAAACACCGACAAGGCGGGTCATTGCCCGCTATTTATGCATTTAAAGATCTATCTCTATTTATTTAATGGAGGGATCTAAGACTGTGTCAGAGCCCACTTTTTCTGACTCACAATCGGAGATATATTCTGAAACAGAGTTTCTTATGCCTAAAAAAAGAGCAAGAGATAAACGAAAGCAAAAAATAGAGGAAAAGAGAGTGCGCTCCAAAACACAATCACCACCGAGCAAAAAAGAGCGCAAACGTTCTAAAGAAGAGGTCTGCATAAAAGAAATTAACATGGAAGTAGGCACAACTTCTTCTGATAAAACCAATAATACTATTGTACCCGACAAACAGATAAACTCAAATAGTATTAATAACTCTACCGCGAACACATCCACCTTTTTTACACCCAATCCGTATGCACCCATTGCGCCAAGTGATAGTGCTGAGTTAGAATCAACGAGAGATATCTACAAACCTCCACCTATTTATGTTAAGCAAGTTCAAAATTGTTATCAGCTGTGCCAAGCTTTAGAAAATAAAGTTGGGAAAGATTCGTTCTCATGTAAATCTAGACCCTCAGAAATTGTTTTCTTCTTTAAAACACCACTATTTTATAAAGAAGCTATCCGTTATTTGAAAGAAATAAACGCACCGCACCACACTTATCAACCTAAGGAACAAAGAGCGTTTCGCGTAGTATTAAAAAACATCCACCCGTCCACTCCGGAGAATGTGATAAAATCAGAGCTAGAGACCTTAGGTTATTCAGTGCGATCTGTAATCAATATAAAACAGAAGGGCACTAAAGAACAACTCCCTATATTTTTTATCGACCTGGAACCTAGAAGTTCTAACAACAAAGATATTTTTAATTTAACAGAGCTAGTTTATACTAAAGTGAAAGTTGAAGAACCTCACGTAAGAAGAGAAATAATACAATGCGTTCGATGCCAGGAATACGGACATTGTAAAACTTACTGTAATTACACAATTAAATGTGTAAAATGTTCCGGAACTCATGAAGCAAAGAACTGTCCCCTTCCGAGAACTACATCTTGTACTTGTGCCCTATGCGGCGGAAGTCATCCGGCTAACTATAAGGGTTGCTTAAAATATAAGGAACTCCGAGACAAACAACGCCTTCGAAGACCGCGGGACGGTACCAGTACAGGTCAAAGAATTTTAAACCCAAATTCTGTAACAGGAAGAGACCAAACTACAAGAAATCCGTTCACGTCAAATAATAACGACTTTCCTTCACTTCAGGCATCAAATGTTACAGAATCTACTGAACCCCAATCAGCTCAACCTCCTCAGGCATCTAGAAACTACGCCAGTGCAGTCCGTGGCCACAATTCAACCTACAATATTCCTCCACCCTCTTCCTCAAATGATCTTAATTCACTCTTCACTACAATAGGTAACATATTTAATGAAATAAAAAAAATAATATCACCCATAATTCCAATTTTAAAAACCCTGCTATCTACCTTTATTCCTGCGTGTATCCCTACATAATGACCCAGAACAGTTTCCTATCAATCCTTTTGTGGAATGCCGACGGCTTGAATCAGTTCTCTCACAGGGACGAATTAGACATTCTTTTACACGATAAACGCATAGACATAGCACTCATCACAGAAACTCATTACACAACACGTTCACATGCACACATTACTGACTACACTGTTTACAGGACAGATCATCCAGATAACACAGCACACGGAGGTACCGCACTCTTCATTAGAAACAACATTTCTCATCACCTAATCCCTACCCAACCTACTGAATCCCTCATGTCCACAGCCGTTAAAATAAACTCATCACACTTTAACTTTTCTGTAGCTGCCGTATACTGCCCGCCCAACAAAGTAGTCTCCCAAGTCCAACTTCAATCCCTTTTTACATCTCTAGGTCCTATATTCCTCGCTGGTGGTGACTGGAACGCGAAGCATCAACAATGGGGATGTAGAGCCGGAAATCAGCGAGGGCCGATGCTGCTCGATACCGTCTCAACCTTAAACCTTACAGTAACCACACCTAATGAATTCACCTATTGGCCTTATGACAACACAAAATTGCCGGATCTCCTAGATTTCTTCGTTTCCTCTCGACTATCTCACCTCCCTTATGATATAACTGTCCTAAAAGACCTTTCCTCCGATCACCTTCCTGTAATCCTTAACCTTGATGTACAACCTTTTCCAAAACAATCCAAACCTTCTCTAATAACTGGACCTGTAGACTGGGACAAGTTTAAGTACTTACTTGACAGCAAAATCAACTTAAAAATACCACTGAAAACGCCCAGACAGATTGACTCAGCAGTTGACGCTCTTACAAGTAATATACAGCAAGCAGTTAGAGATTCAACAGGACCCGTAACACGAACTGACCGACATTCAAATTTACCCCTAAAAATCAAGACGCTTATAACGAACAAAAGACGAGCTCGAGCTAGATGGCAAATAACAAGAACCATGACTGACAAACTAACTTACAACAGACTCAACAGACAACTTACTTCCATCCTTAGACAGTATAGGGCAGACAAATTTGACGCATATACGGAATCTCTGACTACTGAAAATAAATCACTATGGACAGCGACAAAGAGAATCCTTTCCTACAAACCAATATCCTCTCCCCTTCGTCTTGACAACGTTTCTTGGGCGCTGTCAGATGAAGAAAAGGCTTCTTCATTTGCCAACCACCTTTCCTCAGTTTTTACTCCTCACCCTGATGTTTTTGATCCGAACCATGATAATTCTATCCATGACGAATTGTCTATACCTCTACAATTATCTCCTCCTCCTCCCGCTTTTCATCCCTCTGATGTGTTATATATCATAAAGTCACTTAAGAAGAACAAGGCCCCAGGATCCGATTTAATAACAGCTTCAATCCTTAAAAACCTTCCTAAAAGAGCCCTCCTTTTACTCACCTACACTTTTAACTCTGTCCTTCGTACTACATACTTCCCTGCCCATTGGAAACTGTCTATTGTTATAATGATACCTAAGCCCCATAAACCTGCTCACCTTGTCTCATCCTACCGCCCTATTAGTCTTCTTCCAGTTATGAGTAAAATCCTCGAAAAACTATTACTACGTCGTATTTTTCCTATCCTTGAATCTCATAATATACTTCCAAATCACCAATTCGGTTTTCGAGCAGCACACTCAACTCTACACCAATGCCATCGCGTTGCAGACACCATCGCTACCGCTCTTGAGAAGAAACAGTATGTCTCCGCAGCCTTTCTCGACGAAGTGCAAGCTTTCGATCGAATTTGGCATCGGGGATTGCTGTGGAAACTTAAGAGAGTCCTTCCTCCGACATACTACCTAATCCTATCCTCTTACTTGAGAGACAGATTCTTTAAAGTCTCTCAAGGATCCTCTGTTTCCAACTCCTTTCCCATCCTTGCAGGCGTGCCTCAAGGTAGTATTCTTGCTCCTTTCCTATATTCCCTTTACACAGCTGATATCCCAGTACACCCAAATACTATCCTAGCCTCCTTTGCCGATGATAAGGCCATCCTCTCGACCAACTCAGAACACCAATTAGCATCCCTATCCCTCCAAAACCACCTCTACAGCGTCGAAAAATGGGCAACGAAATGGAGGATAAAATTTAACACCGAAAAAAGTACTCACGTAACTTTTACCCTAAGACGAGCTACCTGTCCTCCCGTTATTCTAAACGGATCCCATCTTCCTGTGGCTAGTGAAGTGCGGTACCTAGGACTTTTTTTTGACAGAAGACTGACTTGGAACATGCACACACGACACAAACGAACCGACATGAAACGACGCTACAAATTACTTCTAAGACTTCTCGACTATAGGTCTAAACTCACATTAAACAACAAACTAACCATATATAACACCATTATAAAGCCTATCTGGACCTACGGACTTGAACTGTGGGGAACTACCAAGCCGTCTAATTCCTACAAAATCCAATCCCTCCAATCAATTATCCTTCGCAAAATCACCAACGCCCCATCCTACGTAACCAACCTAACAATCCACAATGACCTGAATGTTCCTTTCGTCCATGATCTTGCATCCTCCCGCTACAAATCCTTCCACTCCAAGTTTTCTACTCATCCTAATCCCCTCATCCAAAATTTATCTTCAATCACA
The DNA here is from genome assembly GCA_951217055.1 of Gerris lacustris. Taxonomy (NCBI): domain Eukaryota; kingdom Metazoa; phylum Arthropoda; class Insecta; order Hemiptera; family Gerridae; genus Gerris; species Gerris lacustris. The sequence continues at coordinate 45,184,594 of OX578277.1, read as the reverse complement.
CTCCCAGATAACCCCCGCAGACGCCTCAAGCGTAAGTGGCCACGTGACCTACTGCAATAATGAGACACTTAATTTAAGCAAAAACCGTGAGTGTCACTACTGAGTGAACTTACTCACATCAAGCGATTCAAGCTCTTTTGTTGTTATTATTATTATTATTATTATTGTTACTATTATTATTATTATTATTATTATTATTATTATTATTATTATTATTTTTGTTATTATTATTATTATATCTTATAATTATGATTATGCTTTTGACAATTATTTTTGTTATTATTATTTAATTACTTTTACTATTGTACAATTTTTAAAATTGCACTCAGTCGCTTGTTACGATTGTAAAATTGTAGTTGTGACTAAAGAAATAAAGAAAAAAAAAAAAAAAAAAAAAAAAAAAAAAAAATTTTTAAATGGGTTTTCTATTTTAGTTTGTATATTATGTCTTCCACCTTCTCGCGCGTTATGAAAATTTCATTTATACTTAATTTTTTTCGGAGGACAAAGCTATTCTTCGTAAAAGTATGTCAGAGTACTTAAGTAATATTAAATTAATGTATTAAATTAGTTTTTTAATAAAAATTTTAAACAAGTATACATGCGACGCACTCATATCTTATATTATCATACTCGTTATTATAAACAAACAAATAAATAAATAAATAAAACAGTCTGGTCTTTGTCTCGTCATCAACGTCTTTTTCCTAGGCTTGTCAGTGATCTATTTTATTGTATATATTATGTTCTAACATCAGAGAAATATAATGCACATTGTAAGTAACCAGGAACAAAATATTATTAGCAAATAATCTTTTATTACCTGGCAGATTAAGTATCACTGTCTTTCTACAAGTCCTGTATCCTGAGTATACTTCATTGAGTTTCAAAACTTGAGGAAAATTTATTTTCGGACACACAATATGAACACGAACACACCCTGTGAATTTTTATGGCACCAGGAAATACAAAAAATAAAGTATAAAGATTAATAACTCAAATAGCTTTTTCCATGATATGACCCTTCACACAAATACTCATTTTAAATAACTGAAACGAAAGTTTTTAATGTTTTCTTTGTTACACTCGTTAAAAAAGACTTGGTACAATAATGTTCAAAGGGTGAAAACTCTTATAAATCAATAATAATTTAATAATTAATTATTTAAAAAGTTGAGAAAATTCTCCTAATAATTTTACATGGGTTTGATAAGAGGTGATAAGAAAAAGGAACATAACAAACACAACTGAGTTAAATTTTCGAAAGCTTTCGTAACGTCACACTAATCATCTCTATTAGCTTCCTATTGAATGAAGGACTGACATAACCTGCTTAAAGCCTGGACAGGTTACTTTCAGGGATAGACGTCATAAGATTTGATTCAGTGTAACTCAATAGAGTGAAGTGGCAAGGTCGTTTAAACAAAGCCACGTGACGACCATTCAACTCGATTACACCGCTATGCATCTGCAGCTGTGCTTGCAGTGCAGCCACAAATGTCTGAAACGTGTAAATCCAACTGTTCAATAGTCTCCCCTACAAACTACTTCAAACTATACTAAATGAGTTAGGTATTGAGTTTTACAAACCACATACATTTTTGTTTTTCCAATAAAAAAATATTAATGGTTTCCTCTATGATTTTGTATGGAACTAAATCATGTGAATAAACGCACCAAAAACAAAATTAACTAGTTTATGTTAAAAATAAATTCACAATTAGGATTTTTTATTTAGTCGTTATTCCGGGAAAAAATAAATTTCCGAGGTTATGACGTGCAATACTACCGCGATCAGAGGCTAATAAATACAAATTTTTCTTGGAGGAGGCTAATCGCGACTAGGGATGGGAGGAACGGTTCCATGAGTGGAACGAGTTACAACGTTTCGTTCCAAACCAATAACTAGTTCCAGGAACCAGTTATTTTTGGAACGTATCAGTTTATGTTCCAAAGAAACAATTTCTCTTATACTTCACGTGTTTCTGAGTGTAGTCCAGGTTCGTTCCACAATAAGTTCCGTTTCTTTATTAAATAGTTCCACTCTTCACTGACGCTGACGATGAAAAGTTAAATACAAACATTTATAATAATATTAAGATCTCTTTATTTATCTTTTTATCTTATATTTTTTTATATTGATATTTAACTACAACCAAGTAAACAGTATAATACAAATGTTTATGATACAACATTATGGTAACCACTTAAAAAGTATTTTATACCACTATAAATAATATTTTTAAAAACTAGAATATGTTCTTTTCATAACGAGATCCTAAAACTAAATAAAAAAAGAAATTAAATTTTACCTGTTCATCTGTTTCGTATTATTTACAAACTATTTACTAAAGCGGAAAACAAAACTAAAAAAAAACGAAACGAGTGGCGAAGGGCGAAAGCGACAAGAGGAAGTTGACTATGGACCTAAAAGAAAAAAGCCTCTATGTCTCTGAAAGAGAAAAAGATAACGCTTCACTATAAGTGGAGTGATTCTCGAGCTCTCATCCCCATTCCATTACTCTACTATACATACACGTTTCGTTCCAGCCTGGCTGGAACTGGAACTTGGAACGAAAACTATAGTTTTCGTTCCTCGCGAAAAAATCTTTTACGTTCCCTCCGAGTTACAGTTTCGTTACGTTTTCTCGTTCCCGTTTCCTCTTTAATCAGTTACGTTACACGTTACGTATTGGCACGGAACGAAAATCATCGGTTTTGTTCCAAGTTTTAACGTTCCCTTTAAGTTAGTTGTGTAGTTTCGTTACTGTTTTCTCGTTTCCGTTTCCTCTTTAATCAGTTACGTTTCGTATTATTTTGCTCGATAATCCTTAAAAGATATTATTTTTTAAAAAAAATATGGTAACAAATTTGTATCGAATTCAAACAATAAAAATTAATTAACTAAATAAAACTATGTAGACAGTAAAATTAAATAAAATAAAAACTTCAAAGTCATTCCAAAAATAACGTAGTTCCATGAAATCTTGGAACGATTGAAACCGTTCCAACACTGGAACTAGTTATTTTTATAGTTACGTTCCGTTCCGCCCATCCCTAATCGCGACTTTCGAACCCATTACAGGGTTCAATCTCTTGATAGTTTCCTCATGCTGAGTCATTCATTTGCTACTGATTTTAGTGTTATGACCAAATAATCATTGCAAAGCGGTCAATAGTATTGACAATACTATTGTCGTGTTCGGCCTGCTTTAGAGTTGAAACATGTTTCACACTAATGATCTAATCACGTGAAGGGGCTGAAACCCTCTTGTACTGTTTTAAACAGGACGATTAGGTTTGATCTATGGACTCGCTTACGCGTGGTAAGTGATCTTTCTTTAGATCCCGTATTTATGGCTTCAACCTCTGAAAGTGGAAACTTGAAATGTTGTACATATAGAATCGTGAAATTATTAGAGTCTTGAGAGAGTGTGATGGATGAATAGAGACGTGTTTATTAAGGTCTTTGCTAGAGATATAGCGTGTGATGGACGGGTAGAATCGTAAGGTTATTATGCCGGCTGTACAGTACAGACATACAGAGTTCGAGAGTGAACTGAGTACCCCCCTTGTGTGTTCTTTGGTTGCCTCGAAGCTCCCCTCTGGAGTTGGATTTTTGAGCCCGAGTCAAAGGGTCTTAAGGATTCCAAGAGATCTCAGTAAAGTAATCCATATTCTCGTAAAGTCGGCCGAGGAACGAGAATGTGGAGATGTTGCTCGTGCTTCCTCTGTTATCCTCGACTCGCCCGACTTCGCTTCAGAGGCGGTTTTTTTTGTCTCGGGTCAAAGAGGATATAAGAGACATCGAGTCATGGCACTGAGGTGCTCGCCTCGAAGGGCGAGCATATTAGGTATATTCACCGAGAATTTTGAGGGAGAACTCGAACGAGAGTGTACAGCCGGCATTAAGGTCTTTGTTGCAAAAGCAATTCTGAAAATGATCTAATCTTGTTGAGGGTTGTTTAGAATTATTTTTTAAATCTTGAGGAGCGATGTCTGATTGCTTCGGTTAGAAATTAGTTATTAGAGGACTGCGATGTAGCATGTGAACTGGATTTCTCGTTACCATGGTAATGCGGTGACGCTGGTTAGACCTTAAGTGGGATCTCAACTTTCTAACCGGACATCCTTGTCTAACTTAGTGCCTTGAACACTACCAGTCGAATAGCGGTCTCAACAAGTACCTTTCTGCCCTCACACTTATTTAATCCCCCACACAGAACTGTGAGCGAGGTAAAGTATTGTAAGACCAATTTTATATTTAGAAGATCTTATATGCACTATATTAATTCAAAATATTGTTTACTCCATGCTAGGAAATAAAGAGATAATAAATGTAAAAATATTGTATATTGTGAAGAAAGACTGCTCAATCTCCTGTAATTGCTTAAAATTTGTCAATGATCTTCCTCTGAGGGACATATGTATAATGTGAAATTAACGCTCTTAGTGTGACAACTTTATTGGTGATCCTACTACCTTAAACTAAATAAAACGCCGCAAAATATGGATGGTATCCTACCATCATTCCGGAGATACCTTTGAATGTTTTTTTAAGGGATCAGAAGGATGTGGGAGGGAATTCTTAAAATATACCTTATTAGTAATGTTGCATCTCTCCAGAGTTTATAGATCTTTTGAAGACTCTTTTGGAACGAAGTTCCTTATGGCACGTTCTGGAGCCCGGGAGTGAATCCGAAAAAAACGACCAAAATCACCGTCACGCCAAATCCGTCACGAAATCTACAGATGACGAAAACTTAAGTAAAAGCTCACCGAGTTAGATGAAATTTGGTACACATGTTCATTTTACCAATGCCCAGACTGAGTTCGTTGGAAAACGTTATCCGCCCAAGCGTTCACACGCAACGCTCGCGTAAATGTAAGCTTTAAAAGACGGGAAAAAGTGTTATTAAGGAAGCCTGTTACTTGACTTGTTTTGATTATTTTTGTCATATATGTCAAAAATGCCTCTTTGTTTTGTAAATATATAAAATATAATCATGTAAAATTTCACCCTGATACAAGCAGAAGCTGTAGAGTAGGGAAGAGATATATTTTATAATATTTTAAATTAATTGGCCAGGTAGATAAAAATCAGTCCTATTTCAATCCAAACTCCTTTAACAAACATACTCTTTCACTATAAAGTTATCATGATCAACTTTTTTCTTATATTTAATATATATTTATAGTAAGACGCTTGCTTTTATGATACAAATAAAGATTTTCTTTTAATTTTGCCTTAACTCTGCCAGGTACAAACATTTAGTTACTTTTAATTTTGTCTCCTTTCTAACTCTGCCTTGTATAAGTAGCAGGGCTTGTAGTGAGTCACTGAAAGTCACTAAAAGTCACTTATTTTGACGAGAGTCACTTTTTTGTCACTTATTTAAAAAAAAGTCACTGAAAGTCACTTATTTCGGCTTACAAGGATAAAAACAATTAATTTTCTGTAGTTTTTTTAAATACAAAACATATATTTTAACTGTTTTTCAAAAGGGATTTTGTAAGCTCAAGACTTTTTTTAACTATGAATTTTATATTAGGCCTACTTTGAACTGTGATTAATGATAAAGTTTGTAACAGTTGCACTAGATTCAGCTGGCGTGTGTTGTGTTTTATCGTCAATATTAAGATGGAAAATGGTTGAAATAAAGATGAAAATAATATTTTATTCCGAACTCCCTCCTGATTGTTATTACTTTTCCTAATAGTATTGTATTCGAAAAGTATTGTTTCACCAAAAACTTTTTTTTTTTTGAGATTTGAGATTTTTTTTTTTTTGATTGATTTTTTTTTTCTTTTTTGAGATTCAGCGGAATTATCCATTTTGGGTGTTTTTAAGACCTCCTGAGAGGTTTTCAGCATGGCGTCTGTATGTATGTGTGTGTGTATGATATCAGTTATCACTGTAGTGCCCAAGGTATTTAACCTAGAGAGTTGAAACTTGGCAGAAAACCAGTCTTTACCTATAGTGGTGCCGCCCGGAAAATCAACTTTTTCCGCCATCTTAAACTTTGTTTGCTGAGTGAGCAAAAATTTTAAAAAATCGTAATATCGAACATGGTCCTGATCGAGTTGAAATTTGGCACGAATGTACCTCTTTGCATGACAAACAAGCCCACCAAATTCCATTTTGATATTGGCCGCCATTTTGAAGTTATCAATATTTGAATTATAAACTTTGACGGTTAATAATTCCGAAAGTATAAATACGTTTTTGACTTATAGCATATTGTTGGAACTGGAAAAAATTAAGGAACAAATATAAAAAAAAACCGATGAAATTCCATTAATTAAGTTACAAGCGAATATAATTATTTATTAGTGCGATCATTTTGGTGACGTCAAAGTTTGTTTACATCTGTCAAAATACCGCCAAAGTTCAATTTTTTTTTGTAGTTACGATACACAAAATCAAATGAATAAAAAACTGTTCTAAAATGTTTATAATTGCATTTGTTTAACAGTGTTAAACAACAAAAAGTAACTAAAATATTTTTTTTTTTACTTAAAATTAAGTCACTTAAAGTCACTTATCTGGGGAAAACAGGTCACTTAAAAGTCACTTATTTTGAAAAAAATAGTCACTAAAGTCACTTAATTTTGAGGAAAATCTGCTACAAGCCCTGAAGTAGTTAGCAATGTATACGTACTTAGCAGTGTGATTTTAAAATTGATATTTAATGAAAAATGTATGGAACTTCGTTCCTACCGGGTGTTCCGCGACACCACACGTATTTGTTTTTATACATAAGGAGAAGGTTGGTTAATTTGTTTAGTTATTCATTTTTTACAAGTTGGGATATTTCATTCCGATTATTAGTCCTTAAGTTGTTGTACAAACGTGCATGGTGGATGGTCGTATAGACATAATCATATTATAGGGAGCTATGTAGGATTTAATGTAAAAGTAGAAGCTTCTCTTAGGTTCTTATAGAATGGGTTAATTTGCAAGAGGACCACTTGCTGAAAAGCAAGTGGATTGCTTGTGCTTTGTGATGGGGGAAACTATGTCTTAGATGGTTGTCCCGTTATAAAAGGAGGCTCGTATCGGGCCGTCGGATATCCAACTACCTCTTCCCCCGTCACGTCATCCTGAAGAACTTAAAGAGGTGGGGAAAGAAGAAGAGAAAAAACGGCACGACCCTCGGTACAAACCTTGGTCTTCGACCACTTTCGATTTCTACCGTGGAATCCACCTGGTCGAGGGTCTGGAGCATCGGTACCGCAAGGCTAGAAGACCCAACATCCTCCGGTATCCATCACGTTCCATGACCACTCGTAACATTAAATCTTTCCGGGTCTTCCTAGACAGCCTTTTTTTCCTTATGTCTTAATACAACTAAGTGATTTTATGTTTACGTCTAACTTATAGTGATAACTCATAGCGATAAAGAAAACTCATAAATAAAAATTCCTTGGCGCCTTTGGAACAAGGGCGCCAAGGAACATAATATTTGGAAAATAATTCAAGTTGAATGGATTAATTTACTCCTTTTAAAGTCGTCTAAATGAATTTGATAAAGGGCGCCATTAGAACAACGGATATTATCGAGGGCGCCCAGTATCAAATAGATTGAAAACCCATCTCAATTAAACCAGTAATTACTGAAATATTTATATATTCGCTAATTTGCAAAGTGTGTAGCTGTTATTGTTATAGTCTTACGTAGGGCGCCTTTGGAGCAAGGGCGCCAAGGAACATAATATTTAGAAAATAATTCAAATCGAATGGAATAATTTACACCTTTTAAAGTCGACTAAATGAATTTGATAAAGGGCGCCATTTGAACAACAGATATTATCGAGGGCGCCCAGTATCAAACAAGATTGGGAACCCATCTCAATTAATCCAGTAATTACTGAAATATGTATATATTCGCTAATGCTTGCAAAGTGTGTAGCTGTTAATGTTATAGCCTTGCGTAGGGCGCCCTTGGAGCAACAGGAAATCAACAAGGGCACAACCGAGAAACAAAAAATGTTTGGAAACCAATGTTTCCATATAATAAATAAAATTAATATTTTATTTATGTATTCGCTGTAGCTGTTATGTTTTGCAAAGGGCGCCTTTGGCGCAATAGAAATCTGCAGGGGCGCCAAGAAATAAAAAAGTTTGGAACCCACAGTAAATTAATACATTAAAAGTCAAAACCGTATTATTCAAAACCTTGTATACGTAATTTCACATTTGCACATGCATTGAACTTAGATATATGATTTTTAATTTATTGATGTGACTCCAAAATGGAAAATTTTTAGAGGATTCACAAAAAAAAGAAATATCATCATATATATTCTGTATCTCGGGGGGTGGGTGGTTTGAGCAGGTAAACGCGGTTGGGGATATAAATCCGTCGGCGGTAAAACGGAGGAACTTGCTATGGTTGAGGAGATTAGAATAAGGATTTTATTACAATAGAATAATTCGCAGAAAGGAAAGGATTACGCTTGGTAATGGGGAATTTCTAGTCACCTATTCGTGCAAATTATTTTTAGAGCAGGCTTTTTCCCATATGGCTAAGGAGGAAGGTCTCACGCAGTGGAAGAAGTGAAGAAGTTAAATAAAAGAATTCCAGAACACGAAAAATCCTTAAGCTACAAAAAAGTTTTTGTTCTTGGAAAAGATTAGAGGTTTCTCTAAATAAAGGAGGAATTAACAAAAAAAACTACAGGAACAAATATCGCAGGCAGAGAATCGCTGGAAGTCAGTTTTATATGCCGTTCTTCGAAATTATGCATTTGGCCTATCAAGGCAGTGCTTTTCGAGGATCGGATGAAAGCCTTGACCTTGGTGATCCTAGTAATGGAAAGTTCTGAAACAGCAACTTACTTTAAACACCATTGACATAAAACACCATTGACTTACTCTCTCGATACCACACCCCAACTAGGAGAACACATAATCCGCCCTAAAAAAGGTCAGCCACTTTTCGCACAATATCCAACGAGTTTTTTGATATCATTGCAACAAAAGTAAGATGGAACATTCTGAGTGACTTAAGAGAAGCAAAGTATTTCTCTGTCATGTTTGACTGTACACCTGATGTTAGCCGCACTTGGAGCAGATGTCTCAAGTCATTAGGTACGTAAACTTGAGTGCGGGCCAGAGATTTGCGAGAATTTCATTGATTTTTTTCACAGTTATTGAGAAAACGGGTGCCACTTTCTGAAGTAAAAACCAAAAAACTCAAAAGTGATGGTTTCGATTTTAAGAACTGTGGAGGGCAGTTATATGACAATGGTGCTAACATGGCTGGAAAGTAAAAAGGTGTTCAAACCCGTTTGTAGGAAAATAGAAATAATGCTCTTGCTTACTTCGTACCCTGTGCTGAGCAATTCACTGAAATTAATTGGGGTCAATACTGCGAGCGTCAATAGGAAACAGAAACTAACTTTGGAGTTTTAAATTGTCTTTATTCATTATTATCAACTAATAGATGGGAGATTTTGCTCAAAAACATACCTATCTTTCTCAAGCTACAGAGCGGAACTAGGTGGTCAACAAAGCGGGAAGCTGTAATAGTTATTTACAAGCATCTTGGAGGAATTATTACTGCTTTAAATAATATGGTAGCATGTTTGACTTCAAGTTCTGAAACCAGAAGCTAGAAGTCTTTTAAAAAGTATTAGCACTTTTGAATTTGTGATATTTTCTTGCTTCTGGTTCGAGGAGCTAACTAGGATTGACATTGTCAACAAACTCCTCCAGAAAAAAGATATTACAATTGCTCAATCAGTTCTCCACATTTACCACCTAATACAGGGGGAAACTAGGGAAAATAATGCAAGAGATGCAGTCACTGAAGCTAAGACCATAGCTGAAGGCCTTAACATAGATTATCAATTTAAAGAGGTGCGTAAACGAAAAAAAAGAAAAGGATGGCTGATGAAATATATAAAGAGGAAAGTATTGAATGGACACCAGAGACGAGGTTTAATAATGCTTCTTCAAATAATAGACCACATCCTAAGTTCTTTCTAAGGATTATAAGGATAACTTTTACAGCGTGAAAGCAAATATGTAGGAATTATGTATGATTGAGAGAAGAGTATGACGTTAAGAAGACAATAGAATAATTCAAATTTAAATTTCTCCAAATATGTTGTCTTTTTCAATTAGGGAATAATTTTTTTAAGGGAGGGTTATCTTTATGAATAATATGACTGGTTATTATAACATTTACGATCGTGGAGTGTTTATTGCAATATCACCGTCAATTTGTTTTTTTTTTTTTTCTTTTTTTACGTACGTTTTTCACGTCGTAAAAAACCGGAGATGGGGGGGGGGGCCGAAAAATTCTTGCCCCGGGCGCCGGAAAGCCTAGATCCGTCACTGTATATATACGAGGGAGTTCTATAAAATATATATATATATATAAATATATAGGTGGTCCAAAAATCCCCCCCTCTTAACTTTTGAATGGTTTGAGATAAATGAATGAAACTTGGGGGATCCGTACCATGTAAAGGGAAGTTTGTTTTCATGGCAACCCCCTACTTTGCCCCCAGGCCACCCAACTTCAAAATTTCAAATTGGAGTGTATATTTTTTATAGCAGTTTTGAATTCTACGGTAATAATAATTAATATAAAAATTAACTGCAACCATTTTTCAAAACTGGTGTTATTTTCCTTTTTTTTGCGGAAATATGCGATGAAACTTACAAAGCAAAGTAAAGACTAGTAAAAAATAAGAATATTTTACTTAAAACTTTTTTTTCTATCTCCACTATTTTGCCCATATGGGGCAAAAGTATATAAATTGTAGATTTTAACGCCTGGGGGCAAAATGGGTGGTTGCCCCTAATACGCAAGTGGGTGAATAAACACCTCCCTTTGTATGGTACGGATTCCCCAAGTTCCATTAATATACTCCAAACCGTTTAGATTTTATAACGATATTGAGGTTATTTTCGGGAAGGTTATTTTCCAATTTTTCCCTCCTATAGGGGGCAAAATATTGGAATTAAAAAAGGTTATAAGTAAAATTTTATTATTTTTTACTGTAGAATCCAAAAATGCTCTCAAAAATATATACTCTAATTTGAAATTTTGAAGTTGGGTGGCCTGGGGGCAAAGTGGATGGTTGCCCCTACTGTGCGATAGCTTGAAAACAAACTTCCCTTTACATGGTGTACGGATCCCCCTAAGTTTCATTAATTTATCTCAAACCGTTCTAAAGTTAAGAGGGGGGGGGGGGAGTGAGTTTTGGACCACCTTGTATAATATACAGGGTGATCCAAAAGTTCGGCAACGGCTTAATTCCTTCGGTTATACTTGAGATATTAAGTTCCCGTTTGCGGGTATCTTAATCATTTGTAAAAAACTACTTTTTGGTAAAATCATTTTTTCCGCCTTATTGGTTGGCCGCCATATTGGATTCAAATTTGAAATTGGAACACCCATAAAGTGATACATTTTTGTAAAAGCCCTTCAAAAAAGAAAACATTTGCCGCAAACCCGAGCTTTCTATTTACTCCCTTTCCAAAATGGCGGACACTCAAAGTTTAAAAATGATTTTTTTTTATATTTTCAATGGTTTAGTTAGATATAAAATAATCGGTCCGAGACAACTGTGACAAACTATCTCATATAATCTCGGCCCCAGATCCCAGGAAACATGAATATAAAATTAAATATTTATTGCATTAAGCTCGCTTCAATGATAAACCTAAGTGATGCTTAGATAATTTATATTATTTAAAATGTGTTCAACAGGTGGTTGTTTACTTTTTGTTTTCAATTTTCAACCAAATGAGCTTTATTTTCATCAATATCTCGGAAGCTATGACTTGATAACGAACTAGGTTTTCTGGGATCTGGGACAGAGATTATATGAGAAAGTTTGTCAGAGTTGTCTCGGACCGATTTTTTTATTTCTAACTAAACTATTGAGAATAAGAAAAAAAGAGTGAATTTTGTAAGTTTGTGTGTCCGCCATTTTGAAACGGAAATAAACAGAAAGCTCGGGTTTGCGGTAAATGTTTTCTTTTATCAAGACCTTTCCAAAAATGTATCACTTTATAGGTTTTCCAATTTAAAATTTCAAAGTTGAATCCAATATGGCTTAAAAAAATGATTACCCACCAAAAAAGTAGTTTTTTACAAATGATTAAGATACCCGCAAACGGGAACTTATATCTCAATTATAACCGGAGATATTAAGCCGTTGCCGAACTTCTGGATCACCCTGTATGTGTATATATATATATGTGTGTGTATATATTTTATATATATATATATATATATATATATATATATATATATATATATATATATATATATATATATATATATATATATATATATATATATATATATAATATCTCTACCGTCGATACTTGCTTGATCTGGAGATCACTGGACCGGTTTTGGCTAAACGCCATCATCAGCAGAGTCGAAGTCTCTCGTAGCACTCAACACACTCATCGAGTCTACATGAGAGAATGAAGTTGTGATATATATACTCATAACTTCATTCTCTCATGTAGACTCGATGAGTGTGTTGAGTGCTACGAGAGACTTCGACTCTGCTGATGATGGCTTTTAGCCGAAACCGGTCCAGTGATCTCCAGATCAAGCAAGTATATTATGTTGCTTGCTGCAAAGTAGGAACTCCGTAGTACATCTATACACCATATCAGAGAACGAAAAATATCGTTTATCCACTCGCGTTACCGTAATAATTAGCATTAGATTTATTTATTTTATGTATAATTATATAGCGAATGGAATAGTGAATAATATTTTTCATTCACGTGAATTAAAAATAAAAATATGTATTGTATATAGTTCATTATCTATTTATACTAATAAAAATCATGGAATATCATCAGTGTAAGCCATCTTTCATTGTTCTAAAACGAATATAGATTCTAGATTACATACCCATCACCCATACCCGGCAGGACAACGTCTGTCGGGTTTTGCTAGTATATAATATATAATATATATATGATATATATACACACCACTTCACTTAAGCAGCTACCCTTTTACAGTGTATTGCTGAGTGAACACCGAGTTTGGGGCCCATGCCGTAGTCAGGATTGAACCCGTAACCTCCAGTTTTCAAAACAATTATTATAGCAACAGAGACATACATATCTATAACGCCACGGTCGATTTGAGGATTAGAAAGCGGCTCTTGGTTTAATTCACTTGTCCAACGTAGGGTCAGACCAGCTGATAAGGTGGAGGGGTGTTTTGATTTGGTTGAACGTCGCGTCGTGTCGCCATTGAAAAAAAACCTAGGTTGGACAGAAGAAGGAAGGGGTCTATTTTCATCAATTATATATTAGGTAGCATTGCTGTTTGAGTCTCTGCACGATGACTGCCTCCACCATACCCTTGGACTCTTCTCTCCTATGTGCACTGATAGCTGATAACACATAATTTCCTTATCAGTAGTGATTCAGATAACTTATTTCCACTGTACATGCTCCTCATGAACGTGTCTGATGATAAATACGAATGGATTACCAATGTTAATATTAATTCCTGATTCACTTATGGTTACTCATTAACTCATTAATTATGGTTGTCAAACTCCCTATCTAATGTCTTATCTTATTTATCTCTTAACTATAAAGGGCTAGTCAAAAGTGTGCGGACACCCCAATAACTTTTTAGTGCCTAGCGGAGAAAATAAAACTCATGAAATGTTTATAGGACAGGGGCTGGGAAAAGTGGGAATTTTGGGAGTAACTCAAAACTGTAAAACCCTATCGAGTGACACTTATTTTGAAGGTCTTAGTAAAACAGCGCAAAGTAGAGGCTCTTATCAAGATCCTATCCGAAATAGCGGCTATTCAAATTAGCCCAAAGTAAATTAGTTAATCGGCCGCCATTTTGAATAGCATTGATATTATAGAGACCTCTAGTTTGCGCATTTCTTTTATCGATACTTTTTAACCTAGTAAAGGCATCGTTTCCTTTTTGTTGAGATATCTCGGACTACAATCTCTTCCCCTCTTTTCCTGTTTTTTAGTCTTTCGTGGGTAAAACAAAAAAAAAAGAAACCCTTACAGGTTCATTCCTGTGTCTGTCTGTCCGCCACTCAGTACGGTTTCAATATCATAGAATCAAAAGAGATAAAAACATGGAACTTTGCAATATTAAAGATCGTTTTACACAGAAAAAATATAGCGAACTCAAAATTATCAGCTGTTCAAATTCAAAATGGCGGATAATTCATGTCACACGAATAAAAAATTTGCAAAATGTGTGGTCTGCTGGGTCATAAAAAAAAATTAGAATAGCCATTTGATCTTATTAACTAATCCAAATGTTACGAGGAGTTTTCTTTACATTTTAGGGTTTTTTTGTTTTTTTTTCAAATGAAAGCTACTTATGATTAGATTACAAATATATATAAACATTTTTTTCACCAATAAAAAAACATTGTGACCCCCCGAGGGAGCGAACCAGGAACCCTTCCTCTAGGACCAAGGCTTGTCGCACTTGGACTGAACAATCCCTCTGATAGCTGGTCGCCTGAGTGTATGATATTTTGGCTGTTGTTTGAATCGTCGCAACTAGCAGACAAACGGGAATATTCACCCGCCCATCAGACGTGTGAATTATTAGTTCAGTGTATGCAAAAATTGTAAGTGTAATTTTCCTCCTCTTCGAAAACATGAATAACGAAGTTTCAGCGTTACCATCGGAGCGACGACAGTATCACCACAGTATTAAGGCGCGAATTCTCTGGTGCGTGACTTCCCGGCAGTTGACGCTCGACGTTACTTTTATTCGGCGACGGTCTAAACGCACGGCCATCAAGAGGTAGGGGTGTCACTTCTGCTACGGCTCCTGTTCCAACGTCCACCGTCAATTTTATGTCAGCTTCGGCCATGATTATGGATATTAATGAGTTTGTAATTGTTTTATTAATTAGACTAAGAAAAATTACTCACTTATCTTTAAGTTTATTCTTCGGTAAAATAATCCAAATGACTTAGACACAAAATAAATAAATCTTAAAAAAATAAAAATATTAGAACTTGTGAAAGGTAGTTACAATTTACAAGACGCAAGAACCGAAAGATATTTGTACAGGACACAGATTTAAGATTTAAGCTTGACGTTTTTGTTTTACAGGAGATAAAAATTAAGGGAACGGTAGAAAATATAACAACTAGGTATAAAGGGAGGTAAAATTAGCACATGGTAAGAATTGAGTTAAAAGATAAATAAAATTAAGATGTTAAGGCGAAGAAGAAGTTCGGGGGTTAAGAAAGAAAGAGAAATGCATAATATTGCGCAAAGACAGTCGATAGAGATGCAAGTATGACTAGTTAAGTTTGGAACAGACTTTCTTATCTAATACCGCTAAAAAAAAATAGTGTCAACTGCATTTTGTGAATGTAGTAGTATAAATCAAAATGAATTAGTAAATGCGTGGAAATAAAAAAATAATAATAAATTTGTGCTTGTGTTTAGCGGCTGTCCCTCTATGTATATGTTATTTTTTCGCCCCCATCACAATACTTTCTCATATGTACATTGTACATAGTATATAAGAAAGTATAAAAGTAACGTCGGACGTCCCGACCGCTGGAAATCAAACCACAACTGATCGGGGGACGTGAATTCTGCACCGCACGACCGTCGGGACGCACCAGAGTAGACGGCTCCTGTCATTTTACCTATGTTTTGGCTTGCCAGCGTCAGGTTTGATTCGGGGCATGTGAATAAAAGTAACGTCGAGTGTCAACTGCTGGGAAGTCACGCACCAGAGAATTCTCACATTTATATTAACCTGTGTTCGAGTGTGCGTCTTTATCTATTTTACCAGAGATTTAACCCTAATTCTTTTATTTGACAACAGTGGCGTACAACCCAACAACAATGAGGATGCTTTCACAAAATCTGCTTGATTAGCGGCTGGGCTTGGAATTTTGTAGATGTTATTAAAAATACATTGAATTGAATAAGGATGGGTACATTTGACAGCCTAGACCAGCCCGAGTAAGCTCGAATTTTTGCCGATGGAATTTAACGCATTAAATTGAATTAAGATGTGCAAACCTAGACCTGCCCCAGTCGGCCCTGTACAGAGAGAAGGAGGGAAATGGATTCCATTAGCAAATTTTCGTTTCGAGCGAGGATTGTGTTATTTCGTAGGAAATTTTATTTTAGTTTTGTATATATGAGGTTAGACATTTAAATCAGTATTGCAAGGGGGAAGAAATTACAATTATTCGCCATAAGGGTGCTCTCACACTGGATCCGACTACATGCGAATTTTGGTCGTACGTAATCGGACGAACTATCCCAAGCTTAGCAATGTTATCAGCGCTCTCACACTGCATCCGACCTACTCGTCCGACTACGTGCGTATACCTCCGACCTGCGGCTCGATCCCAGCTGGCTCGGATTTTCGTCCGACTACATGCGACAAAAACTACATACCCTACAGTTTTTAATAAAGTCTTTAGGTTGTTTTACAAAGTTTTTCATACCTTTTTACACAGCTTTTTTTTACAGTTTTGTATAGTTTTCATTTACCTTTTTTATACAGTTTTTTACATAGTTTATTTAAAAGTTTTTTTTTACACTAAACTATTACATTCTACTAGGTAAAACAACCCATTCATATTGTCAAAATGTTTGTATACGATAAAAAAAAAACGAAAATATAAAGTAAAAAGGCAACCGCACTCGACTACGTCTCCAACAAGTCTGAATGTAGAGGGTGAAATGTAGAGGGTAGAGCTAAGTCGTACTACCGAGTCGTGCGTAGTCGGGTCCAGTGTGAGAGCTCCTAGTTGTACTACCAAGTCGTGCATAGTCGGAAGTCGCATGTAGTCGGATCCAGTGTGAGAGCACCCTAAGATCTTTGTTTCGATTATTTACTTTGTTCAGTTTAAGACGGAGTTTCTTCCAAAATGTTCGTCATATTAATAGCATTACACCCTGATAAATTATCCTGTGGTGCTACGGTCCTTGTAGTCCAGTCATTAGGTGTCAAAAAGGGGTGTTTTAAAACAAATTCTGGAGTAGTCATGATTTTTTGCTCCTTTAAGTTTTTTGGGGTGCTGAATCTGAGGTTTACCACCAATCATTTTTATTGGAATTCGAGTTAAAGCCAAAAAACATGAAAAAAAACTTTTTTCTCTCAGTTTTTTCCATTTAACTCAAAAACTATCAACTTTTGGTAAAAAATAACTTTTTACTAAAACAATCTGCATAAAATTTTCTATAATAAAGATTATTAGTACTTTTTCGACACACGTATCGTTCAGGCGCAAACACGGGTTGGAGTAAGCGTATTATTTTAACACTCAAGCTAAATACAACCAAGCTTGTTAAACGGGTTTCCATGCGGAGGGATCTGTAATCCCGCAACTACCTCCCTTCCCTAAATATGTAATCATATAGATATATATACAGTGTCTCCGGTTCGGGTTGCCAATAAGTGTAATAATTTAAAAAAAAAAAAAAAAAAAAAAAAATCCAAGAAAAATCATTCTTCATAAAATCTCCTGCTTGTTCTTAAATGAACATTTATACAGGAATATTTTTCAAAATATTCCTGTGTCCAAAAAGTACAATTTTAAAATCGTACAGAGGCAACAGGACAAAATTTTGACTATTCAATAAAAAAGTATTCTTTAAAATTTGTACGTACTATTACCTACAATTTTCATTTTCTCGTAAAAATGTCGAAAATCGAATTTTAAAAAAACCCACCCCTCTGTCATTCAGCAATAATCGCGTTTGTCAGATTCTAATAAATGAGGGATTGATTTAAAGCTCCCGTTGAGTACATTACTTTTTTTATATATATATATATACAGGGTGGAGCGCGGCAGACGTATGAATTTGAAGAGGGGATTGCTCCCTTCCTATTGGTCCTAGACGGTTGAGAGTTGAGTCGTTTTAAAGAGGGGGACGGGAAGTTTATGTTCCACGTTTCAGCAGGACAGGGCCACAGCCCACACAGCAAGGCAAGGTATGCGTAAATGTTTTGCAAGACAGATTTCCCGGGTCTCATCTCTTTAAGAGGCGATTTAAACTGGCCAGCAAGATCACCTGATTTGGCTCCTTGTGGTTTTTTTCTCAGAGGATACCTTAAATCCTTGGTGTACAGCGATCGTCCCAGAAGGCCCTGGAAGCACTCAAGAACAACATTCGAGCCAAAATTGCTGAAATTCCTGTGGAAATGCTTGAAAGAGTGCACAAAAACTTCGAAAAAAGGCCTTATCAGTGTTTGGAGTGTGAGGGGAACCACTTATCCGATACTTTGTTTAAATCTAGGTACATTTAAATTTCCCATGTTATTAAATCAGGAAAAAATTTAAAAAAATATATTTTGTAACATTCTGTGTTTTATTACATTTTCAAATTCATACGTCTGCCGTGCTCCACCCTGTATAAACAATGTCGCCCTAATCTATCGCACGTCCCGTCGCGTCGACGCTAATTCCTTACTTCCAGGGAAATAGTTCATTCTGAATTCTCCATGTCGTCTAGCTATTTATTCTGAGGGCGCCCTATAGAGATGATTAGTAATGACGTCACAAGATGGCGTAAGCTTTCGATATGTATTCGATTCGATTTGTTTAGGTTCCTTTACCTTATCACCTGTTATCAATCCCATGTAAAATGAATGGGAGAATTTTCTCAACTTTTTAAATAATTAATTATTAAATTATTATTAATTTATAAGACTTTTCAACCTTTGAACGTTATTATACTAAGTCTATTTTAACAATATAAGATAAGAAAACATTAAAAATTGCCGTTCTAGTGGTTTAAAAAAGTATTATTGTGAGTGTGTTTTATTGTGGTGATACCGTCCGGGTCCGTTCTTATTTATTGCTTATTTTTTAAATCGTTTTTCTATTTTAGTTTGTATATTATGTCTTCCACCTTCTCGAGCGTTATGAAAATTTCATCTATACTTCATTTTTTTCGGAGGACAAAGCTATTCTTCGTAAAAGTATGTCAGAGTACTTAAGTAATATTAAATTAATGTATTAAATTAGTTTTTTAATCAAAATTTTAAACAAGTATACATGCTAGACACTCATATCTTATATTATTATACTCGTTAATATAGATAACAAAAAATACACAAATAATAATAGTAATAACAGTCTGCTCTTTGTCTCGTCATCAACGTCTTTTTCCTATGATGGTCAGTGATCTATTTATCTATTGTATAGTATATAATTATGTTCCAACATCGGTTAAATATAATGCACATGGTAAGTAACAAGGAACAAAATATTATTAGCAAATAATCTTTTATTACCTAGCAGATTAAGTATCACTATCTTTCTACAAGTCCTGTACCCTGAGTATACTTCATTGAGTTTCAAAACTTGAGAAAAATTTATTTTCGGACACACAATATGAACACGAACACACCCTGTGAATTTTTATGGCAACAGGAAATACAAAAAATCAAGTATAAAGATTATTAACTCAAATAGCTTTTTCGATGTTATGACCCTTCACACAAATACTCATTTTAAATAACTGAAACGAAAGTTTTTAATGTTTTCTTTGTTACACTCGTTAAAAAAGACTTGGTACAACAATGTTCAAAGGGTGAAAACTCTTATAAATCAATAATTATTTAATAATTAATTATTTAAAAAGTTGAGAAAACTCTCCCATTCATTTTACATGGGTTTGATAAGAGGTGATAAGAAAAAGGAACCTAACAAACTGAGTTAAATTTTCGAAAGCTTTTGTGACGTCACACTAATCATCTCTATATAATCCCCCAACAAATTGGTTTGTGATGAAATCCTTTCTTACCTTTCGCTTAACCCTGCTCTGTTACATTTTTTATTAGTCTTAAATTAAATGAGTTGTATTTAATAATTAGGATGACATACTTAGGCCTTTGAAAGTTTGTTTACATTCAGAGGGAGAGCAAGAGTTAGGTTTTTTAACTCAAACCTTTACATCGTATTCATAGGTTTGTTCCAACCACACTTCGAACTAGTTTGAAACTGTATGACGCATGCGCATTAGGAACGGGCTTCCCAAACTCTGACTGTTAGTCGGCTCTGATTGAATCACGGATTGGTTTCGGACCAGTCAGAGCAGTCAGCGATCGGCGGCAGGGACTAGTAGTTTGGATTGGAGTTTGGAGCTTGCGTGAACAGAAACGTAACCTTCCGCTTCATTGTTTTTGTTTTGCTCGCCTATTATTCTCCTTTCTTTTAACATAATATATGCCTTTGCGATTCAACTCTTCTTACTTACTAAAATGTTTTTGTACGAATGCGCTGTGACTATGTGCATATAATGACATTTTCTAGATATTTCTGGAAAAAAAAAATTGACCTATTTTCCAAGATGGACTTTTGATACTTACCTATATTCCATTTTCAAACAAATGTCGAAACAATCCAATTTATTTTCGCAATATTCCTTTCGTTAACTGGACTAAGATTAATATTAGTTCGTTAAAACAAAAGAGTATTTAGGATTGTCAATAAAAATACGTGTGCCATGACTACTAAAACTGACTCACCACAGTAAGCCTGAAAATTGTGAATTGCGTAAATCGAAATGAAATCGTGAATTCATAAACGTTTCTAAAATGTGTGCATGTGGTTTCGTCATATCCTCTATGAGTATGTGCTTACCGAATCTATTAACATTATACAATGAAATCTTTGTGGTGTAGCCTCCCATTGTTGTGCGAGCCCCGAGGCCCTAGACGACCGCCTAGCCCTAAATCCGGCCCTAACATTAGCGACTTGTACTTATCTTCATCAACTATTGACTCATCCATATCTTTAATATTTAATAAGTTCAGGTATTTTTGATAGCATAGATAGAGGAAGAAGTAAACGATTCTCTCAATAAGTTGTTCTGATAACAGTGTATAAAACCTACCACATCAAACAGTTTGGTTTCGAGTTCAGGAGCGTTCCATCAAAACAAAATAACCAATCAATTGCCAACTGACGCAATGACCGCGCATGCGCATTACGTCGATCTTGGACTAATTCGGAAACTGGTGGTTGGAACACACCTCATGTTTACTTTTAGCGAATTTTCGAAGAAAATTAAGCTATTGCAATGGCTTCGAAAATTTCGTAATGCGAATTTTTGAAAAGTTTCTCCATGGAAAGCCGTTTTAGACCATTCTTAATCGATTCCTGAAATTTAACACTTTTTTATGTAGGTATGTATGTAGGGTTGGTGGGGGAAAAAGTCCGCACTTTGTGGTTTAGGGCAAGTTTTGAGTATTTGCTTTCTTTTAATAATTTCCAAATGATCTGTGAATTTTGGCCAACAATCCATCTAACAATTCCCCAACTCCCATTGCTCCAAAAAATTTCTCAACATTTTTGGGGCACCATTTTACCAAAATTATGATTTGCGGACATATGCCCCATTTCGTATTAATTATTATTTCAACAGAGTGAAATAATTCATAAAAGAACATGTATATTGAACGATAAAGAAAACATAGTAGGTACAATATAAAGTATAGAATTAAAAAACTCTGATCGAGAAACCCCTTGTTTTAATTGCTTTCGCTTCATCCAGGATCTGCTGGGTTAAGGGCGGAAACAATCTCTCTTTCTCTTGGCACTCTGAAAATTAAAACTAGTTATTTTACCATAAGTATCTAAAATAAATTAATCTTTAGATTAATCTTTTTAAGTAGGAAAAGGGTCCACATTAGGACGTTTTCCCCATTCAGTGTGCGGGCCTTTGCCCCATTTTATCAAATCATAAAAATATTGTAACCTATCGAAGGTACCTACATATATGAAGGTAAAACAAGTGACTATTTCTACACTATACTTTAGCACCATTTTGGTACAACTTTATCAAAAATACGAATATAGATTTATAATAATTAATAATAAACTGTCAAAAGTCTATAAAAGTTAGATTGAAACATAAAAAAATAAACTTACCTCATGTTTTTGGCAACATTCGATACTAAATCAAGATAACCTAACAGCACCAAAGCCTCAATGTAAGGAATGAGTGTTGCCAGTCCCACTTCTAAAAGTAGTTTCCCTCCCAGTTTTTAAACAGTTTGGAAATTTACCCCATGTGGACCTTTGCCCCCACCAACCCTATGTATATAATATGTATTCATGTATGTGTCACTCCAGACGATATCTTACGCTAGGATGCACTTAAAAAATCCAAACCAATTTTAAAATGTCAATAATATCAGAATAAAGGATGAGTTCGTTGGCCAGAAGTTTTGGAGTTCATTTAGGGGTCAAATTTTGACATTTTAGGGTCAAAAATAGCATAAAAACGTGTTTTTTCCATTTCACTCCCCTCTTATATGAAAATATAACAAAAGTGTACATAAAAACAATTACTGTACTCTTAAAGAGCTTTCCAACGACATGCATCTTGAAGGGTAAATACTATTTTGACTTTAGTACCCCGTACCCCTCTGTACCAATTTTTTTTTCACCCATCCAATTTCTAAACCAAAATTATCCTATATTATCATAAGCCAATAATTCATTGGATTCACGTTTCACAGCCGCTTCAAACTCGCCTACGCTCGCCCTATCAAAGTTATAACCAAAGAATTATATATTTTTGTAATCAGCTCGACGTACCCTTTCATATGAGTATTCATATGGGTAGGTACAAGACACATACATGCCAAATTTCAAAGTGATCGGACGAAAGGTGTAGCCGTGAGAGCAGGCGACAGGACGGACGGACACACGCAGGAAAATATAAGGGTCCATGGTTTTGCCTACGGACCCTAATTATCGACTCCCGTGGTGTAGTGGTGTGAGCTTTCGACTATTACCTCAGGGGTCGGTGGTTCGAGACTCGTCCAGGTGAATGATTTTTTTACAGGTAAATCAACTGGTCAAAAACATGTTCTGCGGGAGCCGAAGTACCGGGCAGACACATGGCGAATTCTACTATTTTAAATTTATTCAAAAATGAGACGTTTCTTCTAGAAAATGCTTCAAATATTTCTTTCCATTTCTCAAGTTTTTGGGGTTTCTTCTTTTGGTAGGGAAGCATTTAGCTTTTTGATTTTTTAGAATTTGGACAGAATGAAATGTCCCTGCTTTGGCTGCGTTTTCCGTTCATCTTCGTAAAATCCGGACATTTCTCAAATCCGGACACAAAACCGGACAGATGTTTCAAATCCGAACTGTCCCGACGAAATCCGGACATAATGTAACCCTACTTAGGTAACTCATTTTGCGTTTATGGCTGTTCCTGTACTTTAAAAGTGCAAAATAAGGATCTGTTTGAGAATCTTCAAATTTTTTAAGCACATCCTTGATTCTGCGGATGGCTCTCACCCGTTAGATTGGTGGTGATAGGGACTGCTGGTGATACACTAATCTCTGAACTCAGCAACAATTAAACGAAGAATTGTCAGAAACTAATTATTTGTGGGCCATGACGAGCAAACAATGATTAAAAGTGGGTAATGATCTGAGAAACACTTGTCGCATGAAATTTAGCAACTTCTATATATTTAGAATAATAGTCGAGATCCTAATATTATTATACTTACGTTGAGTTCCCTTTTCCTAGGTAGGGAGCCTCGAATGTTTGCAAAAGGTTCTTTAATATTATCCGGTTTACATTTCTGACAACTTTAACTACTATCAATATAACTTTTAATGTCATGAGTCATTGAAGGCCAAAAAACAGCACCGCGTATTTGCTGCAAACTGCGCTTAACACCTTGATTAAATGACTTTGATGTATAGACTTAAAATAGTCTGTTTAAGACTTACTGGGACAAAAGACTGTCAATGCGAAACAGTTCGTCTCGAAACTTTAAATATGGTTTGACTCAGTCACATACAGTTAATATATGTTTTGGCCAACCTTCTTTTCATTATGTCTATATTTAGCATGTCAGGGTCATTCAAAGTAGCAGCTTCAATGTCAACGAATTTGCTTCCAGTTAAGGCCCGTTTACACGGTGATAGTTAGCGCGATAGTTGCGGTCACGACAGCAACTATCGAATCGACTATCACCGTGTGTAGACTACGTGATAGATTTTGTCGCGATAGAACTATCTGCCATCACACTATCTCGTCTGACGAGATAGTTAAGTGTTCTATCACAGCAGTCAGAGTACTCATGCGGCAGATTTAATGAACTACCACGCTAGACGCTGATTGGCTTATACTTTTTTTATCACGTGATAACAGATTTAAAGGCAACAAACATGATAGCTTGCTTCACATTAGACATCAGATTTTTTTTTTTTTTTTCGACAATATGAATATTTCTTTTGCTGTGTGTGTGTTATAATTTCACATTATAATACATTTAATGCTTTATTTCCGTATCCAAGTCAAAAATGTAGGATGTAGATGTAACATTGAGTGCAAGACAACAAGTTTTGACGTATTTTTAACTCTCACCGTGTAGACTGCACACCTCGGCGATAGTTGTATGACGTAGACTGACATGATAGTTCTAGTTCTATCGTGGAAGAACTATCACCGTGTAAACGGGCCTTTATTGACAGACTTGCTAACTAGGGATGGCCAAGTTATTTTTGAAATCGATTATTCCTAACAAAATTAAATTTAATCATTCGATCATCAATATCGATTAGAATTTTAATTTGATTCGATTAAAATCGAATTAATGTATCTTTAAACAAAAAATATACCTTTTTAAATAATAGTGTGCTTTATAATATGACTTAATCAATAATCGATTGGTGATGAGCAAATGAATCAGGATATACCTACCATAAAAAATAAAAATAAATAAATAAGTTTGATTAAACGATTTAAAAAAAAAAAAAATAGATTAATTAGATACGGAGGTTTTTTTATAATGTAATCTTAATTATATCATTAATCGATTAGTTAATTTATCAATTAGTAATGAACAAATTAAGCAGGACATAAATGATAAATGTAAAATTAATCATAACTATAAAAGTGTATTTAATGAAGTTATTAAATATTAGATATAAATTAGGCATTAACAGGATAAAATATATTATAGATGAAACACAGTATTAAATATATTATTGATGAGTTAATGTTAATTTTTTCGCTTACGGCCTAAGCGTAAGCGTACTCGTATTATCTTGATGAAACAAAAACAAACTGTGACTTGTGACGGCGTATAATATACATAGTAGTATTAACATGTCATGCGTTAATTTGTAAGGGTTGGTGTCGGTAAGAACTGTACTCAAAGGAACATTGACTTCTTTTTACTTTGTCAATCAGGTGGCAGGATGATAGATAAGAAGACAGTATCTTGAGTTTTAGTAACTTTTAATCTTATAATATTAGTACAAAGCAAAGCTACCTTTCACAGACAACTGGCTAGGAACTGTATACAAAACTCAGTCGACTTTCTTAGTAAACAATGTCAATTTCTTAATAAACTTATAATCAATTAAGTCACTTAAAATCTATTTGTTAATAACATAAATCAATACTGTTAAAAAACAATATTCTTCTCTCTTGTCTGTTGCATCCTTCTTCGAAAGTTTTTTTTCCACTTCCACCATCTATCCTGCATTGATTTCTTCTTTTTCTTGGGCATTTCGCTGACTGTTCTTTCTTCGACTGTTTCTGAAATGAAATAAACATATCCATAACTAGGTAAAATCTGTTACTCTTGAAAAATAAAACATCCAACCACTTTGAAAAATCAAGAGAAAATTTCAATTTTTTTTTCTTTTCTTTGTAAAGATCTTCTCTTACTTGATCAAGTTTTCTTTTCTCCATATACCTTCTCTGCTTTTCAGCCATTGTTAGGGCTTACAATTAAAACCAAAAAAGATAAATTGTGAATTTTATCTGAATGCTAGTTTAAATTTCAATAATTGATTCAGGAGTGTTACCGTATGTTATGAGAGTTCCCAAGCATTAGGTATACTCCTGACATTAGCTGGCCATACACGGACGCTCTTACATTTCAAAAATCGTGGCCTGAGCAAACGGGAGAGGAAAATGGAAAGGATAGAACGGGAAAGGAATGTGTGGAGATACATTTACCCCGCAAGTGTTTCCCTTGGCAAATCGTGTCGTGCGGAAACGGGAGAGGACACGGTAGAGGAAAGAATGGCAAAGGAAAATAGGGTCGGATTTTTCGACGAAGGGATTTCTCAAGTGGTTGCGCGGCGCGTTATCATTTGAAAGAAAAAAACGTTTGTGTATGTGAGAAAACCTTAATTTATCGTGTCATTTGCGGCGCCGGCGCGAGCAAGACCCAACTACTATGGTGCGAGGCGATCCAACACGTGGCGTGGGGCGAATTCCCCCCCCCCCCCTTTTCCTCTCCTGTATTAACGCCCACTAACGCAAATGGTAATCAGAAGGATATTTTTCGCACAAACAAGACACTAGTGACAATTCAAAAAAATTTATGCAAAGCTAAAAATAACATCATTAATAGAATTTATTGCGGTAACACTCATGAGATTGATTAAAAATACTTAGCATGTTTTGGAGATTAATGGTGCTCCCAGTACGAGGTTCTAGAATAATCTGGTTCCAACCTGGAGAATATAAAGGCGCGTCCACACTATGCCGATCGACATCTTTCGGCTTGAGCCGATTGGCAAAGCTGAATTAGTGTGGACGTGCCGGTCGGCTTTGCCTACGTGCCGAAAGCCGAACCGAATCGTGCCGAATCCAACCCGAATTTCCTCGATCCTGATCAAAGAAAGCCGAACCGTAAGTTTGTAGTGTAGACATACCGGATCGGCCTCAGTCGACTGATAGATTTCATATAGTGAGGTTCGCACACTATTTTCTACTACCGTGCGTACTCATGAGATGGTTTATGGCGATGTCATGCCGACCCGAACGTGCGGACGCGTCTTAATGCAATACTAGGATAGGGATACCCCATTCCTTTCTGGCCAAGTTCTGTGAATCCTAGATGTTGGAGGCGCCAGTTACACTCCTGACGAATATTTTATACAAATTGAGGTGACGTGACTTTAAATATTTTTCAGAGTTTACCTAATTTTGTTTCAATTAAAGCATTTTGAGTAATATTTCCTTCAAGGATAAAACTTATTATTTACTACTCTTATATTGTTTAAAAAAAATTTCGCTAAATAATAAATTACACATTTATTTTAACGAATCGCCCTGGGGACAGTAATACTTCTGACATTTTTAGTTGTTATTGAAAATGTTTTTTACTCGAATATTTTAGTCTGAAAAAGAAATTAATTCTGGAATGTATTCTGAAAAAGAAATTACTGTTGGAAAACGGTTACAAAAGGATGGTATCAAAAATAAATAAACAAAATTATCTTATACATACCTACGTTTTCACAAAGCAATGTACCCGTGACAGCAAAATGGCAATTTTTTGAGAATGAAATTGTTATCTCATTGAATAGATGAAGTTACTATTTTTCCCCGTCCTAAAATTCCAATTTTACATTTGAAGCTTACGTTTACGGGAACATTGCGCGCGAATGCTTGGGCGGATAACGTTGTCCAACGAACTCGTCCTGGGCATTGATAAAATGAACATGTATGTTTGCAGTTTGCACTAAAAACGTAGTTATACAAAAATAATATTAAAAAAAATATAGATCTACTAATTTTTTTTAACAAAACACACCATTTCAGGTTAATACCTGAATCTAACCTGAGGTCTTATATTACTTTGCTTTGTAAGTTTCATCGCACATTTCCGTTTCCCCAATTTTGAACCACTTACCGTGATTCAATCTTCCCCAAATTTTGCACATAGATACAACTAAGGTGAAGAATACAGAAACCAAAAAAAAATAAAAACAAAACGAAATGGCGTCAAAGTTATTTGCTTTTTAAGTTTCATCGCACACATATTACCCCAATTTTGAACCACTTACTGTCATTCAATCTTCCCCAAATTTTGCACATAGATACAACTAAGGTGAAGAATACAGAAATAAAAAAAAAAAAATTCAAAAACAAAATGGCGTCTAAGTTATTTGCTTTTTAAGTTTCATCGCACACATATTACCCCAATTTTGAACCACTTACCGTCATTCAATCTTCCCCAAATTTTGCACATAGATACAACTAAGATGAAGAATACAGAAACCAAAAAAAAAAAAATGGTTGCAAATAAGACCAGTTTTGAAAAATGGCATTTTTATATTAATTATTACAACAGTATATTTATGGTATCAGGTATCAGCCCACATTGGGGTAACCCGAAAATACTATTCAGTAATCACAAATATCTCAGCCCTTTTTTTGTGGGGGGGGGGGCTACAAAAGGTTTGGCCCAGGGTGCAGCTTACCCTATTCGAGGCCTGCCTCTCTTATAGTAAAAATTTGACAGACTTATTAAATTTCAGACCAATATCTCGAACCTGTGTAGTTCTGCTTTTAAAGCTTTATCATTCTCCTCCTTCGAACATCCATGTACCAGGAAGTCATCCTGAAATATAATGACATTTGGAATATCTCCAAAATATTTTATTATATATGAAAAAAATATCTCGATGCTGGCAGATATACTAAATGGTAATCTCACATGCACATAACGTATGAAAGGTGTACGTGTACACATAGCAACGAGCTTGACCTATCTACTCTTAGTCTAAGAGACAGGGTGGCCACAGACCGGGAAAACCGGGAATACCGGGAAAAGTCAGGGAATTTCGGCCGACAGGGAATAGTCAGGGAAAAGTGTTGGAATTTTGTCATAGGTCAGGGAAAATCTACCGGCAATTAAAATCCTTATTTCTTAATTTTAAATTACAGAAACCTTAACTTTCTCGAAATTTCTAATAAAAAAAAAAAATGCTGTATGTGGAACAAAGGCAGAAGGATTAGAAATTATATCAAAAAAATCCCGTCAAGTACTTACCAGCAAGTTACTAAAAGGGTTTCTTCGGTCATAAGTACATTATTATTATTTATTTTTATTTTTATTAACAAAAAAATGTAATATGTCGCTTTTCTTACACCTAAATTATCCTTCATCGAAATATTCATCAAAAATATGTATAAAAATTCACTTTTAAGAAACGAGGAGTGCATATTATCCATTACTATCTTTGGTAGTATGCACTAATTTAGTTATTTTAGGGGTAAAATGGCCACCATTTTGAAAAACGATATATTTTTGTGAACGAAATTTCAATACCTTTAAAATGATACCCAACTTCAAATTTTCAAATGACAAAAATTTTGGCTCCCGAGTTACAGCCCCCTAAAATTTCACTTTTTTAGACCAACTCCCGGAAATTTCATTGGACCACAGAGATATATATTTATGTGTTTTTGCCCTTTTTTAGGACCTGTCCTAATGGGGTAGTGCAGGGGAGGTACATTTTTGGTTTCTCTTAATTATTTGGGGTGTATAATGGCCGCCATTTTGGAAACGCGATATATATTTCTAATCTACATTTTAATACCTTTGAAATGATACCCAACTTGAAAATTACAAAAAATATAAAATATTGCGATCTACTCGCAATTGATCGCAAATCGTAGAAATTTGGAGTGTTTAAGTCCGCAATAGTTTTTCTGTTTTTGGGCAAAAAAGTTAAACATATTTAAATGGACTACATTTTAAATAAAAAAATTACATTTTAAATACATTTTAAACATTTTTTAATAAAAATCGTCGGAACCGTTTTCGAGAAATAATTTTTTTCACCTTTTTTCAGAGTTTTTGAGGGGTAGCGCCCCCAAATTTAGAGCTAAAATTCATTTCTCGATTTCGCCTCTGGGTATGATTTTTCTAAACATGTTATGCCTAATTTAGTCAAAATCGGCCCAGCAGACGCCTGGAGCCTAAACCAGGCGTCTGCAGTCTGCACAGACAGACAGACATTTTTTAAAAACCACTTTTTTGGACTCAGGGGCCTCAAAAATAAAAATAAAATCAAAATCGAATTTTTGCGGCATCACAATACTTTCTCTTTTACATGAGAAAGTAAAAATACGTGAATTGTTACTTTCTAGGATAATAAGGAAAGGTTACGATTAGTTTATACTTTTTAGCGTTGAACAGGAAAACGCTTAACAGGAAAAATCGGTGTGGACCCGACAAAATACTAGACATAAGAAAAATCATACCCCACGGCGTAGTCGAGAAATGAATTTTAGCTTGAAATTTGGGGGCGCTACCCCCAAAAAACTCTTAAAAAATAATTATATTTCGAAATAGTTTAGATTAAGAAAAAATAAAAAAATAATTTGTAGTCCATTTAATAAATACAAATCTAACAATTTAAGCCGTTTTCATGGGAAAAATCTAATTCCTGAGAAAATAGTTTTAAACGCGGACGGAGAGAGCCCGGGTTCGATTCCCCACCAAGGCGAAGTTATTTTTATGACAAAATTTGATGAAATGTTTAATAATAATTCATTTTTTCTACGAAAACATGAAAACTAAAATATGAAAAACATTGGGCTAAGTAATTATCAACTTGTATATGTATTCTATTTTAGCTTGATGATCTTTAATTTTTTAAAGGTAAATCTTGTAAAGTAAATATCGATGATGGTCAGGGAAAACCTGAAGTAGGTCAGGGAAATGTCAGGGAAAAGTCAGGGAATTTTGTCAAGCTCTATTAGTGGCCACCCTGAGAGACCAAAATCCATTAAGAGCATCTAAGATGGAAAAAAGTATTTTGCACCATTTAATTTAGCTTTGACATAATATGTCAAATTCTACTGTTGGATAAGGAAATGTAGGTCGCATATAATTGCTTTTAATTCAAATGTTGAGGATCTATCTACTGTACATATACATTCATATTCATAATTGTCCGTTGTGTTTCCTGACACATAATGATGAACCGTCGTCAGTCAGTAGGCTCATATATTTTACGAATAACTTTTATCTTCTCCCTTCTTTTAAGCTCTGCTTTAAACTGTTAAATTTATTTGAAAGGTACTTGTCGAGGAGCAACGGCAGTGGGAGTCACATTTGGGTTAACCTGTAGGGTGACCAAATCGTTCATCACGTTTGGGACCCAATCCGGTGTGTATAGAATACCCCCAGGGTAAAGGTGAGGGGGGGGGGGGTCCGGTGACGGGCTAATAGGAGCTGCGGGTTGTCCGCTGTAATAAAATTCCGTTATATTACAAATACTTACTTACTTACTTATAAATTTACTTAATTATTTTCTAATACAAACTTGTAAATGTTACAACAGCCCATATTGAAATTGTATAGTACTTAAAGAATTGCAGAAAGGGTCTCAACTTCCATCCTGTTTCGTTCGTCTGTCCTGTTTCTGTCTTGCCCTAAGGTTAACCTCTAATTGTATAATATCTGGCAAGCATCCTAAACCTTCAAAAAATGTGTTTTTGTGAGAATTAATTAAATCTAAATCTGTGAATATTAAAATTATTTGAGACCAGATTTAACGAGATTTATGTGTCCTGTGTACTTTTTGACAAAGGAATATCACATATTTATATAAAAAAAAGTGTGATCTACCTTTGTCCCAAAGTACATTAGACTAAATATCCCTTTGTCTTAATAGTTATTTTGACAATGGAATATGTACAGGAGTTAGTTTTTTTCTTCGCTTGACACACCACAACTCATGACATTTAACTAGTGAACCGTTGTAGTCTAGGTTTGGGGCAAAACGAACGATTATTTGAAGTTAAAGCATGGTACAGCTTTAGAGCTAGTATTTTCCTGGCAAAACACCAATGCTGATTATATGAAGACAAGCTTTCGATCTTCACTATCGATATATCGATAGTACTGGTATTAATACTCTTTTTTTGACGTCACTGTCACTGATAAGGATTGATAGTAATGACCGACGGAGATTTTTCATACGTTCAACCTAACGCTTAATTTTTAACACAAGTAATAACTTTTATGGGTATTTTCGTGTGCTATATATTTCATGTGTTGGAGCAGCGTTTCCCAAACTTTTCCGCCCTGGGGGTGGGTACCTCTAACCAGGAATATTTTTTCGCGGCCCACCTTTACATAGCCTACATATATATAATAAACACAATACACATACTTACATGCACAAATGGTTTTTTCATGGATTTTAACAAATAATAGTGATTGAATTTCGAATTACTCGTCTTTTTAATAAAACAAAACAGCATTTATCATTATGTTTATATTAAGCCTTTGCTATAATGCCCATCTGAAAATGAAAATGGTGAAGGTATCATTAAATAAAAAGTTAGTTTATCCAAATCGATAGATTTTATTATAATTACATAGTTCTAAATGGGATTTGTGGAACTTTTTTTTTTTTACTTTATTTTAACTATATATACACAGAAATATTATAGTATACTCAATTACACTAAAGTTTTCATTTTAATTAACTTAAGTAGGTCCAGGCCTATATAAATATGCCAAGAGAAAAAAAATTGTATAAAAGAGCTGTAAACAAATAATACTAATTGCATTTACCGGAAATAGACTCGACCAAATGCATAATAGTCCCACTGTGGTGTGGTCACATTATTTACTGGTAGTTTATCTTTAGACTTTAGAACATATTTCTAGTTAAACTTTACTCTTCGTAGAGAATTTTTGTGAGATTATTTTATTTAATGATTTGATTTTTGTAGCCCCAAACGTGTTTTAAAAGGCACCCAATCCGCGACCCACCTTAATTGCTCCCGTGGCCCACCAGTGGGTCGCGACCTATAGTTTGGGAACCGCTGAGCATCCATTTCGGAGTTGTTTTTTAACTATCCCATCCATATCTCTCCTTCCACAACTTTTTCATTTCAACATTTCCCGTAAGAGCGTTAGTGGTAATTTTATGTAGGTTTTTTTTTTATATAACTGACTTTTTTGAAATTGTGCCTGATTAAAATGTAAAATTTAAAAAATACCTGAAGTTGGTCGGACAGTTGGCAATAAATGTGATGCTAAATTCATATTTACCTTTGATTAGGCTGACCTTGAGCGATCCGAAATCGCAGTTTAAACTGAGATTTTTACGAACCCTTAGTAGTCCCTGAAGGACTACTGAGGCTTTTGTCTTGTTGAGAGAAAAAAGTTTCGCTTTATAACAATATTCCTTTTGGCCCACTGTTCGATATCAATTTGGAAAGATTGAAATACCACAATCGCAGTCGGGCCCATGAAGTGTAACCACATGGCGTTCCTTCAACTCTCCATTAATTCTGACTGTTGATAGACGCCTGTAAAAACAACTTAAATTGCAGTTGCCAGTTTTTCCATGCGTCTGGCAAATGTGTTGAATTGAAGTCCAACTTAGGGAATGTAGACGTCCATGTTGTAGGTACTTGGTCTAAACTCCGACCTGATGTTGCTGGGGTTTTCGTTTTCGTTCCTTATTCTGCTCCACGCCGCCACCCATGATTAACATATTTAGCACAAACTAAAGATCGCGAAATCGTCACACGCACCGCTGCCATCATGTTATAATTATGAAATTTATATATTATAATAATTGGAAAGACGAACTTTGAACTTAAATGGCTTGTTTACATTCAGAGAGAGAGAGAGAGAGCATGAGTTAGGTTTTATAACCTGCACCCGGCAAACCTTTACATCGTATTCATATATTTAATTAACCCTCATCATGCGCTCCATTTATAACAGTGGTTGTCTTAAAGCGCTACCAATATAAAACTGCCCTTCTCAGAACGAGCTTCTATAGATTTGTTACACTACTGGTAGCACACGTATAAATAGAATAGTAGAACCTGCTCATGAAACATACTTACGGTAGTTCAGCCCCTACTTAGGTAGATAGTTACAATTTTGATAAATGAAGATAGACCATGTCTCCAAATAAAATTTCTTACTTCAAACCTATTTAATTTAATTATTACCTCGAATGATTATATTTTCTCTCTTTATATTATATTCTTTGTATTATAACCTTATAATAGAAATTATAACCTGTGTAGGACATATCTCCCCCCCCCCCCCCCCATTTTGTTTTGACGTTAAATCGATTACGTTTGAATCTGTCTAATGTCTCTGTCATAAATCTGTCAACCATTATGCTATGAACAGTGTAAATAGTCAATCAGTTCGTGAACAATTAGTATTGTCTGCTTCAAACCAAGAGGCAACCGTACCGGGCCGTTCACCCATCCAGTCCCAATCAGGTAATTAGAATGAACCACTGTCTTTGTACCTTGTTATCATGTCTGTTATTATAGATACATCTATAGTTTTTCTTTTCTCTTAGTATTTTATCCAGCTAAAATCCCAAATCGTAATTATTATTTCGTTAATTGGTTATCTATAAGTAAACCAGAATGTACCACTCTCTTAATACCTTGTTAACATAGCTGTGGTAATGTAGCCACATCTATTAATTATTTTTCTTTATTAGTTCCCTGACAGTTGTTATAATAGTAGATAGTGGTACTATGTTATTTTTTTGAATGAGTGGACCACTATTGATGGTTGTTATTAAGTGTTAAATGTTTATTCGATGGCTTTGACCCGGCTATATTTCAAGGTCTATGAAGGTCAGTCGTCTAATTGGTTCATCTTGGGTAAGATGTCATCTGTATTGTGTTTATTTGAAGACCGGGTATGGCCGATAGCCGTCATGTAGCCCCACGTGACCTCCCACGTGGACGCTACCCATGCTCCCTTCCACCAGACCTCCTACCACTTCGGTCTGGCCCCTCCCACCATCAGTCTATCCCCTCCCCTTTCGTCGTGCCGGTAAAGTGAGATAGAGAAATCCTCTTCGTCGAGTTGATTGGGTCGATATTGCCGACTTTAGTTCTATATGCTGTCTGTATAGATAGCAGCTCTATCGGCCTTATCTAGAATAATATAAAATAATACAATAATTTTATGACAATGGGATAAACTTTAAAGAACAAATATGATTAGTTTCTTAACATAATGACTAATGTTTAGTAAAGACCTTTTTCACCCTCTTCAGTTGATCATTGTGGGTTTTCTGATTAAGTTAATTTGGTATTCTGATGATCTATTGAAGGGATCAATACCAGACTTTATTAAATTAATTTGCATGTCGCCTTATTGAAATTTAATAAACCTTAAAACAACTCCTAAAATGATAAAATTCACGCGCTTTTATATTATCTTTATTTATATGATCTTTGAAGGTCTTTGCAGAAAAGTGGTAAATAGATTTTTCTAAAAAAATTACTCATTTCTTTGTGAAATCAAGAATCACTGCAAATTCAAAAATTTGGCTGTTGTGTAATGCTGAAAAAATTAATAGAATTTTACCTCGTTGTAAATGATCGATCGAATTCAATTCTGAGTTCCAGAATGTGTGTGTATATATATATATATATATATATATATATATATATATATATATATATATATATATATATATATATATATATATATATATATATATATATATATATATATATTTGTGTGTGTGTGTGTGTGTGTTTGTAATACCCAGTTGCTTATTTTAAACAGAAGCTTAAAATACTATATGGCTATTAACCAAAAACATATTTTGTAAAATCTTAGCTAGTATTCAATAGACGAGTAATTTGGTTCACTTAATAAATGACCCACCCGAAGTTTTTAATATGTATATATTTTGAAATCTGTCTC
Organism: Gerris lacustris; assembly: GCA_951217055.1. Lineage (NCBI taxonomy): Eukaryota > Metazoa > Arthropoda > Insecta > Hemiptera > Gerridae > Gerris > Gerris lacustris. The sequence goes on along the minus strand of OX578277.1, from coordinate 45,149,095 downwards.
ACAATACTTCATTTTATGATACTCATGTGCTATGTGTCACACATTTGGCAAGGTTTTTTAATATCTAAGTATATTTTATTCTAGAAAAAATTATTTAGTGGATGAGGCAAGCGATGCTGTACTTTACATATTAGTGACTAGGAGCGCATTCTATTGGGAAACAGCGAACTTGCCTCATCCCTCTCTACCACCTCTCCTTCAAGTGCTCAACTCCTTTCCTAACTCCCTTCAGCTCTTTGGTCGTAGAACATAACCTTCGTTAGAGTGAGGGAGTCTTCTACCCGCTCACTCCTTGCAATGTAACCTCCTCCAACGGTTACAAACATCAATACATAGCGTCGGAGTCTGGCCCCTCAGGGGAATCAGTAGTGGGGGATAAAGGGCCTGGCGTCTCCAGACCCCCTGCAGATTTTGCCGAAGAGTGGGGGGGGTGGGCACCAAGTTGATACGCCCCTAGCTGTATATTTATATATATGTGTGTGTGTATATATTTATATGTATATACAGATACATATATATATAGCTGGTTTTTCGACTTCAGTGGTCTACGGACCAACATCATGTTCACATCGTTCCGTAACTAAAATTCATTTTATCGCGGATTTTTTTCTTTTTTGATTATTTTATTTAATCATAGTTTTATTTCTGTAAAAAGCTCTACCCATATAATAAGAAAACCCTCTTAGTCTTATCAAATATGTATATTTATATATATATATATATTAATATAAGTATATATATACATATATATTATTAAATAAATATAAACTAAAAAATAGGCAAAAGGCGGCGCAAAATTGAAGTATAACTTTAACTAACCAATACTGGGGGTATAAAACATGAATTTATTAAGGGTTTTAAATAATAATATTTTTTAAAACTGATTTTCTTAATTATAACGCTTTTTCTTTATTTTATATATTTATTGTATCTATTTGTTTACTTTCTCTTAAATAGAATTTGAGTTTATTTAAAAAAATAAAAAATAACTAAAATGTAAGTATGTACATTTAAATCATCGGAGTTTGTATATAATATATTTGGTTTATTGATTGATAGCTTGTCAAAAGCCGGTTAAATTGTATCCTGTATTCGGTGTTTGTTAAAAATGTTTTTGTTTTTTTAAATCTTGTAAAATGTATCCTGCGCCCGTTTTAAATGATCAAATCTGAAATATATGAATATATTATGTCCAGTATCTGTTTTAATGGATTATTTTTTTTTTTTAACTGTTCAAATGTATTAATATCCAATTTTGATTAGTGTTCTTACCCAGACTGTTATAACGTTGCAATACACATACACGTCTTTTACGATTTCTTTATACATATTACAATTTTCCGTGTCTTTATTTTTATATCATTGGATATGTTACAGTTTATGTAGTATAATACTTAAAACGAATTCAGTAAATTGTTCAAAGTCATGACTGGTAAATATGTGATACTTTCATTTAAGTAATTTTAATAAGAGTTCAATTATCATATCCCTAAATAGTACGCTGTAGGCTACAGCATATACGTCAGTTTAGTGTATCTTTGTCTAGACGAATACATTGTAGATTATAGTACATCATTTGGAAGTTTAGTTTTCCTATTAGTAGTCTAAAGAATAGGCTGCAGTATATTAATTAGTCAGTTGGTTTTTTTTTTTTTTTTTGTTTAATGTTTGTAAACATACATTTCTTCTCATTCATAAATACCATGTAAACCTATCCAAAGAATTGAATACTATATTATATATATGAGCTTTGTTTTAATAAGAAGAATATACTCACGCACTCACAAGTATCCATTTATTTTTACTAATTTAATTTTTTTTTTTTTTTTTTTTTAGAATTTGTATTAAAAAAATAAATTATACTCATTGAAACATTTTTTTAACCTTATAATAAAAATGAATTATCTTCTTCATTGATGAATAAAATAAATTTAATTCTTAACTTATAAATGATATCATTAGTTTTTAACAAATAATTTCGGTACTTTTTGATCTGATGCTTTAGCAGTATGGTTGTATTTAAGCGGTACTGGAACGGTCGCGTAAAACGTTATGAGTGGGCGTGGATTAAAGTTACAATGTTATATCAAGTGTCGCTAGCTTTTTTTGAATGAGTACCGGACATGCAGATTTAGTGAACTATCATGTAGTACCACATAGACTCATCTCCTTCCGAGCCACAAGAAGTATGTATAATTAAATTAAAATCCTTTTTTTTGTATAATTTTCTTAAAATTTTGCTTTCTCTAATTGATCATTTGATTTACTAATTAATATATAAATATATATTGCGGCATAAGGTAGTTGTCTATTCCGTAAATAAGAATAGGTTTGTTCAAAGTTAATAATATGAATGTTATTATCAGAGACGGGACGTTTATGACTTTTATTTTTCTATTTCATGACCTTTATTCATCGGTTGTTTTATGATATTTTAGCCGAAAGTATGACTACTGTGAAAATTTAGTCTTTATATGAAGCGTTTCGTTATTTTGGAGAGTAAACAGTTCAAAAGAAAGATTCGATTACTTCATAAATATCTATATATATAAAATCCAAATACCACTCACTCACTGACACATCACGATATCTCTGAAACCACTGGACATATGACCATGAAATTTTGTAGGTATGTTCCTCTTACCTCCTAGGTCCTCGCTAAGAAATGTTTTTAAAATCCTCAAGATGGCGGCTATTTATATAAAAAATAAGACGATATCTCCGGAACCAATTGCACTAGAACCTTGAAATTTAGAAGTTAGCTTCCTTTTATGAAAGTAGAAACTTTTGATAAATGGTTTACCAATCGGGCGTTTTAATTCAAGATGACGGCCATATATATATATAAATATGTGTATGCGTTCTTTATACAAATCTACAGTTTTAGTCCGATCTCGATGAAAATTTAACCTTCAAAACAAGGGAAAATCACTGTCTACATAAATTTTTAAAATTTAAATATTGGTACACAAGGGTGGGTACAAGTAATGAATACGGAGTCAAAGTAAGTAATACCCTTTATGATGCATATCGTTGAAAAGCTCTTTAAGAGTATTCTAATTGTTGTTATGTACAGTTTTATCATATTTTCACTTAGAAGGGGGGTAATATGGAAAAATATAGCTATATCTTATAAAAAAAAGAGTATCCGTATAAGAGTATGTATATCTTTTATACAAATTTACAGTTTTATCCCAATTTGATGATTTGATGATAAAGTCAAAGTAATGAATACCCTTCATGCAATTTTGTTGAAAAGCTCTTTAAGAGTACAGTAATTGTTGTTATGTACAGTTTTGTAATATTTTCATTTAGGAGGGGGGTAAATTTAGGATATTTGCAAATTATCTTATCAAAGAGAAGGGGGTATAGAAATAAGTGGGAGGGAGAGAATCTAGATATTCTCGCATAGTAAAATAATTTAAACGTTTCTTGATGGTAGTTTATAAACTTATCAAATTAATATAACACTCCGTAGCGAGCACATCCAACTAGTAGAATTATATTTACAATAAAAATAATAAATATGAATTAGCAGAATGTTTTAACATTGTAAATACTCTGCCAATTAGAGTGGCACATATAACTTCCTCGCGTATACTTTAATGATTTTAGGGTTTTAAGATCCAATATTGTCTAATTTATTTAATTTCCCATCAATAAAGCCTGGTCGCCTGGTCTCGAGGTCCATAGGTTCGCTGTGCTATTGAAAAGGTATGTCAAAGAGAGAGGTGGGGGAACCAAGCCACCTCCTATTCCCCTTGTTTATCTCCCTCCTCGCGTTCTCTCCATAATAAAAACTATTAATAGTTTAAACGATCTTTAACTCTTCATAGCGGTGTCGCTGTTGGTTTTATTAAAAAATTGTATTTGAAAAAAACGTATGTCTCATTGAATAGATAAAGATCATTGAATTGATTTTTTCCCGACCTAAAATTCCAATTTTAAATTTGAAGTTCACTTTTACGCGAGTGTTCCAGGCGAACGCTTGGGCGGATAACGTTCTCCAACGATCTTATCCTGGGTATTGGTAAAATGAATATGTGAACCAAATTTCATCAAAATTGGTCTACTTTTACTCAAGTTATCGTCACACGTTTCAGGGGACGCGGACACACAGACCGATAGACAGGCAGACAGACAGACAGACACGAGACCAAAACTGTTCCCTGATGTCTGAAACGGATTTCTGTCTTGGAATTTTAAAATCGGAGACTTTAAATGTTTTCGTCTTCAAATGTGAACATAATGCTTCTGTTACCTTCGGTAAACTCGGAAGCAAAAATAATCATGTGTTGTTCTATATGCTCCAGAGTTAAATTGGAAACGAGTGGTTGGCAAAATGCTCAGAAACAAGTCTCCTCTCGTTAGGGCTTTAAGAAAAACTTTATTCACTGATGAAATCAGTTTGTTGACAGCCGGGTATTCATCCGCCCGATGACGCCCTTGGCTGAAGCATGATAAACAGGGGCGTACCTAGGGGGGGGGGGGGGGATATGGGGGATCCATCCCCCCCCGAAATTTAAAAAAAAAAAATCCTCTTGTAAATAATTAAACTATTTTTATACCTTACGACATTATAAAAATGCATCCTGTCTGTCTTTCAGTAACTATCATATTATCATCTAATCATGATCAACTATTTTCTTTATATTCAGTATAGTCTATTGAATGAAAGCCAAGCGCGCGATCCTTAGTTTATTGACAAACAACATTCTCCTACACTAGATGTTAGCGACCGAATATTTGAAAATGAAAAAAACTCTTTGGCGTGATACCGCGTATTTAAAGAATTCCCAGCAGTTTAAAATAAAGACCAGTCGAATAGTACACTATACATCGATAAAATCGCAAACTAACGGCTACTTCTGATTTTTTAATATGTTGTCAGGAGCACTACCAGCAGTGTATATCCAATTTTGCAGCTTCCAAAGATCTGTGCTAACTTTGTGGTACTCGAAATTTTCGTACTTGTTGCAGTTTTTTATTCTTACATCTCCTAAACTATGAGTTTAAAAGCGTTAAATTAACGTATTAAGAAGTCTAAATTTCCAAATTTTCCCTCCCCCGGACCCCCCCCCCCCTTGCGTGTTGGTATTATATAAATATTCATGTATATCCCCCCCCCGAAAAAATATCCTGGGTACGCCCCTGATGATAAATGCACAACCATGGGGTAAATTAATCAATTAATCAAGTAACACGAGTAAGAAATAAAATGAGCAATTAAACATTCTACTCCTTTACCATGAATATATAATACAAAATCTAAAGTTCTGGAACAGCCTATCAGGAGACTGCCTAACCCAAAGGGTATACTATTGGCTGATTGGAGAATTTATCTTGAATTTCCTGGATTCTAATTGGAGGAGTTGTTCCAAGAAGGAGCACATCAGAAGCCCTAGTTTGGAATTAGGGATGACCGTCGGTGCCTCTCTGGTTGTAGTTATGCATAAGCGCATTAGTTAAGTCCGAAAGTGGTCAGGGAATTAAGAGACCAGGCCTTGCACTAAGCTGGAGGGTTTTTTGTTCGAACTGCACTTTTACCTGGAACTGGACAACGAATGTTCAATTTAAAAATTTGCTTACATAAAAAAACCTTTTTTGCTAAACATTTGGCAAAAAAAAGACCATTCTATGACGTTTATTCCAAGAAACCCCATTTTATGACGTTTATGCGTAAAAAGGCTATTTTATGACAAAATCATTAGACTATGACGTTTATGACTTTTTCCCGTCTCTGGTTATTATAATATATATATATATATATATATATATATATATATATATATATATATATATATATATATATATATATATATATATATATATATATATATATATATATATATATATATCACCCATCTTGCTATCGAACCGTATTTATTTATTCATTTGTACTTCTGTTCTACTTAGGGATATTATTATGAATCTCTCTTATGCATACAAATTGACTACTTTAGACAACTATTAGTGTGGTTGCTAGTGTTAAAGAATGTATTTCCCCTCTGAGAATTTAACTAGATTCGTGTGAACCATTATACTTACTTACTTACGCCATGGTTCTTCGCCCCTTGAAAGCCCTTTACCTCCCCATGACTGCTTATTCTACTCTGCCCTATGCCTTCCTCCGCCAACTCTAATTCCCCACTATCCGTTATCATTTACACCTCTAAAGGTCTTGCGTAATATTTTTTTCTCCAATTTATTTTTCATCAGCTTTGGTTAGGATTCGTGTTTCAGAGTCGTAGATGTTCATTGGTTGAATTATTACTAGATACCTTCTGATGTTAAGCTATTTGGATAACACCTTTAAGCGGACCTCACACGGTCAATATAATTTCCTTCAATATATTGAAGGGAATTATATTGACCGTGTGAGGTCCGCTTTAGGGATAAAATTTTAAAAAATCTCTATTGGCAGTTATCAATATAACTTATAAATTATTGTACTACGTGTACACGATTTTATTTTAGCATTTTAAAGAAGTGGCGATGATTATGTTAGTAAAGTTTTAAGCACGGTAATGTGTGATTTGTAAACTATTGTCTGTAAATCTAAATATTTTTTGACAGCGATTGAAAACTAATTTCTTTAACAATTCTTTTCAGAAATTTCCACAAACATAATAATTGTCAGTAGTTTCTTCTGCGATTTTGGTTAGATAATTTTTTTATAAAATAAAATGAAATTAGAATTTTGAAATCTATTTAATAGCCCCGTTCTCCTCCCCATATGAAGCTACCAAAACGTTTTATAGCGTACACTACCCGCAGAATTGAGCTTAACATTTTACCCAAGAACCACCAAAATCTATTTAGCCGTTTGGACGTGATTGACGCACAGAGAATTCGTTGTCAGGACTACTCATTCAGTGGAAATACAAAATTTGAGCCCAATCAGATAAATGTACAGACACAACAATTATTAGTTTATTATACATAGATAGAGATATATTTTTCCATTTTACCCCCCTAAATGTACATAACAACAATTACTGTTCGGAACCGTAAGTGCCAGATGTATTGATGTAATATATTTAGTTTAATTTTTGTTTAATTCGGTTTTTTGTGAAAAAAGATATTTTTAAATAAAATAAATGTATTTCTCTTAAAGGGTCATCATTGTTGTAGCGACAATTACTGTACTCTGAAAGAGCTTTTCAACGATACGCATCATGAAGCCGAAGGGTTTTCATTACTTTGACATTTGTACACCCCGTACCCCTATGTACCAAAGTTTTAATTTCGTAATCTTATGTAGGCAGTGACCTTGACCTTGTTTTGAAGAAAAAATATGAAAATATTCGTCAAATTGAGGTAAAACTGTAGATTTGTATAAAAGATATACCCTCATACAGACACTCTTCTTTTTATATAAGATATAGCTATATTATTCCATTTTACCCCCCTCCTGAATAAAAATATGACAAAACTGTACATAACAACAATTACTGTACCTACTCTTAAAGAGCTTTCAACGATATGCATCATGAAGGGTATCCATTACTTTGACATTTGTACCCCGTACCCCTGTGTACCAACATTTTAACTTCATAATCTCATGTAGGCAGTGACCTTCCCCATGTTTTGAAGGAAAGTGTGTAAATTCATGAAATTGGGATAAATTGTAGATTTGTATAAAAGACACTCATAGACACTCTTCATTTATATAAGATGTAGTTATACATATTTTTCCATTTTACCACCTCCTAAATGAAAATATGACAAAACTGTACATAACAATTACTGTACTTTTAAAAAGCTTTTCAACGATATGCATCATTAAAAGTATTCATTACTTTGACATTTGTTCCCCGTACCCCTGGGTACAAAAATAAAAATTTCGCAAAATCCTTTCTTAGTGGATGCCTATGATATGAACCGAGTATATCCTCAAAATTTCAAGTCTCTCGGTTAAGCAGATTTTGCTGTGCGTTGATTCTATGTCAGTCAATCAGGACATAGCCACTTATATTATATATATATATATCTATATATTTATTTATTTTTATATATATATATATATTTATTTATTTATATATATATATATATATATATATATATATATATATATATATATATATATATATATATATATATATATATATATATATATATATTATATGTAAATATGTACACACAACACAAACAAAATGTATTTTTTTTTTATATATATATTTATTTATATATATATATATATATATATATATATATATATATATATATATATATATATATATATATATATTATATATATATATATATTAAACACCATCAATAGGGTACTGCTTAAACTATACAGTGTGGCCTACGGACCCTCGCTGTGTGCTGCCTAGCACACACTTGACCTGTTTAGTTATATAGATATCGGAAATTTAAAATATTATAAAATATATCACTTCACTACACAAAAACTTCGGTAAATATATGCACTTGGAACACCCACCTATTTCTAGTTTTCCGATTGACTTGTTTTTTTAAACTGTTCCTTTTTACAATTTAACATTTTTTAAACAGGCACTATTCTGGTAAAGTAAATAGGTTTTTTAAAAAATGTATATTATAAAATATCCACTCACGTACATGCGGGAAATTTTGGGAACCAGGGGGTTTTTAAGGGTGGGGGATTCACTCAGGATAGCTAAATATCTTGGAATTGGATGCACACACACAAAACCTCACGAAAATCTCCATAACAAATGTTTTACTTTTTAAAAAAACATCGTTAAATTAAATTCGTAAAAATCTCCGTCGGCCATTATTATAAACAATAAACAAATGATATCAGTAAATAACAATGAACAATTGATATATTTAGCGATGTTCTCGTGATATATCGATAAACAAGATAAGAAGTGTATTAAAAAAAATCACCAGTCTAATTTTAGCGGTAAAATCGGCTTTAAGGCTTTAAATTCAAACACCACATTTAATATAATATACTTTTGGACGGCTGGTACCGAAGTGCGCCAGTCCCCCTTCGGATTAGAAAAAGGTTACGGTCGAAGTGCGCCAGCCTCTTAGTCTGGAAGTGTCTAAAGGGTGAGGGTCAGGTAATCCCGGGTTATACCTCTTGCACCCCGTCTAAACCCAAAGAACTTTGTAGAGGACTTCGAAATTGGAATCCAACAAGCCGTTCGAAATTGGAATCCAACAAGCCGTTCGAAATGTCTTCCCAAGCACTTTAGAAAAATTCAGGATTTAGGATTTACTGAGGACTACCGATGTTCTACCAACGATGGCTAACTAATTAAGTTTATCTTCGAACTACTCTATATAGACCCTGAAGAAGTTGAAGAATGTTATATTGAAGATTAAATAAGCCATCGCAATGATCGATTTTGGGACTATATCACCGAGAACTATATTGATCTGTCCACGACTAAATTCCCAATACCAATGTGGGATTCAAGCCGCCTAGTGTTGGTATTTTTTCCTTATATTGGGTCTTTGTATTTCTATTACCTTTTTCAGTACATAATAATGTTTTGTGACTTTTTCTGACATTTTTTTAGATTACAATTTAGGGGGAGGACGCACAATAAACATATGGGGGGTATTGTATTTTAGCATTATCATATTTAATTGGAAAAAGAACATACAAGTTGTAGTTTTGCCAAATTTTTGTATCCCCCCCCCCCCCCCTAATGTTTCTTGTAACCACCCTCCCCCCTCGGTCACATATATAATGTAATTCTCTATAATAATGTCAGAAAAAAATCAAAAAACATTTGTTATATAACTCATGTAATAGATCAAAGACTCAATATAAAGCCGGGTTCCCACGGGGAGTGAAGACTCTACAGTGCCACGCTAGAGTAAAGACTCTTGTGACCCACGCCTGGAGGGGGAAGAAGAGTGAAACTAGCGGAGAACAGTGGAGAGTTCACACAGGGTAGTGCTCACGCTTCTCAGTTTACCTCAGGGAGCCAACCATGAACGAGCTTCTCGTAGAAAAGCGAGCTTCTCTAAAATCTCTATTTTTATAATTTGAACAGCTCGAATAATTTAAAACTGACTCACTGGAATACAACTTTAGAAACTTCATAGTTTCACCGTTTTGAAATTTAAGAATACGAGCCGACGCCGAAGGCTCAGACATAGTTACCTACTACCTTTTAAAACAACTTGAAGAATGTAGTATAATATCACGCATACTAACAAGAAATATAATATAGTATATAATAATATAGTCTAAATATAGTATAATATCATGCAAACTAACAAGAAATATAATATCGATGGTGTTGCGCCAAAAGGGCCAATCTGAAAAAATCCACAAGGGCCAATCTGCAACTAATATCACGTTTGTTTTTTTATTTATAATTAATAAAATAAATTTGGTTAATTTGACTTATTAATTAGGTATCCAAGTATATTTTAAATGAATAAAAATATAAGGCATTCAATATCAATTTTTCATTATAGCTTTTCAAGTTTTAGAATTCAAATATAAAATGCAGATTGGCCCTTTTGGCGCAGCACCATCGAATATAGTATAATATATAATATAGTACATATAGCATAATATAGTATAATAATATAGTGTATAATATAATATAGTATAATATATCAAATTAAAATAGTATATAATATAGTATAATATATAATAAGTAATAATAAAACAAGCAAAGGTTAAAGGTTTTAGCCGCGGGTGGAGGAGAGATAAAAAAAAACAAAGTGTTGGCTCTATGAAACGGCTGGCGACAGGAGTATTCACTCCTGAAAATTAAACAGGTTTGATTTGGAGAGTGAGCGGTAGTGAACTATCCTCACTCCCGGTGACGTCAGAGGAGAGTTCACTGCGACGCGTTCACACGGGGCGAGTCCACTCTACAGTGAGCCACTCTAGAGTCTTCACTCCCCGTGGGAACCCGGCTTAAGGAAAAATAGATTTTTTTTATTTTTTCAAATTTCTTAAAAAAGTAAGGCAGCAAATTTTTTTTTTGGACTTTAGATTCGTTTTCCATGGTTTGAAGATATTCAAACGCCCAATATATGGGTCATTTTCAAATAAAATGTACCTTTTCTGTCACATGATTTTACAATTTTATTGTAACTAAAATAATTCATATTAATGAAAAATAAAAAAACCTTTAGGTTTATTGATCAGTTGTCTGTCTATTATTGTGTTAATCAGGGTCATTTTATGGCTTATAAGGTGACAATTTCTTGCTTCAAAAAATTTTAATGTTAAAAATTGTAATGAGTGTTACGTCCCACAGTAGTTTTGATAACATGTAATGTGATTTTTATTCATTTTTTTTCATTATATATATTTTTTTTTAACCAATAAAATATCCAAGTTTATATAAATGGGATAGGAAAAAATAAAACTTTAGTACAAAACCAAACAAATATATTTATATGTATGTCCCAAGGGTTTTGTAATGAGTGTTACCGATAAGAGTTGGCAGAATTAGAGGGTGAGTATGAAAGAAAGAAGGAGGGATTAGGGTTTGTTTATGTTAAGAAGACATTTAAGTCAGTAATCAACGACTTTTTAGATTGATAGCACTTCATTCTTCTGTACAATTAATATTTCACTAAAAAAAAATGGTGAGTATTTTTATTCATTGTAATGAGTGTTACCATCATTTTTTGTAGTTGTAATCAACATTTATTTATGTTATTAATATGATTTAGTAGTAATTTATTAATATAATCAGTACACATTTGGTTTAATTAAGAAACATAGTTTCCGAGGAAAGATTTTTTAAAGTTAAAAATGTAATGAGTGTTACATGTAATGAGTGTTATTATTCCGTTAGTTCTACAATACTGTATATTTTAAAACTTAAATAAAATGATTGAGTTTAATGTTTTTACAAAAAATAAATTTGCCGCATGTAAACAAAAATTGTAAATAAAAGTTTAATGTTTAAAGTTAGTGTTAAAATTTAATTGTTTCTAGGTCCATTATATAAATGTGTAATGAGTGTTACCATAATGTAATGAGTGTTACTTGAATAACAACTAATTCTTATGGGTAGCCGTGTCCAACTATTTTTTTAATAAAGAAAAATTATTTTTTCTTCTTCTTTATAATAAAAACTTTTATTACAATGCACTGAAAACGTATCCTTTACATTTTTGAAGCTTTGAGGAAACATTAAAAGAAAATAAATGTAACACTCATTACTTTTTTTTAAAAAATTACAAATATTTTAGGTCTAAAAAATATTTCTGGTGGGATGAAAGAGAATATTTACGTCATATATACAATTTAGTAACGATTCATAAAAACAGAGAAACAAAATCTAAAAAAATACCGTTTTTATGATAGTAACACTCATTACGACAAAAATGTGATTTTTTTATGTATGTATGGTCATATGTATGTAAATAAATTTGAAAACTGACTGTTCTTGAACGAAAAGTCCCTGATGTGTCAGAATAATCAATATTATCATGTCTAAGGCTTATTTTAATTTTCTATAAAGTAGCCAAACTGATTTCCCTGAAGGTACATTATATTTGATATATTTTTTTTACATTTGCACTTGTTCACCCACTTATTTATAATTGTCCTATTGACTTCGGGTTTCATTTAAACTGTTCCTTTTTACAATTTAACAACTTTTAACCTGGTACAGTTTCGATAAAATGAATAGTTTTTTTAAAAAGAAAATATATATAAAATATCCACTCACGTACATACGGGAAATTTTTGGACTTGGGAATGCGGGGGTTTATAAGGGTCGGGGATTCACGCAGGATAGCTAAAAACCTTGGAATTGGACGCCAATTATAAAAAATACAAAAATACAAAAATCTTCGTAAATAAATGTTTTATAATGAAAAAAATACATCGTTAAAACACTTAAGAAAAATCTTCTTCGGCCATTATATATTAGATTACGGCATTCTTCCTCGTAGCTTAGTTGGCAAGAGCGTCTTTACTGGAAATACAGGAGACCCGTGGTTCAAATCCCGGCGCTGGAGTGTATTTTTCACTGTCTGTTTCCCGTGGTAAATAATAATTATAATTTGATTTAAATTATATACAATGTTATTAGTAGATAACAGTGACTATCGATATATTAGGAGAATATATATCGATATCACAAACGTAAGTGTTCAAAGAGTCATCAGCTTGCAGCGGTAGATTTAGGACTCGTCACACCAAGAATTCTGCTTCTGTTTCTGTTAATGCTCTGTCAGTCCTTTTGCTCAAATCCCGGTCCTCAAACCTTCAGCACTTTTGTATACAAAAGTGTATGTTCCTTAGTCCTAAAGCACATAGAAATGGATATCCCTTTGTCCTAAAAGATTGTTAGACTAAGGGTAATAAACTCTCCTCTTTATTCCTTTGTCTTAATGACTATTAAGACAAAGGAATAAAGTTTCATTACATTCGGAATTTTTTCAAGGTCCAAAGTACATATCGACTGGACTATTTGTCTTAATGACTATTAAGACAAATAGTCCAGTCGATATGTACTTTGGACCTTGAAAAAATTCCGAATGTAATGAAACTTTGGTATATTGTTAGTGGGTGTCCAGTAGTGCTACACCCAATTTTCCGAACAAAAAAACATTGTGCTAACTTGGCTACCATTGTGCTTTTCTTTTTCTATGGCCCAGCAGTCGGCACATTTTGCATATTTCTAGTAACAGCAGAAATTAAAATATTTCCACGAGTTACTAGAGGCCCGGAAGGTCACAATGTGTTTTAATCGGTAGTAACGAAAAGATAAATTACATTTTTTCCGGAAATTTTCTTCGGCCTACCATAAGGTATTAGCGTGAATTATTTCAAAATTTTAAAAAATTTTGCATATCTGAAATAGAGATATGCATCTCTGTGGTCTAACAATATTTCCGGGAGTTGATATAAAAAGTCAAATTTTAAAAATTTTAGGGGGCCGTAACTATGGAGCCCCAAAAACTTTGTCATTTGAAAATTTAAAGTTGGGTATCATTTTAAAGGTATTGAAATTTGGTTCACAAAAATATATTGTGTTTCCAATAAGCGGCCATTTTACCCCCCAAAAAATTAAAACAAAACGCAAATGTCACCCTCCCCTACTACCCCATCAGGACAAGTCCTAAAAATAAGGCGAAAATACAAAAAAAATATATTTTTGTTTAAACAAAATAAATAATAATAATGTACTCATGAATTCTTATGACCGAAGAAACCCTTTTAGTAACTTGCTGGCAAGTACTTGACGGGATTTTTATAATATACTCATTAGTATCTTTTCTTATTTTTTCTATGGCCCAGCACTCGGCACATTTTGCATATTTCTAGTAACATCGGAAATTAAAATATTTCCACGAGTTACTAGAGGCATGGGTTCGATCCCCCGGAAGGTCACAATGTGTTTAAATCGGTAATGACGAAAAGATAAATTATTTTTTCCGGAAATTTTCTTCGGCCCACCATAAGGTATTAGAGTGAATTATTTCAAAATTTTAGGAATAGCCGTTATATGGTAGTTGGAGGGGGGGGGGGGGCATTTTTTTGGTTATTTGTAGTTATAAATACAATAAAAAATATTTTTTTTTAAAATGTTTTATATTTTTGTAATATACTCATTAGTATCTTTCATTTGATACCCCACTTAAAATGTAAAAAAAAAAAAAAATTCTCGTAATATGAATTATCTGCTATATATTTTTTACTATGGCCCAGCAGACCGCAAATTGTGCATATTTTTAGTAACAGCAGAAATATAGTTTTAGGGGGGGGGGGGGAGCAGGTATCATTTTTATATTTTTTGCAAAATGGCATGAAAAATGTTACACTATCCATAAGTGTTATATGGGTCATTTTCAAATAAAATGTACCTTTAGGGAAATCAGTTTGGCTACTTTATAGAAAATTAAAATAAGCCTTAGACATGATAATATTGATTATTCTGACACATCAGGGACTTAGGATGACATTTTCGTTCAAGAACAGTCAGTTTTCAAATTTATTTACATATATATGACCATATATACATAAAAAATCACATTTTTGTCGTAATGAGTGTTACTATCATAAAAACGGTATTTTTTTAGATTTTGTTTCTCTGTTTTTATGAAACGTTACTAAATTGTATATATGACGTAAATATTCTCTTTCATCTCACCAGAAATATTTTTTAGACCTAAAATATTTGTAATTTTTTAAAAAGAGTAATGAGTGTTACATTTATTTTCTTTTAATGTTTCCTCAAAGCTTCAAAAATGTAAAGGATACGTTTTCAGTGCATTGTAATACAAGTTTTTATTATAATGAAGAAGAAAAAATTATTTTTTAGTTTATTAAAAAAATAGTTGGACACGGCTACCCATAAGAATTTGTTGTTATTCAAGTGACACTCATTACATTATGGTAACACTCATTACACATTTATATATTGGACCAAGAAAAAATTAAATTTTAACACAAACTTTAAACATTAAACTTTCATTTACAATTTTTGTTTACATGTGGCAAATTTATTTTTTGTAAAAACATTAAACTCAATCATTTTTTTTAAGTTTTAAAATATACAGTATTGTAGAACTAACGGAATAGTAACTCTCATTACATTTTTAACTTTAAAAAATCTTTCCTCGGAAACTATGTTTCTTAATTAAACAAAATTTAATGTGTACTGATTATATTAATTAATAACTACTAAATCATATTAATAACATAAATAAATGTTGATTACAACTACAAAAAATGATGGTAACACTCATTACAATGAATAAAAATACGCACCATTTTGTTTTAGTGAAATATTAATTGTACAGAAGAATGAAGTGCTATCAATCTAAAAAGTCGTTGATTACTGACTTAAATGTCTTCTTAACATAAACAAACCCTAATCCCTCCTTCTTTCTTTCATACTCACCCTCTAATTCCGCCATCTCTTATCGGTAACACTCATTACAAAACCCTTGGGACATACATATAAATATATTTGTTTGGTTTTGTACTCAAGTTTTATTTTTTCCTTACCCATTTATATAAACTTGGATATTTTATTGGTTAAAAAAAAAAATATAATGAAAAAAAAACTTATGAAAAAAATGAATAAAAATCACATTACATGTTATCAAAACTACTGTGGGACGTAACACTCATTAGAAATTTTATCATTAAAATTTTTTGAAGCAAGAAATGTTCATCTTATAAGCCATAAAATGACCCTGATTAACACAATAATATAATTAACATAATATCTGATCAATAAACCTAAAGTTTTTTTTTATTTTTCATTAATATGAATTTTTTTAGTTACAATAAAATTGTAAAATCTTGGGACAGAAAAGGTACATTATATTTGAAAATGACCCATATATTTTGTAATCTTCTCTTTAATACCTTTCATTTGATACCTTACTCAAAATTTTTAATAATCTTATTTTTGCGTCGCGTGACATAAATTATCTGCCATTTTTGAATTTGAACAATTGATAATTTTGAGTTCGCTATATTTTTCCTGTGTGCGCGTCAAAACTATCTTTAATGCTGTAAAGTTTCGTGTTTTTATCTCTTTTGATTGAAAATTTATTGGAAGCGTACAGAGTGGCAAACAGACAGACACAGGAACGACTATAATGGGTTTCTCTTTTTGGTTTTACCCATGAATCCCTAAAAGTGAGACACCCAGTCGAGAGCCCTTTAACTCGGCTTTGAAGACACCGCTAAGACGAGACGATAATGTTTATCGAAGCAACCCCCTATTCTGACACCGGTTCTGTTTAAGTCTGTGAATTAGTTCACTTATCTCCTAGAAGCCGACTTATTTTTCTTATTTGAAATTATCATTCGCATAATTTTAATGATTATGAAGATATATTTTGTCAGTTAGTTTTCGAATTCGGTGATGGGTGTGTTGAAATCGGTGCATTTCGTGTTTTTTGTATTTTAAATAATATTTTTTACGTGTACAATGACAGAGAAATCTATACGAATATATACTGATAAAAATTTAAAATTATTAAATTTTTATTAATTTTTTCAGTGGGTTTTTTTTTATTATTTATATATACATACTCAAATATGTACGAATCGTATAATAATTTGAACTGTAAATAGTGTCAGTGTATCTAATAATCTAATATGAAGTGTTGGACAATATATATATCCACTATGATTAAGTTGCACGCAAATTAAGATATAAAACCATTAATTTCGAATCCCTTTTGTTATTTCCCCGGTAGCTTATTACTATCGACATCTCTTCTCATGCTGGAGGTCCGGGTTTTTGCGCCACTGATTTATTATTATTATTATTTTGTAATTTCTGTCGCTCCATCATATTGCCTATTTGGCTTTAATTGGTGTTATCGACAGTGTTTTACGGACACAAACTATTTGTTTTCGTTGTTAAACTTAAAAATAAGAGAACATAATCGCGACTATAGAGGTTATAGCCAAGCTATAATCCCTTATGTTACGCGTTTGCTTGCTTACCTAAAAAGTTATATATAAGTAGTCAACTTTGTGTTGATCAATCATGGTTGCATTTTCCGCCTGCGTTCATTCGGCTTTAGTGTAACCAAGACTTCAGTAATTTTTTTTTTTTCCACACGTTTATTAAAACGGGGATGCAGATGATTGTAAGCGAGTTAGATGGGCTCTCCCTGCCGACGGGGGTGTCTGGTTGAATCCATTGATTCTGCTAGTGCGCCCGCTCCCCGGTCTCGTGACCCATATAGCTGCTAGGGGGCAGAGTCTCTACACTCCCGAGTCTGGAAGCCTCGTGCCGTTGCACTGTCCTGACCTACATCTTGCATCGCTTCGCCTACATTCTACTGTCTATATTCATAAACTGTACACTTGTGCCGTAAAAAGAAATTGTCTCAAGTCCTCTAGAAACCTTGCGCCATTGCACTGTCCTGACCTACATCTTGTATTAGTTCGTCTATATTCTACTCTCTATATGCTATATGCATAAACTGTACACTTTGTACCATACAAAACAAATGCCCCAAACCTTCTAGAAATCTCGCGCCATTGCACTATCCTGGCCTGGCCTATATCTTCTTCCTTCACTTTGTATTCCTACTACCATATACATAGATTACTGACAATCATAAAATCTTATAAACGATACTTTATAATTTAATCCTATGGCCATTGATCCAATCCAAGTACGGATCGGCTGATTATATTTTCTGCTCTACACTAGCTAAAAAGTTTATTTCTTAATATCACAAACCTGTCAATGACACGAAATGTTCATGTTCTGTGATTATTTATTAGTATTGCAGTTAAGTTTTTAGATTTCCAGATACGTCGGAAAATTGTGTATTATCTTTCTGTAGTTGAACTGTTAAATCATTTAATGAATGAAGAATAAATATAGATAGATGAGTTAGATTTACACCTATCTAAACTCCTACACTTTCTTTCTTTTTCACTCTTCTTTCTTTTCTTGAGTCAGGTATAAACCTGCGTCTTAACTTCTACACTGGCTTCATCTCAATAGGGGCCTTAACACATATTCCTGAGTGCTTGAATCGTGAAGGATTGCCCGCGAGTAAAACCGTGCAAGTAATCGTGTGGGAAAAATTTGGTAGCTAAAGAAGTGATTACACGCTTCCCCAGACGAAAGCGTGCCCCGTGATGGCTTGACAGAAAGAACGCATGTGTATAGACGAATCCCGCCCGCAATCCTCGGAGCATGGATTGGTCGTCAGATGAACAGTTTAAGGGGGCGCGCAACAAGTTCGTGCGACTCAGTGGGGGTAAATTTAAAGAACACGGCATGCCTGGGGTGAAGCTCGCTGTCGCCTTTAGACTAAGGAGACTTACACATGGTAATACGTGTGTCTCTGTGCATGCGTAATCCCTCACGCCTGTGCCGCCTTTATGCCGGCTATACACTCCCTAGGGACAGGCAGGGAGCATGAGTGTACAGGGTACCCCCTGTATGACCCCGGGTTGTCCCCTCGCTCCCCATCCAGAGTCAGTTTTTTTTAGGCCGGGTCAAAGGGTCCCGGGTCAGTTACAAGAGCGTAGCTTTACACTACCGCCCTCTCAGTCCTGTGCTAACTTAGTTAACTACCTCGAATGAACCCGACGAGAGTGTGAATGGTTGCACCCATGCACTTTCCTCCCTTAAGTTTTTTATGGCAGGACTTTAAAGGGACCACTCGCACGGGAGTGTATAGCCGGCATTTGACTGAAACTCTTTCCCGTTTGTTGCTCTATCCTGCAGGAAAGCGCCTGAGTGTATATTCCGCTTTTCACCCTTCTTTCCCTTCATGAGTCAATTATAAACCTATGTCGTAACTCCAACACTTTTTTAATTTTTTTTATTCCGGGGAGCCTTTATACCCGAAGACTCAGACCACTTAGGTAGGTCCATTGAACAATCCTGGGTTAAGGACCGAAATCTTTACATACGTGTGACGATACGGTCGTTAACCATGACTCCCCTCTTGGTTGTATTACAACCAAGAGTGTCATCATCATGGTTTCCAGGCCTAAACCCGGTGGTGCCACTCTTTCCAATGCTGGGTGGACATTGAGCGGGGGGCCCGATCCGGGAATCGAACCCAGAGCTGTGGTCAGAAGGGAGTCCCCCATCCATCTTCTGACCCTGCTTGAGGCTGCTTAATTTGCCTTATCGCAAGCAAGCTCTCTAGCCTCCGAGCCACCCAGGCCCCCATAACTCCTACACTGACTGTCTCAACAAAGGATGTAACATAATATAGATCAGTTCACACTTTAAACCAAATATTTTTTATACAAATCAATGAAAGAAATATTATTATTTGTCAAAAACCCATAAAAGTTTTTAAGGGATTTTTCATACATCGCATATTTTGTGAGAAAAATCCCTCCACCACACAAAAAAACACAAAAAAAACTGATTATCTTAAAATAGTTCACTTCAGAATAGTTTTTCTGCATTTTGACAATGAAAATGCACATGAAGGCATTTCTTTAACATCATTATAATGAATGGTTCAAAAGTTATAGCTGAAAAAACATTTTAAATGGCCGCCATCTTTATTCGGCTGGGCCGATTATGCTAGTTAACGAACTGGACCTATTTTTTAATTTGCCTACAGATCCTTTGTGTGTGATGGCATGTGCTAGGCCAAATTATTAAAATTAAAACTAAAAGGAGCAAATTCATAAGTTTACTGTCAAAAAAAAAAAAAATCTTTAGCTAATTTTTATTGGAGGATGTTTTTGGTCGCAATGTCAGTTGGTGTCCTTTTCTCTCCTGTATGTCCTGATGAATTGGGTATGGTTGTCTGGTAGACTAAAACTCTAATTTTGCAAATATGACAAAGATGTTAGGCCAATTTCTAACTTGCTATTTGTTTAATAAGCCTCTGTGCTTAAGAGAGTAACAAGTTTCTTGAAGAGATGGATAGGAATTAGGTGCAGTATGAGAGAAAACTAATGATATGTTGTTTGGTGTTATCAGGGCCGGATGGGGGCGGCGGTGCAGGAGGAGGTTATGGAGGCGGTGGTGGTGGAGGTGGGACAGGAGGTGGTGGAGGCGTAAGATCAGCCCAGCCTCCACCTCAGCAAGACAAGGCTCCGCCCCAGCCACCGCTTACTTTACATCATCCAAATCATATGATAAGTAAGTATATCGCTCTTTAGGCAGCTCACACACTGAAATGACATGAGACAGAAGACAGGCGATATGAGATGTGCATCTTCACTGAACCCAATCTATTTCATAAAAACTATATTGTTTTAAACCAATGAGACAGGAACTGTCTTGACCTACATCTTGTATTATGCCTCCCCAGTGGGAAAGGTTTTGTCTCCTGCCTCTTGTAACCTGTCTTCTGTCTAATCACTGTGGAAGCGCTCCCTAAATGCCATAATTTATAAATAACCACCCAGAGACCATACTGATTTTAAAACAGGTGCGAGAATTGAACAGTATAGTTATAGCAAGGTGGCCTTTGTCGAAAGACAACAGGTTGCATACTCAACACATATCTTTCAGAATCAAATAGTTTGCTTGAATGCTTAGGCATTCTGATTTTTCTGATTTCTCATTTCTGATTACTGCTATCGATGTGCACGGAGAGTAGTTCTTTGTTCTTACTTGCTTTTTATTTGTATTACTTGCTTTGCTTTTGCTCTTCATTTTCTGGAAGGCAGCCACTGCGCTGCGAATTCACTGCTTGGGGTGCCATGCACCCCTCCTCGTCACAGGACAACAGATAATGTGGTGTTTGGCATTACATTTAGCTTATTAATTTACATAAAATATTAATTTATTATGGAGTGAATATATTACTGTTTAAATTGATAAATCTCTTTTTAATTTTTTACTAGTAAAGAAAACAAAACAAAAAAATTTCAATGTCAAAAAACTTTTGAATGGGATTCTGTCTCACCTTCTAGGTAAAATTCTCAAATCTTTAGGAAAGGTGCATGGTTTAAAAAGGAAAGGTGAGGTGTTAACGCAGTGGGCAGCCGTAAATTTAATGAGAGTGTAGTGCGATATATCTCTTTCCCTTTCCTACTGCTTCTGTAGTTTAGTCTACCCTACCCTTTCTTACTCACTGGACTCGTATTTTTTGTCAAAACTTTTAATAATATAGAAAGATATGAATAGCGAAACGCCAATCACTAATAAGTTTCTTATTCTTCCAATATGGGGAAAAATATTGTACTCTTGTGAAAGTACTATTGCAGTGAAAATAAACATTAGGGGGTGAATTTGGGAAGGGAAGTTAAAAAGAGTGATATAGACATTTACAAGTTGGTTCTTCTTGTTGTAGGTGCGTACCATGCAAGACCATCGCAGCCTCCCCCAGGTGGTACTGCAATATCTCCAAGTTATATTCAATATTCACATCTTAGAGCACCTCCTCGACAGATCAATCCTAGACCTACAGCAACCCTCATACCATTTGTGAGTATTAATTATTTTGATTTTCTCAACTTGTGAATACCTTGTTTTGGGGAAGCAACCTTAATTCTTCAGTGGGCAGAATGGCTAAGTCAAAGGATTCAGGTCTATGTCTTTTGATTATTTTTAGGTTCAAACCCTGAGAGTTGTAGAGAACTCTGAGGAACATTGCAAATGTGAATTTTTTATACTTTTTTAATCTAAACCTGAAAACTAAAGAATTTAAACCTCATAGAACAGTAAATTTGTTTACTAATATTTTTTTTTAGTACCCTGATGGTACGACTGTGAACCCGCTGTGTGCTCCGTTCTACTCTTCAACGGTGCAGATACCTATTATGTACCAAGGTAGCGGTAGTTCTGAAAATGCTAGAGCACCACCCCCACCAGGACCGTACCCTTGGCCTACAAATCCTGCGGCACCGCCTCAGGTCACCATTATGACACAGCCTCCAACTCCTCAACCTAATCCTCAACAGCAACAGCAACAACAGCCCTCACCTTACCAGCAGGTTAGACCTCGTCATTGAAGTGTGGATGTTTCAGGAAAATCATTCCTTAGAAGCCAACAAGAGTAGTTGTGGCAAACACTGTTTATTTAAACTGGGCAGTTTAGCAGGACTAAACAATCTAGATTGCTGAACTGATTCTTCATATGAGTGAAAATTTCTTGATAATGTAAAAAGTCTTGAGAGTGTTGATAACCCTTTTGCTGCTGATGCTGGTTATAGCCGGTATGAGAAAATTGTGCCACCAGTGCTGATGTAGGTTATAGCCAGCATGAGATTTTACAATGCTTTGAATGGAACTGCGAGTGTTAGGGAAATGTTTAGATACTGCAATATCTAGTGATTTTTTATAGTATTATTAAGCTGTTCACATGGCCACTAGATAACACCACCCCTGATTTTATTTTACAAAATAATAGAATTCCTTAAGAAATGCGTATCTCTCGAGGGCAACCCCCTTCACAAGTCATGCTACTAATACTTATCATAATAATATCAACCCACCCTTTATTGTACTTTTTATATCGACCTGAAGAAGATTAGTACTTCTACGTAATTTTAGAATGATACCTCTGGCATTTATTTAAAAAAATTAAATCCTAGAAAAATCAATCCCCGCTCTGTTTTTTTTTAAATAAATATATTCTATTTAAAAAATGAATAAGTCTTATAGTAAATAATAAGACAATATGAACATAAGAAATTATGAATTAGTTTCTTCTTCACTTCTTTGTGCCGTCTGGCCACTCTGTGCCGTCACCTCGCTTACTTGGCTGTGTATGTCAATATATCTATATATATAAAAGTCAACGTATGTGTGTGTGTGTGTGTGTGTGTGTGTGTGTGTTTGTTCTTTATACAAATCTACAGTTTTAGCCCGATTTTGATGAAAATTTGCACACTTGACCTTCAAAGCAAGGAAAAAATCAAGGTCTACATGAATTTTCGAAATTTAAATTTTGGTACACAGGGGTACGGGGTACGAGTAATGAATACGGGGTCAAAGTAATGAATACCCTTCGTGATGCATATCGTTGAAAAGCTCTTTAAGAGTGCAGTAATTGTTATTATGTACACTTTTGTCATATTTTCATTTAGAAGGGGGGTAAAATGGAAAAATATAGCTATATCTTATTTGTTCTTTATACAAATCTACAGTTTTAGTCCGATCTCGATGAAAATTTGCACACTTGATCTTCAAAGCAAGGGGAAAATCAAGGTCTACATGAATTTTCGAAATTTAAATTTTGGTACACAGGGGTGCGGGGTACAAGTAATGAATACGGGGTCAAAGTAATGAAATACCCTTCGTGATGCATATCGTTGAAAAGCTCTTTAAGAGTACAGTAATGGTTGTTATGTGTAGTTTTGTCATATTTTCATTTAGGAGGGGGGTAAATTGGGAAATATAACTATATCTATGTATAAAAAGAAGAGTATCTATATGAGGGGATGTCTTTTATACAAATCTACAGTTTTATCCCAATTTGATGCATTTTTACACTCTTTTTCTTCCTAACAAGGTGAAGGTCACTGCCTACATTATTTTCCG
Organism: Gerris lacustris; assembly: GCA_951217055.1. NCBI lineage: Eukaryota > Metazoa > Arthropoda > Insecta > Hemiptera > Gerridae > Gerris > Gerris lacustris. The sequence continues at coordinate 45,125,201 of OX578277.1, read as the reverse complement.
AAATTAAAATTTTGGTACACAGAGGTACGGGGCACAAATGTCAAAGTAATGGATACCCCTCATGATGCATATCGTTGGAAAGCTCTTTAAGAGTACATTAATTGTTGTTAAGTACGTTTTTGTCATATTTTCATTAAGGAGGGGGGTAAAATGGAAATGTATATCTATATCTATAAAAGTCAACGTATGTGTGTGTGTTTATGTTCTTTATACAAATCAACAGTTTTAATTCGATCTCGATGAAAATTTGCTCACTTGACCTTCAAAGCAAGGGGAAGATCTCTATCTACATGAATGTTCGAAATTAAATTTTTGGTACACAGGGGTACGGGGTACAAATGTCAAAGTTGAAAACCCTTCATGATGCATACTGTTGAAAAGCTCTTTAAGAGTACAGTAATTGTTTTTACGTGCATTTAGGGGGTAAATGGAAAAATATATCTAAAAGTCAACGTATGTGTGTATGTTCTTTATACAAATCCAAGTTTTAGTCCGATCTCGATCAAGAAATGCACACTTGACCTTCAAAGGAAGAACAAATCAATGTCTACATGAATTTTCGAAATTTAAATTTTGGTACACAGGGAACAGGGAACAATAATGAATACGGGGTCAAAGGACTGAATACCCTTTATAATGGATATCGTTGAAAAGCTCTTTAAGATTACATTAATTGTTGTTATGTACAGTTTTGTGATATGAATTTTCATTTAGGAGGGGGTAAAATGGAAAAATATAGCTATACCTTATAAAAATAGAAGAGTATCTGTATGAGGGTATGTCTTTTATACAAATCTACAGTTTTATCCCTATTTGATGAATATTTACTCACTTTCCCTTCAAAGCAAGGGGGAGGTCACTGTCTACATGAATTTTCGAAATTTAAATTGTGGTACAAAGGGGTACGGTGTAAAAATGTCAAAGTAATGGATTCCCTTCATATCATGCATATCGTTGAAAAGTAATTGTTGTTATGTACAATTTTATTTAGGAGGGGGTAAAATGGAAATTTATAGCTATATATATAAAAATCAACATGTGTGTATGTTCTTTATACAAATCTACAGTTTTAGTTCGATGTCGATAAAAATTTGCCCACTCGAACTTCCAAGGGGAAAATGACAGCCTACATGAATTTTGGAAATTTAAATTTGGTACACAGGGGTATGGTACAAGTAATGAATATGGGGTCAATGTAATGAATACCATTGATGATGCAAAAGCTCTTTAAAAGTAGAGTAATAGTTTTTATGTATTGTTTTGTCATATTTTACTTTAGGGGGGGGGGGGGGAATTTAGGATATTTTAAAATTAGCTTATCTAAGAGGAGGGGGTATAGAAATTGGTGGGAGAGATAGAATCTAGATATTCTTGCATTGTAAAATAATTTATATGTTTCATTATGGTTGTTTATAAACTTATCTAATTATAATAACACTCCGTACCGAAACACGGGTACCCAGCTAGTAGCTAATAAATAAAGATATTGTTTGTTTGACTAAAATATTATATAATTAAAGTTCTAATATGTTTTATTTTATATTATAACCCCTAACAGTAACAGTCATTATTTTATAAAAATATATTAATAAATTGTCATGAGGAAGTTAAAATAAAATGAGAAAGTTAGGATAAAAAGCGGTGCAGGTGTAAAACATTGCCGCACTGAGGGACAGTTTTAGGTACTGGACACCGGTAGGTCCTGTTCCACTCAGAGTCCCCCACAACGAAAGGGTTAAGATGGGAAATGCAGTTGTCAACATGATTCTGCAACTTGTAACAATTCCCTTATTTCTTGTAAGGAAACTATTGCCGTTTCAAATACTGGACAGACAATAGCTTAGTTTAGGGTGACCAAATCTTCAACTGGAAAAAAACGGGACACCTCACTTTCGGGACACAATCTGGGCGTCTGGGGAATATGGAATACCCCCAGGATAGGGGGGGGGGACTAACAGGAGCTTAGGGTGGTCCGTTATATTTTAAATAATAATGCAAAAGGGTGTACGTCTGTGAGAAATACAGTAGTAGTTATAAAAAGTTTTTATTAAACATCAATAAATATAAGATAGCTTTGAACATAGGTTTAATAAGGGATTTTTGACAATTTCTACCAAAACAGAACGAGATGCAGGGTCCTGGCTCGGGCGGTATTTTACAGAAATCCTCTTCTTATTTTTATCCGCTCTAGAAGGGTTCGTTATTTTGAAGTTCTAGTGTACTTAGCTGTTGCCTCAGTCATCTTTAAAACTTCCTTCTAATAAAATGTTGTAAAAGTTACCGCAGTCCATTTTGAAATTGTATAGTTCTTGAAAAATTGCAGAAAGTGTCTCCACTCCCATCATGTTACATTAGTCTGTCCATTGAATGATCATGGGCTCAAATTATCTTTCAGTATTGCCATTATGGGCAGGGATAGCAAACACATATTTGCATATCTTTAAAAATTATGCTTAAACAGAAAGGGTTGTACACAACGTAAATACGGGAAATTCAGGCGTCCGAGGAGACTTTTTCGGGACACCGGGAATGTTTGTGAAAAAAACGGGACGGTTGGTCACCCTAGCTTAGTTAGATGTTTGGTTATTTTTTCTTCCACAGTTTGTACTTTCTGTCGATCCTCTTAACAGTTTTAATTGAGATTTGATTATCTCTATTCAGATAATGATGGCTGATTACAAATCAACTTATAACCTTTAGAGGCAAATATTGTGCTGGTAAACTTAGACAGATCTTTTGAGGGGCTTTGTCCCAGATTTTAGAAAATCTTTTATCATTGCCTTAGTGCTTAGTAATTAGATATTCCAGGAAATTAGATTGATGTATAAGAAGGCAAACTATACCATATCAAATTTTTTGTCAATATTTTATAAAAAAAATTGCAGTGTCCAAACACTATTTTTTTATGGTGTCCTTTTTCTCCAGCCAGCTATAACCTTAATGTTATAAAATTGGCGCTAAATTTAAACTGGTTAAAGCTATGCCATAGTGAGATACCTCTAGGAAGAACATCAAAAGTTAACTGCACTCTGTAAAAATGTAAATATTTGTCATGTTGCAGTTTACCTTCGAGATTCAGATATAAGAGCTATGTAACTTATAAGTTTTTTGTTGTTACAGAACCAATATGCAACATATATACCCCGAGTGCATCAGAGTTATCAAACAGGTGGAGGAGGATCAGGAAGTGGAGGAGGTCCAGGAGTTCAACAAGCCCCTCCCACAACGGTACTAGTAGATCAGCGACAGATGCAGCCGCCTAATCAGCTAGGAGGAGGCAAGGTCAAGATCACGAGGAAAAACAGGATCCCAATCATAGACCCTGATACAGGCATGGAGATCAATCTGGAGGAGGCAGCTGCAGCGGGGGCGGGGGGAGCCAGCGGGGGGAGCGGCCAACATATTCACCAGGACCATACTGGGGGCGGTGGCCACCCCCATTCACACTTACACCACGCTACCACTAATCAGGTATTTTTTTATTTATCTGCATAGAAGTTTACAATTACAGTAAAACTCACATTATTATTCAGATTAATTTGGATCAATATCGGCCATGATAATAAAATATCAGCATTTAGATTTATACATTTAAATCCAGAGGGGACTAGCTTAGCGGAGTGGTAACCGAACTCACAACTCCCTTGAAACCTACAGTCTATAAAAAAATTCTAGACCCTCGAGTTTGCACCCTTGTAACTACACGGAAAGTCGTATTCAGATGAAACAAGTTTATTTATTTTGACAATTTAATAAAATTTTATGTCGGATGAATAATTCGTTTTTTACCTTAATGTTTAATTACTTTATTGTGAGATAAGTAAAAAAAGTGTCGTCTTTCGGAACATTTTGTCAATGCCCAACTTATATATCCTTAAAATATTATAAGTCTAAATAAAAAAGTATAAAAAGTTTTTTCCATAAATCATTATTAATTTTAGTATAATTATAAAATAATTTGACTCCTATACATTTGTTTAAAATGTTTTCCTATGCATCCTAGTTCTAAGTTAAAATTATTTGTTCGACGACTGTACTAAATAGATAAGTGCAATATTGAATGACTTTTAATATTTTTAAGGATATATAAGGATGTTTAATATATTTATATTTTTGTTAACGAGTTATTACAAATCATTACTATAGTTTAGATTTTAGATTTATAATATAACAAAAAACTAAACCGTCGAACTAAAATGTTGATGCTTGTATAATTTGTTACAATTGTTAATTACTTTTATTTATAATGTAAAAGTGTTATTTATTCTATGACATTCCTCCTTTAATTTAATTATTAATAACGTGAATGTTTATTAACATTTTGAAGCCGCAAATACAGAACTAAAGCCTACACATAGCTAACGGATAACATTTTAAAATTTATAGGAGTAAAATTATTTTATAATTATACTACAATTAATAATGATTTATGGAAGAAATAGTATTGAAAGTAATTGAGTCATTACACTTATAGCGGTTGTGGTGCTGTCCTTTAGGTCAGAGGTGTAGGGTAGTGTGTAGTAGTTAAGCTAGGGAAGGGTTATAGGGGAAGAATCTGCAACCAGGTGTAACAACATCGCCACTTCTTCCCTCATAATATTCCCTCTTACACCTTTCAACTATGAATTATTGATCAACATTTAAAAAATTCTACAACTTTTTGTAGCACCACGGAAGCAAAAATAAGTTCATTTCATTGAAAGGTAATTTTTTCTTGATTTTTCTGTGAAGGTTTTGTGTTTCTATCTATAGCGGTTCAAAAGATATCAGGTCCCATTAAATTTGTTAATTAAGAGAAAACTAATTACTTTTCGTCTTGAAACTTCGTAGGCCTAACATTTATATAAGTTCTAAAAGTCCTGTGAATTTGGTTGAGAACTTTTAAGGCAGTGAGTTTTTTAAGTTAAGTAGTTTTAAAAAATAATTATTCAAATGACATAACATTTTATTAAATTGTTTAAATAAATAAACTTGTTTCACTATGGTCTAGTGGTTTAACTTTGGTCTAGAATTTTTTTTATAGACAGTAGGTAAAAACACCAAAATATATGGTTTGAACCCTAGAGAGGTGAGAGATATTTTTCCCGTTGTGAGAACACTAAATGAGAAAATTGGACAAGTGGCTGATCCTCCATCCTGTAATAACCAATCACGTGTAAGGCTAAATTATGCTATACCTCAATACTTGTAATATTCTTATGTTGCTTAACTGGGTATGGAGGATTTAGACCGGTCACATAGTTTTACCTATTACGTTTTGTTTTTATTACAGATGTAGGCCACCTATCTTATGTGAAGTGTATTATTTTAATATGTGTTTATATCCATTATTGTAGTTAATTTTTAATTAAGAAATACCCCTTCTTATGTACAGATCAGGACATAAAAAATACATCAAAAAATCTAGTATTGTAAAAGGAAAAACATTAAATAATTATTTGATGTTTTTCCTTTAGCATGAATAAATAATTCCCAAAACAAACTCTTACCCCTAATTTACATTAAACAAACATTTACTTATTAAACATATAAAGTTTACTTACCAGACTTAGTAGTACATATTCAAAAGAAGTCATCGATTTTTTTCTGCTTCATTGAGCTCCATTCCTGAGTAGCTGATGCAGGTAATCAGATATCAAGATAGTCGGATTTTTACTGGAAAGTTAACATTTAGATATAGTGAAAACTATTTAACACGGAACTGAGGGAAAAGAGAACCAAAATATTTTTGAATATTTGTGTTATAAAAGAATTTTGTGTTAAACGATGCATACAAAAAAACTCACCAATATTTTTGATGTCAAACTTAATTAATTTACACTTGTTATAAATGTATTGTTCTACATATGTATTGTCCAACACATCATATTATATTCACTAACACTATTCACATTTTAAATTATTATACAATATGTACATACATGTGTATATATGTATTTAATAAAAACAATTAAACAAATTAAAAATTAAATTAACTTAAATAATTTTAGATTTTTAGCAGTTTATAATATTGGTCTCGAGTTCTCCGCCATTGTCCACGTAAAGCATTGTTTTATTTGAAATATAAAATACACAACTTTTGACTCACAATTTACCGATTTTGACACTCCATCATCAAATTTGAAAATTAACTGATAAAATATATTGCGAGTGATAATTCCAAATAATAAAAGAAGTCGGTTTCTGGAAGACAGGTGGAATTCACAGAGTTCAGTTTAACTCCGGTGTCACAAGACGAGGGTTTAGTTTAGATAAACATTTTTGTCTTGTCTTACTGGCTCTCTTTTTGTCGTTATTTTAAAGCCAAGTTGAAGGTCTCTCGCCTGGGTGTATAATTTTTACTTTAGACCCCCAAAATTCTCGTTGGCTTAAATAAGGTGTTTGAATTTTGTTCGTTCCGAGAAGCAAAAATCGTGTTAAGCGATTTTTGATTTGTGTTAAAAGAAAAAAAAAAAAAATATATATATATGAAAATACCTAGTATTTTGACGGAACAGTAGTATTATTTTGTGTTAACTGATTTTTTCAGTTTCCACTGTATTTATATACTAAGCATATATAAATACTTACATTTATGTATTGTACAGCTTGCACAGGTCTTTCAACTTTAACACAGGTCGGCCAACTTATGTAAGGGGAAAAAGAAAACTACAGGCGGTTTATCAAGTGACATTTTTGTTTACCTGGTTAGCCAGACCTAGACCTTCAAAATCTTGAGATCTCATTGGCTCTCCACCCTAATTTTTAGGGTCCGTAGGCAAAACCAAGGACCCTTATATTTTCCTGCGTGTGTCTGTCCGTCCGTCCTGTCGTCTGCTCTCACGGCTACACCTTTCGTCCGATCACTTTGAAATTTGGCATGTATGTGTCTTGTACCTACCCACATATTTTAAAAATATAGCGACTTTAAACAAACATTTTTTTTTTTTTTATAAAATTAGGGTAAAAAAACTTAAGGGTTAAATTTTTTTTATTTTTTTTTGACACCGTAAGGGGTATCATATGAAAGGGTACGTCGAGCTGATTACAAAAATATATAATTCTTTGGTTATAACTTTGATAGGGCGAGCGTAGGCAAGTTTGAAGTGGGTGTGAAACGTGTCCCTCCCCCTCTATCTCGCTTATGTGAAGTGCAAAAATCTGAAAAAATTCCTGAACATTCTTCGACCAAAAGTAAAGATACCACTTTTTGGAAATTTCAAAAATAATATTATTTTATTTTTTATTGACAAAATACGTTTTTTTTATAATTATGGTCTTATCGATGTATTTATATGGTTGTAGTCCGGTTCAGTGGCAAAAAAATACTTTATCAGAGTGTGTTTTGAGAATATCAGACCCTTAGAATAATTCAAAGTAAGCTTTTTAGCATTAAAAAAAACACTGTTTATACACTTTACAGTTAAACACTATGTAGTGTGGCCTACGGACCCTCGCTGTGTGCTGACTAGCACACACTTGACCTGTTTATTAGAATCTCCTGTGCTGCCATCTAACCCCTTCTTTTTTAAACAATACTGTAATCAGGTTTATTTCTTGGGTAAAATGGGAAAATTGTGGGTACTTCATATCAAGGTTCAACTTGTAGATTATATGTTTTCAGGGTGTTTACTGGTGTACCCACTAATTTATCCAGAAAGGGGTCCACCAGTACATACCCTGAAAACATATAATCTTCAAGTTGAACCTAGATATGAAGTACCCACAATTCTTCCTTTACCCAAGAAATAAACATAATGGATAAATTTACTATACTAAGCACTTTTTCACTTGATGGTTTGTTTATTGTTATATATAAATTTTTTATAGGTAAGCAGTAGCGGAAATGCTCACATAGCAGCAGATTTTGCTAAACAAGTGGCCCTGGCAGCGATGAATGAAACAACAAGGGTTCCCAGAGAAACAGAAGAACCACAGGTAAGATTAGTTTAAAAAGTTAAACAAAATATAAGGTAGTTATTTACAAGAGTTTCTTACCGAACTTATTCGTGGTAAATATAATTAGTAAACGGGTGGGGTGCTCTCAAGAAATTACAAAAACTGTTAATAGTGCCATACTCTTTTATTTATAGTTACATACCCATATATTGTGATCGTTCGTAGTACTGTAGCTAAAAAAATATTTTCTCCTTTATTGTGCTTATGTTTGATGAAAGTGTTTTTTTTTAATTCAATATTATTTTCTTAATTCTTAGTCTACCATATTAAATCTTGTTATCTATGCTAACCTCACTTAAGGCTCTACCGCTCTTTGAGGTTAGAAAAATCATTAAATTGAAAATTTTATTGGCTCTAAGCAAGATATCAAAAATCTAATCACAGGCTTCATTCCTAATTTTAATTCTGCACATTTTGAGCCCTATTTCAACTTCCTATGATAAATAGTACAGGCGCCATTTCAATACAACGATAAAACTCGTATTAAAATGGCGCCTGTACTATTTATCATAGGAAATTGAAATAGGGCTCAAATTGTGCAGAATTAAAATTAGGAATGAAGCCTGTGATTAGATTTTTGATATCTTGCTTAGAACCAGTATACTTTTAATTTTACTGTTTTTCCTAACCTCAAAGGGCGGTAGAGCCTTAACCTTCGGTGGTTGCTGTGGTTGAATTGGGTCTATAGGCAGGAATGGGTGGCTTGAAGGTGCTAGAGGTAGCCCCAAGGTGAGTGGATCAAAGCTCCGACTGAAATTGCTCTACCTTACAGCTGTTACAAATTATATCAGCTAATACAAACGATTTTGTAACACTGATGACTAATTATTGTATTAATGAACCTAACTTCTACGTTTTAGGGAAGTGGATTAAGTATAGGTTACAAGATAAGTCCCTGACAAAAATCTGTCCAAAAATCATGAGTTTGATGTCAAAAATCTCATAAGCCAAATAGTTAATACTTACTTATTCTGACTCTTCATCTACCTTGCGGTGTAGAGGAATAGTTATTTATGCACCTAGGGAATAATGTAAGATATTATTTCCTGCATGACTGAGTTGATTCCTGAGGCAAAGCCGATGGAATAAAGGCAACTACATCCCAAGGCGAAGCCAAGGGTATTAGGTATCTTTAATTCCTGAGGAGAAGCCGAGGGATAAATGCCAATTAGCTCTCGAGGAAGATAATTAAAACAAGAGAATAATAATGCATTACTCTCAAGGTAGAAAAAGTGCTATATAAGATTTATTCAACAAAGAAAACATATGTATATCTTTATTTAACGAATTTATTTCTGAAATAAAATAATATAAATTATTTAGATAATTTAAAACAATTAATATTCACTTTTAAAGTAATAAAAAAAGAGAAAAGTTTAACAAGTTTAACGAAAGCTAAACAAAAGTAAACAAAACATCGTAGAATGACTCACCAAACAGCTGGGAGTTTAAAAGTAGTTTTGCCAAACTGATATTAACAAATTCACTACATTTGCCATTCATTCTCTACTATTTACAAAATAATTAGATTGGCGAATATGGATTATAATCCCGTTTTTACATTATATCCCCTTTTTCACATTAGTTCCCCATTTTTAAGAACGGGCATGTAAAGACCAACATTATAAACCCCCTAAACCAACCTATAAACTAGCCCTGAAAAGTTACTTTTCGTCCCTACTGGAGATAATAAATATTTCAACTCAAGGGATCAAGCACGTTGGAGTAGCATTCCTCTTAGGGCCAGTGTAGATGTGTTGTCCATCCATGTGATTCTTTTCTTACCTCTGGGCCTTCTCCTTTCACATCTGGCTTTTAGGGCTCTCTTTTAAAACTAAGTTCTAATACATATTGGGTATAAGTAGGGCTTGTTACCTAGAGTTTTATTATCTTATGTCTGGGTGTTTCAGGTAAATGGTCCTGGCAGTGGAGGAGGTGGTATTCAAGGATCAGTACCTGTTGAGGAACCAGCCCCTCCCCCCGTCTCAAGCTCTACAGTCCAAGTTCAGCAAACTAAGAGGCCACCCGTACCCACTCCTGTTGTATCTGCACAGGCAGAGGGAACTACCTATGATATCCAATCTATAAGGTGATTGTAAACAGAAACACTTATGTCTTAGTCAAATGCTCATGTGTATATAAGCACCCCAATCTAATCTATTTAGGTAATAGAAAACAGACTTATGTGCTAAAGTCAGATGCTTACGTGTATCGAAGCACTTTAAATGGTCCTACATATGTTCTGTTTTAGAGTCTGTTTCACCTTACAGTTTTATCAGCACCGGATTTTTCTGTATGTGTACAGTTTTTAAGAAAGGATTCCAGTTTTAGGTGCCGTATCTCCTTATATTAAGCTCCATTAAAATAATTATATTTGTTTTAGATTTTTTTTTCATGTGGGTGAGCTCTAAAAATGTTTTACTAATTTTAGGGAATCCCTGATGGCAAAAGAAAAATACGTGTGGTGTCTCGGGACACCTGGTAGGAACGAAGTTCCTTACATTTTTCATTAAATATAAATTATAAAATCACACTGCTTAGTACATATACATTGCTAACTACTTATACATGGTGGAGTTAGAAAAGAGACAAAATTAAATGTAACAAACTGTTTGCACCTAGCAAGAGTTAAGGAAAAATAAAAAGAAAACCATTATTTGTATTATTAAAACAAGCGTCTTACTATAAATATATATTGAATATTAGAAAAAAGTTGATCATGATGAAGTGACCCATGTGAATGAAGAATAATGAGTTTGCCCTTAACTCCAGGCAAGCATGGAGCTCATGCCTCAAATCACACCTGTTTGATTTTCAGTTGTGAGTTTGCCTGTACTTATCCAACTGTACTTATCCAAGATATCAACAAGTAGTGCAAATAAAATATGCTATAAAATTGCAATACAGTGAAACTGTGCGTTTTCTCACATTGTATGCTAGTAAACAAGTGTTAAAAATTGAAAAATCTAGAGATTGGGATTTGGAAATTGAGAGAAGCGGCTAAGAGAATTACTGATTTGCTCAAAATTCCTAGATTTAGACCAAAAGAAGTGATTTCAACATTTAAAACTAGAGTTCTTACCATCAGGAGTTGAAGAAAATTGCTGATAGTGAGAGGTCAGGAGCCAGCTCTAAAGGAGATTACGGCTAAAATTCTTCTGGTTTGAGCAAATGAATTCTGTCATTTGCACAATCCTTCAGCAATGACACACAATCAAATCCACCAAGAACTCGAACTCAGCACGGCACAACTCTCGATTTGAAGTTCATGGTCGGCTTGCCCCAATCAACTGTCATGTTTTCGACACTAAAGTCCGTGTGAACTGCCCATGACACACGAATGATAGGGTCACTCCAGCAAATGCATGACTGCAAGTACGAAATCATGGCACATGTCTGTTTTCACACCCTGTGGGAACCCTGCTTAACACAGTGGAATCACTGGTCTAAACAGTTTATATGTAATGCTTTTCTTTTGTGTGATACACCTAATATTTTGTATTTTCCTGTTTAACCTTCGGGCGGGCGCGTAGTATTGGTTAGCAACAGTGGGCGCGCGGCGGCATTTACACTGCTTTTGTTTCCTTCCATATTTGATGCTTGTAGGTCCTTGTTTTTGTAGAAATTAGTTTTGTCAATAGGTAGTAATAATAAAACATTCATTTTGAATTAAAAAAAAGTTTTATTGAACACATTTTTTATAAAAACAAATTACTCTTATACACATAACTAAACATTTTTTCAGAATTGTCGTAAAAAAATAAAAACGCAGCCTTAACACTTTTTCCCCTATCCTGGTATTGTATTAAATATGTATATGTAATTAGAAAACTTAACTCTTATAAATGATCAAATTCTTTTGCATAAGAATGAAGTAAACAAAAAAAATATCTCTAATATTTACTCCGTACTGACGTTTGTAGTAGAGCTTGTCGATGTTCAAACTAAAGTAAGGGCGACCCTCTCACGTTCTGGGTATATCAATGGTTTTATTAAACCTAGGAAATAGTAATTGGAGAATACCTAAGAGAGCTGATAAGCTGGAACACTGTAAAATCACAGGGGGTGTGCTTTTCCGAAATGGCGGTGTAAATGCCGCCCGCGCGCCCGCCCGAAGGTTATGGCGATTTAGCAAAGAAAAAAAAAAAACAGTTCTGTCTTTTTGGTGAAGGATTAGTTAAGTACGGCTGAATCGATTCGAATAAAATTTAGCAGTTTGGAGTCAAGCATAGGCTGTGAATGGGTGGCACTTTATTTTTTGGAAATTTAATTTTAGAGGATACCTTTTAAATAATTTATTAAATAAAAGAGAGAAAATTGCTTTTCATATTACTGAAACACCATAGATTTCAGAGTAAAGATCATTATAGGGACAGAGGAAGATTATCATGTACTTTAAAAAAAATTATTTTTTGATTAGTCAATAGTTTTTGGTTTAATTTAAATGATATTTAGTATCCACTTACACTCTTACAGAAGAAGTTGGTTGAACAGGTGTGGACTACACATAAAATAGCAAACCTCTAATGTGGATGCACTAATAATAAATAATTAAAAATAGAAAAAATCAACGAAAAACAGTATTGAGTTGGAGAAATAGTCCTGTTAACGAATGAAAAATTGTGGAACTGAACCGGAATACTTTGATATCTGACATAGAGGTTTACTAATACTTAAAAATAAGCATTACAAAAGGTCTGATAGTTTTTCAGGAAGCTAAGGCCATCATCTTGTGTAATATGTATTTTTTATGTTTTTTACTTTCTCATATAAAGAGAAAGTATTGTGATGGCGCGAAAATTTGATGTTGAGATTTTGATGGAATTACATGTTTTAAGGTCCAAAAATGTTGTTTTTAAAAAAATGTCTGCCTGTCATCTGTGGCTTAAACAACCGGGCCGATTTTCACAAAATTTGGCATACATGTGCAGTAAAATCATGCTGCTAGGAGAAATCAAGAAATGAATTTTAGCTCCAAATTTATGGGACCAAGATAAATAGCAACTTTAATTATTCTTTAGAATAGAACTAGATGTGTAAAACATTTGTTTTTGACAGGTTGGCATCTCCGCAATAAGTAGGTGGGGGGGGGGGGGGGGGGGTTAAGATATTCTTTATTATAGCATAATTATTTTATATATACATAATAAGTATTTCAATATCAATAATGAATATTATCCTATAAAAAAAAATCCCAGATATCTACTTTAATTTATCATTAAACATATTTAATAAATATTCAACAGGTGACTGTTTTCATCATTATCACATAAACTATATTTCTCCTTGAGGGGGGGGGGGGGGATAATCAATAGGAACCGTTTTTAAGAAATAATTTGTTTCATGCTTTTTCATTGTTTTTGGGGGCGCCTCCAACTTGATAACTAAAATTGATTTCTCAATTTTGCAATAGGGAGAAAAAAAGAGTAATTTTTTTAAAATATGTATAGCCGCATTTCATCAAAATTGGCACAGTAATGTGGTTTCCACGCATCTGGCTGACTAGAAACAATCATTTTTTAAAAACAACTTTTTTTGGACTCAAGGAACCGCACAACGTGTAAACCCATCAAAGTAAAATTTTTGTACAAACACTTACTGTCTTGTTACTAAAATTAGTTGTAACTTGCAATTAAAGTATTCAAACAATATGATATTACATTACTTTTAAAATTAATGAAGTTAGACAATCGAAAAGCTTAGAAAATTTACTTTTAAACCGTTTAAATTATGTTAGGTTTTATATAAACTAGCTCTAGTTAACAAATTGAGTGCAGAGGCGATTTTTTTAGAGCTGCTTCAAAGGTGTAAATCATATATATACATAACATAACATCCCTAACAATAAGTAATTTTTGCGTTAGTAAAAAAAAAAAAAAAATCGGTTTTTTTACTAGGGTTGAGGGTGGACTGTATCTGAAGTGCAGACAGTGTTTCCGAGGGTGTTTATGCCGTGCGGGCCCATCAGAATCCCCTTATATTTGAATACAGTCATGATGCACTAGCTTAGAAGATAATAATAATTAAAGGTACTGTATGTAATTTTCAAAAACTTTCAATTTTTAAGTTTTTGGTAATATTCATACAACGGAAAGTTTAAATTTTAATTTAAATCAAATTATAATTATTATTAACAACGGGAGACAGACAGAGAAAAATAGACTCCAGCACCGAAATTCCAACCACGGAATACGACGAAATACGGGCCTCCTGTATTTTTAGTACAGATGCTCTAACCAACTAAGTTACACTGGAGAATAATTTCCTCTGTTGTTAACTATACCAAGTCCCGGATTAACTTCAATTTTTCCACAAGTTTTAGGAATCGACATTTGCGATAATAGAACTAGACCGAGAAATAACGCTTATATTTATTAAGTATACAATAGTACCTGTACCTAGTACAATCAATTAGAAATTCAATTTATTGTTTTTGGTAGTAAAATACAGGAGGCCTGTGGTTGGAATCCCGGCGCTGGGGTCTATTTTTCTGTCTGTCTCCCGTTGTTAATAATAATTATTAACAACGGGATAATTATTATTAATAATAATTATTAAACTTAATAATTATTAAAAAAACTTTTTTTTTGAAAAATACTTTGTTGAACCCAAAATATAGATATTCTTAAATTCCTAGCACATTTTCTCTGTTTTGACGTGTAACCCAAACAATTTTTTCGTATGTTGCATATTTATTAAGTAAAATAGGGAGCCAGCATGGCCGAGGGGCTCTAGGCACCCACCCAGCTATCAATGAGTCTAGGTGAATTAAGGTTGTGGGTTCGATCCCATACCAGGATGCTCTGGTTTAAATAGCTCACTAGTGAGCACACTATACCTGTTACGACGGTTCTATGTTCTATACAGGTATGATGTGGAAAGTGGCTGGAACTCACCTTGGGGTTAGTAAACTGGGCCCAATGTGACTTGATTGCAAGGTTTGAACAAGTGGTTCGTCTACCCATCTAACCATTACCATTAAGTTTATAAGTATGAAAGAGGAAGGATTTACTTAAAAAGAAAGCAACTCAGGACTGTTTGGTTTAATTTGTTGTATCAAATTTTTATGTATTGTTTGAATTTTTAGGTTTATGTCGGGTGGAAGATTTCGATCATGTTCTTATAACCTCTTGGAAACCAGGTTCGACTTAACTCTTTCAATTGTAAATAATAAGTTTAGAATGAAAATCAGGAATTAATCTTCATTTTGTTGTATTTATATTACCTTTTTTGTCTTGAGTGGACTTGATGAGCAGTCTAGAAGAGGTAGCGTTGCAAGACCAATGGACTGCTTCTGAAGTCCATGCCTCCTTCAGCATTTATAACCCTATTTTGAACTGCTGAAAGCCTATTTAAACGTAAATTTTGTTAAATTTGACACCCTTAGGTATTTTTTTTTTGATTATGTACAATAGGGTAGGTCACCACACTTCTATCAACTTTTTCATGAGAAAACTCCAAGCCAAGGAAAACAATTTGAGCTAAATCGGACCCCACCTAGGTCTTCTTCTGAGGGGTCCAAGTTGGAATATTTTCTAAATTTCTAAAAATATATTGTATGTTTAAGACATATTTCATAAACTGCAGTTGTTATTCTATAAGAAAATGCCTTAATTTGCTGGAAAAATGTAATATGCTGTTATATAACAAATGACATGTAAAAAATATTTACTTTTGTAACTAATATTAAGGGTTTTTTTTTGTGTGAAGGAGGTTTTAAAATATTTCTTTGTATATTTTGCCAGGATTTGTTAAAAGTTGTAGATCAGTTAGTAGAATAGGTATTTATTTATACATGGCATAACAGTAACTTAGGACCCCCTATCATGGGAGGGGGTAATCCTTGGTCCTATAGTACTTCAGTGTTTCTTAAATCTTTCCATATTAACATTAACAAATAATAACAGTTGCACTTCCTTTACCTAGAAATTGGATTTTATAGTTTAGGTTATTAGTGTTATATTATAACCTATAGACTAGTTTTCTTATTTATATAAATTTGAACAAAAAACTCATTTTAGGAAATAAAACATCACGAAACACTTGAACTTATTATTAATTAAGTAATTTAAACAATAAAATATAACTAAACAAATAAGAAGATGGCAAACATCATTAAGACAGGAAGAAAAGGTTGGTCCAAACAATACAGAATGTGTGTATCACTAGAATCAACATCCTACTGGAAGGTTGTAGAAACAATGTGGTATTACGAGGGCACCACAACCTCTATTTTTTTGTATTTCTGTGTATGTCCGTGACAAATTGACTTTATACATCAATTCTTAAGACCCTTTAACTATCAATAGAAGATTGCAACACAAAACAAGTGGGTTGGGGTATTATTTTAGGCGACTGGTCTCCTGCTGGACCACAATGCGTGTAGAACTTGGTGCATTTTTTATTCCCAGGCTTATATTTTTTACTCTTTAGGGTTACAGTTATAGCTTCTAGTTGCTGTCTGAACAAAGACTTGAAACAAGTTGTAGAGCCCGCAATTCAGAGGAATAGACATTTCGTGCATCCTGAAAATGTATTGCTTGGTATGACCACAGGAATTGATATTGTAGTTAAAAAGAATGGATGGGATCAAGTCTTTACTGCAAGAAACGAGAATTTTTAAAACAATGAGTCAAAGGGTATTCAAAATACCTAAAATTAATGGTTATGTTTCAAACTTAGTTAAAATTATTGACTGGAGCTCAGTAAAAATTACTGAACCACCACTAACAAGGTCACAGCAGCGGTATTAAACGGTCAAATACCTCAAATTATTTTAAATGATCCATGTCATAATCAGGCTGTTGACTGCTGTTTAAAGCTACAAAAGCTTGTTCCATCCTTATTAATATAGCAGAGGATCGTAATTTCTTTATTCTCCAGACTTAAAAAATAGGTACAAAATAAAAAATTGGGTGGATCTTGACTTTCCATGCCATTTACACGGTCAAAATACACTTGGTCCAAGATAGCTTTGACTCAACTTTGATGCTATTTGGGTTGTGTAAACAGGGTACCAAAGTCAACTTGGAAATCCAAATTAAGATGGATTGGCCCCTACCTTTTTTTTATTAATGTAAAGTAGACTTTGATAAAAAACCAAAACGGCACCCACCTGACAAATTATGAGAATGAGCTGTCACAAAATGATAAAGATGTGAGGTTGTGCTGGGGTTTGGTACAAGAAGAAGGTTATACATCACCACTATTTTAAAACTTAAATTGTACTTATAAGTTCAATTTAACTGGAAAGTTTTAGAGGGGTAAAAATTTCACACAATCTATCTTAACCTCTACTTTTATTGTCTCAAAGTTCCACTATGATCAAGTATACTTGGACCATGTAAAATATGCTTCTAAGTTCCACAAACACTTAAAAAACAAGAGGACATGATTAAAGTTTCTTGGGCCAAGTATACTTGGATTATGTAAACCCGGCTTTATACTATCTCCTCATAATAAGCTCTGGTAATTATTTGATTTGTTGTATTATGTAAAAAATAAGGTACTAGGAGTTAAAACATGAAATTAAGAAGTACAGCAGAGCGTCGATTATCCGAACTAATGTTTTTTGGGGAGGTTCGGATAATCAAAAATTCGGATAATCGAAATTCACTAGAAATTTAAAAGGGAAGATGCAAAAATAATTAACCATTTTATGCAAAAAGCATATTTGTTTTATTTATCTAGTACATAGTGAAAAAAAATATATAAGTTGTAACACCTAAGATTAATTTGGCATAAAGAAGGTTGTAATACTCGTCTGCTTAATTTGTTTACTTAATTTTTCACTATGAATCTCAATTAGTCGAATCCCATGATGTAATTTGAAATTTTTCAGCCACTCAGAACTGAGGATGAATAAAGAGTCACCACCAAGCTTCATGTTTAATTCCACTGCTTTATCACACAATATGGATATGAGCTGTTCAGAAGCCCGTTTTTGCAAAAACCAAGTGAATGCAGCATCTTCCAACAATTAAGATTTCATTTTTTTTTTTTTTTTTATAGTTTTACAATTTAAACTGCCCTCCTCACTGTCAAGATTAAGTGCACTTAATCTTGACCAAGTGATTGAATCAGAATTATTTTTTATTCCCGTAATCGTTGATTCACCAACACCGAACTTGATAGCCAATGCCTTGGCTTTCACCTTTCTTCAGCCGCGTAATAATTTCCATTTTTTCTTTCAATGAAAGCACTACCCGTTTCCGTTTTGTCGACATGTTGTAAGTTTTACTTAAAACCACTAACTAATTAAGTGTATACCTCACATTGAATGATTTGAAACTGAGAGCATTAACATAACATAGCCGACCAACAGAACAGAAAGTTTAGTCAAATAATTCCACAAATTACATAGACAAACAAAAGTTAGTTCTTAGTAAAAAATATTAATGTCTGCCCCGTCAAACTGTACCCATCGAAATCTGGTATTCCTGTATATAGCAAACACCGCTCTTTCTAGGAATTAATTTAGCGGTGGCTTTTGATTTTTTTTTTTTTTTTTTTTTTTCCCATGAGTTCGGATAATTGAACGTTCGGATAACTGACGTTCGGATAATCGACGCTCTACTGTAGTTAAATTAGACTTTTTTACCTTGATTATTATATGTATTTATGTATCTGTAATTCAATATATTACAGAATATTACATTTCAGAATGATAACTGCAGATTATGGAATTATTCCTTAAACATACATTAATAATTATTGTACTTTTTCGTGTTGGGTGATGAAGGAATAATGGTGGTAGAAGTTCTTTAATTGAAAAATGGTTTTGTTTCATCCCTGGAGGGAGATTATTTGGCCTGTAAACAGGTAACATAATTGTTACACAACCTGTAACATATTTGTTAAATTAGTTTAAAGAAAAGAAAAAAATTAGTTAAAATTATGTTTTTCAAAAAAAAAAAAAAAAAAAAAAAAAAAATGTCCAGCGGAATCTGCGGGGTCTGATTTGGCTCAAATTTTTCCTGAGGGATTTCTCATGAAGTTTTTAGAGGTACGGTGGTTGAGATTTTGAGAAAAATGTTTTTTCAACTTATCCTAATGTGGACGTCTTTTTTTAAATTTTCTATAAAATATGTTGGTGTTGATATAATTTTAATGGTATATAATAAGTGTTTTGGTGTATTGGCCTGAATTAAGATTATTTGGTGTTTGGATTAATCTGATTGTACTAATTTAGTTATTTATTTATTTTCAGGAATAACAGCAATAAAGTTGAAATACGTAGTGGTGAGAGCTCACCAGCGAGGAGTAAAGTATCTCCAGTTCAGACAAGCACGTCCATTACTTCAGTTACATTACCGCATCATCACGAACCTAGTTCATCACCTTTGATGCATCATCAACCTGTACAGGCCCCCGTTCAACAACATTCCCCCGTTCAGCAGCATGTACCTGTACAGCAACATGCTCCCATTCAACAACATCAACCTATTCAGGCACAAGTACAGCAGCATGCTCAAGTGCAGCAACATGCTCCTCAGCATGCTCCCGTACAGCAACATGGACCTGTGCAGCCACATTCTGTCCAGCTACACCCTTCTATGCAACTGCAATCTCAGATGCAGCAACAGCATGTACAGTTACCAACACAACATGGTCCTGTTCAACAGCAGCATGTTCCGGTTCAGCAACATGCACAAATTCCGACACAACACGCTCCAGTTCCTCCCCAACATATTGTAGTACAGCAACAACATGCTCAGATGCAGCAACAACATGCTCAGATGCAGCAACAACATGCTCAGGTGCAGCAACATGCTCAGGTGCAGCAGCAACAACTTGCACAGGTGCAACAGCAACATGCTCAGATGCAGCAATCACAACACACTCATGTTTCAGCTCAACCGGTGCCTGTTCTGCATCATGCTAACATACCTGCTGTTCAGCAGTCACCTGAACATCATGTTCAACCTGTCCTGCCCCAGGTGCAAGCCCAGCCCCAGCCTAAACCACTTCTAGAGCAACCAAAACAGCAAAGAAGACCGAGAGATGACAAGAAGCAAGTATCTACCAAACCTCCAGTTCAGGTCAGTATCCATCTGCTTCATTATTACTTTTTTTTATCGATTCTAGTCTAAGTTTTTAAATTCATTAGTCATCTCAACCAAGACCGGTTTTGTGATTAAAACCTGCTTTGAAATACAAAACTTAATTAGATTTAGCGAATGATTCTATGATGATATTTAAATGTGTAGGTGGAAGAAAAAGAGGAGGGTCCCAGAAGTAGGACGTCTTCAGGTGCTAGGCAACAGACACCTGTTTCTAAGGATGAAGAGACTACAGTGACCGCATCTCCCCTCACCGCTTCAACCAAAGCAGCTCCAGCTCAAGTACCGGTTCCGGAGAAACAACCCCTACATTCCCATGTAGACAAACCTCAGCAACAATCTGACAAACCACAGACCGTCGTAGAAAAACAGAAACTCGCTGAAAAACAGCCTGAGAAAGTTCAACCTGCTGAAACCGTAGCTGAAAAGGTTCCAGAGGTTGTCAAACTGGAAATTGAGAAAACTGAGAAACCTCCACAAAAGATTGTGGAGAAGAGGAGTTCTCCTGCTCCTGTAGTTCAACTTGCGGCAGTTCCTTCTAAACCTAAGTCACACTTCGCTGAAGGTTTCTCTTTAGCTCATATGAAAGTATCTGCTAAAGCGGCTGTTCAACAAGCTGCCTCTGCGACAGCAAGTGCTGTCCAAACACAGGCTGCCCAGCAGTCAGAATCTAGTGACTCAACAGACGCCTCCCACTCACAAGGTAAACTAACTTCTTTTTCTTATTCTTATTCCGTAGCAATTTTTCATGCAAATTCATTTAATTTTATTCTTAAAAATCTTCAAGGAACCTTTGTCTAAAAGTGTTTCGATTAGCTAAACAAAAAGTGTAGTTAAAGACTGCCTAGGATTAAGGTGACCATAAAAAGTTTAGTCCAATGGGACATTGAAATGGGGGGGGGGGGGATTTTGGAAATTTTAAGGAAAAATATGCATTCTTTAGGTAATATTTTCCCTTTTTACATGAATTGGTAAATTTGCAATATCAGGCCCACCTATTTCGTACTCTCTGATTTACTTAGCATCTCGATAAATTTAATAGTTTTTGTTTTTTTTGTAAATAAAATATAAAGTGTCACGTAATGAGAGAAGGTTATGGTTAGGTTAGGTCAAAAAATACAAACCTAACCTTAAATAACCATAACCTTCCATAATTTTCCCTAAAATTAAAACATTGATTCAAATTAATTTAAAAAAAAAGATTGAATTTATTGAGATGCTACTGAAATTGTTTTGTACTGCAAAAAGGGACAGTTTTAAAAAAAGTACGATGTAAGATTTACCCCTTACATTAAATACTATATTCGTCATCATTGAATAAATGAGATTCACTTCATCACCATGAGTGAACAACTGATTTTGAATCTGAAGATGGTTGTTAAATAGTTGAAACCGGTTAATTTTTATTACTAATACTTTGTGTGATGATCCCCCCCGCCCCTTCAAACTGATGATGAGTAAATATCACATATTTATAGGCCGTTGATATATAACGTATTTACTAAGACAAAATACTTAAACTCATTAAGTATGGGTCAAGTTTTTCATTTTACCCAGACATTCTGGAAAATGTCTCATTTTCCAAAAAAAATAAAAAAGTGACATTTTTGGAAACCGACAGGACGACTTCAGAAGCTTGAAATAACGGGACTGTCCCTGTGAAAACGGGATGTATGGTCACCCTATCTAGGATATACTGATTGGAGGAGGGAGAGGGAGGAGGTCATTTTGTTATGTATTTAATTATAATCAAATAGTTTAACTAACACTGGGTAGATATTTTAAAAGTAATTACAGTTAAGATGAAAGAAGTAGTGAACTAACAAGATTACAGGATTAGACACATGGATTAATAAGAGGTGGATTTAGATGAAATTTGTCCATTTAGTTTTCTCCTGAAAACATTAGGATACGTCAAAAAAGCACTAATTTAACCTAAATACTTATAATATACATTTTCTAAAAATAATTTTTTTACACTTCTTTTGAAATCTAAAAAAGGTAATTCTCTGATATTTATACTTAGCTTATTGTACATTTTCAAACCTAAAACCAACTGACCCACTCTAGATTTAGCTAAACGATGATGTGGTATGGTTAGTTTGTCTTTGCTTTTCCTATTATAATTATGTTTATCGCTATTTACATTATAGTTATTTACATTTAGTTTTATATACAATACAGTGTTATATATATACAAATTACAAATTTACAATTGTCATTATGTTCTCCTTTTTAAAAATTTCCCTACAAGATTCTCTTCTTTTTGCTCTGGTCATTATTCTCATTGCTTTTTTCTGAAGTATCAGTAGGTCCTGCAAGTCGGTATGTCCATGTAGAATTATTCCATAACTGAATACACTCTGTATCATAGCATTGTAGACTGTTTTTAAAGTATTCACTGGAAGTTCTTTTTTTAATTTCCTTAAAATATATAAATATTTGGAAACTTTAGCTTGCATTTGTTCCTTATGTGGCTTCCACGTTAGCTTGCTGTCCAGTACTATGCCTAGTACTTTTACAGGTTCCTCTGTTTCCCTTTTACTTCTTAGACTAAGGTAAGTCTTATCATTATTTAGTTTAAAGTTGTTTACATCAAACCAATGTGCTATATCGATGGTGTTGCGCCAAAAGGGCCAATCTGAAAAAATCCACGAGGGCCAATCTGCAACTAATATCACGTCTGTTTTTTTATCTATAATTAATAAAATAAATTTGGTTATTTTGACTTATTAATTAGGTATCCAAGTATATTTTAAATGAATAAAAATATAAATAAGGCATTCAAATATCAATTTTTCATTATAGCTTTTCAAGTTTTAGAATTCAAATACAAAATGCAGATTGGCCCTTTTGGCGCAACACCATCGATATGTTCCAGTCTTTCTTTAGATTTCCGCTTTAGTTCTTCTAGCCCATGGTGACTGTGCACTAAATTGGTGTCATCCACAAACGCTATGACATCTTCTGCATACTCTACCGGAGCTGTTTCTTTCATGTATGGTTCCAAATCATTTACGTGCATTAAAAAGACGAAACCTCGCAATACAGAACCTTGAGGAGTTCCATCTGATGTTTTTTTCCTCTGTGATTTCTCGTTATTATATTCAACGTATTGTTCCGTACTGTTTAGATAAGACTCAAAGAAAGACAAGGAGTTTCCTTCTATAACTAGGTACTTTAATTTGGCAATACACAATTCTCTTGGAAGAGTATCCAAAGCTTTACTCATAACACATGCAGTTAATTGCACATGTTTCTTTTCTTCAAAGCCTTTTATAACTTTATCGACAACTTTCATTACAGCAAGCGTTGTTGATCTATTTTCTCTATAGCCATACTGGCTTTCTGACAAATATCCATTGATTCTAAATGATTTGTTAGGTATGTTAATGGTTCTATAATTTGGTCCACCATTTCTTTGAAAAACATGTTGGACATGTTATAAACATCTTTATTTTTTGAGTTGCTCAATTTTTTAATTGCCTTAATTATATGTTCCTTTTTTACAGTATGCAGAGTCAACTTTGTTTAGTTTTCCGCTTGTGTCTTTCTATATGCTTCTTCTGCCATTCTTTTGGCTTTTTCAATATTTTCTGTATTTCTTTGTTGTACCTGTATAAAATAATCATTGAACATATCTGGACTTTATCTTCTTGTTTTTGTTTTGTTCCAGTGCTTTCCCGTACTAATTCCCATGCTGTTTTTGTTTTATTTTTTGATTCCATGATTTGAGTCATATTGTATAATTTCTTATTTTGTTTAAGGTGCTTTCTGAAATACTTGGTCTTATCTTTGTATGGACTGACCATTCCCTGCTGTTTCTTTTTCCTTTTCCCAAGTTGTAGAGTTTTGATATTTCTTCTTTCATCCTAGTTTCTTCCTCACCAGTCCATGGGCTCCTTTTCTGTTTATTTTGTTTCTTCACTTTTTTTCTGTGAAACAAATTTGATATATTTGTTCTAAGTAATCTACAAACTTCGAGTACTTTTCATTTTTACTCATGCCTTCTATTTTGAGGTATTGCCAGTCAGTGTTGTAGAGATAATATTTGAATGTCTCTTTTCCTTTCTCTGTAATAGGTCTAACTATTTGTATTTTGTTTTCTTTTTCTCTTAGCTCTTCTTTCACTTCTACTGTGATTCCATTGTGGTCTGACATTTTCTCTTCTATCTTCACTTCATATTTTCCTTTCTCCAGGTTGGTGAATACATTGTCTATGCATCTATCCTCCCTGGTCGGTTTGTTTTCATATAGTTCTGCAAGAACTCGTCCATTCTGTTTAAGAATATGTCTAAATCTCCCCTCGGTGTTCTATATACAACTATTACTATTATCTTGAGGATGTTTTCCCTTATTTCTATTGCAGAGATTTCAAAATGTTCATCTGTAGATATTCTTTTAGTGAGAATTTTTTAGTGGGAAGAGGGTGGTCATGAAATAATATGTTAGTTAAACAGTTTAAGACTAGGTAGGGTTGTTGAAAGTAATACATACATACATGCACCGTGGTGCTACAGCCCTTGAAAGGCTCTGGCCTGCTCAACTACTCCTCTCCAATCATCTCTGTCCTGCGCCTGACGGTGCCAACCACAGACTCCTGGAGTTTTTAGGTCCTCCTCTACATCTTCTTTCCATCTCTACCTTGGTCGACTTTGGCTTCTCCTGCCTCCTGGTTGTCCGTTAGCAGCTTTCTTGGAACTCTCCGCTGGCATTCTTTGTATGTGGCCCAGCCATCTTACTCTTCCTGCTTTTATTTCTGATATGATATCCGACCTTCCACACAGCTGTGCGAGCTCTTGGTTTGTTCTTAATCTCCATTGTTCATCTGTGTAAATAGTAGAGATGGGCATAATCGATATTTTTCAATCAATCGATTATTTTTAATCGATTATACTAATAATCGAATGATTTCACAATCGATTATTTTTTAGAGGAGGGGGTTAAAGTAAAGAAAAAAGGGGAGACAAATAGTTGCGATACCTAAAATACGGGGAACTTAGCGGCCGTGCCGGACGCCCGACAAAGCGCGGGTTTTTGCTTTGTCGGCAAACGACACGATAACGAAAAGTCTTTAAACTACTACTCATACTCATAATCGCTGCTTCATATTCTTCTTAACCCTTATCACTTTCTTGATCTCTAATTAATATAAAACATTCTTACATAATACCACGTTTCTAGTTTCTACGATGTTTAAATACGGATTGAATCCTAATTTGGAATTTAACTAGTTAGGTGTTACCATTAGTAGTATTGAATCCGTATTCAATACGAAATAAAAAAAAAAAACTTTTTCTTGGTTACTTTTGCTAAAGGTTATAAATAATTTTGTAACATTCACCTTTTATAACCATGTTTTTATTACGTATTGTAACATATTTGACTACAGTTTCTACTTCTACAGAAATACGCTGACACGCGCTCTGCGCATGTCAGGATCGAGTTCAAGTGTTTTCATGCAACTCGATCCTGATACGATCCCAGAATTTAGTGTATCGTATTGGGATCGGTATCGTATTTAATCTAGGTTTCCATGGACACTTTTGGATCCATAAACTGTATTCAATCCGTATTTAAACATCGTGGAAACGTAGTAACACTGTTTAAGTCACATTCGTTTTCGTTCCTTGCCCAATTATTTTAGAGAGCAAATAATTTACATTGCTTTAAGTGATTGGGAAATTTAGTTTTGTATATTGAGGTGATTTTAGTTTTTCAAAAATTAGACTTTTTTTGGCACTAACCAATTATGTATCTTATCTATATAATATATAACTGATTTTTCTAAAATTTAGTTATTGCTTGCTATACTTAATTAGTATCATATTATGTTAAAATAATTATATTTATGTTATAATAAGTTACAAACTATATAGTTAGAATTATTTATATAATTACTTTTAATTACCTTTAAATTATTTTTCTTAAATATAAGAATAACTATTTATTTAATCCAAGAGAGAGGGGGTTAAGCGAATTGTTACCTATGAACTTATTGTATTGAGGTTTTTAAGGGAAAGAGAGATTTACTAGATTTTATTGGATAATTGAAACGCGGTGTGAAATCAATATTTATTTTAAGCCTATATTGGAATTACTTAAAATGTAAAATATGTTATAACATATTTTTTATAAATAAATATAATACATGGAAACAACCATGAATTTCGAATCGTTTTCATAATTATGAAAAGGTGCGTATTAGGACACGGCATCATTCCGATTTCTTATTCCGAATGACAGAGCTCGGTATCGTTAACTAGCAACTGGGTTAGGCACTAGGCCTTGGGCCTAGGCATCCGATTGTGAAAAGATTCGAAATGCAAGCACCGACATTTCGATTCTGAGCGTCTGATTCAAGAATAAATTATATTCAGTGAACGAGCGATGGGTGGAATTTCGATTACGAGTGATCGGACCCGGAGCCGAACACTCGATTATGAGAATGATTTCGAATTGAGTTGAACTAACTTCGAGCGATCAAATAATCGGTCTCATAATCGTGTGTTCGGACCCGGAGCCGATCACTCAATTATGAGAACGATTTCGAATAATAATCGAATTGAGTTGAACTAACTTCGAGCGATCAAATAATCGGTCTCATAATCGTGTGTTCGGACCCGGAGCCGATCACTCGATTATGAGAACGATTTCGAATAATAATCGAATTGAGTTGAACTAACTTCGAGCGATCAAATAATTGGTCTCATATACCGATTATAAATAAACGATTACGAGCATTCGATTATTGTTGCATAATCGATTTAAACGATTATTTTAATCGATTATGCCCATCACTAGTAAATAGCTCCAAATATTTTTCTGAGGACCTTCCTCTCCCACCTTCTTAGAAGAGTTCTTCATCGGCAGAAACCAAGGTCCATGTCTCTGAGGCATAGGTCACCACTGACCTGACAACAGTCCTGTACTCTAAGGCTTTTGTATTCAGGCTAACATTATGACTACGGAATATAGGTAACGAGAGTTATAACACCTGTTACCTGCAGCCAGTCTAGCCTTTATTTCTTCTCTGCAGCTGTTATCACCTGTGACCACTGAGCCTAGGTATCTTTTGCAGGTATCTCCATCTAAGACTATATTAGGTTCCGTTCTCAAAACTCTTCTAGAGGCTTGGAGGTACTTCGTTTTACCTAGATTGATTTTAAGCCCTGCTTCTTTTGTTCTTTGTTTCAATGTTCTATATGTTTCCTCCAGCAGTGGTTTGGAGCGTGCCATGATATCTATGTCATCCTCATAAGCTGGACATTGCACCATTATATTACATATCGTACCTCTAGAGCCAATTTGCAGGGTCCTCATTGCGTTTTCTAAGACCAAATTAAACAGGATCGTTGACACCACATCTCCTTGTCGTAGTCCTCGTGTGATAGGGAAAACAGCTGAGAGGGATTCCTTAATTTTTACCCTACTTCTCGCTCCCTGTAGTGTCATTTTGGTCAATCTGTTGAAAGTAATAATAAGTTTAAAAGTAAGGAGACTACTGGATTAGATTCATTGACTGATAGGAGAAGGAAAGAGATTGGAGGTCAAAATTTGTTAGTTAAACAGTTAAAGTCTGGGTAGGGTTGTTAAAAGTAGTAGTATAGTAAAAAATTATATAAGTAAGCTAAATTAGTGTCATAATTATTATACAGGGTGGGGGGAAACATGCACTTTTTTGAACACTTATAGCTCAGCTTTTGTGATAGATAAAGATATGGGGTTTGCGGGGTCTAATTCCTCCATTTTTGTACTTAAAATATCATATCTATAACTTAACAAACTGTTGGGTGAAAGCCATGCAGTGACTGTTGTTGTCCGGGTGGTTTTAATAAAGTAGATGTATTTAAAAAAGTGAATATTTCACAAAATTACAAAAATAATGCATTATTTTCCAGATTTGCTTGTGGTTACAGTTCAATATGTCCTTGTTCATTTACGACAGCCTGCACTCTCCTTCTCCTGTGGGCTATGGCTCCAGCAATAGCTGATTTATGCATATCGTCACATACACGAATAATCCTCTTTAGAAGTTCATCAACGTCCTTTACTCTGCCTCCCACGTACACTCTTTGTTCTAACCAGTCCCAGACAGAGTAATTAATTGGATTTAGTTCTGGACCGTTGCCCAACGAGTGGCCGCCCGGCCACTCGTCTGGCTGAATGAAATCAATCTGGGCAATTCTCTTGCAATTATTAAATTGTTTGCAATGAGCGATGGGACGGGGCACCATCTTGTATAAATGTGTAACTTGCTATTTGATCTTTTATTTCAGGCAACATTGTAGTTAACGAATTCTAATGTTTGTTATTACACTGAGGGACTCCTCCCACTTACCTAAAAAGAACCCCCCTCCTCCATGTGGTTATTTATTCTATCAAAACTATAATACCACGCAACTATTACAACTCGGACAACGGCTTTTTTTAAGACCCTAATTCAAATGGTCATTGCATGGCTTTCACCCAATAGTTTGTTAAGTTATAGATATGAAATTTAAAGTAGAAGAATGTAAAATACCCCATATATCTATCTATTACAGAAGCTGAGCTATAAGTGTTCAAAAAAGTGCATTTTTTTTTTTTTTTGCCCACCCTGTATATAGCATAATATATGCTCAGTCTAACAAATCCAACTTTTGTTGTATAAATGATTTTTTTTAAATTTTATTTGTATGTATCTCAAGTGTTAATATATCCAAGCTAATGTGAAGTACTTAATAACATATATATTTTTTGTGATAATTATTTAAATTATCTATTTAACAATTATCATGAATGATAATTGATTGAATTCATAATTCAATCAAGATAAGTATAAGTGGTTACAGTTATAATTTCATTTCTCATATTATAACGTCACACATTATTTATTTTTACCCAAAAATATAAGTGTTCACAGAAAGAATAATGGTTCTGTGTACACTTACCTCCTTTTCTATTTGATATCCCCACCTCATAGGTAGTCTTCCTCCTTTTCTTCTATAGTTCTTTGTATACCACTCTGTAATTTTCTTTGCCCACTTTTTCTTCTTTAGCTGGCATAAGGTGACCTGCCGATTTCCACTGAGCGCCACTCTTTTTCCTTATAACTCTTGCTATTTATATAGTGTACTTAATATTTTTCTTTCTATCGCAAACTGTGTAGATAGACTATAATCAGAGAGCTAAATCCATGCTTTATAAGTTAGGCAGGGGTAGTATTCAGTATACATGTGTCAAACCCTCTTTGTTTAAAACGTTCACTAAATATGTAATTTAAATGAATTACTTAATTCCTGTCAATCTGGGGTTGAGCATACTTAATAATAATGATACTTATTGAGCTAATTTATATTAATTTTTACTATTGTACTACTTTTAACAACCCTACCCCGTCTTTAACTATTTAATTACCACACTTTTGGACCTCCATTCTTCTAAAAAACAGTACCACAAAACACCCGTCAACTCGCCCCAAGATTTTCCTTCTGATCTGGCCTCCTCTTCTACTGTCCTCTTGGTCTTCTTACGCAGACCTTTTCCTTGTTTCAATCCAAGACCTGTTTCTCAAAAGCTATATCGTCTTTTCTGAGTTTATGTCCTATCTATTTCCACTTTCTCTCTTGCTTGTTTCGACCTCAATAGCCATTTCCCTCATACGATTGAAATTCTAGCTAATAATGTCAATTGTATAGTTTATACAGCTGTTGGAGAGACACTAAGTTATCCAATATATATGTAGTTGTATAAGCCCTTTAGCAGGCCCTAAGACTTCCACAAGATGTTTTTAATAATTTCCATTAAAGTTAACATTATTAAAAATTCTCTATGCCTTAGATATTCAATTCATTTATAATAATATTGAATAATTTCAAGATAAAAAGAACTTTTTATATACTACGTTTTTAAATTTTCTGTTGAATCGTATGTAATGTTGATAATCTAATTTTATTTTTATATAATATATAATGTTAGTGAAAAAAAGAAAATAGTTCCGAATTTATTTACTTCACATAAATGACAACCATCTAGAGAGCTGATCTTAAACCTATAAAAGGACAAATATTTGTACAACGGATCTCCCCAACACCATATTTGAAATAGTATAAATAATATAATCGATATTTCCTGTTTTGCTGTCATTCAATGTTTATCTATCACAAATTTGAGACCTGTCAAAATGATGATTGCGTAAGTATGGGATATGGCAAAACAAATAAAATAACTTGTGGATTTTTTCCGAACTAACTTTCCGTACAGCAAAATTTGCTGAAAACCAATTAAATTCTGCTGAAAGATGGCTAAAAGTATTAAAATAATGCATTGTCATCGTGTTCTGAGCTATGCTAAAAGTTTCAAATGTCTAGCTATTCGGGAAGTTAGTTAGAAATCGATTGCCAGATTTGTACCGGACAAACAAACAAACAAGAAAGCAAGCTAATAAAAAAGTAGTAAAATGAATGGAAGTAGTCAACATCAATTACTATTTATTGATTATTGTCTACTATTTTATCCAAGAAAAGGGGTGTAGAAATAGGATATATAAATATGTGGAGAGATATATAGGATACTGTGGCATCTAGGTATTCTCACTAAGTAAAACATTTTTAATGTTTAAAAAATGCTAGCTAATTTTTCTTAGGTAAAACAAAAATATTATAAATAATTATTATTATCTATAAAATAATTTTATATGTATCATAACATTTTTTTAAAAGAAGCAAATGTTTTTGTAGATATTTAACAATGTTGTAACATTACCACACAAAAAATATAATAATTACTGAGTATATGACGATTTTTAATGATGATTGTTGTTCAAATATTTATCTTATCAGCGAGGCCTGCAATTTTTAATTGATCTTGTTTTCTGACAATTTTTTCATTAAATATTAATTTTAGTCAAATAAGGTTATTTGGACAATTATCCTTCGTTTATTTGGTTTATAGATTTGTAGATCTTTATTTATCTCCCCTTTTTTCTGTTTCCTAATATAAAAATGTTAAAAAGTCAGATTATAAAGCCGCGTTTACACAGTAGTTTGCAACTAAAAAGTTAACAACTTTTGAAGAAATTTTGAAACTTTTTTAGAAATTTTTCGAAATACGATTTGTAAAATTGTTACAAACTTAATGAGTTTCAAACAAAATTATCGAGTAGCAAACTGAATTAGAGACGTAGTCGGTCGGTCGTAGGAATAATCTCATACCCTGTTTTTGAGAAAACAAGAAACGTATTTTAGCTTCAAATTTGGGGGCGCTAACCCCCCAAAAACTCTGAAAATAACGTGAAACGGTTCCGACGATTTTGATTAAATAATTATAAAATTTAGTCCATTTAAATACGAATCTAACGATATAAGCTGTTTTTTCCTGGGAAAAATCTAATTCCTGAGTAAATAGCTTTAAACGCGGACGGAGAGAGGCCGGGTTCGATTTCCCGTCGTGGAGAAATTAATTTTATGATAAATTTTGATGAAATGTTTAATAATAATTAAATGTACATACGAAAACTAATAAATAGAAAACACTGGGCTAAATAATTATGAACTCGTATATGAGAAAGTTTGTCTGAGTTGTCTCGGACAGATTTTTTTTATTTTTTTTTTATCAATATCTAGGAAACTAGATTGTTGGATAACGACTCATACAGTTACATTCGTGTTTTACTACAAAATAGCTTCGAAACGGTTTCCAAAGAATTTCTTTTCACGTTTTTCTGAGATTTTAGTGGATAAAATTCACTTCACAGCTCGGGGTATGTTTTTTTCCGAACATGTATGTCAAATTTCATCGAAAATCCACCCAGTAGTTTAGGCTTTACTCGTTTGGTCAAACGACCGACTACTGGGACTCAAGAGACATTAAATCGTGTAAATCCGTCAATATTGAATTGTCGCACCATCTAATACTCTTTCTATTTCTATACTACATACTATTTACTTATCAAAGAAAGTAGAACTGGACAAAGGAATTATAAGTAGGTTATATTGTAAAAAAGTTACATATATTGTAAGTTACGAGTATCTTTTTTGTTTGAACAAAATTATTTAAAAGAAATTAATACGTTGCAAGGAGGGAGGGGGGGGGGGGGGTTGCGCCACAAAATCTAGAACTAAGACATTTCTTAATTTCACCTTGAATATTAAATTTTGCGTAATACTTACATTCAATTTTATCAAGATAGTTTTAAATTACTTTTAGTTTTAAATTATGTTTCTTTATCATTTTTGAATTATAATTAGCTATTATTTCTTGAGTATAAAATACAACAATGACTTGAAAACATTTTTGAGTATTCATTGAAATTAAGCTATTATAATTTAATAAGTTATTTATCAAAAATACCTGAAAGAAAATCACCTAAATATATTTTATTTATTAAAGAAAAAAATGTAAAAATTAATAAATTCACATAACTAAATATTATTATCATTCATACGATCTTTTTAAAATCTTTCTTTAGAGGGTCTAAATATAGATTTGGAAATCCTTCTTTCAAAAGGTTATACAATGCTTTAAAAGCAAAGGATATTTCTTCCTCTCTCTTCAACACTGGATAGTTAAATAAAAAAAAAAATTAAAAAAGGAGAAATTCCGATTAGTAATGTTGGCTGAACTGAGGCCGATCCCCTTTTTCCCTATTTAGTGGTTCGCCTCTCTCTTTCCAGTCAACACGTGTTAAGGATTTTTTTTTTTAATTTTCGGATTGTTTAGAGTTTTACGTTTTTAATTGTTAAAATTTATTTAAATTAGCTATAAAATATATATTAAATTAAGAAATTCTTCGTATTTTATTATTGAAATAAAAAATCACCAATAAGTAATTTAACTCCGCTTTTATTAATAATTTGAAGGAAACAAAATGTATTAATCTTGTAACCGACCACCTGTTGACTTCGACAATATTGTTTTTTAACAATATCTATTCAAAATATTTTTTAACTTTTTAGAAACCGCTTTTATATTTTTATAAATTAATTATGAAATTAATGTACCAGAATTATTTTAATGTGTTTTTATTGTAGTAGAATATTAAATTATAATAGGATTATCGACGAAATTTAACTAACATGTGGAAATGATATTACCTTTACCGTGATATTTTAATATTGTATGTAGTGTTAACATTTATCAAATTAAACGATGTATAATTGATTTATATGAAATTAAGTGCGATTTTTTAAAAAGAAAAATCTTAATTTTAAAATAATATTCGTTAAAATATTATTATATATTTTTTTATGAGAATAAAGTAAGTTCCTACATTTTTTCCTATATTTTGGTGTGGTATTGGCAACGAGGTATATTGTAAATTTTTTAAATCTAATTTGTGGTTTTCTGCGATTAATAAACATCTGTTTAAAATTAATCCATATTACTCAATAAGAAATGGGTAAAAAAGGGAATATAAGAAGTAATGAATCAGGTTAGCCATTTTTATTATTATAATTTAAATATATGTTACTAGTTTTTTAATGTATGTTTAATTCTTAATCGAGATTTACCTCAATTATTTAAAGGGTTGTTATCTTTATTCTTTTAATCTTGTGTTACATGACATGGTTTGTTATAATTATTTTATTTTTGTTATGACCTGCAAATTAACTATCTTTTTAAATGTAATATACCTAAGAGGAAGATTTAAATAAAATATATTTTTTTGTTTCGGTGAAATCTGAACAGCTTTTTGAAAGTAGAAGGTTACATTTTTGAAGGTTATACAAAGGCTAAAATTTAGTTTTACCTTTTTTTGTACAGTACTTGTACTGTTAATCGTTGCAGTTTTGACATAAAAATAGGATGAAATATGAACGAAATAATTGTTCTGTTGATG
The DNA here is from genome assembly GCA_951217055.1 of Gerris lacustris. Lineage (NCBI taxonomy): Eukaryota > Metazoa > Arthropoda > Insecta > Hemiptera > Gerridae > Gerris > Gerris lacustris. The sequence goes on along the minus strand of OX578277.1, from coordinate 45,091,379 downwards.
TTTGTGTTAAAAAGTTTGACAGTGAAAGGTGTCTCTATTTTTAGGAATTAGATTTTTTGAAATTTACTGATATGAGATAACCATTAACTTTACCCCTCACTTGATATCAAGGCAAAAATCTGCTGTATATAATATAATAATAAAAAAACATCATCTTGAAATTATCTGTTTAGTTTTAACGATAGGTTCATTCTTATCTTATGGCACACGCTTATCTCTTACCATAATCATTGTGGATATTTCTTTTTTTAAATATACATCATTAATTACTTTTGGTTCTCAAGTTATATATATATATATATATATATATATATATATATATATATATATATATATATATATATATATATATATATATATATATATATATATATATATATATATATATATATATATATATATCTATTGTGTGTGTGTGTGTGATATGTATGTATAGATCTAGAATAAAACCATTAGTTAGTGATTCCTTGAATTACGAGTCTATGTCATTTCTAGAAGGAGCTCTTAGCACAATAATTGTGCTAAGAGTAATAATTTTACTAATTTATCAAATTTCCCTGCTTATATAATTTGTTAATTGAAATTATGATAAGTTAGTTCCAGGCTACAGAAAACACCAGAATTTTTATTACTTAAGTTTAATAAGTCTAATTCCCTTAAAATGAAATAATAATGGGAAATGGAATGAAATAATACAATAGACCTTATTTATGTATTGCATATAAAGCATTTTTATCAAATACGCATTATACATATTTTACTTACATGAGTTTTAAATGCCGCCAGAGTCAGATAACTTCTCTAGGAAACATTTTTTTCTAATAATCTAACATGTTCTAAAAAATTTTAGGGAATGATAAAGAAAATGATCTGAAACTTTTTATTAGTTTATCAATTACCTTAATGTGCTCACGGCATTGCACTGTTAAGAGACAAAGGATAACTAAATCTTATTCACTTTGTTTACCTTTTTTATTACCACATTTATATCTTCTGTCTTCAGATTTTGTTATGAATCTGCCCACTGAGGTTTGGTTGGTCTTTCATTTCAATGCACTTCTAAAATGATTCTGCGTCACTAAAAAGCGTTTATGCACAGTATCTAACTTCTCTATCATGATATTTATTTTGAAAAAAAAAATACATTTTCTCCCATATCCCCAACACCTAGTTTATCTTATGTGTAAAGATGATTTCTTCTGACTCCACAAAACCTTCACCCACAATTTCTTCATGCTGCTGAAATTCCAGCTTTTGAAGCTCATCCGTTGTAAGATCCTGGAGTCTTCAATTATCTCTTTAATGTCACTGTCATCCACATCCAGGCCCATAGTCTTGCCAAGAGAAAATTTCTTCTTCCACAGCTGCTTCAGGTTTGATTGTCCTTTCTCTGATAAAACTTCAGGCCACAGCTTTTTCCACAGAGAAATTAGAGTTCTTATAATTAATTTTTGCCATGCCATAATCTATAATTCTAAGGGATATACCAATATTACAATGGTTCCTCCAGACCTCTCAAAGGGTGAGGTTTGTGCTTTCTGCTACCTTAAAACAGCGGCAGAACAGGTGCCTCATGAAGGATAAGAACTTTTATAAACTGGAATTCTTTGAGGATATCATTTTAAAGGCTTGGAGGATGAGCAGGATCATTATCCTGAAGAAAAGGGCTTGTAGGGGTAGCTCATTTTCCTGGGATCAGGACCAAAGACCAAATTCACCCAATCTTCAATGAACTGCCTGGTGACCCATGCCCTCGGGTTTACCCTCCACATAAAATGTAGTTTTTCTTTTTATATGTTATATGACTTGAATAGTCATGGGTTTTCTTAATAAATGAGCTCGTCTGTTGAAGTGCCTGAAGATTGCTGCAGCACATCTCTGGGATTGGTGAAGTGCCGGATAATAGAGGTTATACTGTATATATTCAATTAAATGTGTTGAAATCTGCCATAAAATACTTAACACAAAATTGTAAGATATAAACCCATGAGGCCTGCTGCTTGAAAATTTCAGTCCACACTATCCTGTCTCATTAAAAATATCCGTTCATGCCGTCCTGTCTTTCTTCTCAACCCTAGTATTCCAAGTTCCCTTAATATTTCTTTCCTCTTCAACTCTCCCCCTGGGTTGCCTTTCAAGAGATTTCTTGATACTCCTGTTCGTACTTGTCCTAACAATTAGTCTTCTTGCTTTAATTACTGAGACCATATAATGCATAATAATGCATAATTTTTTCACTACTCTTTTTTAGACTTACCCTCTTACAAATGTATATATTTTATTAAGAAATAAATTATGCATAATTTAATGATGGTTGTTAAAAACCCAAGGTATTAAAGAAAAAATACGTGTGGTGCCATGGGACTCCCGGTAGGAACGAAGTTCCTTACGCTTTATATTAAATATAAATTATATAATTACAGTGCTAAGTATATGATACTGCTAACTACTTATACATGGTGGAGTTAGAATAAGAGACAAAATTAAGTAACTATTTGTACTAGCGGAGTTAAGGCAAAATTAAAAGAAAATCATTATTAATAATCATAATCTCCAATTCAAATATTATAATATAAAATATAAATCACCAACACTAAACACATTCTGCTTGTATCAGGTTGAAATTTTACATGCCTGTTTCAATTGTACTTTAGACGATGTGTATGAAGTTTTATTGAAATCGTTGCGTTAGAACGTAAGATATCGGTAAAAACGTTGTTTTCTTTATTTAAAACGTTTAGGTCCGCTTTAATAAATTTAGCGATCTTTATCACTTCATAGCAGTGTCGGTGTTCGTTTTACTTCAAAAAAAATATTTTAAAAAGTTGTTTGTCTCATTAAATAGATGATGTTAGAATTTTTTCCTGTCCAAAAAATCCGAATTTTTAATTTGAAGCTTGGTAAAATGAACATGTGTACCAAATTTCAACTAACTCGGTGATCTTTTACTCAAGTTATTGTCATCGGTAGATTTCGTGACAGATTTTGCGTGACGGTGATTTTGGTCTTTTTTTTGGATTTACTCCCGGGCTCCAGAACGTGCCATAAGGAACTTCGTTCCAAAAAGTTTTTTGATGGATTCATTAGGTGTTGAATAAATATAATCAAAACATGTTGGTTTTCATTTATATTTCAGATTAAACGTTTTGACCCTTCTCTGCGTTATTTATTTAATTCACATTTTACTTTCTTAAAATGAAACACATTAATAACAATTAGTCAAAATCCTTTCTTTTCTTATATTTTAATTATTAGTTGTAGTACAGTCAATCTGTCATGATAAAAGGCTGTCTGCAGAAAAAAATTTAAGGATGATTATATGCGTGGATCGTTTGGGACACATGAGAAAAGCTTAACTCCAACTTTTCGGGAACATCCGGACGGCGGAAGTACGGGGTATGGGGAACAAAAGTCACAAAAAGTATATACCCTTCATGATGCATGTCGTTGGAAAGCTCTTTAAGAGTACAGTAATTTTTATTATATACACTTTTGTCATATTTTCATTTTTGAGGGGGATAAATTGGAAAAACAGGAAAAAAAAGCTTTTTAATTAAATACTTAGTACAGTCAATCTGCCGTGATAAAAGTCAGAACGCAAGGGAACATTTTTTTACATGAATTGCTTGGGGCATATAAGAACAGCTTAAATTTTGCGGGACCTTCCGGAAGGTGGATGGGGGGAAAACTCATCTTTTTGTTCGTTTATTTTAAGTTTTTATTATTTTTCTGACTCCGCTTCCTCTTTTTTGCCGGTTGTTTGCACGCTGATGAATTTCCTGCTGATTCTGCTTCACTCCCTAAGGTACTTTTTTCATGTTCGCTAGTTGACATTAAAGGCAGAAGTTTGACTTGGGAGGGCAAGTGAAACTCAGTATCCTCAAGGAAATCTTCTTCAGCATCTACGAGAGGTATGTTGCTGCAATTTTCTCCGCCACAGAGTTTGCAAGCAACTGAGCATAGGAGACCCACCTTCCTGCACCCGCAAGCTTGCACCACAATTATTTATTTTACAGCCGCAGGCAATCAGTTTAATGAGTCTTTCCGGTGCGGGACCAAGCTCCAGGCAGTTTTGTTCCACCCCCCACTCAGTAGGGCCAATTTTATTTTCCTTATTACCCCCCTCTTAAATGAAGATGTGACAAAATTGTAAATATCAAAAATTACTATATACTCTTAAAGAGCTTTCCAACGACATGTATCATGAAGGGTATATACTTATTTTTACTTTTGTACCCTGTACTTCCGCCGTTCGTATGTTCTCGAAAAGTTGGAGTTAAGTTTTTCTCATGTGGCCCAAGTGATTCACAAAAAAAATGTAGTCTCGAATTTTTGCTGCACAAATTTACTGTTCATTTATAATTCTTTTCTTGTTTTTCCATATTACCCCGTCATAAATGAAGATATGACAAAAGTGTATATAACAAAAATTACTGTACTCTTAATGAGCTTTCCAACGACATGCATCATAATAGGTATATACATTTTCGACTTTTGTACCCTGTACCCCGTACTTCCGCCGTTCGTATGTTCCCGAAAAGTTGGAGTTAAGCTTTTCTAATGTGCCCCAAGCGATTCACGAAAAAAAAAAATATAGTCTCGAATTTTTGCTACACAAATTGACTGTTCATTTATAATTTTTTTGCTTGTTTTTCCACATTACCCCCCCCCCCCCCCCCCTTAAATGAAAATATGACAAAAGTGTATAAAACAAAAAAAAATGTTTTCTTAAAGAGCTTTCCAACAACATGCATCATGAAGGGTATATACTTTTGCACCCCGTACTTCTGCCTTCCGGATGTTCCCGAAAAGTTGGAGTTAAGCTTGTCTCATGTGTCCCAAACGATCCTCGCAAAAAAAAATCATCCTCAAACTTTTTCCCCACAAATTTACAGATTGACTGTACTATTTGTGAATAATAAAATTTAGATTTTTCATCTAATTTCCGACTTGTATGAAAGAACCTTATATGTTAATTTTGGATCCTTTTAGGGTAATAAAATCGTACTCAGATTTTTACTTTCCGTGGCAACGTTTCGGCATTCCCTGCCATTATCAAGCCTACAAGAATAATACTTTATTAAGAAAAACCATAAGTCGTAACAAGAAACCATCTTAAACTACTCATGTTAGACAACATACCTTCTCTTTGGCTATTGTGAGGATCGTTAGTAAAACATGAAGATAAAATTATTTGAAACAAAATATGTTCCTAGTCAAAACAATAATTAATAATAACAAGTCGCACATCTCCTCTCTAGCCATCTTTAACCAGAACCATACGAAATTGCACTAATATAACACAACAAACTAAAAATTAATTTTAACAAAGACTAGTAACAAAATTTACAGATTGACTGTACTATTTGTGAATAATAAAATTTAGATTTTTCATCTAATTTCCGACTTGTATGAAAAAACCTTACATTTTTTAATATATATCAAATAATTAAAATTTACTTACAATTCCGGGTACAATTTGATGCAAAATTTTAAATTCCTCCAATAGAGTTTATCATGATAACATTTTTTATATGACCTAATGAATCCATCAAAAACAATATATGTGATACAAAGTAAATAAGGCGTTTAATTTTAACGTCATTTGGAATAAAAAGTTGTTTAACTTCAAATTATCATGGATATAATCATTATTAAAAAAAAAAAAAAAATAATAAAATAAAAAATAAATACTTGTTTGATAAATATAGCAACACCTAGTGATCACATGGCTACATTTGGCATTAATAGCTCATTTATCCTTTTCTTCGGACCAGTCTTGAAAGAATCTCTAGTACAGATTACGAGTAAAAAAACGAAAAAAACGAAAAAAAAAACAAAGACAACAAATTTTACATACATCATTGTTTCTTCTTGTATAACTTAAGATTGGCTCCTAAATGTTTTGCTGGTTTTGGAAGAAGCTTCTGTTTAATGCAAAATATGTTAGCTTTTTTTTTTTATCTTAGTATGAATTTAAACATGAGGTATATTGTATGCTCTTTAGTTTCTACCTTGCAGATATATGCAGAAGCTTCCTCTTTCTAAAATCCCTTCACCCTAGGGTTTATCTTGACTTTATTCTATTAACATTGATTCCTTCAAAACTGTTTTCCCCCCAAAAACCAATGAAGATAATTCAGGAAAACTAAAATGTCTCTTAGTATTTTTTTTCAAATTCAAAACATAACTATTGCTTAGTTGCTTGTTTAACTAAAATGTACCACTGTTTTATTAATTTTGTTGTCACGACTTCGATAATGTAGAAACAACTCAAGATTATTCTTTAATCTCAGTATTTTTTACCTCTAACCACCTTTAACTAAAATGTACCACTGTTTTATTAATTTTGTTGTCACGACTTCGATAATGTAGAAACAACTCAAGATTATTCTTTAATCTCAGTATTTTTTACCTCTAACCACCTTTAACTAAAATGTACCACTGTTTTATTAATTTTGTTGTCACGGCTTCGGTAATGTAGAAACAACTCAAGATTATTCTTTACAGTAAGATTTACTAAAGTTTTGACTTTTGACAGCACGGGAAAATCCGTCGGGAGCCAATGAGAAGTCAGGATTTTGAATTTTAGTAGGTCGGGCCAACCCACCCCTCCTACAGGCCTAGTGGCATTATTTTTTTCCATCATTTAGGTTGGCCAATCTGAGTGTCAAAAGTCAAAAATTTAGTAAATCTTACTGTAATCTCAGTTTTTTTTTTTTTTATCCAAAAGTGACATTATCAGGGTATCCTAAGTTATAATTTTAAATATTTATTTTTTGCAAAATAATATGAGGAGGATAATAGGTATAGTGTCTTGGATATTAGTGTTGATTCATTGTCTGTGGCAGAATAGAGTTGTTAAAATACATTTCTAGTTAGAGTCAGGTACTCATGAGGATTTCAGTTGTATAAATAGTGGATTATTATAAAAATTCTGGTTACATATTGACCCCTCTTATATTCTTTTTTATCCATTTATCTTAAAGATGGATTATATTATTTGGTTAATCCGCTCTTTTTACTTTCTACTAATCACTTTTTTTTTTATTAAATTTACATAATTTATTATATTTATGATGTTATTAGTTTAAAGAGTATTGTAGAAATTAAATATTTGCTGGGCTTGCTAGGGGTATTGTCTTATCAATGAAACTATCAATAAGAAGATAACATGAGTCGACCTTTAGGTCACTGTTGTTGCACTCTTCCCACAGTCTTGACTAGTGTCAGCCAGTTAACCAGTCCACTGTAAACTGTATCTAATTGCCTTCCTAGCAGCTGTAAATTCTAACTAGACATTTTATTTCCACTGACATTAAAATTGTTCTATGTTAGTCAAACTGTAATTGCCTATGTTTTATACATTGGCAATTACAGTAACATTGGTGTAATCTTCAGTTGTAAATTTTCATGTTGTAGATAATCAAGAAAATGTTTTTAAGTTCAATTTTGGGTGAAATGTTACAGGTAAGGGAGGTTCCCTATATTGGTGGGAAGATTGCTAATATAGCGTTGCCAGGCATCACTCTGACTAGTAGTGTCACAGAAAAGATTTCCTAACTCCTTAGAATTGTCCTGGGGGCAAGTGTTCAAAGTACATAACTTTCCAAAGGTCCAGTTAATTCTGTTTTTTCATGCTCTAACTGCTAAGATACCATGCTAGTCCTTCTTGGTCTTAGAAATAGAGATTTGACTCTTTCTTTGGGTCTATAACTCAATAAATCTAATATTTTGCAAAGATCTGTGCCAATAATATTGTAACTAACTATTTTATTTTCCCATCTACGTGAATGAGAGAAATTTCACTTAAAAAGATTATTTAATCAAATTTTTATTAGTAGAAAAGTGTCATAAGATCAAAATCAGTCTACTTGCATGGTGGGTGTGATTTTCTAGCAAATTTTATAGTGTCTTTAAATTCAGTCTTCTTGATAAGTTAATTGGGAGTAGTCTATTGCTTCGGACTCATTCTCTGATTTAGCTAAATTGGTAAAGCCAGGAAATCTAAAAAATTGTGGTTAAATTCATTTGCCTGAGTGTTTATTATATTAATATAATATTTAATATTGATGTAATTTAATATAAATTTATTCTCAAAGGATAATAAATTTATTTAAAATGAGAAATAAAAGGATTCAAAAATAAGTGTGAGACTGTAAATAAATTCAACTAGTTTGACTAAAAATAAATTAAACAAACATTGAAACAATCAACTTAATAAAAATAAATTGTACCTATTTATGTTTGGTATAAATGTGACTACATTAAAAAATTACAGGTAAATTGTTATGTATATATTTAGTTTGGTGTCTGTGGGCAGGCAGTTTAAAAGTCTAGAGGTGCACCCAGTCATATGTAGGAGAATCCTTGACCCACTAACACCAGTTCAGCTACACTTACTAGCCCTCTTATAACAACTAGATTGCACAATATACACACTACACATGTGTGTGAGTGTGTGTATAATCATAGGAAAAAGACATTAAAATCTAAATAAAAAAGATAAAGTACAAGTGTGAGATAAATGTTTTACCAAATGATTAACATATTTATGAATTTCAGATATCTCTGTGCACTATTAAACTTAATCATAAGCAAAGAGTATTTACTTCCTTAATTATCTACATGTAAACTAGAGTTTCTGTTTTAATACCTTGACATTGTAGCTTTAATAATATAAACACTAGTATATATTAGTATTTTTTTCTCTTAGTATTTTATCCAACTCAAACCCTAAATCTTTTAGGAGTGTATTTTAAAAAACAAAATAAGAATCAGCTGTATATTAAACATTATATCTGCAGTGTTGCCATTTGGTGTTACGTTTACAAAGTGACGTCTTTAATGTGTCTGACTGCAATCCCCAGGGTTTCCGTCCACTTTTGTCTATACATACCTCGTGTGGTTTCTGATTGGGGCAATTTACCAAGTGTTGTAACCCTATTTGTAGATAGATATGAAGCTATTTACCATCAGGGAGGGGTGGACAATGTGGATGGGGCAGTGGAATGATTCCAATATTAGACCCAAGAGTCTGGTGGTGGGGAGATAATCCCACCATGCTACATAGGGAGGAAAAAATTTAAAAATAGATTCACCAAAATCTATATCGTCTTAGTCAGGTGGGGTGTCTTAAACAATTCATATCAAACTTCTCAATTTTTAATATTTATACATTTAAAAAAATGTATATATAATAAATTTAAAAAAAAAACTTATTTAAAATATTAAAATATACTCTAAAAGTATATTATAATTAAAAAAAAAAAAAATGTCAATATTTTTGTTTTTAAAATAAGTGTTGACTGAACCTAAAAAATAAGTGATTATTAAATAAGGAAAACAAATGAAATATTGTGATTAAAAAAATTAATTTTTAACAAGTGAATTACAAATTGGTGTAAGTTTGTGGTGAATTTTGAAGCAGGAAACTCTGATTATTTACTTGTTACGAAGATCTTGGTTGTTTTTACAGGAATTTTGTTGAAAGCTTTTTCTCATAGTGAATTACATTCAAAAAGTTAAACGTTAATTAAAACTTTAGGTTTGAATGCTAAATACAATATAAAAAAATTTAGTTTGTATTTGATGAATGTGAAAATTGTACAGTATATATATATATATATATATATTTTTTTTTTTAACTACTAACTTTGTTGTAAGGTTATTATTTTTTCTCTTTTGTTTATTTGAATAAGTGCAGTGACAATTTTAGTGGGGGGGGGAAAATCAAATGTATTTTTTTCTTTTAAATTATTTTCCATTTTTTTCTAAACTTTTATAGTAATTTATAAATATTTTTAAAATAATAAGTGACTCTGGTGTATTAACTTTTTATGTATTAAGGTTGAAAAATACTATTTTATCAATTTTACTTAAGAATTAAGTAACTTAAGGATTACAATTTTATATTCTTGTGAAGAATCACAACAGATGATAATTGTTCTGGTTAAATAAAAAGTAAGATATAATAGAAAATAATTAAATTATATTGTGAATGGAACCGTTGTCTCGAAACAAGAGGAGAAGAAGATCGCGACGAGGTAGTCGCAATTCAAGTCGCAACTCAAGTAGGAGGAATTCACTTGGTGATAATGGATCTCAAGATGAAGGTAGGAACAGAGAGGATTTGTCACAAACTCAAAGTTCTTGGAGGCAGAATGAAAGCAAGCAAGAGTGGAGAGCCACCACGCCTCAAAAACAATCTAGTATGTTGTCGCATGAGCAAGAACTAAAATCAGTTGATAGGCAGATAGTATCGAAAGATAAGCAGATGTTTTCCGAAAGAAATTTAAATGATTCTAATTGTGTTCAAACAACAGACAGATTATCACATGAGAAAGATGTAGCTATATCCAACGCTGAAAAAGTTGTTGCAATTAAATCTACAGAATTAAGTCCAAAACAGATAGAGACACAGATTGATTCAAATATCAGTCAAAATAGTTCGGATTGTTTGGGCAATGTTGATAGTATTTTATTAAATGATGTACTGCCAACACATTCAAGAACGGATGAGGAGAGGAAGTTTTATGACAGTGGCTCAGAATGGAAGAAAATACCTGAAAGCAGATATAAAAATGCAAGGCGTAAGATATCCGATACCGTACCTCCTAGTATTGATAGTCGACAGAGTTATAATTTTGATTCGAGGCAATCCCCCTCAAACAATAACTCTAGACGGAGATCAACGGAATCCCCACAGAACTATGATAATCAGCCGAGAAAAAAAATATCTGATACGAAGCCCCCTAATATCGATAGTAGACAGAGCTATCATTTTGATTCAAGGCAATCCCCTTCAAAAAATAACTCAAGGCGGAGATCGACTGAATCCCCTCAAAACTATGACACACATCCAAGAAGAAAAATATCTGATACAAAACCGCCTTTAAACGTACAATACCCTCGGAAAAATTCTTCGGAGGAAAGAAAGTTTAAAAATATCAATGTTTCAAATAGAAAAGGATCAGTTGAAGAAGTAGTAGAATCAAAACAAAAAGTTGAAAGTCTTATTAAAGAGCCTAAAATTATTGCAAACGATTGTAAAGATGTTAAACAAAATGATAATGTTTTAAATTCAGATAAACAAAAATTAGTTAGTACTACAATCGAAGAAAAGAGTGACCCTTTTGTTTCAAATAATAAAAAATGTGTTTTGCAAACAAATTTACCTCAAAGTTCTTCTATATTAAACAATGATATGTTACCAACTATTGATAAAGAACACTTTTCAAACAAAGATGTTATAAATCTTCAAAAAGATGAATCAAAGCATGCAGAGAATATTTCATCTTCAGACAGTAACAATTCTCAAACAAATGTAATGAATCAAAATATTTCTAAAGAGATATGTAAAGTAACAAATAATTCTAACGTTTCAGATAGTAATTTTGGGCATAGTAAAGAAAATACAATGCAATCTTCAAATGAATCAAAGCAAAATTTACAATTAACCAAGATAAAGTCTTCTGAACAAAGTTCTGATAATTATAGTTATAAGAATAATTCTGTTATAAATGACAAGATAAATTTAAATGTTCCTCCTCTTGATAGTAATGATGCAGTAAGAAAGACAGAATCTAAAAATTCATCACTCGAGTTAGTTAATAATATCAAGACTTTGAATAATGCTTTAAATTATACATCAAATAGAATTGATTTGTCAAAAAGTAAAAATCCCGATTGTTTCAAAGTTCAAAATACAGAAGTAATGCCGTCAGAATTGTTTAACAGCCAATATCTTGACGATAGATTTGAAATCAATAATATTTTAGATAATCCTACCGAAGAGATTTTAACTTTGAAACGTAAAATCAAAGAACTTCAGATAGAATTGAACCGGAAGATTGAAAACGACGATAATGTTGTAAACGGAGAAATGGAAAGTGCCGAAACATGTGGATCCCATACTGTTGAAAGTGAAATACCCTCAAGCAATTTTGAACAGAGAAATGATCAATCATTTACAAGTGATAAAGTGCTCAATGAAGTGCCTCTAGTTAATCAAACATTGCCAAGTTCCGTTAGTTTATCAGCTTCGTTAGATTGTAACAGTCAAGATGGTAAGTAAAATTATTAAGTACTGTTTAAATTGTGTGATTTTAAAATATGAAAAGGGTTTTTATTTATTAAAACAGAACAAATGGTAGTAAATTTGACACAAAATTGGAAGAAGCCAGATCTCAATATCGGCTCTGGATTAAATAAAAATTGAGGAAAGTCAGGATCAGCCAAAAGGTATAAGAAGAATAATTCTTATTTATGTACCTTGAAGAAGGAAATAAAGTTTTCGAAAACATCATCTGTAATCCAATACTTTTTAGTCTAGGAGATAGTGTGCAAAAAAGTGTCTGACTAACATCGAGCTAGAATTTTGAGAATAAGTAAATGTTTTGGTGCCTTTTAAGAATATATTGTTGACTAAGTTCGTCTGCGGAACATAGCTTGGAAATAGGCATTTGAAAAAAATAAACCGGTGGAGAGCGGCCATGTCCCGCCCTTTTTAGTGGGCAATGTGGTTGTCATGATCCTGAGTACGAACTTAGTTAGTAGACCAAAAATCAAGTTAATGGTAGTTTGTCACTTAATAGGGAACACTTTGATTTTGAGTAATATTTGACTAACTAACCTATTAAGGGAAAAACTACCATCAACTTGATTATTGATCTACTAGCAAAGTTCGTATGAATGGCAGAATGATAGCTCTTGCTTGATTTCAATAGGTAGTTGTGCATATGTGTTCTTATTTGGTAGGGCTATTAGTCTGGTTAATTCCGATAATGGACAATAACACTCTAGTTTGCTAGGCATATAGTATCTAGACTTAGTTACAATTAATTTAACCTCTTGTTGTGGTAATACTGGCAATTAGATAAGGTTGTTACTATCACAGACAGCTGACCTCCCTTTGGGAACCAATTTTTAAATGAATTGGAACTATAGAAGAGAGTATATCTATTGGATTTTTTACAAGTTACTGTGCAACACTTCCAGCAACATTTTGGAAGGCTTAAGTCTTCCACAGGCTATTGTGCCACAAATTAATATTATTACTTATAAACAACACTGATTATTTATTAGATAAGGCTGACAATATTATCAGCTGATTTTTATAATGGTAAGCAATGGTACTAACTTTCAGTAAAATGTCTTCTTTTGTTATCATACTCACAAAAATATTAAATTGACAAATGTAAAAGCTCACAGGCATGTCATTCTTTTGGAACTTTGAAGCGTAACTTGAAGTTGAACAATTTATTTAATTTTCATGGGTTCATTTTTAAGGGAAAAGGCATAATATATAGTGGTTCTGAGACAGTGGTACATTCTAGTTTACTTGAATGAAGTTAACCAAATAACTAAGTAACAATTTGTTGTTGGTTTAGTTTGGATAAAATTCTAAGAGATAAGAATAATTTATAGTTTTGTTTATTTTACCACAGCTATGGTAACAAGGTACTTAGACAGGCTGTCTATGGGAGAAGAGTGAGATGTTAGCACGGTGAGAGATGCAGTGATGTCTAGTAATCTCCAATCTCCAGGCTTCTCGTAGGTCTAAATATAGATCTGAACAAACTGCAATCTATAAATAAATTTAGTTCTGGCACTTCTGACCCCTTCTCTCACCATAACCAATATTATCATATAAGGAACAACAGTGTTGATTTTGTTTTACTTTACCCACTGATTAACATTAGGTTGTTATCAAACCACATGTTGCTAATATTTTAACCACAAGTATATCAGACTCTAATTGATGTGGTTACAACCAGACGGTTTAAAAGTATGCTGTTGATTTCTTTTATGAATAAGGTTTTACCATGTTATCATAACTGTGATAATATAGACACAAATGTACATTATACTTTTCTTTTGGTATCCAACTAAAACCTAACTAGGTGTTAGTTATTATTAAAAGGTAAATTATTATTGAAAGCTTAATTACTGCCAATACTCAGTTGTCCTTAGACAGCCTAATGTGTCTTAATGCTTGTCTTGGTCTACCCTTACTCTGGTTTTTCTTTGTATAATATATGGCTAGTAATATTTTTATTTGGATCCTATAATGCTACTGCCCATTCATTTGAGATTACCTGTGGCCTGATTGTATTATATATTCTTTTAAAGTCTGTAATTTACTTTGTGACTTCCATGATTATGATCCATGTAACTAAAGTGATTTGAAAATCTCTCAACTTAGTTGTGTTTAAAGTTAACTTGTTCCCAAATTGTTAAAGTTCTTTAAAAGCATTTTGTTGACGTGAATGTTTTATATTAGTTTTGTTATGATGAAAGCAACAGTATTGATTTGTTGTTTCAAAAAATATACACCTCAGAGTTTTCTTTACTATAGATTGTCGTTAGGCCTTAAGCTCCTCATACTAGACAGGTCTGGGTATTTTTTTAGGTAGAGAGGCTGACAGACAGTTTAGGGCAGAACGTATGGCATATGAACATGGCTTTGTAATTTATTTTCACTAGTGACTGTCCTTCCTAGAGAGACTTTAAGTTTTCTATTTCTTCTTGGGCTTTGTTATTCATAAAAATTCTTCTGGTATTAAACCTCATTGCCTGTAAAAGTTAAGATGTATTATGTCTGTTCTTCTTGTTAACCCATTCAATGTGGGTGGATCCATGCCGTGCTAATGCGCTTGGCAGGTGGATCCAAGCCCTCCCTTTCAGCCCTCAGTAGCTCTATTCTCTGTGCCTCGAGTAGAACCATCTTGCAAGGCTCCGTCAGGCCCACTGACGTTTGTATCCACAGTGGATCCAAACTTTTTTTTTTCAATGGATTAAGATAAAAAACCTTTTATATTTCTTTTAAGATTTGTAAATTATCATTTCAGTTATAACTATAACTTAGCAATAGCTTTTCTGTAGTACAAATGGCTTTGATTATATAAGAGTTATAAGAATTAACGTAAACATTTCAAATAATATTATTGATATAATAAAAATCACTTGAAAAATTGACAAGCTCTAACAACTAAGACTGAAGCTGACAGCTTTGTTTTGTTTTATACAAATATTTGTAATTTTTTGGCAAAATATGCCACTGATGGTGTCAAAGCCACATCTGATGATAACACTGGAGTTCATGTTAGAGAGGAAACTTAATCAAAGGAGTGAAAAATAAAAGAAACTGAAAGGAAATTTGCGAGTTTTTTTTAGGATAGAGAGATTGATTATAAGGATTGTGTGTAAGGTTGTAACCTCAAGAACTAGAAAACTTGTGCTTGCCACCACCATGTGAGCTTATGTTGATTTCACCTTTCACAGAAGGTGCCTATATCACCAGCTAAATGCAAATCAACTGGTATATTTCTCCAAAACTTCACTAGTGTTCTGCTTTTTATTCTGGTTGCTAGCAGCAATGAATATTATACTAGTGATGTTTGATAGTAAACTAATCAATGTAATATGGTTTTATACCTTTATTATAAAAAGGAATTAATTTGTGGTATTACTTTATTTACCTTTTTGTCTATTGCCTATTATGAGAAAATTTAGTGCCAGAGATTTAAATGTTGAAACAGAGTTTTCAATGTCACTAACTATTTACTTTTTTAATGAAAAATTACCATAACAAATGTACAAGATAACATGAGCATAATAAATAAATATTAGATAATAGTATGACAATTTAACTTGCAATTTGAATTTTGTTATATCTTTTTATTTCTTTTTTTTTTCTACATATAACACTGATGGACTAATAGGAGGAATGAAGAGGATAGAGGTCATGTTGTGATGTGTTAGTTAAACCGTTTAAAACTGGGTAGGGTTTTTGGAAAGTAATAAGACTACTGGATTAGACACATGAACTGATAAGAGGAGGGAAGAGGATGGATTTCATGTTGTAATTTGTTAGTTTAACCTTTTTTTGAGTGGTCTTACTTCTCTTGGATCCATGACAACTTCCAAATAAATGTTTGAGATGAGAGCCATAGCTACAATCAACACAAACCTTTCAAGACTTATGTTGTGTTGCCATCTCTCAATATTGTTCCTGATATTATTAATTTCACTTATGATTGTTTGTGAGAAATAAAATTAATGTGTTTAAACGAGATGATCCTTATTTTTAATTATAAGTTGCTTATTTTGACCATTATGTTGCTTGTGTTCTTACTTTTAGTTATTAAGTTAGTTGTTTCTTCTAAGATATTGTGAGCTTACTCACGGTTAATGAGACTCAGTTTAAGATGTATGTATCTCTTAGTTGAACTAAATTGTGTCAATGCAACAATATATCTAGTTATATTCCCACATTTGTCCTTGTATGTATTTAAGTTTGAGAGATACATCTTAAAAAGATTTATTGACTACTTAACAAGTCAGTGTGTTTATTAGTGTAGAAAATTGTCTCACCTCTTTGGGCATTGAAATGTTATGTTGCTTGTACTTTAGTTCTACTGAGAGGTGGATCCACCCTAAACCTCTTTAAAATAGACATATTGATTATTTTACTTTCCCCTCTGGGATTTGAACAAAATTTATATCGGTTTTTGACTTCAGTTGTACAAATTCTAACACCCAAAATCCCTACAGTACAAATTAAATTGGCTTCTTTATACATCTGTGTTTTTACTTGTCGAAACATGTCTCACCTCCCTGGGAATTGAACCAAGTAGATCAGTTTTTCTACAAGGATTAAAATTCTCGGGTACAGTCAAATTAACTATTTCACTCGTCTATCTGTGTTTACGAGTGTAGGTCCTCTCTGGGAATTGAACTAGAAGTGTCTGTTTGTACTTTAGTTCTTCTAAGAGATACATACCCCTTGAACCTCTTCAGTCCAGACAAATTATTACTTTATACTTTAGTATAGAAATATTTATCTCCTTCATCTCCACATAAATTGCATTTTTATAATTTATTTTTCATTCTGTTTTAGTGAAATCACTGTCGAGGACTAAACAAAAGGGAAAACATAAACTGAGAGAAATGAACCAAAAAGGTGTTGAGAAGGAAGGAACTGATATGGACGCTTTCTTGGGTGTCACCCCTGAAAACAATAACCGAGTGTCCAACGACCTCTCTCGTCTGCCAACGACAGACTCTAAAGCAAATAGTGACAACACTAATAGGAACAATCAAGAAATTAGGAATACGGACAGACCTAACGATAGGTCTAACGACAATTCTTTAACTAATAGTAAAAATTTAACCGATAGTAAATCTGATAGAGAGAATTCTCCGGCACAGTCGCAGGCCGACGCAACCAATAACAATATCAATAATCAAATTGCTCAAAAGGTAAGCTAATGTTCTTATGTGCTCTATATTGTCACCTTATAAGCAAACGTTGAATATAATAGTAGTAGTATATTAATAGTGATTATTAATATTAAAACTTCTTAGTTCCAAGAGTCTTAAATATTACAGACACAATAATCAGTCACTTTACACATCTTTGGATGTGATCATTATGTCACACACCTCTCTGGGGATACAACTAGGTTATTGGGTCCAACTCGATTATCCGTCTACTGATTAACCATATTTCTCGCTTAACCTTCAGGCTCACCTGCCAAGCACCCCACGTTCTTAGACTCCACCCGTTCCCCCACTACCCCCTACCCACCCACCATGGGAACATAAACACCTACCTGTCATTTATTATTTGGATGAGCCAATATATTTTTAACTAATTGAATTGTAACTACAAAGTGTTTGTGCCCCTAGTCAAAACTAAAGATAACATGTCACCTTTTGCCCAAATATTTCCCCCTTTCTCGCTTAACCTTCTTTTCGATTATCTGTCAAGACTTAGATCCCATAATTGACAGTTAATCTAGGTTCTACTGCACTTTGTTTCTAAAGAGAGAGTTAAAAACCAATCTGACACACTAATCAGTCATTTTACACATCTAAAACATTTTGGTCAAATCAATCCCCTCTTAACATACTTCTAAAATTTTATTTCTTTTAGCTTATAACAAAACATGAGCATTTTCAATATTTTTCAAGTTTGCGTCACAGATGGAAGTGAAATAAAATCAAACGATTATCATATATAAATATTAAAATAGCTTATTGTGTGGTAATTACTTGCAAGGTAACACACTACCTTCCTTGGGGTTCAATCATATCCTAATTTTCTTTTCTAACTGTCTCTACAATTTTATTATTATACACCTAAAATACTTCTAAATTATTAAAAATCTAATAAAAAACAAACCTAATAATATAATCATATTTAGTTACTTTAAACTAAAAATAAACAATGAATTAGCTGTGATAATTTAGACAACTATTGTTCATTTTCTCTTAAAAATGTTACCACCTCATAGCAAATTGTTTGTGTTGTTATTGACTTGTTTATTGTTGGTTCTGTTCAGGATGAAGATACAGATGACAGTGGTGACGACATGGTCACAGCTAAGAATCAAGAGAATAGTATGAAAAATAGTATGGAAGATGGAGAACTTTCTGATGGATCTAGTCAAGCTAATTCACAGCCTTCACTTAAATATCAATACAAGGATGGTAAGTTTGTATTGTCTTTTAACAATAAACTTAAATTAAGTACATCTACAAGCATAGGAAGCTAAATAATGGTTATCTGCTATCTGAACTCTAAAAATAAACCAAGTTTGGGACCAACAGCTGCTAAAGAGCAATATTCTCACAGGTATCTTAAAGGAGTGGGGCAGGAACCTTTCCTTCCTTTTAATCTTTTTTAACTTCTCTAATGCCCTGGTAAAATTCTGGACATTAGGTTTGGACAAAACCCATGGGCAGCTTGTAATTTTTTCTGGATATTCAGCTTATAATCGCAAATTGGTATAATGCAATTTCAAACGTCATCTAACCAGAAACCTTCGAAGTTTCCCTCTAAAGTTTATTTTTTGCTAACCAAAACTTCAATGACAGATTTACAAATAATGGCTGGATTTACAAATAATGGCTGGGGACAGTAACATTTAAGCGAAATTGAACTGCTAAATTATTCTGCGCATGCACTATATTGTCCAGCTTGCATAATAAATAGTCATATGCATAACAGATTTTTAATTTTCTAAAATTATTTCGGCTGCTCACCTGAGGCAAAATGACTAATCTTTTCTCGTGCGTTTTAGTGTGTGAACATTAAATATTTATTTTTATTTAAGTGTATGTAATTTTTATATTAATGTGTATTATTATATTAGTGTGTGTGTGTGTGAATGAGTTGAATTATAAAAAATTAAAAGTATTATTATTATAAGTATAGAAGACAATAGTTATATTATCGATGTTTGTGTATATTTTTATCCAGTTATAAACTATTTTCTGTTTATTATGCCTAAGATTGAATTATATGATATAATATGAATAAGGAAAATAATACGTGAGTGACAAAAAGTTTCGGGGCAACATGATTTGCATAAATTACGAGTAACTCTTCGGATGTTGATAATTTGATAAAAATTGTAAAGAATATAATAAAATTATAGAGAAATATAAAAGAAACACTTACGTAAGCAAATCCTTTGATTTCAAACCACAAATACCAGTCAAATCTAAATAGGTTCAGGGGAAGTAGTTTTTTGTTTAAGGTGTCATTTACAAAATGGCGTCAGTTGAGTTAGCGTGGCTTCGTTTTCACAGTGGCGGCAAGGCAGTGTTGCTTTGGTTTTGCAATGCATCACAAGGCAGCATCGTTACTTTTTATGTTTTGGAATATAATTAAATACATTTAAACTGTAAATTTTTATGCTTGATTATTTTAATGATTTTAAATCAGGTGTTCTTTAATCACGTTTGAGATCACCAAAAAAGTTTATGTACGCCTTAAATTTGATTTGCATTGATTTTGAATTAAATACTATGCTCTAGATTCTTGAATATTAAATGGTTTACTACAGTCTTCGCACAACTAGAGTCGACGCGTTGACAGCGCGGGAAATTGAGTGACACACAGATTGGCCAACCTCTCTGGGGAAAAAAATAAAGCCACTACGAAGCCTCCTTATACTGTTATCCAGAGGGCCTCTCCCCTCCACTAGAGACATTTATCTTTGCCTAGTTGGCCCGACCTTTTGTCCGGGAAAATCTCAAGCTCTCATTGGCTCGTCCCCCCTTTTGCTAGTTTTCCCGCGCTGTCAACGCGTCGATTCTAGTTGTGCGAAGACTGTAGCACTTATGATAAATACAACACTTATTTTTATGGCACCTCGTTACCCTTTGAGGACTGAGGTATATATTGTAAGGTTGTTCCCCTGGCCTGAGGTTTTTTCTACCTTACACACTAAAAATGTATTACACATTACACTATTTTTAAGACGTCATCTTTTTTGTCTACCTATAATTAAGCTAATTTATAATATATTACTACACAATGACAATTTATAAACCCTATTTTATAGTAATACTTTTATAAATGTGATATTTATTAAAAATTACTGTCGCCAAATGAGTATATATCGATCGACAAGGTACAATGTACAAGTATATACCAATCGTCAAGGTACAATGATGACAGGTTTTACAAGCCCTAGATGATGAAATCTTGTCTATAATTTCTTTACCTTCTTCAACCCTCACTCTATCTACTGGGCTCTTCTGTGAACATTCATAATACCCCAGACAGCCAAGAGATAGCTCTAGATATACTTAAATAAATTTACACTGACAGTTCGCCTCCAAACTAGAAAAACTTGAATACGTAAATTTATGCCCCTTAGGCTTTTTGCAAAGAAAATTGAAATTGTTAATTTACGCCCATAGGGCTTAAAGGGCTTTAACCAATCGTATATATAAGAGTGTACATTAAAGAGTTATTGCTGAATACTGAATAAATGTTCATACGTTAAAGGGTGAATTGTGAAGACTAAATATATTGAATACCAATACAAGACTACAGAATGATTATATACTTGTAAAAGTGAATGTTGAATGCATGAATGCTCATACACGACTATAGAATGGATATAAGTTTTAAGATTGAATACTGAGTTAAGAATGCTACTTATATGAGACTGTCATCACAAGGTAATTGTCAGTTCCAACTAATGGGGGGGTTAATAGTTGAACAGCACTCCTAGTGGTAAACTGTTAAGCTATTTACAGGATTGACTATATAATAACAACTAATCCAAGACTTAACAGTGTTTTATTTGTTTTGCAGATCAATGGAGCCCTTTGAATCCAGAAGGTAAGAAAGTATACGACAGGGACTTCCTGATGAAGTTAAGAGAAGATCCTCAGAGCGCTAAGAAACCAGATATTACTACTGACTTAGAAATCTTTGTGAAAGAAGGACAGATGGGTGTGGGTGGTGGAGGCGGAAACATACGTAGGAATCCAATCTCACATGGATCCTACAGCAGCTTCGGTAGCAGTGCTTCTATGAGAAATACCAGCAACAATATCCTATATCCGGAGTTCATCAGGACTTCATCCTCACAAAGGGTATGAAAGCATGTACCATAAAAAAGCACAAAGCTCACACTTGGTCTAATAATAAGGCTAACTCTTCTGGAACAAGCCATGTAAATCTCCGACTTTTCAAAAGGAGTTTTTTCTCAGAAAAGTTAGTCACTCATGATGTAGTAGCAACTTAAGAATTTACTTAATAAATTGTTTCAAACTTTGTTAATAAAATCCACAGACATGGTTTGTTCCATCCAGCAGTGTTAATCTTATATAAACCTATTGATGACACATTGAGACCTCGTATCTTGTAAAACTTAGATTTTCAGGAGAAAATATAAATAATTTTCCCCAGTTCCCTTGAAATTTTAATTTAATTTATTTTTATTATTGTTATTTATTTATTTTTTTTTTTAAATAATTATTTTTATTTATGAGCTTTCCCTGCTCAAACCTACTATGATAAGAGTGCTCTTTGGAATATTATATTACACTTAAAACTATTAAAAAATGTTGGGATTATTTTGAAAAATATGAGGGTGCATTAAGTTAATGGAGCTTTTTTCTGTAATATCTCAAAATGAACGTCTCACTGTGTCACCATAGATATAGTATAGTTTAATTATTGACTTTTTTCTAAATATATATATCTATGATGATTGACTAATCTTCTCTCTGATAGAACTTAAAGGTTTTGGCGGAAGATAAAAATTGTATCCATTGTGGAATCTGATTATATAAATATTATGGGTGTGCAACCTTTAGCTTTGATCTCTTTTTTCATAATAAGTGTTTCAATGTGGCTTTAATCAGTAGGTAGAATCGTATAATATTCTTGGTAAGGAGTGGAATTATCAAATTTGGAAAGCGAAGAATGATAATAGTTCAATGTGTAGTAGATTTAGGAGAGGCCTAAAAATTGAATATTTCTCTAAACAGTAGCTTTAAACAGCAGATAAAGAAGAGTAAGTTATAGGTCCTGTCATTTTGTTTCCGATGCTTTTTTAATTTCGCATGTATACAGAGAGTAAATATTTTGATGGCATATAAATTAGATTTTGATGGATTTTGCACTTTTTCAAAAATTTCTTCTGTGTAGACATATAGAGCCTAAAACTACTGAATTGATTTTGTTTAAATTTGGCATACATGTTCACAAAAATCATACCCTAAGTGGAAATCGAGAAATGAATCTTGCTTTAAATTTTGGAATGCCCCACATATTTTTTTCTGCAAGCATTGTTGTGTGAAATATATGTTACTAGCACTTGCGTGCTAAGTTTTTGGGTGATAAATTTCTTAAACACTTTAATAACTACTAATACTTACCATTCCCTCTTGTGTAATTATAAGGTTGCTCACCCGTGATATGTACTCGGTCAAAAAAAAAAAAAATTGTTGCTATATTTATTATTAATGTTTGTATTTGTTTTGTAGATTCCTATTAAGAGGCCTAGTCAAGGTAGTGGGGGTAACAGAGGTCCTGGCGGAGGACAACGATCACTTAAGTCCATGCACAGCTGGAACAATGTACGAGACGAATATAGGTTGAACCTGAGTGAAAACGCTTGGAAACCCTCTAAACTTTCCAGGGGCCAGGAAGCCAAGACTAAGGAAGATCGCGAAACTGATGTAAGTACATATACAATAGGACATTCTCTCAATTTCACCATAATATTTTGTGTAATTTTTAAGGGTCTGTGTTATGGCAAAGGTAGACGGTAGTGATCGCCTTGTGGCTGCCGAGGAAATTTGTTTCACATGTATTTAGGCAGAACCAGCTGCAATAACCCCAACTATGTCTCATCTCTCCCGAGAGGGTCCCCTCATGGGTTGGTACATTATCAGTCAAGATTTTTATTGCTTCCAACCTTCAAGTGCAAGGCCTTCTAGCCACAGAACAGTCCTGTAGGAGGGTTAAAGTTTGATGTTTTGTGGTTACACTGGAAACACCTAACCACTACCATTGATCCTCCAGATACTCAACTTAATTGTAGGTTTAGAAAATATCAGAAAATATACTTTTAAATGTTAGGCTTGGTGGTAATTCCTAACTTATGATTTTACATTATTAAGAACCAAACTCATTCCATTAATTATGCTGTTTGCTGTTGCCCTGACTTTTCTCGGCAAAGCCTTTTACAGAGTCTCAATATGCTCCTACACATTAGAAAGATGTCAACTATATGCCTCTTGTAAAATTCTTAACAGCAAATTTTTTACCCTCAGCCTTGGTTTGAAAAATAATAGTTGATAACATAGATGTTATCGACATTGCTTTAAATTAAAAAATGTTGTAAATTAGTTATTTCTAGGTTGAATTGGCCAACACTATGTCATGGTTGGTGTTGCTTCATCAGCTGTATACACCGTAAAATTAACATTTTCAATGGAGTGCACTTCACTCGTGCCCCTTATCGTAGTGGGAAATCAAACTTAGATCTCCTTTTTCCAAAGCATTAATGATAGCATTGAGTTACCAGGGACCTCCTATTAATGGCAAATGTTCACAACAATTTATTAATGGTGTATTTACAACTCGTTGAATGCATTTCATATTATGATGACGTGTTGGTTCATTGTATGAAGTGTATCATGTGTAATTAACTAGTTGTTGCTGGTGCTTCATGTGTTATTATTGATGCTGCGTCAGTGTTGTTGTAAGAAGTGTACTCCTCCTTAGCTAAGATTGAATTTCCTGTGTGGCTATGCAAGGGCTTAGTCTGATAGATTAATAGTGGGGGAAAAAAGCCCCACTTACTGAAATCCCAGCCTCTCCTTGCCTAAGGTCTACTGCTCTCTTGGAATATTCTAGACTTGGCTTTCCTGCTTCATAATCTCTGCCTCCTTAAACCATTCCATTATGAACACTATAAGTAAGTGTTAACAGTTCGTTTGTCCACAATTGTCAACATTATTAAACCTCTTCATACAAATATTTTGCTCAAAAGAAGTTGACCCAAATCATACTATTTAATTATTTGTTTTGTTTGTTCTACAGGAGCTTTACAAGAAGGTTCGAGGTATTCTAAATAAGTTAACACCACAGAAGTTCGACACTCTAGTCCTGCAATTCCAAAACCTACCGATTAACAGTCTTGAGAGGATGCAAGGAACCATAAGACTTGTCTTTGAAAAGGTAGCTAACTAATAGTAAATGACTACTTGTATAAATATATATAATATTTTGTTCTGATCTATACAAATGGTGTTAAAACTGTGTGTGAGAAGAAAAAAAAAGTGAGGAAGAGCAAATCAGTGTAGGATTTGAAATAGGTTTCAACCTGGTAACAATGAGAAGATAAACAACTAAAAAATATGGTATTGATTTTATCTACGATTGATACGAAATATAAACATTATATCTCTGTTTAGATGTATAGAAAGTGATTCTTTTTGTAGCTGTATTCATTCCGCATGCGAGTTCATAATGAGGTGAAGAATTCCTCTTTTTTTCAGCCCTAGGTCGGAAAAAAAGAGGAATTCTTCACCTTAATGCACGTTTAGCGAGTTTGTTTACATTCTAATTTGCTGTTTTTTTTGTTTTTTTTCATTAAAGTAACTGTTTATATCGAGTTTTTAGATAAACAATGAGTGATTTAAGTGATTATGAAGAAAATGAGGAGAAGTATACGCCTTCCGAAATAATTAATTCGGCACAAAATACAAATAATGAATTAATGTCATCTTAATCAAAAGAGAAATACGTACTTCCATACAAAAAGTTTATTAATTTTTTCCCCCTGTATATTATTAAAATCCACAATCGTAGATAAAGTACGGTTCGTAACTCGTTTGAAAACTTCATTTTGCTTTGCTCGTGTGGTATTACTACCCTCGCTTTCACTTGGGTGCAAACTCCACACTCACATGCAAAATTCTACTTTCCGCACTAGATGCATAATGTACTATTTTTGACCCATTCAGTATTTATTTATTTATTTATTTATTTTTTTTTATTAATTTTTTTATTTTTTATTTTTTTGTCATGTTTTAATTATTATTATTTTTTCTTTTTTCTAGGCCATTGATGAGCCGGCCTTTAGCATATCATACGCTAATCTTTGCAAAGTATTAGCTAGACTCCAGGTGTTTGAAACACCTCAGATTGCAGCAGCAGCTGCAGCAGCCGCAGCAGCTGCTATTGCTGCGAACCAGGAACCTCCAAAGGCTCAACCTGTTCTATTTAGGAAACTCCTCATTACCAGGTGTCAACAGGAGTTTGAAACCAATAAGAAACTAGAATTAGACTTTGAAAAGAGGCAAATAGATATCAATGCAACTCCTGAGCCAGTAAGTTATTTTAAATTTATATTATATTAACTAGAAGGCTCCGCTCCCTGATTGGTTTGCTTGTCAACAACTAAAAGGCTGCTGCTATCTATCGACTCTGCTTTATGTTGAGGTGCTGTTCTGCTCAGCTATTTATAAATCAAGGTTGAGGCTCGATCAACCAAGTTTGATCCCATGCCGCGGCACTTTGATTTACATAGCTCACCATTGATCACAATTTGCTTTCAGTAGTAATTTGTGTGTAAAGTGGCTGAACTCAACATGGGCTAGTGCCCAAATGATTGGCCTAGTTTTTAGATTTGAACTAGTAGTTTATCCTCCCCCTTCCACTACTTCTATGGTAAATATGTTGTATCCGACCCACTATGATCTTTAATCTTTTTTTTAATAGTTCCTTTTTAAATTCTAAGAACGTAAGTGACTTCGGTTTTACGATGAAGTCATGTTTTTATTAAATAATACATAAAATATCTTCTCATTCAGATTAAAGTATATAATGTACATGTGTCATAAGGCTAGAGCACATAATTTAACTCCAAACTGCCAATGTTGATTTCTTGAAAACGTTTCTCTCAGCCAGCGGTGTATCCACTACTACGATACACGATTGTGCTGTTGTGTTGTTTTCTTCAACTCCTGCTTTTTGCTATCTCATGAGTTCGTGTATATATGTCCCCACATGTAAAACCCCCTTTGACAAGTGGATATTTTATAAATTAAAAAAGAAAAAAACTTTACAATTAAAAAAAGTACCAAAAAATCGGAGAAAAATTGTTGAAATAACGTCAGATAAGATATATTTACTACTAATCACTTTTTTAAACATTATTTGCACGTTGTCTGTTTTTAGGATAAGAGGAAGGAGTTGCAGCTGTTGTTCAATGAAGAAGAAAGAAAAATAAGAGTAAAGTCTGTAGGATTAGTAACGTAAGTAATTTCGATAGTTTTGTCATTAATGAATGAATTATTTAAAGTGTAATAATCCACCAGTTTTCTGAAAGTAGATCAGCTAATATTTTTAATATGAATTAGTTTAGTTTTTTTTATTTATTATTGAAAGAATGATATTTTCACAACTTTAATCCAGGTCTAGATAGATGTAATGTTGCGGTTAGCGTAAATTCTAAAATATTATTTGATATCACTACTGTAAACATAATATTATATCTAAGCCTAAATAGAAGTTATCAGGTGTTAGCTACTGTAGTCATTTAGCAATTTAAAGTTGATATTGTAATTGATTTAATTATATTATACTACCACCATAATTTAGTCTTTGATATAAAAGGTTATGCATTAACAAATACAACAGTGTATTTGTACAGTGTGTATTGTACAACAGTGTAAAGTGTTGACACCTTTT
Organism: Gerris lacustris; assembly: GCA_951217055.1. NCBI lineage: Eukaryota > Metazoa > Arthropoda > Insecta > Hemiptera > Gerridae > Gerris > Gerris lacustris. The sequence continues at coordinate 45,064,357 of OX578277.1, read as the reverse complement.
AGCATTGATTATTGCAAACAAAAGTTATTACCTATAAGATAGTAATTTGACATAACTGTGAAATAACCAGTTTAGGGCATTTGGTTTATTTTAGATGTTATTTTATGTTTTAAAGAATAGTTTGGAGAAAATCCCTTGGCTTCTAATTTTAAGATGTGGTTTTAGATAGTAGGGCTGGGATGTATGTAAAAAAGTAAATGTAATGGTATCAATATAATATTAAATAAGTAATATCCACTTTCAAACTTATAAAATCAGGGGAGTTTCAACAGTTTGCTTCCTAACTGTTGTGTGTTTTGAATTAATTTATATATATGCAGGTGGGAAACTGTCACCATTAAAAACAACTTTTGTCATATGCTTCTAAATCAACAGTGTGTTGAGTGGCTTTAGAATGTTATGCTAGAGCAGACTTGTTGATAACCCTGTTCTTGACTGCTCTTATAATATGTTCCTTAAAGTCGGGTTGATACAATTTTACTAATGTAAGTCATAGCACCTTTGAGATTGATCCCTGTAATGGGTTCAAAATGTCGGGATTCACGAAATCTTTGGCACCACGGTCTCCTCTAGAAAATCTCTTGATCTTTTGATAAAACCTAAAAAAGTTTGATTACAATATGTTAATAATTTTATTATTATTAGATTTATCGGTGAGCTGTTCAAATTGAAGATGTTAACAGCGAACATTATGCATGGATGTATAAAGCAATTACTTATGAAGATAGACGAGGAATCTCTTGAATGTCTTTGTAAATTACTTACAACTATTGGCAGAGAGTTTGAAGAGCAAATACTCCATAAGTCTGGTCAGGGTGGAATTAATGTGAGTATGCTTGTTTACCTTACTTGAACTCCTCATACTGGAATGGTGTGATGGAGAGCCCTGTATGCCTCCTACTAAAAATATGAGAGCACCTCCCATTAATTCTAGCTAGTGCAAATGTCGTTGTGAACAATAACTTAACTAATTAATTAGGATTTCAGTAGAACCCCTCATATCTGTCACCTACGGGTCCAGAGCATGGTCGGAACACAAAACAGGTCAGATAATCCAAGGAACAAAGGAAAGCGAATATTTCAGAGTAAAAATTAAACCTTAATTGTTGAAAATTACTTATTTATTTACTTATTCTAATTTACGTATGTGTTTAATCCTGTTAAGGAATATTCTTTAATCTTTCAGACTCTTTCTAATCTTTAACCCTTAGTGACACGGGCTGGCGCAATGAGTGCACCACAAGTAAAAAAGTTTCTGTAAATCACAGATTCACGATGCGAGAATAATAAACCCTCATTCTACCCTGCCACTAGAGACCTCTAAAACGGACAAAACAGTCTGCTTTGATTATTGCTTCAATCTGCATTGTCCCCCGTGCCACCATGTCTGTTAGAGAAATGATGCCTTGATCAATATTTTTCGGTTTTGCATGAGTTGTCGGATTTGGTTGATGGTTGTGAGGAGCTATCTTAGGACTTTGACAACTAATTATAATTAATTAAGGTTGAAAGCCCGATACTAAGTCAGAACGCTGAAGGAGTAATTGCTGATTTTTTTTTTTAGTAATTTTTATAATTTAAGATATCATTGAAAAATAAATATGAAATAGATTAATTGATTTTTTATTTCTTTAGAAGTTGGGTCAAACAAAGGAATAAAAGTCTCACTTTTGCAATATTTCGATCCCTCCTTGGATCATTCTCAAGCTGACTGTCTAGAAGATTACATCATGATGATTATTATTATTTTAAAATCGGTTTGGATGTTGAAAAGTAGTATAATTGAATCATAGTGATTCTCGTCATTTTCTATTCGAAAATGACGAGAATCACTATGATTCAATTATACTACTTTTCAACATCCAAACCGATTTTAAAATAATAATAATCATCATGATGTAATCTTCTAGACAGTCAGCTTGAGAATGATCCAAGGAGGGATCGAAATATTGCAAAAGTGAGACTTTTATTCCTTTGTTTGACCCAACTTCTAAAGAATTGAAAACTACAAGGAACACTTTCAACTAACTTATTGATTTTTTAGTTAAAAATTTCCAAAACGCAATCTAGATAATCTGGATTTGATTGACCTATTTATGGTTTGAAAAATGCATTGGCACATAAAGTACGCCGCCTGTGCCTCATTGTTTGTTGACTATAGCCGGGCCACTAAGGGTTAATTGTTGTTACACCAACTCCTAACTCGGAAGTTAGTTTTAGAATGGACATTTGTCAAGCCGTTAAAGAACATCTAACTTCTACAGTAATGTACGCACAACCCGTTTTTGTTTCAGTTGAGCCTCCATATTCACTAAAAATATAATATAACACTTGATAGGAAAAAAAAAGAAGAAGAAGGACTGGTTGCTTTTATTGATATTACTTAATATTCTGATAAGGATGAAGTTTGTTCGTGTCAGATTTAACCTTTTTTTTTTAATCAAGGGGTGTCATTATATACTGAGTCATTATATAACCATCAGGATATACTGAGGAGTCGGATATGAGGGGTTCTACTGTATTTGGACTGCCATTATGGCCAAAACCACACTTTCAATTCCCAGTAGATCACAATTTTTTTGAATGCTCACATTCTAAGCATTGTTTTTTTAATGGTAAAAATAAAGGTATAAAAAAACTTTTTAATTTGGGGAGCATATTTTATAATGATGAATTGTCTAATCTTCTCTCTGACGAGATATTTTAGGTCTCGGCTGAAGTTTATTATTTAATAAGTTCTGAATTTTTTTTTAAAGCTTTTGTTTATATTTTTTAAACCTATTTTTCTAGAGTTATTTATTTATTTTGTTCTATCTTGGACAGGAGTTTAACGATTATTTCCAACAAATGGCCAAACTGAGCCGGAAACACGAAGGGTCCAAAGTTAGCAGTCGTGTCAGATTTATGCTTCAAGACGTGATTGAACTACGTCAGAATAATTGGGTGCCTAGGAGAGATGAGAACAAGCCTAGAACGATGGAACAGATACAGCAGGAAGTGGATAGGGAAAGTGAAAAGGCTGCGATGTTAGCTGCTCAACCTTTACGTATGCAGAATATGAATCAAGATAGAGGCTCTAGAAGAGGCAACACTAGAGGTAATATTAGTATAACGTATTAAAGCATTGCTATTATTATTGGGGAAAGCACTTGCCGATTAATCCCAAATTAGGCAGTAAAAACCTTGGAGCTCTCGTGTAAATTATGTTCTGCTTGCTGGATTCCAATGCTTCAGAATGTGTCATTTTAATTTGATAGGTTTACATCTACCGTCATGAAACATTAAGATTCTTTTTCAGATTAGTCTGGGCTCATTTACTTTTTTTACTTATTTATTTGCTCTTCCCATAGGCATCAAATTTCAGAAAATCCCTTTTTAGCAGGCACAAATATTTTAAAAAATTATAAGCCAGCAATGGTCATCCCAATAGAATAACTTTTTTTTGTTCTTACTATTAGGGTTGTTAGATTTCTTATCTTTTTTTACGTGTATAAACTATCAATTAAGCTATGAGTGCAGACAGTTTAAATTAACATGCTCCAACTCCTCTCCTGATTGGAGTGAACTGGGGAGAGAAGGGATGTAGTGGGGGAAGCCCCTTATCCCATCTGTGAAGCACTGTAACCAGTCATGCCTGCAGTGAACTTTACTAACTTAACTTCTTAATAAAATTTAACTTTTCATTTTTTTTTAACTTCTTAATAAAATGTTAAATCAATTAATAATGATGGAACTGGGTAGAATGAAAAAAGAAAAATTTCAAAAAAGGGGGATTATTGGAAAATTGCATAGTAAGTACCTTACATTTTTTTTATTTTTTTTGTTTAGTAAAATTTAATTAATTTTAGAGCAACATGAATTTTTATAACTTTAACTAAAACACGGTCAATCCAATTAATATTTCCAGAATATTTACAAGTTAAAAGTGGTTAAACCCCAACCAAGAACCTCGTGACAATCTGAGGAGTGCTCTAGTGTGGTTTTTTTCGTTATGTATAGTAAGTTTTTAATAAAATAGATGCACAAAAAAAACTCTACAAATTTACTTATATTATTTTGATAAATTTTCATGGAGAGCTCTCATTTAGAAAATAAAAAAATATTAGAACTAGACTTTACTAACTTCGGCAATACTTAGGAGTTCCGATTTTAAACGAAGCTAAATTTACAGTACATTTCCCGAGTACCGTCAGTTTTTGGTCAGGGTTTAAAGAATAGATATATTTTTAACTTTACCAATGCTAAAGATTAAGTTTTCTTGAAATCTTAAGGATTTATACAAATTAAAATTAAATCAGCAGAAATTTAATGTCTTTGTTTAATATTGCTCCTCCTGTGGGTGGTACAATATGGTTGCATATAATATTTAACAGTAGAGCCTAAAATTAAGAATAAATCATTAGAATTTGTATTCATTCTATATATATATATATATATATATATATATATATATATATATATATATATATATATATATATATAATGTTGTTCTGTAGAAGATGCTAACTATCTTTCTGAAGTACCAGGCGTTCATGACACTTGTGATGTATTTACCAGTACATGTATTTCATAAAATTTTGCAGAGGAGCAATGTATAAAATCTGTTTCTATGTTTGTTATATTTGTGTTGTTTTATGTTGAAACAGCAAGTAACAATCAGAGTGAGGATGGATGGACCAGTGTTAGTTCTAAGTACAGTAGAAATACTAATTACGCTGCTGAAGCTTCCAAGATACAAGGGCTCAGGGTAAGATATTAAGCTTTCAGTATATATTGTAGCCAAATAAGATTTATTTTTTTATAAATAATTAAACTTGGATGATGTAATGATCAGTTTACTGCTTTATAAGGCCTGATTTTTTTTTTTTTTTTTTTTTTTTTTTTTTCTTTCTTTTTCCTTGTTTTGGAGGGTCAGGACTTATTATATTTGACAATTTCTAATACTTCTTGTTCGAGAGTTGTATAGATGGAAATGTGGGTATCTAATAGAAATAGAGGAGAATCGTTATAGTGAAGTCTATCAGGTATCTACCGCGAGCATTCAACCTCTACTTTGGCCTCACTATTTAGATTATATCTTCTACACTTTTCGTTGCAGTTACAAAGTTCATCTTGTATTTCATTCATTATAATTGTGACTAAATAATATGTAAGTAATGTTTACTAAATGAAATATGTATATAATTTTTTTTTTTTTTTTTTTCTAAAAAGAAAGATACGAATTCTTGAATTTTTATGGTTTTTAGCATAAAATGTGGAATTGAGAAATAAAAACGAAGTAAAAAAAAAAATATACATATACTGGGTGATTGGCGATATATGTACTAAAGTAAATAGGGTGATTCTAAACCTCATTGGCTACAAAAAAGGTCATATAAACCATGGGTCTATTCTCAACCGTTTTACCACAAGGTCAAATTTTATGATTTTTTTAAGATCGCACACCTTTGCTCATAGATACACTTATTGCTCAAAAAGTATAAAAGCTAAAACAAAATTTTTGGTCTCTTGTAAAGCTGACAAAAATTTTTACAAGAAAACCCTCTTTTTCAAAATGTTTTTAGTCCAAGTTCAATGTTTTTTCTGGGAGCCAATTACAATGTTCTGCAAAATTTTAAGAACTTTCGGGCCCCAAGAAAATTTTATCTGAACTTTATGTTTTCGAGGTTGTTGAATCTGAAGTAAAAATTTCTTCTTTACGTACAGTTTTCCCGAAAAATGAGCCTAAAGTTTTTTTTTTGGGGGGGGGGGGGTTGACCCAATTTTTCACCCCAAAAAAATAATTATTGGGCATTTTAATGTCTTCAAACCATGAAGAACACGAATCTAAAGTCGAAAAAAAATCTGCTGACCTTACTTTTTTTAGAAAATTGAAAAATTAGAAATTAAAAAAAATCAATTGTTTCTCATATTGAGTCTTTGTATTTTTATTGCTTTTTCAGCTAGATATAAGAAATGATTTGTGACTTTTTTCTGACATTATTCTAGAGAATTACAATATATGTGACCGAATAATCTCATGGTTGGAAGATATTAATATGCCCAATAATTTTTTTCGGGGTGAAAAATTGGGTCAAAAACCCAATTTTTCTAAATTCAATTTTAAGTTTTTGGTAGTTTTCATACTACGGAAAGTTAAATTTTAATTTAAATCAAATTATAATTATTATTAACTACGGGAAACAGACAGTGAAAAATACACTCCAGCGCCGGGATTTGAACCACGGACCTCTATATTTCCAGTATAGCGCTCTTCCATCTAAGCTACGCAGGAGAATGATTTTTCACTACCGTAATCGATAACTAGTCCCGAATCCAAGCTTTCAATATTCATATACATTTAGACAGTCAATATTTATGACATTAGAACTAAACCAAGAATAATTAATTATAATATAATATAATAATTAATTATAATATAATAATTATAATTTGATTTAAATTAAAAATTTTCTAAACTTTAGGCGCATTTTCTGAGAAAACTGTACATACGAAAAGGAGAAATTTTGACTTCAGATTCGGATTCATTCAAAAATACTTAAGAAAAGGACATTTTATTTCTAAAGCTTTTTTTTGCAGAACAGTGTTATCAATACTCCCAGATAACAGATGATTATATATTTTCTAATTTATAAATTTTAAGTAAATATGATGGCATTTAAAGTTATTTATTAATAAGTAATCGAAGGCTATTCAGATTCATTGTTTTTATTGTACTCCGTTGGAATCTTTTACTTTCGAACCTTTTATACTAAATATTATCAGTACTCCTTATCTTTTTATAAGCTTTAGTTTTATTATAAATAATCAATTCAAGTTTTTAAATGAAGGAGTTGCATTGTTTCTAAATAATAAACATTTTTATAAAAGAAACAAAGTTTGATAAGATAGTTTTTTTCTGTTGAGATAATGATACAATAACAGTCTGATATTTTTAGGTTTTTTTCTATTTTGTGAATGAATATCATATTTTTTCTATCCTTTCTAGCTCTCATTCCCATTTATCTCTTTTTCACTAACATGATTTATCAAATCTTTACCTTAGAAATAAATTATTGTTACCCCTGTTCTAGCAATTTTACAGTAGAACAGACTTTTAATAAAGAGATAATAAAATTTTACATTTTACCATTTTTTATATTGATAATCTGTTTATTTTCTAAAAGATAAATAAATAAGCAAAATAGCTCTAATACTTTACCACAATTATCTGCCAGTGTAATGGAGTATACACCATACAAATTATGATTTTAAAAAAAATTGGACTTAAAATAATTTATCTCTGAAGTACAGATTTATTAAAGGCAATAAACTGCTATAGGTGTCCAAACCTTAGAGTTATTTGGCTAAAGATCAGGAATCTGTTGGCTTTGAGAGTTTTAATGATTATTTTCATCATTCAATTTATTTCGATGTTAATAGTCTCTCCTTACTGCTTTAGCAAAGTGCAATGCCCACCAAAATTGACTCATTTTATGAGCTTTAATATGATGCCTTGTTCGCCCAGATATCTTTTGTTATTTGGCATCTACAGATCTAAATCCGTTCCGAGTCTGTTCCTCATAAAGTACATCCTTCAAGGAACGAGACTGTGCTGACATGATTTTATTTGCCAATTCTAAATATATTGATATGAATTTTGATGTGGATTTTCTCATACAATTTTCAGGTGGCCCTTATATGTTCTTGATTTTATAAATAGACAAATTATAGCACATGTTTGAAGTTGTAATGCATTTTAATGTGTAAAACATTTGAAAACGATAAAATCAAAAACTATAACATGCTCTGGAGAGCAGAAAAAATGTCTGCCGTCCAAAAAAGACATGCAAAATGTGACACTTTTAAATATTATGCCGGGAAATCAGGATTTAACTGGAGATGGATAGGTTTTCATTTATAGTACAAAATTTTGAGAATAAGCTGGCTGAAGTTTCAATAAACGACGTGTAAAATGTGACGCTGTTAAATATCGTGCCAAAATGTTAGAATAGTAGTAGTAGGAGGTAGATTGGTTTTCACTTGTATTCATTGTAGTACTACTATACTAGGGCTTAGAGTCAGACAACGTTATCTACATTTTTTTTGCGATATTGAGTTATATACACCTTTAGAATGCTTGTGTTTCAATACATAAGCTGACTGGGGCGTATTATCACTTTCTATTTTAGAAATATTATATATATCATAGATAGAGATAATATGCCCAGTAAGCTTATGTACTGAAACAAAAGCATTCTAAATGTGTACATAACTCAAAATCACAAAAATGTAGATAACTTTGCCTGACTCTAAGCCCTAAGCCCTCGTATATTTTGCTGATAGAAATATACTTACTTAATTTTATTTTAAATGACATCCGAGTTCATAGTGGACCAAATGACTATTTAAATGGATAAAAATGGATTTTTTTTTGGATATAAATAGATTTATTTTTTCATAATTTCACACCTTAAGATCCATCTATTATATCAATAAGACAAATGTTTCACTGATTTTCACCACTTCATGGAGAAACATTGAAATGTCGATATTTGGATACAATGCCCAAAAACATATCCATGATTTAATGTTTTCCCATGAAATGGAGAAAATGTGTAATGTAATATTATTGGAGCAATAATTATGTGAAGACCACTACTCCCAGCACATGTCCTTAATGGTCATGCTGTGAATTTGTTATACTGTGTATCGGAGGTAAAGGGTTTTATTTTAATGATGATTTTGGTTCTATTTTAATGTATTTTTAATGATGTATGGTGCAAGGCCATACTGATAAGACTAGTAGCTCTCTCACTCTACTAAGTGGAGTGGATATAGGGCACTATCTGGACATAGTGCTAGTAGTAGTAGTAGTAGTAGTTACCTAGTACTTCCTACTAGACGGGTAGGACGAACCACTTGTTCGAACCTCGCAATCAGGCCTACAGTGGACCCATTTTACTTCCTTGTGGTGGAGAGTTCCAGCTACTTCACACATCATACATTTGTACATTGTACCGCCGAAGCGAGTATGATGTGGTCATTAGTAAGCTATATGAGCGTGCTTCAAAGTGTGGGGGAAGAGGACCCCTCAGGGGGTCCCCTCGCCCTACTCCGACCTCGAACCATGGATACAGATCACATCTCATGACACGGATCGAACCCACTAGACGACGTGGGGGAAGAGAACCTCTCATGGGGTGCCCTCGCCCTGCTCGGTCCGCGATTCATAGATGCATTCAGTGTATCACGGCCCGGGATCGAACCCACGACCTCGAGTTGCCTCGACTCAGAGATAGCTGCCCGGTATCTTTACCACCTCGGCTATCCTGGCTCCCCATAGTGCTAACTTATTCTTAATTCTCTGGAGGTAAACAGCTACATGTCCAAATAGTGCTCTTTACCTCCGCAGCATGTTGGTTCATAGTTCCTTTTCCAACTGGCTAAATCTTTGAGTTTTAGTTTTAGCACATAGTGCCTTGTACCTCTAAAAAAGGGGGAAAAAATGAATAGGAAACTGTTAAAACCTCAATTTCGTAAAAATGGAGATGTGCCCTTTACCTCCCATACACAGATATGTATTATGGTATGATTCTTTTTATCACTGCCAATAAAAATATACAAAAAAAATGGAGAAAATACGTTTGTTTATAATCTTTACTGTTGCTGATGTGTTTATTTATTGTTTGTCATGTAGACGACTGCCAATATGGAGTTAGAGAGAGGATCAAGAGGTGAACCAGTGCTTGGGTCGTCCACGGGCTTCAACAGATGGAGTGCTGGAGCTGGTACTACCCCCAGCAGAGTACAACAGTCTTCCGCTGCCGCATTCACCGACACCAACTCCTTCTCAGCACTTCTGGATAGTGGAGACAGAAAACAAGGACCTGCTGGAAGTAGGTTCAGCGCCCTTAAGATGACTAATGACAGTAAAGAAGCAGACAAAAAGGAAGCCCTTTTAACCACTGCAGGTAAACAAATCGATATTTCATAGTGTTAATTTCTCTGTTCAACTCTAGATGTTAGTTTATATGGTGCATGTTTTTGATGAAAGGTAGTTATGAACTGTCAATTGATAATGTGTTTTGAAGGATCTTGTTACCCTAAAAGTAAAAAGAGGCTTAATGCATTTGGTCAATTTGACACTAGAATCAGACAGATATTGTCAGACAAAGATGTAACCTGTTTAGTGGATTATATGGAAATAAACTGGTCATTTGAGCAAGATATAGATTTTTTTTTTTTTTTTTTTTTTTTTTTTTTTTTTTTTTTTTTTTTTTTTTTTTTTTTTTTAGGGTTGAAAGATTATTTCATTAAAGCAGCTATATTTCTTTTCTTTGAGGGGCATCTCTCTTAAATGCTTTTGTTGTACCTTCTAATTAGGTTGGCTTATTTCCTTTAACTCCTACGTGGAGCATAAGGCTTCAATGAACTTCCGCCAACGGATCCTATTCTTTGCTAATGCTCTTATCTCGGACCAGGTTTTTCCTCCTCTCTCGATACCTTCTGCTTATACGCTCCTCTTCCAGGTATGTCTAGGTCTACCTCTGAGTCTTGAGCCTTGTGGATTTTCCAGAGCTTGTCTTTGTATATTGCACTCCTCTCGACGTAGCGTATGTCCAATCCACCTCCACTTTCTGTGGTGTACCTCGATGTCTATGGGTGCCTGGTTTGTTCTCCTCTACAACTCTTCATTTGAGATAACCTGCAGACTTGAGATTCTCAGACTCTTGTTTACAAAAGTCTGGAGGCTCTTTGTAAGTTGTAGAGTCGTCTTCCAAGTTTCACAGCCTAAGGATGTTAAGGAGTATGGACTTAACGTTCGAGTTAAAGATACGTAGATTGGTGTTCGTACTAAGCTCCTGTGATTTCCATATAGGTTGCAGCATTGTGAATTTGGCTTTATTTATGCGGTTCTGAATATCCTTAGCAGCACCTCCGTCTGTAGTGATGATGCTTCCTAGTTAGCAATACTGGTTAACTTCTTCAATCTCTTGGTTGCCCAGGAAGAATCTTGTGTTATTTCTGCTCATGAACCGCACTTCCTTCGTCTTTTTGGTGTTAAAATTTAAACCGACTACTGCTGCTTTAACCTTTAAGTCGTTTAATTTAGCTTCCATATCCTTGAAGCAGCTTTCCAAGAGACATAGTTGGTCAGCAAAATCTAAATCCTCCAGTCTATTCCCTAGTCTCCATTGTATGCCTCTGCGTCGATTCATTGCTTTCCTCATCACCAGATCGAGTACTATCAGGAAAAGGATTGGCGATTAGAGACAGCCTTGTTTGACTCCAGAGTTGACTGGAATAGGTTCAGTCAGCATTCCTTGATTTTGAATCTGGTATGTGTAGCCTTCATACATATTTTTGCTGGTATTCCTAAAACTTGCATGGCCTTCAACATCTTCCTCCCCCTTATACTGTCAAACGCCTTCTCGAAATCGACAAATATCAGATTGAGAGAAGACTGGTGCTCTGTAAATGTTCTCTCCAACGATCTAGCTGCTCCTTCTGGGTCGTTAGGAGAAACACTTTTTTAACCTGTCGGACAATTTAACTGATAAAAGGAAATTGAATTGTTTACCTTTGTGAACTCAGCAGGATGAAAATTTTAAAACTAATTTTTGTTTTGTGTTTCTATAGCATTCATGAGGCAACCTGCAGGAGAGAGGGACAGTCCTAGAGATAACTCAAGAGGACGTGGTGCCAGCGGAAGCAGTCCTTCACCTTCCCTCTCCGGCCCTATGAGGAAACCACCTTCACTTATTGAACAACCCACATCCCGACCTGCCGATATGCAGAGGAGGACACAGGTAACATCCATTTACTTATTCAATCGCCAAAGGCAATTATTTTTATATTAATAAGCCTAGCCCTTTTATATATATATATATATTGCCATTTTCCTTCAATCCTTTTTAGCGGGATGTTGGGCAGAAAAAAAAAAACGATCTGTAACTAACTTGATTTTGGGCCATGGCCTTTAGTTTGCCATGTTGCTCTTGGTTTTTTCCAATTGTCCTTTTCCAGGAGGTGATTTTAGGTCTTCCAGGTTTTCTGTTTCCTTGCGGGTGAATCCATGTATACTTTCTTTTCTTAATTTATGCTACTTGGGTTTTCTTCACATTTTGTCCACAGCTTCTTATTTGCAATTTTTTTCTGGCCACAATATCTTGAGGCTTCTTCTTAAGTAGCTATATATAAAAATCTGCAGCTTATTTGTGACCTTCCACCATGGACATCCATACACAAGAACTGATTTATTATAAGGTTTTTTTATTTTTCTAGGAATTTAAAACTTTCCTAAGGCCTTCCATATCGTTTTATCGTCCCTGAGTCGATTGCCTTTTTGAAATCTGCAAAGGATAAGCGTAGGGGGTGATATTCTGAGCTAAGTTCAACCACGTTTCTTAAGGTGTTTGGTGTTCTTTACAACACTGGTATTTTCTTAATTTCCGCTCTTTCCTGAATTTCTTATACACGTATTAATACAATGAATTTTAAATAATCATACAAACCGAGTGAAGTATCTTTTTTTTAAAATAATCAAAAAAAAAATTCAATAGGTGGGTTATCCTCTAAATAGATTAAAATATGAGTCCCTCTGTTATTTTAGTTGTTCTTATTAAAATTTGTTCAAACTTTAATGAATCTAAAAAGTTTCTACTATATAAATTTGTATCATTGCAACAACCAAATTGGAAGTGCCAAAAAAATCTAAGTTGTATTTTTTCATTTCTCTGGATTGTCACAAAGTGCAGATTAAATATGAATGATTTTTTAAAAGTAAAGTAAAATAAAATTAAACTTATTATTCTAGAAATATTAACAATTGATTTTAAAAAGCACGTTGACAAAAAGAAATAGTTCCTGAAAGCCATAATAGTTACCTACCGAGTTTAAATGTTGGTCCCTGTTTTAAGATTGTCAGACATTAAGAAAGGCAAACACAGTCGTGGATCTTGGTAGACTTGTATCAGTTTCAGTTGTTTTACTCCTTTCAATGACAATTATACATAGTCAGTCATGCATAATCAGTACTTGTATAATTGGCATTATACATATTTAAAAGTCTGAAAATAATCGTCGATTGTAATTTGATTTTATATTGTGGTTAAGCAGCGTTTACACAATGCGATTTGACTGGTACGAGTACACTATCTTGTGTGCGCATCCAGCACACGCCTCCTACTGCAACGTGTAAACGCATGAAGAGAGTATTAAGACTGGAGCTAGTAGACTCAGTTGTCTTCCAACTTTTTACTGTGCAAGTGCTAAAAAAGAACTGTTTCATGTCCTTATTTTTGAAGACTGTTCTAAATATTAACTAGCATATGAGTTGACTCTCCTGAGCCAACTAGTTCCAGTCACTCTACTGTCGTACCAGTAAACTCTTATCGTGTAAATGCACCGCCAATAAGAGATTCAACCACAATATTTTAGTTAAGTGTATTTTCATTATCATTATGTTTGATTAGGTACCTTAATATAATATTGATATTTTTCGAGGAATGAAAAGGGAAATGATTTTTTACCTATTTCTTCATTATCTATTCTATTATCATTTTTATATGCTTATTAACTTTCAAAATAAGTTCTTAACAAAAAATATGGGGGAAACAAAAAATGAAACAAGTTCATTCCCCTGACAATAATAAATAAAAATATATTTATTCATAAATGGTTAGCATTTTAGTGATTTCTTATATAATATAAAATATAGTGTTATAATGAATGGACTCTAAAGTTTATCAAAATGACGTAAGTTATCAAAAATTAAGTAAGTATATCAACTAAGAAGAGGTCTAGTTCAATCACTAAAACATTTTGGAAAACAATTGACCGGTTTCGGATGTCCTAAAGCAGCCTTCTTCAGATAATCTAAAACCAAGTGACAAACTTAAATTTAAAGGTATACAATAAGGTAACATATGATTGTAAAGTTTATCAAAATGGCTTTTTGTTGCAACTTCATTGCTGAATATTTTAGGTTTCCAACTTATGTTTTATGTTTAATTGTCAATTACGTTAATTATGTTGTATACATTAGTATGAACTAAACTGTACTAACACACATGTTATTTATTTTATTTTTTCCTTACAGAGTGATACAGGTAGAGGTGGGTCAACAGAAAGTAGTAGAGAGTCTACACCTGGGCTCATGTCTAATCTTGTTGACAAATCCAGAATTGAACCTGCACCTGTCCCGGCAGCACCACCTGTTGACGAGGATAAACTCAAACAGTCCGCTACCACTATCATCGAGGAATATATAAGCAACGTCAACATACAGGTACATTTTTTAGTTCTCCAAGATACACAGTGAGTTCAATGAGTTCCGGATTGACAAGTATTGATATCTCTCGGGCAACTATATACCTATAGAGAATAAAGCTTCCTCTACTACCTATAATTGGAGTGAACTCGCTATTACTGTAGTTATGGTCCACAGTATCATGCTTGATAATATATTTGTGCCAAAAGTATGCAATGCTTGTTCCACATTTGTTGATACCAAAGCAAAGTATGTGCCGTCAAAATAATTCAGAATTCAATAAAAATAAATTTCTAGTCCAAACCAAGTAAAACCATTGGCAATGTCAACAGTTTACAAATGACAAAGCATTGCCAATGTAAATAAAGCAAGTGATGCAGAATTCTAGACACTTAAACATTTGAGGTAGGAGGTAAAGGGCAGAGCAGGAGGGGGTGAGTGAAGTGCCCCATACCATGTTCTTGCAGTATTATTGACACTAACTGCAAAAGCAACACGGCATTTAGATAAAATACTTAATAACTTTGGTTCTACTCAATATGTTTTGATAAAACTAAGCCTCCAACACACACCACATGTTAGCGCACACCACTGTATAAAATTATTGGCAATTATTCAGCCTGTGCTTATGAAGACTCACCTACGCCAAAGCCTTTCATACAGACAGACATGTAATAAGTTAAGGCCAGTTTTGGTTTTATTATGTAATCAAAATTAAAGTCTTGTCTGTATATTACAGACAGAACTTTAATTTTATGTAGATATAAAGATTATTATTTTTTTTATTTTTTTTTTTTCTTGTTCAGGAGAGTGTTGAGTGCTATAAGGAACAATTTGCTGACGCCGGTGCAATATTTGTTTCAACTTGCCTCAACTACATTGTAGACCAGATGAAGAGAGAGAAGAGGCAGAAAACTTCACAGCTGATGGGTGAGCTGATGAAGCACCAACAGTTCCCACCATCACTACTAGTCGCTGAGTAAGTTATACTGAAGACATGTTTCTGATTTTTTGTAGGAGGAGCTTGATCTCCTCACTATTTCATCCATTCTAGGAGGTTTGACAGGATGACACTATAGGTTTAGTAGTGAATGGGTGATGCTGGAGTAGGCAACAAGATCCTCCAGGGATTTGTCTTTTCATAAGGCCTACATATCCTTCTTGCAATATTGTATGTAATATTAATACAGTAGAGCGTCTCTTATCCGAACTAATGTTTTTTGGGGTGGTTCAGATAATCAAAAATTCGGTTAATCAAAATTCACTAAAAAATTAAAAGGGAAGATGCAAAAATAATCAACCATGTTTATATGCTTTTGTTTTATTTACCTAGTAAACAGTAAAAAAAAAAAAAATAAATAAGTTGTATCACCTAAGATTAATTTGTCATACTGAAAATTGTAGGTAATACTTGTCTGCTTAATTTTTTTACTTAATTTTTCACTATGATCCTCGATTAGTCGAATCCAATGTCGTAATTTGAAATTTTTCAGCTACTCAAAACTGGGGATGAATAAAAAATCACTACCAAGCTTCATGTTTAATCCCACTGCTTTTTCACACAATATGGGTCCAGATATGGGCTGCCCAGAGCCCGTTTTTGCAAAAACCAAGTGAATGCAGCATCTTCCAGCAATTCGGATTTAGTTTTTTTTTATATATATATAGTTTTACGATTTAAACTGCCCTCCTCACTGTCAAGATTAAGTGCATACTTAGTGATTGAATAAGAATTTTTTTTATTCCTGTAATCGTTGATTTACAACACTGAACTTGATAGCTAATGCCTGACCCGTTTCACCTTTCTTCAGCCGCGTAATAATTTCCATTTTATCTTTTAATGTCGACATGTTGTAAGTTTTACTAAAAATATCTGACCACTTACTAATTCAATGTATACCTCACAATGAATGATTTGAAACTAAGAGAGTATTGACATAGCCGACCAACAGAATAGAAAGTTATTAAATGGAAAAATGCTGCAAATGATTCCACAAATTACATTAGACTTATGTTTTTATACTCAACGCTTTGATCCAAAATCACATTAGACTGCCTAGATGATCTGTCTTAGTTGCTTTTATAGATTTCAAAGGAGCGTTTGACTCCATCAACCATTCCTTATTATTATTTCTTAAACTCAATACTTTTGGTCTGAGTGCTAAAATCATCCGCATAATTAAAACATTTTACCAACAATCGCATATGCAAATCAAATTTGACGGTGAAATTTCAAGTGAAATAAATGTTACCAGGGGTGTTTTGCAAGGAGAAATTTTGAGTTCTTTACTATTTAACATATTTCTATCTGATCTACAAGATTATTTGATTAAGAGAGGAGGTAAAGGTGTCCCAATAGACTCGCACAATGATATTCTGATGACTCTCTTTGCTGACGACCTTACTATATTTAGTACGAACCCCGTCGAACTTAACAGGACCTTAAGATTTTTGTTCGAATACTGCCAGCTGAATCAACTTACTGTTAATGTGGCAAAAACAAATGTCATCAAGTTTTCCAAAGGCAACTCCCAGATCAAATCCAATATTTACTTTAATAATGAAATAATAGCCCTGGTAAATCGAGTAAATTACTTAGGTATTACGATTTCGCAATCATCGTTATATAGTGAAATGTGCAATACCGCCTTAACTAAATCCAGAAAAGCCTCTGGCAAAGTATTTTCACTACTAACAGCTTCTAAAACTAAATCGTGGGAAGCTAGGACAAAATTATTTGAAGCTATAATTGTATCTACCTTACTCTACGGAGCGCCAATATGGTCTCTAAGGTACACTGAGAGTCTAGAGAAGGCACAAACTTACTTTTAAAACCCTATTACACCTTCCTAGAAAAACGCCTAACTACATGGTTAGATTAGAAACAGGAGCTCACCATATATCCTATAACATACTAAAAATTAGTATTTGGTTTTTCTACAGGCTATTATGTATGGACAAAACATGTCTTCAGAAAATTTGCCTCAGTAGATTGATGCACCTCCATGATTCCCCAGGCAACAATATTAAATTAAACTGGTATTCTCAATTAATAAGTCTAATTTCAAAAACACAAATCCCACTTAACATACAAGATATAGCTTCACCTACAGTTCTAAAAGAATACATCCCTTCACTCTTAGAAAATTACAAAATGAAACTACATGAAATTGATCTAGAAAGAGCTTCTAATTCGCATTACAACTATTTAAAGAAATGGCATGGAGACAACAACCCAAAAAGTACCTGTTAATAGCTCAACCTATTCACATAACCAGGATTATTGCCCAACTTAAGAGTGTCTAATGGAACAGTGGCTCAAATATATCATAAAGGAAATACCTATGAAATCAACCAAATAGAAACCTGCTCACTCTGTGAATTATACAAACCAGAAACTTGGTCACACATTCTATTTGAATTCCCTGCTTATGACCCACTTAGGGGTCAATCCATATGGACCGGTCCAGAGGTGGTTGCTCGACCATTTTAGAAAAATTTTATATTTTCCCTGTTGTTTCCCTCATATTTAAGGTGTTCAAAACAATGCTTAAAAATTTTTTATCTTAAACAGTTTAGGTGTGGCGGCCATTTTTGATTTCCTTCGCACGCTAATTTTTGTGTTTGTGGGCATTTACGTCAACGCTCATATCTCATTAACTATTTGTCCTAGAAGGTTGAAACAAAAACCAAATTAAAGGTAATTTCCCAGTGTTTAAATTAGGTTATGTCCATATTTCACCTAGTAATTTTTTTTCCATGAAAAAAATTCACCTGAAGTTTGATATCAAAATCAAGAAAATTTCACTTTTGGGAAATTTTTTATGAAGGAAGGAGTGATATATAAAGCTTGATATTTTTTATGTGAGTAGGCATATATCAGTAGCATTACCCAAAAAAATATCAATGGTAAAACTTGAATACTTTTATTTTTATAAATTTTTGAAAATTCAAATTTTTGAAAATTTGCCATTTTTGGGCCTCTATATCTCCGATGGGGCTGGTGATAAAATTCTGAAATTTGCTCAACTTACAGGGCTCTTGTATTAGGTCAACTGAAATAAAAAATCATTTTGTATATTTGGGTAGCAAAAAAGTTATGCAAGCTCAAAAATGAAGGAAAAAGCTTCGTGATAAAGTCATTTCTGCACGCTTTATGGCTGATCGACATTTGATTTTTTCATGTAAATTTGTTTTATTTCCATTATTCAATTGGTTTGACATAGTCAGGATTGGTTAAATTCAAATATATGTTTTTTAAAAAATTTTATAGCCCTGCTATTAAAAATCACTTTGATAAAAACATTGGAGATGTGTATATTAAACACATTCTTATCGTAATTATATTGTAACATTGAATAAAAATATGTAAATTCTTATCTTGTGCAACTGTAGGCCTATTTTACAATTTTTTTCAAAGTGGTTATTAATCGCAATGCTAACTGAAGTCCAAAGTTTGGATCAACAGATGGTGAAGATAGCAAAACATTGGAAAACATTTTCAAGTTGCAGTTAATTTTTTATCCAAACTTTGGACTTCAGTTAGCATTGCTATTAATAATCACTTTGAAAAAAATTGTAAAATAGGCCTACAGTTGCACAAGATAAGAATTTACATATTTTTATTCAATGTTACAATATAATTACGTTAAGAATGTGTTTAATATACACATCTGCAATGTTTTTATCTAAGTGATTTTTAATAGCAGGGCTATAAAATTTTTTAAAAAACATATATTTGAATTTAACCAATCCAGGCTATGTCAAACCAATTGAATAATGGAAATAAAACAAATTTACATGAAAAAATCAAATGTCGATCAGCCATAAAGCGTGCAGAAACGACTTTATCACGTAGCTTTTTCCTTCATTTTTGAGCTTGCATAACTTTTTTGCTACCCAAATATACAAAATGATTTTTTATTTCAGTTGACCTAATACAAGAGCCCTGTAAGTTGTGCAAATTTCAGAATTTTATCACCAGCCCCATCGGAGATATAGAGGCCCAAAAATAGCAAATTTTCAAAACTTTCAATTTTCAAAAATTTATAAAAATAAAAGTATTCAAGTTTTACCATTGATATTTTTTTGGGTAATGCTACTGATATATGCCTACTCACATAAAAAATATCAAGCTTTATATATCACTCCTTCCTTCAGAAAAAAATTTCCGAAAAGTGAAATTTTCTTGATTTTGATATCAAACTTCAGGTGAAGTTTTCTCATAGAAAAAAAATTACTAGGTGAAATATGGACATAACCTAATTTTAACACTGGGAAATTACCTTTAATTTGGTTTTTGTTTCAGCTTTCTAGGACAAATAGTTTATGAGATATGAGCGTTGACGTAAATGCCCACAAACACAAAAATTAGCGTGCGAAGGAAATCAAAAATGGCCGCCACACCTAAACGGTTTAAGATAAAAAAATTTTAAGCATTGTTTTGAACACCTTAAATATGAGGGAAACAACAGGGAAAATATAAATTTTTTCTAAAATGGTCGAGCAACCAACTATTTTATTTTTGGACCATTTCGTATGGATTGACCCTTAGACAACAATTCTACGCAGAACTCTCTCAGACTCTAGACAAAGCCTTATTAAATTTTTTAGAAGTAAAATGCAAAAAAGATTCTTGTAAATTATACACCTACACGATTCTATTTAATCTCTAATCTATTTAATTATAAATTCTAGATTAAAAAATAATTATTTATATCTTTACTGCTACTATAATGTTTTTCAAAAAGATAATAAATTCACTATTAAAATATATATAATATGTATACAAAATAAAATAAATAAGAATAGCTAAATATGTAAATATAAATGCAGGAGCCCGATACAACAAGATAAGAATTAAATTTGTAAAAATTATTTGTAATTTAAACAAATAAATATATTCTAATTCTATTCTAATATTCATTAGACTAACAAAAGTAAGTTTTTAGTAAACAAATGTTAATGTCTGCCCCGTTAAACTGAATTCATCTAAATCTGGTTTCCCTTTATACAGCTAACACCACTCTTTCAAGGAATTAATTTTGTGGTGGCTTTTGATTTTTTTTTTTTTTTTTTTTTCATGAAGCTAGTTCGGATAATTAAACGTTCGGATAACTGACGTTTGGATAATTGACGCTCTACTGTATGTTTTTATCTAATCTGTATTATGTTTGTTTATTTGTTTACTTTTAGGCTGCAATTGTTCTTTGAAATGATCTACGATTTTGCCGTAGATGTTCCTCATATATGGGAGTACCTAGGAGAATTATTTGGTATGTAATTTTTGTTATAATTATTTTACTAAGGGTATAATTCAGTGCTTGGAGTGCTATTTGCCACTCCTTATAAAATAATAAAGATGTACATAATAATTCACAAGTTCGTAGGTTTCAGAATTCTAAATAAAACTACTATTAAGCACAAGTATAATGAAAAAAAAAAAAAAAAAAAAAAAAAAAAGAAGGAAAATTTGAATAAAATTCTCGAAGTTATAGGGTTTTGTTTGGATAAAAAATTAGCATTTATTAACTACGGGAAACAGACAGTGAAAAATACACTCCAGCGCCGGGATTTGAACCATGGGCCTCTATATTTCCAGTATAGTATATTTTTCACTGTCTGTTTCCCGTAGTTAATAATAATTATAATTTGATTTAAATTAAAATTTAACTTTCCGTAGTATGAAAACTACCAAAAACTTAAAAATTGAATTAAAAAATTAGCGTAAAGTCATTTGGATTCGAATAAAGCAGTGAGAGGTAAACGTGAAATGTAAAAAAAACTGCTTGGAAGCCTTAGAGAGAGTGCGAGATATATATCTCCTTCCATTTCCTACAAAAAAGGGAGGATATCTCTAACTCCTACTACTGTTTAGTTTAGGCTACCCTTTTTCTTCTTACTCATTGGACTGGTTTGTTTACAGAACTTTAAAGAAATATATTTAATTTTGTATGACACATACTTTAATTTATTGTGTAGTTCAATTTTTAGCAAACTGTAGTAAAATAATACATATTGTATTTATTCAAGAATCGATCAATTACATAATGTAATTGATCACATTTCACGTAATTGATTACATTCATTCATATAAATCTCCATTGTAATTAAGCCAGGTTGAGTCAGGTTCTACCACATGGCTCATAACTGTAATTTTAATGATGACCTAGGGTCAGCTCTTAGGCTAAGGCCGCACTGGAGGAGGGTAGCTGAGAGGGTACCTGGTGGAAGGGAGAGTGGAGGAACCTTAACCCATGTCTAAACCATTAGTTTTAATGCTACCGGCCGCACTGACACCCACTACCCCCCAACCTGCCCCCCACCGTCAATGTAGGACAAACCCGTCAGTTAATTTCCATCTACCCTCCTGGTTTTATCACATTTTTTTATTGCCCTTGTCGTCTGATTTATTATTAATACTACATAACATTATTTATTATTATATTACATGGAAGAAAAACTCATAGCGGCTGTGTTAACTTATAGAATTGTAATTAAAAAAAATTTCGGGGTAAAGTCTCATTTTTTTGTAGATCCTTACAACTCCCTCATTATATCTTTATCTAAGTTATAATTATGAGCCCATGACTTTACGATAATTATTTTTGTATTATAAGGAGTTTTGCAAGAAGAAGACGCTTGCTAAGTTTTAAATAAGGCAAGCAGTTCCTCTAGAAACATTGTGTACCTGTTTAAATACTCGGCTCAACTATTTAAAGCTCTGGCAAACTGTCAGGGTAGATTGAAACGGAAGTGCAGTGCGGCCCCGAACCGTCTACCCTTCAGTCTGTACCCTCCACCCCCCGTCTGCTACCCTCTTGTCCACCCTCCTCCAGTGGGGCCTTAGCCTTAGACTCATCTAAGGTTTTGAGCAAAAATAAGGAGCTTTCTTACTCAAACTGATTTTAATGATATGTACATTATAGACTCCTGATTATTCTGACCATCTTTAAAGAGATGTAACTCATGGGAACACAAAAATACCACAGACTTCTTTTGAATATGGACTTAAAATGCTTGTATTTACGCTGAATACTTTTAATCTTTGAAGTTGTTTAAAGTATAAGCTTAGCTAATAGTAGAACAGGGTGGATGAACCACTTGTTGGAACCTGCTCATTTGTGTACTTATTTGTACCCTGTTTACTAACCCCATATGGAAGTCAGCCACTTCACCCACCAATGTACCACCAAATTATAAAATAGTTTGATGAACAGTGAGTTATGTTAATCAAAGGGCCTAGGCTTGGGATGGAAACCTAGGATCTAAACATTGACTCATAGACGGCCGAGCAGAAGTTTTAGGATCATGGTTACTCTGAACTCCATTTTATAAGTGTAAAGCTTTAAGGGTTAACTTAGTAATTACTTTTAAAAAACTTAATTTTAATTGGAAATTTGATAATCTGGAGATTTGGTTGTCCAAACCATCCTTTACCCCAATTAGTCTGGATAATCATAGTTTTACTATATGCATATATGATGTTTTACTAAGGTACTTTCATACCCCTAGGTTATAAATTTACTTTTGTAAGGTTGATTCCAGTTGAACTTCAATGCCTTAGTTAATTATTAGTTTGGTTTTGCTTTCAGGTGATATCATGTGTATAGGAGTTATGGATTTCAGTCATTTAAAAGAGGCAAGTCAGCCAATCCCAGACAGCTCATCTGATACTAATAGACTTGATGGAACTCTCAGAGAAGTGTTCCGAGTACTACTGCTTGAAAAGGTAATCCTTCTTTCCTTCCCTAGGCAAGCATTGTACATGTTTAACTTAAAGTAATCATGAGTGTACCAATGTCTTAATACCTTGTTATCATAGCTGTGATAACATAAGCACAACCATCAATTTTTTTCTTCTCTTAGTATTTTCTCCAACTCAAACCTTAAACATAATTATTATTTAGTTATTTGGTTACCTAAAAGTAAATTAGAATGTGTCTTAGTACTCTGTTATGATCATCTATAATAATATAGACACAACTATAGATTATATATAATTTTTTTTTATTGTTTTCAGGTGCCTATGGCGGTGAAGAAGTTGTGGGACTCATCCAATGTACAGTTAGAAGATTTTATTAGCGATAAGTCAGCTTCCGATCAATTTTTAGCTGTAAGTAAAAAATATGTTTTAAGAATAATCTTGTTGAAAATTGATATTGTTTATTTTATTATATCAATGGTGTAACAAATAGACATCATACCTTCTGGCACTCCACTGCTCTTTTTCTTGTGCCTTTGGCAGAACCCTCTTACAAGAGTCTACCAGGGGCTAGTATCCACTGAGGATCCCAACTGCAATATTTTAAAAAGATTCACTTTTATATCATCTAATCTCATTTGGTTTACCTAAACCCTCCACAGAGGTATGTTCCTGAATAGGAAGACGCGTTGAATGCGTTAAAATAATTGAGTTTTTAGGAAATGCAAGAAACCTGATTTTCTCTGTGTTACCATCGATATGGTATTATATTTTAGTTTATTTAGTGTTAGTTGAAAGGTAAATGGGAAGCCGAGACTCAAACTACTCATAGGTCAAGATTAAAGAGTCTTGAATTTAAACTGAACTATAAATTAGAAATATTTTTATATTAAGTGGTTTCTGTTAAAAAAAAAAAAAAAAAAAAAAAAAAAAACCATTGCTATAAGAATACTTTATGTAATTAGAAGAATCTTTTTTATTTATATTTATTTTCTTTTTTAGGATTATGCTTTCCTCGAAGGAAAGGAAGTGGTCGCAAGCGATAGTAAATTACCCTTCACAAAGGTCGAAGAAAAACTTTTAGATTTTCTTAAATCTGATGAAAACTTCGATCAAATCTGTGGCTGGCTCACCGTAAGTATTTTAACTTTAAATTATTTTTAAAGTTGAAATTTAAAATGTTTTTTTCTTAATTTACTTATAAGACTTGTTCTTGTTATTATTAGTGTGTATGTATCGCTTCTCTGGGAACTTAACCCAGATTATTGTTAGTGTTACTTTGGTTTTATGGTGAGTAATTTATTTGTTTGTTTTTCAGGTTCATGTGGGCAATAGAACAGCCGAACCTGTATTTATACGTCACTTAACTGAAGCTGTAATTAAATCCTCTGTCTGTAAGTATGACCTTCAATTTATACATATTAAAAAGGTTTTACTAAAAAATTTGGACTATACATTCCTCAAAACTCTATGTCCACTTATGCCATTGAACCTGGATTATGGACTAGGTTTTTCCACTCGTAATCCTTTATTGTAACTTATTTAATCATTAATTAGTTCTCTGGCAATGACTGAATTATATTTATGGATTTTTAAAATAAACTTATTAATTTTGAACTCTTATGTTTAAAATATTAAATACTCAAAATGAAAGTGTATATGTTGTTTTTTTACCTGTAAAATTAATAAATTAATTTATTTTGTGTTGCAGCTGTGGACAGTGTTTCTAAATCATATAAATTTGATAAAAATATTTTAAATAAAAATTTGAAATTTATTAAAAGATACGTAGATAATAATGAGGAACTGGAGTTGTGGTGTTTATATTCTGTACAGTACGTCGTAGTAATTTCCCTCGAGAGTCCCTCAGGTATGTAATAACTTGCTCTATTGCTTATTTATTTATTTTTAAAATACATTAAATCCTCTTCTAGTAATTTAAGTTAAACAGTACATTAGTGACTTCACAGATTATGGTTTCACTAATTTTAATTGATAATTTACATAATGTGATAGAGGAACTCAAATCATGTTGTCAACTCGAATAAGTTTAATTAAGTTTATGACAGTGTGCAATTAAATATATTTGGACATGGTCCATGGTTTTGGAAGTAGGTAGTTCTTCCATCATCAGGTTTACCACATTTGGGCATCCCATGTTGCCAAGGTTGTGGCACATCTATATACTTGGTCTCACCCGAGAATGACAGACCATGTTTAGAGATGTGCCACACTAGTTAGTAATCCTGACTGTTGATGGGAGCAGGTAGTTCCTTCATCATCAAGTTTACCACCTGTGTCATCCCAGGGTGCCGATGTTGTAATGTTCTTGGTCTGTCCTGAGAAAGACCATGTATACAGTTGTGTCACAACAGGTAGTGATTGATGATGGAAGCAAGTAGTTCTCCCTTCATCAAGATACGATCTGATTATGTTGGTAGTTTGCTAAGGTTACTTTGCTTACCCGATTTGTTATAGCCAGCAAGTTTGGTCTAGAACATATTCGATACCTTAGCTCACAGATGTGTTAAGTGACATTTTTTGTAAAATGAGGGTTAAGTGATAATCTGACCCTTTATGACCTATATTATCAAATGCACAGATGTGGTAAGTGTAGCATTGCTCTAATGGTGGTTTATGTTAATGCCGAATGAAGTAAATACAGTCACTTTTCTGAACTGGAATACGCAGATGTGATAAGGGCTTTTACAACCATAGGCCACTATGAGAGGAGACAGTTTAAAAGTCAAATGTGGTAAGTGATCACTTGTCACAACTCTTTAATTCCAACAAGTGATGTTTACATAACAAGAATATAACTGTAAATAACTCGAAATAGGTTTGTGATCACTATTATCAAGCACTGAATATTCAAGTTCGTTTTCTGAGAAATCAGAATATTGTCACTTAACACATCTGTGAGCTAAGGTATCGAATATTCTTACTTAAAAATGAGGGTCTTACTACTATGTATTGCATAATAAAACCATGTAATCCCTGCCTACAGAGTGGGTTTTCCATGTATCTATTGACTGGGTTTCTCCTTTTTAGGGTTTTGTAGATACTTCTCAAAACCCTTATGCCAAGGGTGATGTGTCGGTCTGTCTGTCACTCTTTGGTTCATAGGGCCCAAACCGTTTAAGCTTAAGAGCTGAAATTTTAAACACTGGCGCAGCTTTTGGGCCCAACCACAGGATAAATATACAGAAGTTAAAAATGAAATATGCGAATGCTAAATTTTCAAAAATGTGGTTAACTCAAAAATTTATATATTTTTTTTTTTCGAGTGGGGTATCAAATAAAAGCTGCTGAATGGTAGGTTACAAATATATATATATATATATATATATATATATATATATATATATATATATATATATATATATATATATATATATATATATATATATATATATATATATATATATATATATATATATATATATATATATATATATATATATATATATATATATATATATATATATATATATATATATATATATATATATATATATATATATATATATATATATATATATATATATATATATATATATATATATATATATATATATATATATATATATATATATATATATATATATATATATATATATATATATATATATATATATATATATATATATATATATATATATATATATATATATATATATATATATATATATATATATATATATATATATATATATATATATATATATATATATATATATATATATATATATATATATATATATATATATATATATATATATATATATATATATATATATATATATATATATATATATATATATATATATATATATATATATATATATATATATATATATATATATATATATATATATATATATATATATATATATATATATTAGCCTTAATAATGAACATTTTTTAATTTTAGCTCCCAACCCCTAACTTTGTGCGAATACATGAAAAAATGATTTTTGAAAAGTTTCAGGTCAATAGGAAAATTTTAAATGGTGCCGCTTTTTATTTGAAAATTGGTATATAAAAAAATCAATAAAATAGCGATTTTTTCTAGAAAATTTCAAAATATCACGTTTATAATGCAATATTATCCGTGTTTTTTTTATTATTTACATAAATGATATACTTTTATTAACTAATATAACTCAAAAGTAAGTCAATAAGTAAAGAGATAAAATATTTAGAGATATACATACATAGCAAAATAGTGAAAATTGGGAAAAAATTTTGTTTTTCGTTTGAATTTCGTAATTATTTTAATCATATAGACAATATTTAATGTTTTAACTTACATTAAAAGGTACTACAGGTTATGTGTTTCATATTAATACGTATTAACAATTCATACCTATCATAGTTTATTTTAAAACTAGTAACATACATACTAGTGGAGTCAATGAAGCTATAACATAAACCACATTTTGAATGAAAAAGACCGTCTTTTGAGTTTGAATATCTTTTATGCATTATTTTTTATTTTGGATTGCAAACAAGAAATAAAGGGTTTTGGGGTCGCTGATTACGAATTTGAAGTCAAAAATAAAAAAAATGACGGCCCTAGGATGGCGGGAAATATCTTCCGTTTTATACGAAATTCGTGATAATTATACATAAATTAAGAACTAAACATTTAACCAAAGTTTTTTTGGGGGTCGCTGATTATGAATTTAAGGTAACAGTACAAAATAGTAGAAAAAATGTTTAACATCCAAATTTAAATGGAATAATTACAATTTTTTTTATTTCCACTATTTTTGCTATTTTATTATGTATGTTATTCAATGCACGTTATTGCTTTATGAATATTTTAATAAAATGAGAAATTTTTTCTACTATTCGCTATTTTTTTCTAAAAAATCGCTATTTTATTGATTTTTTTATATACCAATTTTCAAATAAAAAGCGGCACCATTTAAAATTTTCCTATTGACCTGAAACTTTTCAAAAATCATTTTTTCATGTATTCGCACAAAGTTAGGGGTTGGGAGCACAAAATTTCAATACTTATTTTTTCACCCCCATGATGAAGGCCCACCCTAATATATATATATATATGACTTTTTATGATTACAGTGCTTTTTGAGTGGTAGGTTACAAATACATATATATGACTTTTTATGATTACAGTGCTTTTTGAGTGGTAGGTTACAAATACATATATATGACTTTTTATGATTACTGTGCTTTTTGAATGGTAGGTTACAAATACATATATATGACTTTTTATGATTAGTGTGCTTTTTACCGCCAATATTGCGTTTTTAGCTCCAAAATTTCACCCCAGAAAAATGTCCCCCCCCCCCCCAACCACTGCATATAACGGCTGGTCCTCAAATTTCGAAATAATTCATGCTAATACCTTATTGTGGGGCGATGAAAATTCCGGAGCGCATTATTAATTTTTGAGTGGGGGTATCAAATGAAAGCTGCTGAAGAGTAGGATACAAATATATGTATATATTTTTCAATTTTGCATTCTTTATTGGTTTTATAAGTCAATATACCCCCTCCCCCTCCTAACCACTATAATAACGGCTGGTACTAAAATTTTAAAATAATTCATGGTTATACCCTATGGTGGGGCGATGATAATTTCCTGAAAAAATGTAATATATTTTGTTGTTATTACCGATTAAAAACATTGTGACCCCCCCGGTGGATCGAACCAGGAACCCGAACCAGGAGGTCGAAGAAAAGAAATCATAATTACATAACGGGTATGCTTAATCATCTACAAAGTACTTGGACGCAAGTAATTCCCTGTGTTTGCTGTTGCACTAGATAAACCATTATTTTAATCCATCCTATATTAACAAACTAGAATATTACAGAGGCTCTAAGGGTTATTAATTGCGATCTCATGTTGCAGGTATGCTGGTAGAGATATTCCGAGAGCTGTATGAAAGTAGTGTGATATCCCCTGAAGGATTTAGCAAATGGCAGCAGGACGATAGCATTTGTCTGGGCTGGATGAAGGAGGGACGCGGAGTAGCGGTCACCACGTCTAAATCATTCTTCCAAGCCATAGAGGAGCAGATGAACGACGATCAGGAAGATGAGCCGTCCTGATCTAAACGACTTACACTGTAAGTATTCCTTTTGCTTTTTGCCAACATCAGCACTTCTCCCACATGTTTCTTGTTAATGAAGCTCATTAATAAAACATAAAATTACTTATTTCTGCCCAGATTATTTCCAACTTCTTCGTAATGGTGGTTTGATATAGTAGTTATTTTACAAAATGCTTAACCAGTTAATAAAAACATAGAGAAAAAGACAATAAACTAAAGTATGCACCTTCTAATTATTTCCTAGATACTCTTGTACAAATATAAAACTAAAAGAAGAAACTGTTTCTAAATTAAGATTTACAAAACAATATTATAACTTGATATTTTTGTTAATATGTTTTTAGGGATGCAAATGGAAGGAGGAGTACCTTCTAATTATTTCCTAGATACTCTTGTACAAATATAAAACTAAAAGAAGAAACTGTTTCTAAATTAAGATTTACAAAACAATATTATAACTTGATATTTTTGTTAATATGTTTTTAGGGATGCAAATGGAAGGAGTATAGTTCTATTACCGACCTCTAATTGTACACCCAGCTGAAATACGGAAAACGGTGTCTGTTTCAAACTTTAAATGACACCTAACCAACAACCACCATCGACACCTTACACAAGATAAAATATGACAGAAAAGAAAAGAAAAAAAAAAAAAAAAAAAAAACATTTATATATATAAAATATATCCACTCTCTCACATTGGGGACAAAAAAAAATGAAAAATATATAAACATAAATAAAAGTAAATAAACATTATAAATGGAACAACCGAATGTTGACTTTTTTCGTTATTAAAGAAAAGAAAGAAAAAAAAAAAAAAACGAACATACTTTTTTGAACTTTTTTCGCTTCAGTTTTTTTTTTTTTTTTTTTTTTTTTTTATCTGTGAGAGATTATTATTATTATTATTATTATTATTATCATTTTTTTTAAATATTATTTATTTATATACGAAATATAAAAAAAAGAAAAATATATTATAAAATATAAATGGATGTTATTAGACTTTTTTTCTTTTTTTTTCTCTCTCTCTCTATCTTTAATTTTATATATATTTTTTTTTCTGGGATTTTATTATCGGAAGATGAATTAAATGAAAAAATTGTAGAAAAATTTAATAATTAAAAAAAAAATACACTTTGAAGTAAAAAATAAATAAATCAGAAACAATAAAAAAAAAAAAAAAAAAAAAAAAATACATTTTGTTTGTGTTGTGTGTACATATTTACATATAATATATATATATATATATATATATATATATATATATATATATATATATATATATATATATATATATTAATAAAATATTTTGTTTATATTATAATAATCTTATTATAATAAGAAAATTTAAAAAAAGTAAATCATTGAGAAAAAAAAATATATATATATTTAATATGTTTAAATATTTATAATATTCAGAGGAAAAGAAAAAAAATGAAATAAAACTCAAATGAGTTATTACGAAGTAATCACATTGTGGTTTTTACAACAGGAAAATAAAATATTAATAATAAAAGACAATAGCAAATAATTTATTTATATAAATTGCTTTTTTTGATCATTTAAGTTCCTAATTAGTCTATTGTTGTGGCGTATAGGGTCCAGGGTAGCTCCTTCTCTATGAAGAGGCCCCACACTTAAAGCTTCCACAGGCTGTTGTGGCTGTGGTCATTATTACCTGTTATGGTGTGTTCTATATTTGGTACTTCTCTAGATTGTTACTCCCCTAATATTTTAGAATGTAAATGACTTTGACTAAATAACTATTAAGACCAAGGGATGTTTAGTCCAATATACTTTGGGACAAAGGAAAACAACAATTCTGTTTTTATAAGGGGAGTGTGCGGGAATTCCGCGGAGGTTTTATGTAAAAAATAATGAAATGGACTGTAGCTTTTAAGATGGATAATATTAATTTATTTTAACACTTTTAATAAAACAAGAGGGTTGAAGAGTACGCTTCGGAGTCTATGGCGGTAGAAACACGACTGACTGATAGTAGAGGTTCGCATAGGAAAGCCCTAGCGGAGATTATAAGAATCAAAAAATATCGATATATCCAAAAAAGATAGATCGACATGAGGGGCGGCGGCAGGGAGTAACAGCCTAAAGCATAACATTTTGTACACCTTCTTTAGATTGTTACCCCCCTCTGTTTTATTTATAAAAGGGTAGTAACAATCTAAAGAAGTGCCATATATTTGAGTGTTAATTGTAAAAATGGGCATTATTAATCACTACTGCTCGTCCATCTAGTGAAGAACAGAATGTTTTAATCATCCACTGTGTTTATCACCCTAAAAATATGTTACTGAGACAAGTTCAATTGTGAATTTTTAGTTATTACTAGTCTCTAAAACTTAAGATGAAGATTCCTATACAACATTAAGCGGTATATAAGATGTACCTGGTAGAGGTACAATTTTATTCAAAAAAAAAAAAAAAAAAGTCATAAGTATTCATATGCAAGAAGTAGAGTTACATAAATAATATGTAATTTTAGAGCAGGGTGGGCCTATTAGACATCATTGCAAGCCTAATTGAAATTAAATGCATGTTCGAAAATACTAACCAGGTCGACCGGCATGAGATTATTGTCATGACGGCTTCAAATAATTCTTGTTGGCCTAGGGCTCCTATCGAAGGTAGTAGTTGACCTGGTTATAAATATACTCATTTAGTTTGTGTTGTGCAGCTAATGCGAGTGCTCAAATATTTAATTCAAATATTTAATTTTTAAGTTTTTGGTAGTTTTCATACTACGGAAAGTTTAAATTTTAATTTAAATCAAATTATAATTATTATTTACTACGGGAAACAGACAGTGAAAAATACACTCCGGCACCGGGATTTGAACCACGGGTCTCCTGTATTTCTAGTACAGACGCTCTTGCCAACTAAGCTACGCAGGAGTATGATTTTTAACTGCCCTAATCGATAACTAGTCCCGAATCCAAGCTTTCAATATTCATATAAATTTAGACAGTCAATATTTATGACATTAGAACTAAACCAAGAATTAACGCTTATAATTATAAAGTACTCAATTAGTACCTGTACCTTGTACAATCAATTCGAAATATCAATTTTTAAGTTTTTGGTAGTTTTCATACTACGGAAAGTTTAAATTTTAATTTAAATCAAATTATAATTATTATTTACTACGGGAAACAGACAGTGAATACAGGAGACCCGTGGTTCAAATCCCGGCGCGGGAGTGTATTTTTCACTGTCTGTTTCCCGTAGTAAATAACAATTATAATTTGATTTAAATTCAAATATTTATTAACAACACAATATTTTTTTGTTTTTGAGTTTTAACAAAAAATAAAAAAAAAAACTGTAGGAAGGAAGATAGCAATGTTTTTAAATTAAGCACCATGAATGATTATGGTTAACTAACTGAGGTCTGGACTAAGTCACAACCACTCCTATTGAATGCTAAAATAACCGAAGGTGTTTTGGTTGATATTTCTGGCTACACAGATTACTGGTTAGTGAATCTGAACTCAACCTGAAATTCCAATTACAATCTTGTGTCAGCTTGGGGAAAGCAGGTGATAGCTGGTGGAGGCAAAGGTTATTATTATGACATTTGTTAACATATTTGTCTTTAGAAAAAGTTGAGTGTTCTTTTATTGCCACAGAAAGGGTTAATTTTAAATTAAAATGAGAAAGGATTTTTGTTACTTCAAAAACTAATGGCTTGAGAAGTGACTATAAGGACACCATATTTGTCCCCCTTATGCCAGAACACTGAATGTGCATATTCTACATTGTTAAGAAATATTGTTTTAAAGTTAATACCTCCATAATTTCATTTTACCACCATAATTTAATGGTTTTGGTCCTCCTACTCTAAAATGGTCTGAACAGTTAATTTATTAATAATGTTTATAAAATATATTACAAATTCAACCTAAATTAATGTTTAATTAAATCAATGTTAATAAATTCAATTGTTAATTCAAGTTCGTGTGCTTTCGGCACACACAAATAAGTTCTGGTCCATTGGCAATTTAACAACTAGGACAAGTTCTGGACAAGATCCGGAATCTCAGTTTTAATCAAGTTAAAGAATATGACCTTCAGAAAGTAATTTCTTAGATATTAAAATAAAATTAATAAAAACACTTTGAACACATTTTATAAGAGACATATATTTATATACAATAACAATACACAAGAGCAATAAATATAATGGTAAAGTTTTGTACAGGGGTGGGCAAAAGTCCAGCTTGCAAATTTGCAAAAATCAAGTTTACGAAATTTAATTATACCACATTTATTTAATTTTATACCTCATTAATTAAACGCGGTCGCCCACTATGAGGCGCATCCGCAACACTACCAGTCCGTTCAAACTTCTGCGCCAGACTTACCATGTAATTCCGGTTTGGAAAATGTGTATCGGGCCATCTTTCTACGAAAATTTCTTCGATAGCTCTGTAATCGCGATCAAGACAATAAAAATGTTTCAACAAAAAAATGCGTTGTTGTAACGTAAACTTCACACGCACGTCTCCTTCCATCTTTCATGAAAAAAATCATCAACACGCACTTTAAACGTGGTAAATAACGGTCTCGAGTGAATAGCACGGAGAGCGGTAACACTGGTGTGATTTTCAAGGTTGCAAGCTGACTTTTGCCCACCCCTGTATTTCATTTTTGGATCATATTTAATTTGAATCTTCTACAAATCTACATACACAATAAGCTTTTTAATACTACATTCTCAACAATGTAACTAACAGCTATTCTTAAATACTATGAATTCTCATTGGTTTAAATATTTTAAAAGAAACCACCCTTTTCTTACAATTATTTTAAAAATTAATTATTAATATATTAAAACAATATCAGGAGAGTAGAAATAGTATATTATGTTATTAGACTGTGAAGTGAATTTTTTCTTTACCGGTTATTATATTTACTGTCGAGCGAAGCAAGACAGTAAATACTGCCAATAATAAATATTTTTTCCGAGGTAGCAGACAATGAAAAAAAAAAACATTAAATATTAATCAATATAATTATAACAAATATTAGTACATACTTAAGATTTTGAGAAAAAAAACCTTAAAGAGGTTGCACTATAAAAAAAGATAAAATGCATTGACATCTAGTGGATTTTAATTGTACTAAGAAGCATGTCCACTTGATTGCAGTGCTAAAAACGGCACTTTTGATAACTACTACTAGGATGTAAAAAAAATGTTCAATGCAGTTTAGGAGTCATAATGGATTTTAGCTTTGTTTTTTTAGGCTCTAAAGTTACTAATTCACAGCCTACCACGGAAAAAAACAATTTTTTTTAGTGAAAACAAAGGTAAAAGTGAGATCAAAACTCAATTACAGTAGGATCTCGAATCTGTACTCCCCACAATCCGAAGAACTTTTGGAGCAAAATAGAAATAAAGGTAAGGAAAAAATGTACGGGTAAGTATCCGTAGTAATATAAAATTAAAATGTATTTCGATGACATGATTATAGAGAGTTGCATACATGTAAATAATTGTTCAGACGTTCTGTTTCCTTTAGCTCTAGGTAGTGGTGAAAAAATCTTTAATTTTTGTTGAATAAGATTTGTCGATGTTCTAGTAGTAGTAGTAGTAGTAGTGGTCTAGTACTTTCTACTAGAAGGGGTAGGACGAACCACTTGTTCGAACCTTGCAATTAGGCCATCACTTAGGCCTTTAGGTAGAGAGTTTCAGCCACTTCACACATCTACCCCTGTACCTAGTACCGCCGAAGTGAGTATGATGTGATCAATAGTGAGCCATATAAATCAGAGCGTCACGGCGAGGAATCGAACCCTGTCTCGTTCCACTCATGATTCAGTGATGGCCGAGCAGACGTGGTTTAACCCACACGGCCACGCTGGCTCTCCTGTCGATGTTCTAACTTGTTTATAGTATCACTTTTCATCTGAAATACTGGGTATTCCTCAAATTTTAACAAAGGTAACCTATCAACTATATCAGGAACAATGTTATACATTTTAATAGACAATAAGAGCAGAAAACCTGAGTTTGGATTCCGGGGTTCTATGTAAAAGTATGACAAATATTAACAAATTCTACAATTAGTATAGTCAAGGTGCATTTTGTTCTGTTTCTTTTACCTCCTGATCAATACATTGAGATTCAAAACTCACCAGATACGTCAGGGTTTAGACTTATTTAGGAGAGTACTCTTACCACTCAGCAGGGCCGCTTCTAGGAACTGAGCAGTGGCGGCACGTCATTAAGGGCAGGTGGGGTTAAGCCTTTCCAATTTATTTAAAGAAAAGAAAAACTATTTAGTTGTCAACACAAATAAATAGATAGATAGTTTTAGTGTTCATAAAGTACAATCTACAATACGATTGTATCCAGATCGTTTAAAATAAGCAGTAGAAAAATAGTGTGAAATCTCGCTGGGGCAGGATGCCAAGGTAATGCGTGGCCGGGCAGGTCTGATGGCATTACCCAAGGTTGCCTGAATGAGGGGGTATGGCAGGAGCTCCCTAGCTCATCCCCCCACTCCCGAGATGGGAATGGCGCTGGGGCAACGCTTGAGTCAATCAACTAGACGTTGACGTTAGCGACAGAATATTTGTCTAGCCGAAGAGAGTGGATAAGTCATTGACAAATAAGAGAGATGACTAGAGATGACCCGATTTTACGCAACTTTACTTCGGCGAGACAAATATTCTGTTGCTAACGTCTAGAGCCTGTCAGTCCTCAGTCAACTGGCTGTTTACAGTTTGGTTTGTGCAAGAAGGTTATTGATCATTTTTCTGTGTGTTGTGTTGTGTGATAGCTATTCTTAATTTATATTTATTTGGTTTATTTTAGCATTACTATTGTAAACAGCAATGCATTTAAATCACGTAGACAGTTTATTAAAGACACAGTTTTCGTCCTTGCCGTTAGATGTGAAACCAGAAATTAAAAAGTTAGGGCCACATCAACCTGAGGATTTTAAGCTCGCTGTGACATGTGATAAGTAATTTATTTTTATAATTTTGTGGTATTAATGAAGTATTAATTGAAGCATTAATGAAGTAAATACTTGATTTTTATTCTACAGTGATGAGAAATTTCCACGTTACTATTATTGAAAATTGTTAAATTCCTATTATTTTATTCATTTTAATTGTGCAAAGTAAACATACATTTTTACTCTGGCCCACCCTGTTAAATAGGCCATGTGCCACAACTGGTTAGAATACAAGAGAAAATAATAAAATGCTATGACAAGGATCATGTATAGTTGCATCTATATCATCGCAGCTATGATAACAAGGTACTAAGATAGTGGTACTTTCTAGTTTATCTTTTAATTAACTAACTAAATAATAATTATGTTTTGATATTAATTTAGACAAAAATATTAACATAATTTAAATGTCGGGCTCTGGAGGTTTTTATTACACCAAACATTACTATCATATCGACAACTCAGAACCAAAATATAATTTTAAGATAACACAAAATAAAATAAAATTATACAAATTAACACAAATACCCTTATAAATTACACCAGATTAAATTAAAAAAATATCACTTGTAATATTTATTTTGTACACATATACACACACATTAAATGATAATATACAATTTGATTTGATTAATGAACTCTTCACTACATTTTAAGTCAAATTTAAAACTAAGGTTATATTTGAAACATCTTTACTAACACCAATTTAATAGTTTTTTAGCAATTATATTTGAAATTGTAAGACTCAGC
This sequence comes from Gerris lacustris, assembly GCA_951217055.1. Lineage (NCBI taxonomy): Eukaryota > Metazoa > Arthropoda > Insecta > Hemiptera > Gerridae > Gerris > Gerris lacustris. Next base: position 45,027,570 of record OX578277.1, on the reverse strand, counting down.
AAGCAATAATGACCAGTTTATTGAGAAAAAAAAAACAATAAATAATCAAAATTGAGGATGGTAAGGTTCAGTCAAAAGTAAAGATACAAATTTAGAATTTACCAATGTATTTGCTTCTTCAAGGTGCTTTCACAATCTAAAAAATTGTTTCATACCTAAAAAAAAGAAAATAATAATGTCTACATTCTAGTTATTTGTTAGTTCACCAAGTAATAGTCCAGGAGATAGCTTTGTCGTACTCTGACAATATTTTAACTATACTAAGAAAAACTAATTCTTTTGGCTTTCAAACAACAACTAAACTTATTTTATTTTATCATGAACAAGTCAAAACGAACAAGTTAAGAAAAACTATGTTAAAACTAATAAATTTTCAATGTCATATCTTGACATATGACACACTCCGCCACCAAATGATCCTTTTTCTTACTGGGAAGGGATGCTGCCTCTTGTTCATATCACCTCTAAAGGAAAGAGACGGCAAATCGGTCTTGTGATGGTCGAGGCCTCAGTCTTTACTTCTGCTGAGCGTACTGCCCCATCCTGGCTTAAATTTAGCTTTTCAATTTTTCCCAGTTTCCATTTTTGTCTTGGAACTAGTTCTTCCTTTATATGAACTATCTGGTCGATATAAGGTAAATTTTTTGAATTCGGTTCCTGCTTAGCTAAAGTTCTTCTTTCCCTTAGGCTAAGCAGGTACTCTCCCCTCCAATTTTTCCAAAATCCTTCAAGTAATTTATTTCCTTTTTTCCAAAGTTGTAGTATAGTTTCCAGTACAATTTTAACTCCTCCTCCGCTAAATGTGTGAATGTCACAGAAATGAACCTCAAACTTAAAAAAATGTGCTGGTGTAATCGTTTCTCCCTCGTTTTCCCCCACATAAAACAAGGGACGTGAATTTAATATGGCTTCTATTTCACATGTAATGGTGACTAACTGGTCGTGGGAGAGACAAAGATTTCTAAGAGATTTTTTAAGACATCTTTTGACCATTCCTATCAATCGTTCATAAACACCTCCCATCCATGGAGAAAATTCTGGAATAAATTTCCAAAGCATACCTATTTTTGCTATTTCCCCTTTTACAGCATCACTGCTTGTAACTTTGGCCCAGGCAGAGTTTAGGACAATAGAAGTATTTTTGAATTGCCAAGCATTATCGCTTACGCACATATTAGGGATTCCTCTCCTAGCTATAAATCTACGAAAGCTAAGCAAGAAAGCTTCTCCGGTCAGGTCCTCCACAACTTCTAGATGAATTGCTCTAGTTACAAGGCAGGTAAATAAACATACCCACACTTTAAAACTTTTCTTATGTCCCTTATACTTTGCATACAGTGGTCCTAGGTAATCAATACCCACTGCCTCAAAGCATACAGATTTTGTGACTCTAAACTCCGGAAGTGGCGGAGGATCTGGGTAAGGAAGTGCTTTCCCGTCTATCTTCCTACACAAGATACACTTATTTATAATCCTATTTACTGCTGCTCTACCCTGTGGAACCCAATATGTAGATCTTAATTGCGCTAAAGTATGTGCAGTACCAACATGGTATAATTTTTTATGTAAACCTTTAATTATTAATTCGGTAAACTCATCTTTGGTTGGAAGTAAGATTGGACACTTTTCTCCTATCTCTAAATCAGCGAATTGAAACCGCCCCTTACATCTAATAATTCCTTCATCTATGTAAAGTCCTAACTGCCTAACAAGGTGATTAAATTTCCTTAATTGAATATCTTCAAAAATTTCTTTATACTTATTAGCTTGAACATATTTGATCCATGCTATTCGCGCTGTCTCTATTTCTATACTATCTAACTCATCTTGGCGTTTACTTCCTCTAAAATTAGCAATTGTCCTATTGCACCATGCTGTTACCCTTAAAAGTTTAAAAAGATTACTGTATCTTTTAATATCTATCTCGAATGGTGGTTTCTCTAAAACTTCATTGTCAGGTCCTAGTAGCACTATTTCATCTACTGAATCTAGATCTTTTACCCATCCTAACTCCGGGTCAGGCCACTCGTCTTCTTTTTGTAACCATTTAGGACCTAACCACCATTCTTCCGTTTCTACTAACTTACTACAGCTACAACCCCTTGAAGCTAAATCTGCCGAGATATTTCTTTCTCCTGGCACAAATCTGATTTCACAATTTTTAATAGATCTTATTTCTAATATTCGTCGTTCTACAAAAAGTGGTAGAGGTTTTTTCGATCCTAACCATTTAATTAAACATTGTGAATCAGTCCATATATAACTTGGATAAATTCCTATTTCCTTTCGGATAAAACTAAGAATTCTGGTTCCTATAACTACACTTAAAAGTTCCAACCTAGGAATAGTTATTGTTTTAGTTGGTGCAACTCTTATTTTCGAATATAATAAAGTTGATTCTCCATTATCTAATTTTCTAATATAAATTACGGCAGCATATGCTTCTTTTGAAGCATCACAGAAGCAATGCAGTTGTGCTGCTATATCTTTACTACGAAGAACTATTCTTGGAACTTCTATATTTTTAATTTTTGTTAGGTTTTGTTTAATTTCTAGCCAAATGATTTGATCATCCCTTTCAATTTCTTCATCCCAACCTATTCCTTTATTCCACAATTTTTGTAGGAAGACTTTTGCTACTAGTAATATTGGGGAAGCTATACCAATGGGATCAAAAATTGAACTGACACATTTTAAAATGGAACGTTTAGTAAGAACAGGATTTTCGTAGTCTTTTACTTTTACCTTAAATTTATCTTTAACTGAATCCCAGACTACTCCCAAAACTGTAATAGTTTCCTTTGAATCTACATCTTCTACTGGTAGCTGTGATAAAAAATCTTTATCGTTCGTGTTCCATTCTCGCAAATTCATAGATGCAACATTAAATATATTTTTTCCTGTTAAGTAAAATTCATAAGCCTCCTGCTTTTTCATACTCACAACTAAATTGTCTACATAAATATTATCTGATATCCATTTTGCAAAACAATTTTTATACCTATTAAGATGATATTTAATTACCGCATTCAATATAAATGGACTAGATATGATTCCAAATAAAACTCTACGAAACCTATAAATAATAATATTTTCTGGGGTGATGTCCTTTGACGTATATTTGATCCAAATAAATCTAGTTACATCCTTACTATCATCGTTCAGTGAAATTTGGAGAAATGCTTTTTCAATGTCTGCAATTACTAAAATTTCTCCAAACCTAGCTCTAAGTAAAATTCCGACTAAATCTTCCATTAAGATTCTTCCTCTCAGAAGGCACTGATTTAAACTAAGCTTGTCCTTTTTTGCAGTTGCACTACCATCAAATACAATTCTGACTTTGGTTGTGGTCTTTTGTGGTGTTATTACCGCATGATGTGGTAAATAATGTATTATTGGTCCTGATATATCTTTGGGATTAACTTCTTCTATCATGCCTAATTCTAATTGTTGTTTTATGATGTCATTATATTTTTCAAGCAATTCTTTGTTAGTAGAAATACGTTTGTACAAGGATCTCAAACGCCCAAGAGATAAACCGTAGTTCTGAGCTAACGCCTCCGGAGGATAGTATCTCCATGGCCAAGAGACACTATATCGACCATTTTCAAATCTTACACTGTCGTCAAACTGTTTCATAGCTAAGTCGTCTCCTGTTTCTTCTATCTCCTCTCTAATACCTATATTTTCAAGATTCCAAAAGTGTTGTAAATCTAAATTTTTATTGAGGACATACGGTTCGGTTTTGAAACTAAGTTCTGGTTTTTTTACTTTTTCTAAAGCATATAAACAGAGACACTGAATATCCCTTGTACTTTCTTGATTTCTTCCCGATAAGACCCATCCTAATTTTGAATTAATTAAAAATAACCCTTCTTTAATTTCTAATTTTTCTAAATTGAAAAAATCAAAGTAATAATCATTTCCTATTAACAATCCAATTTTAGGATCATAGTTCACTAAATCTGGATTCTCAGCAAATGTCAGATATTTATATTTAAGTTTTATTGTATCTAATTCTGTGAAGGTTGAATTTTCTACTATACTTGGCACTACGTTTGCATATATCAGAGAGTAAGAGCCATCAACTAATTTAATTTGAAATTTCACAACATATGATTTTATATTTTTTGGTTTTGATGAATTAAATAAACAGACAGAAAGATACTCTTCTCTTAAGTATGACAGTCCAAGAGTTTTAGCTACTTGTTCTGTCATGTAACTTCTTTGGCTACCACTATCTAACAATACACGTGTGTTAGCTGTGTAATTATTTTCAGAATTAGCTAAAGTTACTGTGGCAGTTTGCATAGAAACTTTACACTTAATTTCTTTCTGAATCGAATCAATAGAGTTTATTTTTCTATTTTCTGGTGAAACCACAGCTACTATTTCCTCCCCCTTTTTCGTGTTCTTAAAGCAAAGACTACGGTGATGTTTACGTTTTTGTTTGCAGTAATAACATTCTTTATCACTCCTACAATCTTTTGCTTGATGTGTATTTTGAAGACATAAATAACACGCTCCTTTTATTCGTTCCTTTCTCGCATCTACAGTTGCATACTTTTTACAATTGTCACTCCAGTGTGACAAGGAACAAAAATGACATCTTGGTTGAATTGTGAGTGCACTAGTGGTTGAAGGATTGAATTTAGAACCTTCTTTTTTGAAACTTGAACTTTTTGTTTCGTTCCAATCAGATGGTTTTCCCATCACTTGTTCTTTGATTGTAATTATTTTGTCTAGCCTAAATCTAAGTTGTTTGCACTCATCAGTATTTTCTTTAGTTGGTTTATGCAATTCAAATTCTTCTAATTGTAAAATAATTTCTGGGGGAAATTTAGATTTAATTAGAGATACAAAACTAGAGTGATCTACATCTTCTCCTAGTCCTTCTAATGATCTACAATAATTTTCTATTTCATTTAATGTAATTCTTAATTTTGAAGCTGAATTATTAGATTTACCCAAATTCCTAAACCTTTCATAAATATTTTCTAATATTAATTTTTGATTTCCGTATCTTCTTTTTAATAATGAAACCGCAAGTTTATAATTATTTTCTGAAAGTGTCATTCCCCCAATGCACTCAGCTGCTTCACCTGATAGTAGTCCTTTTAAATAGTTAAATTTATCTATTGGATTTAGGAATTCATTTTTATCAATAATTGACCGAAAAGTTTCCCAAAATTCATTCCATTTTAATCTGTCTCCTGAGAATGTCGGAAGTGAAATTTTGGGTAACTTAGCTGGTGCGGTTTTATTATAATTATTGTTTGAATTTATATTTTGAATGACATTTCCTCTTTCCCTAGATTCAATCAGATTGGTTAATTCTACTGTTAAGTCATCACTGTTTAATCCTATCTCCATAAAACCCGCTACATCGTTTCCAAATTTTGCTGTTTCTTCAGGATTTGTTTGAGAGGCTGTATCGAGATCCTTAACCAAACTATTGAATTTTTCCCTATATTTTACTAACTTTCCTAATAGATTTTTAGCCGCATCTACTGTTCCAAATTCCCTATTTCCTTCCAACCACAATCTAACTGTATCTATATGATTTTCTAATCTATTCTTAACTGGTCCTAAAGCTCTACGAATATTATTAGCCATACTAAATTCACTATTCCCAGTTAATATGAAAGGAAACGAAGGGAAAACGACGACTTAAGCGACTATTTAAGTTTGTGATAAATTTATACTTATGATTTCGACGGCTAATCTTCTTTGATGGAAGTTTTGAAGATGATGTCCAGTGATTAACTGTTCTGCTAAATTTTTGTTTCAATTTTCACTTTAAACGTTTTGTTGCACAATTAGAAATTTAATTTAATTTTAATTTTTTATTTTATTTATTTATTTTCCAAATTTAAACTGTCATTCACTAAACTTTCAAATTTTATTTTTTATTTTTATTTTTATTTTTTTTTTACTGTAATTTACCAAACTAACATTCACTAATAGTTCTTTTTTGTTCTGCTAACATTTGTCCTGATCGATTTCCTCTGCTACCATTTGTCCTGATCGTATTGCTCTGCTACCATTTGTCTTACTCTGACAAACTTTTTAACTATACAATAAGAAAAACTAATTCTTTTGGCTTTCAAACAACAACTAAACTTATTTTATTTTATCATGAACAAGTCAAAACGAACAAGTTAAGAAAAACTATGTTAAAACTAATAAATTTTCAATGTCATATCTTGACATATGACACAATAGCGTGCTAAAAAGTGTCTGACTAACATCAAGCTATTATTTTGTGTGTAAGTAAATCGTTTGGTGCCTTTTAAGAATATGTAGTCGGCTAAGTTCGTCGTAAGACATAGCTTGGCAATAGGCATTTGAAAAAAACAAACCGGTGGAGAGTGGCCTTGTTCTGGCCTTTTTGGTGGACAATGTGATTTTCATGATCCTGAGTAGGAACTTAGTTAGTAGACCAATAATCAAGTTGATGGTAGTTTGTCACTTAATAGGTTAGTTAGTCAAATATTACTCCAAATCAAAGTGGCCACCTATTAGTGACAAACTACCATCAACTTGATTTTTGGTTTACTAACTAAGTTCGTATGCAGGATCATGAAAATCACATTGTCCACCTAAAAAGCAGGATATGACTGCTCTCCGACAGTTTTTTTTTTTTTTTTTAAATGCCTATTGCCAAGTCATGTCCTGCAGACGAACTTAGCCGACCATATATTTTTAAAAGGCACCAAAAGATTTACTTTTACAAAAAATTCTAGCTTGATGTTTGTCAGACACTTTTTTGCACGCTATCTCCTGGACTACAACTAAATAATAATGATTTTTGGGTTTAGATATAATACAAAAAAAAAAACAGGATTTTTTTTTCCTCCTTCGATGTTTTTTCTTATTACCTTGAAGAAGGAACTACATTTTCCTGAAAATTGGGTAAATCCACAATTTTGAGTTTTATCATTCTGATTGATCTTCACTATTTTTGTTTTAATTCACTGTATGTAGATTATTGACAGTAAATTTACATAGTTATACTAGTTAAATGAAGACCAATTTAAACTACTTTAGTTGGGCATTTACCAGTTTTCTAATGAAGCCTAGAAGTAGTTGAAAGAAAGGTCAAACCACTCACTGACACCTAGCAATTCGAGCCCACTTATTTAGACCTTTGTTCACTAACCCCAACCCCATGTGAAGTTCAGCCACTTATCACACTATGTACCACAAAGAAATTACAGTGTGTTCAATGGTGAGTGAAGCATGGGATTGAATCCACGATCTCAACCTGGATTCGTAAATGGAGCAGATGTTACTTTGATTTTGCACATGTCTATTCTGACCCCCCATTCCAGAGGTAAGATGTATTTTCATTGATATATTTTATTATGGCTTGGGCAGCTGACTCTAAATAAAGTAGGTGCTGTCATTCTCCATGAAAGAATGCAGTAGTTTAATATTGACTCCACTAAAGCAAGCTTTTAGGGAATAGGTTTATACCTGAATTTTCCTTTTTATTTTACTATACGTAACAGAAGCTGATTTTGAAAAAAAAAAAAAAAAATGTTTCATTATCGACCACGGCTACCTTGAATGTGCAATTTAAAAGCCCAACTATAATAGTGATACAATTCTGTATTCAAACATTATCTATTATTTTTTTTAAACAATAAACTCATTGACTAATGAACTAACATCTATTTTCTAAATAATTAATAATTTCAATATTATATTTATCTGCTGAGTAAATCCTTTTATAACTACCTCTAAACATTTAAATACACACATTTTTAAATTTATTTAAATATTATTTTAATATTTTTTAAGGATGCCCCAGACTGAAAAGGTCATCTCTTAGAAAAATATTAAATACCTCTCATAAAATCTAAAATAACTTATAGGATCATATCACTTATTGGATCTTAAATATCTCTTACAAGATATTAAATATCTCTTACAAGATTTTAAAAATCTCTTATGAGATAGAAATAAGTTATTTGGTTTCTTCTTTTAGAATTGTAAATGAGTTAAAAAAAAAAAAAAAAAAAAAATACATATCTTATTGTCTAAAGGAAAAAGCTTTTTTTTAAATTTTATTCATAGAACAATAGTGAAATATATATTTTAGCATTTGTAAGATGTTAAATCTCTTTTTTTGTGTTTATAAAACAATTATTAATATTATTTTTTTCTTTTTTAGATTTATAGAACAAATGGATTTTTAAAAATAATTTAAAGGACAAATAAGAAAAAATATACTAACTTTACAATTTATAGAACATTTTTTTTTTTTTTTTTAATTTAGTTTTTATTTAATTCTATAAGACTAAGATTATAATAAAATCTTGTTGTTGTTTCTTTAAAATTAAAAATGCTAATTTTGCTGCAAATTTGCATTTTTATATTAATTTTGAAAAGAAAAAATAAATACAAATGTTAAATTTTTGAAATTTAAAAAAGAAAAATCCCTTATAATTTGATTTAATTTAAATTCATAGGACAAACAATGAACTTTTATTTAATTAATCATTTAAATGCTCTCCTTTAAGTAAATTTAAATGATTAAAAAATTAATGAATAAAATAATATACATTTAAACTTAAGGGTACTTAAAGTCAATTTTTTTAAAAGTAAAAAAAAAAAAAAAAAATTACAATTTATAGGGATTATTCCATAAGAGAGGCTAATATAAATAAAATTATAAGGGTAATTCTGTTTTCTCAAACGCAGGTTGACTGATAAACTGGGTAGAGGAGGTTCCGTTACCTTGGACATTTAAGGGATAGCATACACATTTAGACATGCTAAACAACCAAATCTTACAACATGCCCATACACAGTCCAACAGGTCTATCTACCATGTTTTAATTTTATAAACAAGTATAAAAGCTGAAACATGCTTGGATACCATTGTATGGGTGGGTTGTACAACCAAACCAGTGGTGTACTAAGGGGAGGGGCAAAATTATTACATAACTTGGACCTACAATACTTAAGACAAACACAGTTATAACATATGCATTAAAAGTTTCTGTAGATATTTGCCTATGAAATTAAATACATTGAATTGAATTGGGGGGGGGGGGGGGGGCAGATACATATACTAGACAGGCCAGGGTCGGCCCAGAATTGGAAAAGGAATTAAATAATTACATTAAATTTAAATTAGGGTGCTTATACATTAGGTCAGCTCAATTGCCGGCTGGGCCCAAATATTTCCCGATAGAACTAAAAACATTAAACACTCTACCTGCCCGATTGCTGGCTGGGCCCGGAATAATGCCAATCAAAATATAAACAATAATAATAAAGACCAAACTATAAACATATAATAAAGACCAAAATGTTGCCGATAAAATGCATTGAAGCAGGATGCATACCTAAACTAATTCGGGCTAATTCCCGGTTCAGCCTGGATTTTTGCCGATGGGAATAAATTCATTGACTTTAATTAGGATATGTACAGTAGTGGTCCAATTGCTAACTGGGCCCAGTTTTTTGCCCATGGAATTAAATTCATTGAATCGATTTGGGATGCCTAAACTATATTGACCTAATTGCCGGTTTGGCCTGGATTTTTGCCAATGGAAATAAATGCATTGAATTGAATTAGTATGCGTACACTAGCGGTCTGAACAGCGAGTTCTAAACCGAACCCCATGTTAAACAACCACGTCTCAATATCTATAGAGGGGCCTTTTAGCAAACATCACCCATTGCAGATAACACTCATAGGATAGCTGGTGAAAGGGGAAAAGTTGCTAAAATATATGTGGCTCTGACAAGTGGTATCATAGAAAAAATGCTTTCTACCTGGAATAGTGCAGGGGGCAAATGTCTATAACTTTCAAAGCTAACGGAACATCCCCTACATCTAAAATTGCATTTGAGATTCCAGATTACTCAAAAATAATTATCATTATTTTAAAAAACTAATAAAAATATAGGTTAAAATATATATTGTGGGAAGATTTTTTTTTCCTTAAGTTAAGTTTCTTTGTGTTGCAATTGATATTTTCTGTAGTATATAAGCGCAGATGAACAGAAATCTAATATAAGGATAATATCATTTAATCTTATCAAATTGCTCCAAAGCAGCATCAAATTCCGCTTCGAGATCGCTTGAGCTTAGATCATTCAGGTCTTTAGTTGGCTTTTCAATCTTGGCAATTTCGCTTAACTCTTTCACCAATCGACTGTGCTTTTTAACGATTGAAAGTAAATCGTTTCCTACTTCCTCATCAGAATCAGGATCCTCATATGAAATCGAAGTCTTCTCTTTCGTTTTACTACGTAATTCTTCGACAGCTTTCCAATCGATTTCGTTCTCCGAGCTTAACGGGGATCTCTCAAATTTAAATACACTTTCAGAATTGTTTTCAACACTTTGTTCCTTCTTATTTTCAATTAATGAGACTTCTTGTAAAATCTGAATTGAATCATCAGAACTCAAATAAGATGATTCATTTACACTTTTCAACAAATGATTCCTATCATTCGAATAAAAATTTGATTTCGAACAATGACCTAAATCATCTTTACTTAAATTTGCATAGTCTACACCATTATAATTTGTCTGAGCTGATTTCGACAGCTCATTTGAAATACTGTTATTTTTTGAACTCTTATTAACTTTATTATCTTTCAATAAATGTGGACCTGAGTGGAAATGAGTATTCATCATATTAGGTGGTTTTTTCGGTTTCCTAGAACTCTTTTTTTCAAAATTATCATAATTTTTCTCTATTTTATTCTTCCGCGGGGTATTGTCTTTCGGGGAGTTAGAGCCCATGTCGTTCTTTTTCAAATCATTATTATGTACTTTTGTAAATTTTTTTGTTTTTTTAAGAATTTTAGGTTGTTCCAGGTTTTTCTCCAGATACGTAGAGTCATTTGTCTCATCTTTAATCTGATTTTTTTTCAAAATTGAGTCATTTTTACTTTTATTCTTTGATAGATTAGAAGAATCTTTAGAATTTGATTCTGTCGTCTTATCAGATGAATTGGCTTCACTTACTTCAGTCACATGGACTAAAGTGAACGTATCATCTTTCTTATAATTGGAATGGCGTTTTTTCAAATAATTTGATCTCTTTCGTCTGTGAGCAGCAGCAGATTTCTCTGCAGTAGCAAATCTTGGTAAATTCTTATCTAAAACCCCGTTGCCTTCGTCTTCTTCGCTACTACTTAAGATTTCGTTTTCAATTCGGTTCAGACTTTTAACAGTAAAACTCTTCTGATAACTGGAAAGCATCTTGTTGTATTTCTCTAGATCTAAATTTGACTCTTCTTTGTCACTTTCCGATGGAGACGATTCAATGCCAAAATTTTGAATCGTTACATTTTTCATTTTCGAAGTCGCTTGACTGACATCATTTGGATATGGATTAGTCACATCCTTTATAACAGATTTACAAAGATTATTATTCTTTTTGGGTTTCTTATCTTTTGGGGGTGTATTTTTTTCATTTGGCATAGAACTTTTTTCTTTCTGTAATTTTTGTATTTTATCAGTATTTTTAGGAGGTATTTTTTTCATGTTCTTACCACGCCCAAATGATTTTTGTTTCGCTTCTAATTCTTTTGCCTTTTCATGTCTTGCAGCTGCAATTCTTTTGGTCTTCTCCTCCTGTTGTATGGTCACTTCTGCAATCATTCTATCCATGTCATCTGCCGCATTCTTTGCAAGTTCGCCATAACTTGAATCAGATCCGGAATCATCGTTTTGGTGCGGTTGCAATATCTCAGTTTCCTCAGAAATTTTGAAAACCAGTTCCCCTTCATCATGATCATGATCATAATCACGTATGAGGCTGTCCAAGTTAATCAAATTTGAAGGTCCAGCCTAAAAAAAAATAAATATAATAAAATATATTTTTTTTTTTTAATTCAGTCAAATGGACTAAAGTGAACGTAAAAAAAAATAAAGTAAAAAATAAGTAAAAATAAAGTAAAAAAAATGAAGTAACAAATAAGTAAAAATAAAGTAAAAAAATAAAGTAAAAAATAAGTAAAAATAAAGTAAAAAAATAAGTAAAAATAAAGTAAAAAAAAATATAAATAAATAAAGCAACATAAGAAGAAACAAATAAGATCAGAGAAAAATAGCAATGTAGTTAACACATTATACTGCATGACAGAATAAAAGCTAAAATACATAGTTAAATCATAAATAGAAAGGGTTATAAAAAACTCTATAATAAGATGTATAAATTTAGCAACCGTTAAATTATGAATTATCCTTAAAATTAGTGAGGTACGGTTTAAATAAAAAAAACTACATAGTTTGACCAACTAGTTTCGTGTAATTTGTACACATCATCAGGGTATAACTACAGACAATAGACAAAATATACTGAATTTAAAGTATATACATGTTGACGTTAGGAATAGGACTGGTCAAGAAATGATAAAGTAAATAGAGGAGTTAGAAAGGATTGAAGGTGGGAGGCAAGAAGGACGTGAGAGGATTAACAGTAAAAGAAAAGGCCAGGTGTAAAGGGTGGTGGATCCAGGTAAAGGAAGAGGCTACATTTTATATTACAACTAGACTTAAAAAACTAATATCACAAAAAACAAATCATAAATATTGCACTGAACTAAATAATAATTCGAAAAACATAAATTAACAGTGAGACAAGACTAAGAATAATAAACTTGACTGAAAAGATAAACAAATGCAATGGAATAATATACCAAAAAAGTTGTAGAGTTTGACTAGAAGGTAATTGAACAAGAAAATTAAAATACATTAAAAATTGGTGATAATATTATGGTAACAGATGCTTAGGTTATTGGTGTCAGTTCTGAAGTTAACAGTGTGGTTGGTTTTAGATATATAATACATTTCAAGAACATTTCGTCGCCGGTAATTAGGTTCTTGAGCTAAGATTGTGGGATTAGGTTCTACTAGTCATAAATTCTACTAGTCATAAATTTGATTTTATTAATCCCACATTAATACACATCCCCCCCCCCTGATTTAGGGAAATTCAATTAGTGCGAATTAAATTTGAGAATTTTATCATTACTTACAACTAAATACAAACTATTTTTTTAAATACTATACAATAGCAATATATACAATACTAATATTTTACTTATATGTTATACAGATTAACACTAAAATTTTAACGACATTATATACAAACTTATAATTACAAAATTAAAATAATATGTCTGATTACATTTTTTTATAATCTAAAAGAAAAATTTTTTTTACTCTCGAATTTAGGCATTTTTTCCCCTATTGTTTAATGTCTGGAGAATAAGAAATGACGATCCTCTGCTTTATGATTGTCACTGGAAGTTTTTGTAACCAGCTTTACACAGCGCTCAGCAGCCTGAGTATGACTAGGATAATTTAAATTAGTTTGAGGCATTCGACCGTCTAATACTGCTGCTGTGACCTCATCTGCAGAAATGACTCTTGTCAGCGGTGGTTCAGTCACTTTTATAATGCTCTAGTCAATCATATTAACGTAGTTTGAGTCATCAAAATTAATTTTAGGAATTTTGATGCCTCTTTATTTTCAAATTTCCTGTTACTTGCAGTGAGAATTTTATTCCATTCAGCCATCCAAATGCTGTATTAGAAGCCGAAGTGGCAACTCATTGCTACGAAGTTGGCATATTGACCACTGTAGAGATCTTCCTAGTCTGCATTCTGCAAGTCTTATGGCACCTCTTCTTATTCCAGTATTTAAATTGGTTCCATCGCAGCCAAATACCAACAAATCTGAACATTCAATATTTTTTCTTTTAAACAATTAAAGATTGAAGACACTAAACTTTCAGCAGTTCCACTTAACGGAGTTACCAAGTTCAAATATTTAGATCCTGGTTCTTGGAGGAGCACAACATTTTCCTCTTTCTCAATTGTTTTATGGATCTTTGTACCTTTCTTTGTAAGTTCCACTGTTTCGCCCTTTGTGCCATCAAAATATAGTCCGTTCAAAGTAATTTGTGTTTTTTCTTCGATTTTTTTTATTCAATATATTTGAATTGCTTCTCCCTGCGAACTTTACTGTGATCTATCACACACGATGGTGAAGAATCTAAAATGCCTGCGTCAGCAAGGTTAGTGGAGGCTATCATCGCAGCTGCTCTGTTAGAAACACCCGTTCTTACAGTGACCTCTGCCAGAGTCGGAAGAGGTATTCTCATTTGGTTACTTATTTGCCGGATATTTACCTCAAACTCTGAATCAGTGGCACTTGTTGCTGTAGTTTCAGATGAAGTAAGCGGTCTTCCTGTGTCATCTAGATTTTCCTCGACTTTTGCTCTAACTGTTTTGAGATCTCTCTAATTTCTTAAAGCTCTTTTCTCAATGATTTGAAGTCCTTCCATCAATTGTTCCCATGACCATATTTCATGATGTGCTCTGATATGTTAAAAAAGCATGCTCATTTAAAGGCACTCTTTTCTCCTTACTGCAATTACAACGAGAAAAATCCTTTTAATATTTGCAGGAACATATACTTACAAAATAATTTCTTCGATTCTTCAATGAATTATTTCATTTTAACATTAACCACATTGAATGTATTTTTTTATTTATTTATTTTTTTTCAAAGCACATTTCTTCAACTGTTTGTATTTTTTATGATACTTAAGTATACGATTAATTACAGTTGATTCTGTATTGAATAGAGGCTTTTAACCAAATTTTGATCACATTTTCTGCACCATTTCTCGCTACAACACTAGTATTACATTCCTCGTTATTATTTTGCAAGCGAAGTTTCTAGCAAACATAAAATACAAAGCTGGTTACAAAAGCTACCAGTGACATTCATACAGCAGAGGATCGTCATTTCTTTATTCTCCAGATATTAAACAATAGGGGAAAAATGCCTAAATTCGAGAGTAATAAAGATTTTTCTGTTTAGATTATAAAAAATTTAATCAGACTTATTTTTTTAATTTTGTATATAATTTCGTTAAAATTTTAGTATTAATTTGTATAATATATAAGTAAAATATTAGTATTGTATATATTGCTATAGTAGTTTAAAAATAAATAGTTTGAATTTAGTTGTAAGTAATGATAAAATTCTCAAAATTAATTTGCACTAATTGAAAGTTCAACATTTAACTTTTCAATAAAAATCGGGGGGGGGGGGGGGGGGGGGTTATTAGGTGTAGCTCGAATTCCAAATAACTTCTTGTGGTAAGTTCTGATAATAGTTTTTGATTTGTAGCATCATAAGTCAAAAATAAGCTAGGAGAGGCAACCTAAAATTGAAAAATAGTTTAATTTGACGTTTTGGGTTTTTACCATAATTATTATATATATCATTTGTTATGTTACATCGTAGTATTGAAATGTACATTGTAAACTTATCTATTGTAAGAACTATACTGTTAATTATTTATTTTTTATCCTATCATGCAGAGAATGCAGCAATAGTTTCCAACCTTCTTATTTTGGTCATGCCACACCCAATGCCCCCCCCCCCCCCCTCCCTCTACAACAAATAATTTTTATTTTTTCAAAAATTGGACTCCTATTTACTTAAAGCTAGCCCAAAAGACTATTAACTTGATCTTGAAAGACAGTTAAAGTACAAAGGGAAAATAAAAAAATATAAAGTAATTTGGATATAAAAATAACAAATAAAATTTGAAAACCCATAATAAAAAAAATTAAATGCATTAATATAAAATGTTTAACAGAAAATGCTAAATGCAAGAACAAAGGATGTTTTGGGAAGAGGTTTTGAAATCTAAAAAGGAGTAACAACCAAAACTAACCACCTCTAAGCTAATTTAAAAAAAACAAATGCACTGTGTCAAATGTATCAATTATTGATTGGTATAAAATATATTTGGCTAGATTCTTGAACGTTGTACTTAGCATACAGATAAGCCAACGTACGTTACCAACTGTTACAGGTAAAGCTATTTCTGTAGCTCTTTGTTCTTTCTGAATTACTATACAATAAAATATGCTAATATAACATAAAATATGCTAATATAATAAATCACTTATGCCTTCCAAAAAGCACACCCATATGATAAGACTGGAATCTGGTTGACTCTCTATCAATTATAATTTACTACCCACCCTTAGTTGCCTTTAAAAAGTTTAAAATATAGAGGATCATAGATTCCTCAGAAAATGCTATAACAGACTTCTTCAGAGAACGTCAAATAATAATAGACTCAACTTGGTCACAAGCGTAAAAACAGCTTCAATATGTTAGGCCTTTTTGAAGTTTAGGGGTCACAGAATCTAACCTTAATAGAAAAAAATGCTATGAAAATTGATTAAATTGATTGAAGCAAAAAAAACTTAAGCACACACACACAAAATTTTAAAGTTACAGGATTGACTGTATTATAGTGCAAGAGCGTAAGAATAAAACTAAAATATTTTATCCAGTGTTTCCTTTCTTTCTAGAAAACATGTGAGGATGGTTGATTATTTGCAATACCCATGAAACAACGGCTTCTTATTTTTATCAAATGTTCGCTAAATACAAGTTCATCATCAACCAAATTCTCTGAATTCACTTTATTAGACCTATAAGAGTCAATTGACAATCTTATTTCAATATAAATAGTTGGTTATCCACGAATAAGCAAGGTAGCAGGTACCTTATTCTTTTAACAAATGATCACTATTTTAGGATAAAGTTAACATTAAAATTAAGTTACAAAAAATGTTTCATGAATAAGCAAAGTGAACAGTCCAGGAGATAGCGTGCAAAAAAGTGTCTGACTAACATCAAGCTAGAATTTTGTGTATAAATAAATGTTTTGGAGCCTTTAAAGAATATGTGGTCGACTATGTTCGTTTGTGGGACATAGCTTGGCAATAAGCATTTGAAAAAAACAAACCGGTGGAGAGCGGCCATGTCCTGCCCTTATTGGTGGACAATGTGATTTTCATGATCCTGAGTAGTAACTTAGTCAATACACCAAAAATCAAGTTGATGGTAGTCCGTCACTAAATAGGAGGCCTCTTTGATTTGGAGTAATATTTGACTAACTTAACCTATAAAGTGACTAACTATCATCAACTTGATTTTTTGTCTACTAACTAATTTCGTACTCAGGATCATGAAAATCACATTGTCCACCAAAGAGAGGGCAGGACATGGCCGCTCTCCACCGGTTTGTTTTTTTTAAGTGCCTATTGCCAAGCTATGTCCCGCAAACGAACTTAGCCGACCACATACATATTCTTAAAAGGCACCAAAACATTTACTTATACACAAAATTCTAGCTTGATCAGACACTTTTTTGCACGCTATCTCCTGGACTATAAGGATTGAGGGAATGTATACAATTCATCTAAAGCAAGAATTAATAAAATAAATCAGCAAAAATGTAAATGTATTAAGTTCTTCTCGAATATATTAAATCTTCAAAATATAAAAATGGTTTATTAATTATATATTCAAGTGTAATAATTAGTACTATTTTTGGAGTTAAAAAAGGTTATATTTCTTCCTTCAACTGGAATATCTTCAGACCTTGTAGAGTTGTCATGTTTTTATAGCCAAAATAGTTCATGTTGTTAAATAAAATGGTCAATTACCAAAGGGGGTAAGGGGGAGGAAAACAACAACAAAAAAAATCAAATTAACTGTTAATTTAGAATTAAGTATAACCCGGTCAAGCATTTCTTGATCGTACGGAACACTTCAGAATAAAAAAAATAAAAAAATAAGAATCATAAATGTAAAATTTTTCTCAATAATTAAAAAAGTTAAATAATTTACCATTTTGTAAAGATATAAGTGGATTCAAAATACTATAAGCGAAGTCCAATTCTTCAGATAAAGGAACCTAGTCTCAAAATGACTAAATTCGTTTCCAAAAAAATCTCGTTCAATTCATAACATCTGGGAAACTTTTAAAATTTACATTTTTTCGGGAATGATTTATTTTAATTAAAATTTTAAAAGATAACAGCCAACTTAATTAAGTACACAAATTCAAAAAGGACAAACTGTATTAGATTTTTAATAATTCGCAAACAGTTATAGCATATTTGATTACTTAATACCTGTTGAAAATTAATAAAGATAAAGAATAAGTAGTAAAGTAGGACGATTTTATAACCTTGTCAAATTGTAACCTTTTTGTTTTGATGATAAAAAAAAATAATATGGTTGTTGTTGTTAAAATAATCTGTTTGTATATATGAATATGTGGGGTTTACAAATTTACTTTATTTAAATTTAGTTTACCAATTTTTGTCGATTTAACTGTCGGAGAAAATTGTGAATAATAATACTATTTTTAGTTCATTTTTTAATATAAATTGTGCTATTATACCTCATTCATTTAACTTATCATCACTATTTTAAGCGTAAAAACAAATTGACCCAATTCTAGCGGCCGGTAAAGAAACTATTTATTTTAACTTATCAATAAATTTTGCTTGAGTGAAATATTGATTTTATTACCTTGATGACTGATATTTGATTTTTATTTTACATATTTTTTTTTAATCAGTGGGATTAATTTACAAAACAAATGGATATGTCCAGTCATTTTAGGTTTTCTGTTCCAAAAAAATCGGAGCTACCATTCTTTCATTTTATTGCTTCATTTTGACGTTCTGAAAACATATTCAAAAGATTGTGGTAGCGTTAATAGGTATTCAAGGGCAAAGGTCAACAAATTTGGCTATTCGCGAATAGCTCGTACACCAATCTAGGTGGTTATCAAAATTAAAGATCACAAAATTTCCCACAAAAAAAAGGCTCATTCATTTTTTACGTACAATGGACGGTTTACGGAATATAGGGCGATGAAAATCTATGAATCAGTGGCGGGGCGTGGCGTGACCTATTTAACAGGGTGGGCTAACATACTTTACTTTATTTTTGGTTTCATATTCTGATTTTTTTCTATGCTATTAAATTCTTTATGTAAAATACTAATTTCAAGGTTAAGCTCTTCCTTTAAATGGGAATTAAATAAATGATTATTTACAGACTTGGAACATACGAAACATGTTTTCTTTTTAAAATGGACATTTGTAATATGTCTATTGATAAAAGTTTTGTCTGAAATTTTTTTATTGCAATGATGACATATATATTAGTTTTTCTTTTGGATGAACATGCTTTACATGTCTCGCTAAAAAATGTTTATTCACAAAGTCTTTAGGACACTGGTTGCACTACTCTAACGTCATTTTATTTTATTACTACGTTTTTATTAGCTTGCATTCTTGTTTGTTTGTTTGTTTGTTTGTCCGGTACAAATCTGGCAATCGATTTCTTACTAACTTCCCGAATAGCTAGACATTTGAAACTTTTAGCATAGCTCAGAACACGATGACAATGCATTATTTTAATACTTTTAGCCATCTTTCAGCAGAATTTAATTAGTTTTCAGCAAATTTTGCTGTGCGGAAAGTTAGTTCGGAAAAAATCCGCAAGTTATTTTATTTGTTTTGCCATATCCAATATTTACGCAATCTTCATTTTGACGGGTCTCAAATTTGTGATGGATAAACATTGAATGACAGCCAAACAGGAAATATCGATTATATTATTTATCGATTATATTATTTATATTATTTCAAATATATCGATGGCATGCTTTATATTTGGTGTTGGGGAGATCCGTTGTACAAAGATTTATCCTTTTATTTTAAGATCAGCTCACTGGATGGTTGTCATTTATGTGAAGTAAATAAATTCGGAACTATTTTTTTTCACTAACATTATATATTATATAACGACAACAATTATATTATCAACATTACATATGATTCAACAGAAAATTTAAAAACGTAGTATATAAAAAGTTCTTTTTATCTTGAAATTATTTATCTTCAAAATAGCTTAGGATTCACAAACTGAAAAAAAACATTAACACTTTTCTCTCGTGGGTAAGAAGGAAAATCAAAAGACTACGAAAATATAATTAAAAAACAACAAAAAAACAAGAAAATAACTCGTATAAAACAATTATAACCTACACACTTTTCCCTCTCATGCAAAAGGAAAGTAAAAAAAGACGAAATCGAAATACAAAAAACAATGAGAAAATAACTTGAAATCAAAAATAACGACACACTTTCCCTTCGTAAGGAAGATGGAAAGAAATAAGACTAAATTAACCCCCCAAAATAGAGAATAAATTGCAACAAAAAACCTAAAATATTTAGCAATAAAATCGAAGTCATTCAAGCAAATAAATAATAAATAATTTATTATTATGATTATTATAGCCCTCAGCCGAATCAGCCCGGCTCGACGCTTTTCGCACATACCCGCTCGTAGCCGCCAGCTCAAGGTCGCCCACAGTGGACGAGGGTAGTACATTGGTTAGCATGTTGCCGCCCGTGCAGAACCCCTTGTGCGGAAACATTCGGAGCACGTTATCATTAAAACGGTTTTTATATTCTTCAATTCGATCCGATTTTGAATATGTTTTTTAAAGCAATAAAAAAAACTTATAAATCCAACACGGAATACAAAATTTTAAAAAAATAAAAATTTTGTCTCCCTGCACATGTGCGTTAACAAAATTTGCAATTTATAAAAACTGGGAATTTCCCCCGTTATTTTAATTGCCCCATGATAAGGTATTTGCATATATTATTTTTTACAATTTTAGGACTAGCCGTTATAGGGTGGTTGAGGGGGGGGGGGTAGTATATTTTAACTCATTAATCTAATAAAGAATGCAACATTTAAAAAAGCACATATATTTGTAACCAACTCATCAGCAGCTTTTATTTGATACCCCACTCAAATTGAATAAAAATATTTGAGTTAACCACATTTTTGCAAATTTTTCATCTTCCCTATATTTTTCCATGCGTGGGCCAAAAATGTATGCCAGTATTTTAAATTTCAACTTTTTATCTTAAACAGTTTGGAAGATATGAACCAAAGAGCAACGGATGGACAAACACCTCACCCTTAGCATAAGGGTTTCATGAAAGAAAGGGTTTCATTTAATTGCCATGTGGTCCTCCCCATGGAAAATTTTAAAAAATAAACGTTTATAAACAGCATTTTAAGCAGTTTTAGACATAAACCCACACAGTAATCAGGTGGGTTTCGTGTGGAAACTTATATCATTTTAAGTAGTATTTTTTATAAACAATTTCATGATTAGCATGTCACGTGTTGTTATAATACTCTCAATAAATAAATAGCTACTTAGGTTTATACGAATAATTAAATCAAAAAAACATTCCGTCTCACTCACCCAGGGCGAGTTTCGGCACCGCGTTTCTGCACAGTACTTATTTAATACGATCCCTGCCATTAAAAAAATCCTTTGTTGTTTCAGGTTATCTATAATCTCAACAAAACAGATATTTTTTGTATTTGGAAAAAAAATACACCCGGAGAAAGGCTTAGATGCTTCCTCAGACTTAGAACGACAGGCACTTACAGTAAGCATCGAGCTACATTTATATTCTTTATTAATAAATTGCGAGCTACTCTAGGGTAATACTATGGTATCAGTTTAATACATGATGTCCTTAATCAAATTTGAAGTCACTCACTGACAAACAAAATTTTAACTAAGGATTTTAGAAAAATCTTAGTGCCGATAATTTTATTTTATTTATCAGAGAGAGGTCCCGGAACGCCGTTCCGCCTCAAATTGAGCCCTGCCTATATATATATATATATACTTTTTAAATTTATCTAACCATTTAGTCTAATTTTATTAGTTTTGTCATTTATCAATTTAGTCTAACCAGTTCTCAGGCCCAGATAATCTACCTGCATGCACTAGCTGGACTCTAATCCAAGGGCAGCCTTGGAAAAGAAACATATGTTCCCTAAAGCTTGAGACGAGGCTTTACCTTGGCCAATTGCCCCCAGCACAAGTCTAGAGAAAGAGGACTTTTTTTCTGTGACGCTAATTGTCGGAGCCAAGCTACACTATTTTAGTAACCTTTTCATCTTCACCAGCTATCACAGCAGTAGTTGATTTTTTTTGTAGGGACCTCCCTACATATAATATACAAACAAACAAATAAGTTTGAACAAAGGGTTGCAATCTATAGAAGTAGTTAAGGCTCTAGGAAGTGTTAAGGGGTGCAGGAAATTAGGAACCTCCCCTACAACTGAAGTAGGCCACTATGTTAGAAGGCTTCTTTCTCTTAAATGCTCATATTCAATCGATTTAAACCAAATAATTTAAACAAGGAATTTACAAATAAAACTAAAATTATATATTTTTAAACGATTTTTTTTATTAAAAAATAAAATATATATATATATATATATATATAATTCTTTCTCACATTAAAACGATAAGTTTATTAGAAGTAATTCTACAGTTACTTTTTATTTACATAAATAATTATATATATATATATATATATATATATATATATATATATATATATATATATATATATATATATATATATATATATGTATATTTATATATATAATGGTTATACATTTAATTTTAATTAAATTAATTAATTTCTGTTATTTGCACTAGTAATTTATAAGTGCAATAATACAATAATTATAATCATTTATATACAGTTATAAACCTGCCTTAAAGGTATTATGTGCATATTATTTTATTTTAATTTATATATATTGCTTAAATTTATTTAAAAATACAGGCTTTGAAAATTTAATTAAACACACATTCAACAGGATCATATAATCACTGGAAGCTTATGTAGCTTTTTTATCATCTTTCTAGGTTATCAGGAAAAGTGATAAAAAGTATTACAAAATTTGTAACTAACAAACAAGTGATGTTAAAAAAATTGGTTGTATTGACCAATATTTTGTGGTAAATGAACGTAATGAAAATTAAGTGAAATTAAATAAAAGTGAGTAGAAAAACTTATTCTGTTAATTGAATTTGGACATTTTAAAAAGAGGAATACAAGTTTTAAAAATAGCTAACATTCTGATGCATCAGTTTTAATTAAGTGCTGTTAACGTAAGTATGGGAAATGACAACTTGATACAAGTAGAAATTTTTGTGTAGTAAAGTGATACATACATCTACATATATGAAATAAAAGCTGTCTTTACAATGATGAGAATTTCATTTCAAACATTTTTTGTAGAACCAGAGATATTAAATATTTACTAGTTTTATATATTGTCCCAAATATTCACAATTAAGATACTTGCAAGATTAAAAAATCGGTCCAAGACAACTTAGACAAACTTTCTCATATAGTTCAAGATTACTTAGGCCAGTGTTTTACGTTCATAAGTTTTCTTAGCTTCATTTAATTATTATTATTGTACATTTCATCAACATTTATCATAAAAATAACTTCTCCTTGGTGGGGAATCGAAACTGGCCTCTCTCCATCTGCGTTTAAAACTATTTTCTCAGGAACAAGATTTTTCCCGGGAAAACGGCTTATATCCTTAGATACGTATTTAAATGGAGTTTTTTGGGGGTAGTGCCCCCAAATTTGGAGCTAAAATTCATTCCTCGATTTTGCCTCGGGGTATGATTTTTCTAAACATGTATGCAAAATTTTGTCAAAATCGGCAAAGTAGTTTAGGCTCCAGGGGTCTGCATAGACAGGGGTCTGCATTTTTAAAAAAAACACTTTTTTGGACTCAGGGGACCTCAAAAGGTGTAAATCCATCAAAATATCAAAATCGAATTTTCGTTCCATCACAATATTTACTCTTTATATGAGAAAGTAAAAAAGGTTATCCATCATACCTAAAAATAAAATTGAGGGAATATTTGCATGTAATAAACAGACTTCAAACTTCATTTTGCTGGGTATTTTAGTCTTAATAATGTAATGAATAATATATAATGTAGTCCAGATTAGTTTTATTAGGGATCTCATTTAATGGCTTGCTCTGTGTGTATCAAAAGCCCTGCACAGATATAAGTAGTTATTAAGTAAGTAATATTAAGCACTAAGTGCCGGGTGAAGGCTACTGAAGGCATTCGGGAATCATTACCCGGTTGATTGTGGTTAGTGGCTTGGCAGCATGAAATTATCTTGTTTCCGAACAGGACCTCAAAAGGTTATAAACAAAGAGAGGTTATAAAATTGGCTTTTGGTGTGGGATAGAAGTAAAGCCAGAGATTATAAATCTATAGGAGGATAATATACAAATTCTCAAGTGCATAAACTATTGTAGCCCCACCCCTGAGGGTTAAATCTGTATGCATACCCATTTTCCCTATCCTTTTTCCTTCTACCGAAATCTGATTACACATATTAATGTGATTTTTAGCTGCATCTTGCCCCAAAACATTGCACCGCACTGTTTACATAGCTAAAGGTCAATTTTCACAAAAACCAATTAAAATAGAAAAAGAGACAAAACCTGCTTCAAACTTTTAAAATTACAATGGAAATTCCGCCACAGAAGGTGATATTGTGATTACCTAACAGACTAACCGTATTCTGGATTTGGTCAAAGCAGTCGCAACCGGTCGACTACTAAATCAACCCAAGGTTTACAAACAAGGTCGGTTGTTTAGGTTGGTCTTTTAGGATATTCTAGTTACCTCTCAGTCAGCCAGGTTAGTGATTCTGAACCCACCATTAGATAGTTGTAAAGGAGGAGTAAAGTGAGCGATGAAGAATTCAGTTAGCTAGAAACCTCAACTTAACTACCTTAATTCAGACACTATCCTATTTTTTATTCCAAAACCTTCTATTATCCTAATATTCACACTATTCTTTATTGTTAAAACCACATAATTCCTAGTTATATTGAATTCATTCATAGAATATTCATTGAGTGACACCTCCATATCTGACAATTTAGATCTTGCTAAATGTCATTATTTACATCTACATATATAGAATTTCTTTCTATGTTATAATTATACCTTCAAACGCATCATTATTCTGATTAATAAATATTATGTTGTAATAATAAATATGATTTTCCTTCTACCTTCATGTAAAATGTTAAGTTCACTTGTATGTGACAATCTTGGCAGACCAAAGCACGTGTTTGTCTCACAAATTATTTTATTATTAAGTGTAACAATATAATATAGTCATTATTCCTCCAACTCCGCACAATTGACCTGCATTTTAAAGCAGGTTAAAAAAACTGTATAATAAAATAAAACAAAAACAATTTTCTTTCCTAATCCCATTTAAAAAAATATACATAAATAGTAATAATAATAACAAAACACATTTATAAAAAATAAAAGCATAAGGATGAATACTTTAAGACGTTTTATTACCTGGTGTATATTATGAACAACTCATCAATTGTAAGAACTTAAGTAATACAGTCAATGCTTAACTTTCGCAATTTCACAAGAAATTATTTGTGACCTAATTTGAACATTACCCTGCTTTTTTGCTCATAGCTATATTGAAATATTGTCATTTTTAGGTTTATTAAAATGTATTTATAGTGTTGGGGTATGGTAAACTTGACTTCTTTATTTTTTAATAAAGAATTCTTATTTTTTTTATCTTGTTTGCTATGCAGAAAGAAAACAGGACTTCATTAAAAAATTTAGTTTTGGTCTTACCATCTTGCATTAAACACCTGTTAATTTCCATTGGGTTACTTTTCAAGAATCCAGGCATTATGGCTGAACGGTCAAGAAAGTAATACAATTAATCAAAAAATTAAAGATATTAGATAAACTGGGTGAATCAGCAATATAAGTGGTGTGGAAATACAAAATTTTACTTTAGTATTTATTATTCACTCAAAATAAAATATTTTTTAAACTAATGGTGTTATTCTATGCAGTTAAGTTTACCTCATACGTGTAACCCCCTTTTCCTATACATTTAATGACTTAACATTTGCAATTTTAACATTAACACTATATTATTACAAACGTTAAGGGTTGACTGCAATTCATTATCTTTTATAGCTCAAAAATAATTATTAAATTAAAGGAGACAATGCATCAGATATGGATAAAGTAGTAATTGTTGATTTTTTATCCTGCCATGCTTAGATGCTATAATTATGTGATGATGTAATTTATTAAAATGTAAATTGTAAACAGTAAAGTAATAATTCATAATCTTTTTATCTTGTAGTGTTTAGATGCAACGATACCTGATGATGTCAATTTAGTTATAAATAACACCTCCTAATTATATTTTAAAAGGGCTTTAATTTTAAATAATGCATAGATTAAAAATATGTTTACATAGATAAGAATTTCCTTTTATTTACATTTATAAATAGCAGATAGAAAATAAATACACATTACATAATTTTTTAAAAAAAGTATAAATAGAATCGTCCAGATTGTACAATATATAATACTAAAATGAATCATGTTTTGGTTTAAGTTGGGTAAATACTAAGAGAAAAGGATAATGTATAGCTACAATAACAAGGTACTAAGATAGTGGTAAATTAACTAAATAATAATTATTGTTATTTTAATTTACTAATTTGTTTTCTGTCGACCAGATTTTAAATGTTAACTCCATTTCTTGTATTCAATTTTTGAAGTGAAACTTCTTTGGCGGCGGTAGGGGGAATTTTTTCATATAGTGACATCGTGTAACGAAGTTTGCGATTCGAGACGCGTCCAAGTGTAATATTTTTACAGATTAATTGTATTATATCTATTTAAAGACCAGCAAATCAAAACAAACATTTATTTTTATTGGAATAAATGTAGTTGCCTTAGCGTAGCAATATTTTTTTTTTTTTTTCAAATAAATTTCCCATAACCATTTCTTAATACTGAAATAATAAATTATTCAAAAAATGAAAGAGAGCAATGCATTCTAGAACTTAAGTTTCACTTCTAATGCGTGAGAGCCTCACACATATTTTTTTTATATTATATGTTATACAATCTGTTACATTCTAGTAATATTATACAAGTTCATATATATATATATATATATATATATATATATATATATATATATATATATATATATATATATATATATATATATATATATATATATATATATATATATAAACAGTATGTCCCAGGATCGACTTGAGGATATGTGAAATGACCAAAAAAAATTATTTTTCGACAGAAAGTTATTCTTGATCATCCCTCCTGCAAGTCTTCAAATGAAGATGTATTGTTAATGTTATATCGAATGTATCTGGTTTGAGATGGCTATAGTAGAGAGGAGAACTCTGATAATGTATGAGATTCGGTGTGACAATGGAACCACTGTGGTTTCTACTATTTTATTAACATATAAATAATAAACCTTAGATTTATTGACACCTTCAATATATGTATAAATCGATTTTTAAAAAAGATGGATAAGGTAGGTGTAGAAAAAACAGTAATTACATTTTGGTAGGAAACGTTTCGACCCTAAGTAAGGTCATCCTCAGTCCATTTTAATGACTAAAAAATACATAAAAACAAAACAATCCATCAATCAATTACAAATTCTTTAAAAATTGTTAACAATGAGGAAGCTGGTCTATTACAGTCATCCTGTATCACAGGTTCAATCTTATCTCTAATAATACAGTTTTTTAAAAACATCGTATTACTTACATTTAAAGTTAACTTTTTAAGGCCATTTAATTTTTAAATTTGATTTTATACAATGAAGGTTCTCGATTAAAAATTACATCTTTCCAACATATAGTCATTCATTGTTAATGGTTTTATTTGAATTTAATTCCCCACTTTATATTTAAAATGGTTTATATGTTTTGTCTTATATGTACAGATTTAAAATCACTTTACATGTTTCATTTTTTAAAAATTTAAATTTTATTTAATTAATGTTTTTTGAAGTTAATCAAAAAGTATCTTATTCACGTAACGTAATTAATTTAATTATGACTCAATTTGACGCTCTCTATTAGAGGAAGTTTTTTTGGGAAGACTACTCAATGTAAGTAATACGATGTTTTTAAAAAACTGTATTATTAGAGATAAGATTGAACCTGTGATACAGGATGACTGTAATAGACCAGCTTCCTCATTGTTAACAATTTTTAAAGAATTTGTAATTGATTGATGGATTGTTTTGTTTTTATGTATTTTTTAGTCATTAAAATGGACTGAGGATGACCTTACTTAGGGTCGAAACGTTTCCTACCAAAATTTAATTACTGTTTTTTCTACACCTACCTTATCCATCTTTTTTAAATATCGATTTATTTTATTAACATGTTAACGATCCTCACAACAGCCAATTAGAAGGTATGTGTTAAAAATTGTAACTGAGTATTTTTACAATTTTTGGTGTTTGATGTCTTAATAAAATTATTATTTTTGTAGGCTTAAAAATGGCAGGTAATGCCGAAACGTTGCTACTCAATATACAAATCTGAGTACGATTTTGTATTACCCTAAAAGGATCCACAACTGACACAAAGTATTAAAAATGTTATTCCATGTAAACGCTTGAAATAGCGATTTTTTAAAATCGCACAAGAGGGAACTGGGCTAAATTTTAATTTTATGAAAAAAAATCATTCTTTATAAAAAAATTTAATAAGAAAGAAAATACAAAAAATTATCATTTTTACTTTATTCCCCCCCCCCCCCCCCCCCCCTGCTTACCTCACTTTTAAATAAAACAAAATAATATTTATTGTAAATAAAGAGATTGTAAACAGACAACACAATAATACAAAAATAATACTAATTACAAAATAATAATTTAACAGCTGGCAACACTGCGTTTTGTATAATGTTATTTATTTATTTACTTTTAACTTTTTATTATGATTATCATTTTTATAATACTTTTGATTTTTTTATTATTATTTTGTAATAATAACATTATTACAAAAATTTTATGTTAGTAATGGTTTATAGAAATTAATATTAATTAACTTAATCAATGACAACACAATTTACTTAACACAATCTTCAAAATCAACCATTTATGTCATAATTTGTTAGAAGTTAATTAGCTCAGGAGTTTTAAATCTAGTCCTTGCTTTGTTTGTTGTTTTTATCACTTGTTCATTGTTAATCATTAATTATTTATTTTTACTACTATATTTATTCATTGATTTGTGTTATTTATTGTAAATTTTTTGATTTGTTAATTAGTTTATCTATTTATTATATACATATAATGTACTTTATATTCTATTATTGTATTGTTAGAGTGCCTCTCTCGTGGTGTGCACACACTGTAGAGGACTCTCATTAATAATGAAAAAAAAAAAAAAAAAAAACGATACCTCATTGTTTTTAAATTGGGATGGTTTTTTTAAAATTAATTTGAGGTGTAAGCCTGGAGGGGGAGGGGGGAGGTGACATAAAAATAATACTTTTTTTGTATTTTCTTTGTTATTTAGTAAATAATAATTTTTTTTTTATAAAGAATGACTTTTTTTCATAAAATTAAAACAGGTCACACAGAACAACATTTTTAATGCGATAAATCTTCATTTGAAGACATGCAGGAGGGACAATCAAGAATCTTTTTCTCAGAAATGAATTTATTTGTTCATTTCACGTATTGTCAAATCGATCCTGGGACATACTGTGTATATATACATATATATATAAATATATATATATATACAGGGTGTCCCAACTTAAGTCTGCCAAAAAGAAGGGGCATATAGGGGACCCTAAAAGGAGTCAAAAATGTTATATTAACCTATGTCCTTTCGGGCTTCGTTTTCTGACTAGCGCCATTTTTAAAAATTTTGGGCTAAGCTTATTTTTTTACACTTAAACCAGTGTATCTCGAGAACAAAGTGGGATAGCTCATTATTTTAGGTATCGTTGGAAACCTAAAAACATTTGCTAAAGGAAATGTTATTACCAATTTTCATTTATTTTTATTCCTTCTACTTCAAATTTAGCTCAAAATGTCTTTTTTTTGTAAAATCAAAAAAATAAAGAAATCTTTGGCGGCCCATAGTGCTTAAACTAGTTAGTTCTTGAATTGTCCAGGCAATGGAAAAACTTCTTCATTTAATAACCTTTTCATGGATACCCATAATATTGTATGTTAAATAGGACATTTTTTACTTTACAGGCACATTTATTGAAAAAAACTAATGTAAATATGAGAAAAAAATACTTTTTATTTAATATCTCTTCTTTTGAACGGTATAATCATTTGACTCGACTTAATCTTAATCACTTTCAAAGTAAATGTGTGATAAAATAACTATTGTTGACTACTTCTAGTAGCCTGGAGTATGACCAATAACAGGAGGGGGGGGGGGGGGGGGGGGGCACCTCTCCCTCTTGTAAATAAGTATACAAAATTAATAATTAAGGCTGAAAACTGCTTTTTTTTTACTTTAAATCAAATTATAATTATCATTAACTACGGGAGACAGAGAAAAATAGACCCCAGCATCGGGACTTGAACCATGGGCCTCCTTTTTTTTATTTTATAAAAGAAAAAACAAACATTTTAGCAGAAAATTTAAATAAGGATTAACAAAAGGTAACAATAAGAAACAACATTAACAATAACAACAACATTTAAATACCAACTACTTTGAGATTATGATTAAGTCGAGTCAAATGATTATACCGTTCAAAAGAGGGAGATTGAAGAAAAAGTAATTTTTTCTCACATTTATATTAGTTTTTTTCAACAAATGTGCTTATAGCATAAAAAATTTCCTATTTAACATACGGTATAATCATTTGACTCGACTTAATCATAATCACTTTCAAAGTAAATTGGTATTTCAAAATAGTTAGTATTTAAATGTTGTTGTTATTGTTAATGGGGTTTTTTTTTATTATTACCTTTTGTTAATCCTTATTTAAATTTTCCGCTAAAATGTTTGTTTTTTCATTTATAAAATAAAATTATTTGTTAAAAATGTAGTTATTATTTTTGTTGTTATGTATTTAAAAAAATTAAAATTCTGCTCCTCCAAACTATCTTTATTAAATAAAATAAAATAAAATAAAATGAAAAGCAGTTTTCAGCTTTAATTTTAGGTTACATGCTTTTGTATACTTATTTACAAAAGGGAGAGGTGCCCCCCCCCCCTTCTGTTATTGGTCATACTCCAGGCTACTAGAAGTAGTCAACAATAGTTATTTCATCACTAATTTACTTTGAAAGTGATTAAGATTAAGTCGAGTCAAATGATTATACCGTTCAAAAGAAGAGATATTAAATAAAAAGTATTTTTTTCTCATATTTACATTAGTTTTTTTCAATAAATGTGCCTGTAACGTAAAAAATGTCCTATTTAACATACAATATTATGGGTATCCATGAAAAGGTTATTAAATGAAGAAGTTTTTCCATTGCCTGGACAATTCAAGAACTAACTAGTTTAAGCACTATGGGCCGTCAAAGATTTCTTTATTTTTTTGATTTTACAAAAAAAAGACATTTTGAGCTAAATTTGAAGTAGAAGGAATAAAAATAAATGAAAATTGGTAATAACATTTCCTTTAGCAAATGTTTTTAGGTTTCCAACGATACCTAAAATAATGAGCTATCCCACTTTGTTCTCGAGATACACTGGTTTAAGTGTAAAAAAATAAGCTTAGCCCAAAATTTTTAAAAATGGCGCTAGTCAGAAAACGAAGCCCGAAAGGACATAGGTTAATATAACATTTTTGACTCCTTTTAGGGTCCCCTATATGCCCCTTCTTTTTGGCAGACTTAAGTTGGGACACCCTGTATATATATAAAAGCATTTAAAAAAATTTAAATAATTTCTTCTATAATGTCCAAATATATAGTTATAGCATTGTTCATTTTTTAAGTTTATTTTACATGTAAAGTTATTTCCCTCAACAATTTGCTTTATATAAAATAATATTTAAGCTATAATACACAAAAAATATATAAAGAAGAAAAATATGCTTATATATAATACATAGTTCTAACATTAAATGTATTTAACAGTAAGGTAATAAAAAGAAGCTATACAACATAAATAATAATAAATTATATTACAAATAAAATCTATTAAATAAAAAGTGAAACAGTAAATTACATATAACAAGATTAACCCTTTAGAACTCCCTAAGGTTTTGAGTGCTCAAATTTGTCTTTTAAACTTGTATAGTGTGTTGTTTGCATCCCATCCAATCATCTACCTTCTCAACTAACATTCTCTATACATGCACTCAGTTATAACTTATTGTTAACTTATTTTATCAATTCAGTATTCAAGGGTGTAGTGTCTGAGAGCTGCTCCTTTTTTAAAATTTGGTTTAATCTAGCCACTTGGTGTATAGTTAATGTCTTGACTGTTAGTCTACCTTCTCTACTAATACATTCTGTACATGTAAGGTGGCTTATCACTTCAGTGCTTAATAGCTTGCTAGGCATAGTGCAGCATTCAGACCCCTGTAAGTCCAAGAAAATTAGTCTAAATACAGACTTAAATTGTAATGTAAAAGATTAAACAAAATAAAGTAATAAAATTAGCTCATTTTATTCTAGGTAATTAATTGAAAAAATAAATATGAAATAAAATGCTTATAAGTCAAAATAATAGTAATAATAATAATAATAAATATATAGCTTTTTTTAAGAACATATTTACTATAGACTAGTTGTCTTACCAAATCACATACACAAATTAAATAGGATATTTTTTTTTAAATGTTCAGTGAGTAAGGGTAACACTGGTTTCAGCTTCTGTTATCATTAAACAACTGTGTTGGGAAACATAAAGTTATTAAGATACTTAACTAGATAAAAGCTGTATCATGTTGCTGTGTTTTAAAAGATATAGTAATAATTAAGATACATGTTCTAATAAATCAAACCAGATAAAAAGCTGGTATCAGGTTGACAAGTTTTAAAAGATAAAATTGTTAAGTTACCCGCCAAATAAATCTAACCAGTCTGAATTTTGGTATAGGAAGCTACCCAGCTACCTATACAACTCCTGAATTCCTTAATACCACTCTTAAAACAAATGAAGAGCTTTATTTATCAGGTAGCTTTTTTTAACTAAATTTTTTAAAAAAACACATTAAACAAATGTTCACCCTTACCATCACCTCCAAAGAAAATTGAAAAAAAAAAAAAATAAAAAAAAAAAAAAAAAAATACAGTACATAGAAAATATTTTTTTTGGTATTTTTTTCTTTATGTTAATGCAATAAAAGAGATTTTATTATTTTTTCACGGGTCAATGAGAAGAGTAGTAGATTGGACAGGAGAGTTAGTCTTGCTAGTTGTTGGTTGTTGGGCGGAACTACTCGGCTGGGGTACAAGGGGAGTCGTTGATTTACTAGAAGCTATTAGCGGTGCCATCGGTATCACAATGTCCGGTGAAGGGTGGTGCTTTTTAGAACTTTTGCTGGAGCTTTTGCTACTTCCTCCATCGTTCTTGTTCAATCGTTCGCTCAAAGCTTTCAAAGCCATTTGTCTAAAATAAAATAAAATTCTGTTATAGTAATATGTACATTATGTGGTCCATTCATCTCAAGCATTTACCGACTACTTGCAGAATTAGCTATTGATACTAACATTGATAAATGAATTAGCTATTGATACTAACATTGATGGTTTCTTATCTTCCCCTTCAATAATACTTAGGTAATTTTCATTTAAATTGGGCATTTGCTGTCCCACTACTTCTAATGTAACCTGTTATGTCTCAAGGGAATAAGGGAGGAATCGTTTGTGGAATGTAATACTATACCATTCCTATTACACAAGCTACATAATATTTTTAATAGACAGTATAAGGTAGACAGTTTTACTTTGGTCCAGGACCATACTGTCCCCAGTTAGGCTTCAAATTTTACAAAATTAAACTTCAGGGAAAAACATCAGGGGTTTCAAGTTAGAAGTCCTATGAATATAATATATTAATTCATGAAGACAAGTTAAAATAGTCACCCAATTAATGTGGCACATATCTTCCTCATCCACATGTTCATCTTATCGTTTACTTTTGTTTTACTTTTACGACCCATTATTATATACTTTATGTTTTTCTTCCTTTTATATTTTTTACTTGTTACAAACCATGGTGTAAATAAATCTATGTTTATGCGCTTGTAGAAGAGTAACCGATGGGTGCAGAAAGTTGTACATTATATTATGTGACAAACAATGGGCTAATTATGACCTACTATCCAATTTTTATTAAAATCAGAAAAGTACTTTTTCAAGATGTTTTGGTTTCCAAAATTGTTAAACGAAAGACAGACATGGAACCAAAAATGTTTCCTGATGTATGTCTGAAGCAAATCATTTTTCTCTTAGAATTTTTTAAATTGGATGCATAAAAATGTTTGTTCTTCAGAACGATCACACAGCTTCTGTTACCATCGACAAGCACGGAAGCAAATATTGCATATTAGTATCTGTCTATGGTGTTTTTTTATATGAAGTCCAGAGGTGGAGGGGTAAAAAGATTTAGGAAAGTTGTAAATTTGGCAGATGTAAATCTGTTTTTACTGGCATATTCTTACTCAGAATTTAAAGAGCAAGGATAATAATAATTAAATTAAGAAAATTTCATAATTATTTTTAATTTGTACTTAATATTACCGTCTTCGCTCCATGTCGTGAGGATCTGTTGGAAGGGAAACTGAAAGTGGACTGGGTGCCGCGGCTAAATCAAATCTCCTAACTGCCCTCGGACACAGACCAATCTTAACTAGGCCTGAAACAATTACAAAAACATATTAATTACTGTAATAATACTCTGTAGTGTAACAGCCATTGGAAGGCTTAAGCCTGCCAAAGGTGTTATACAACTGTAATATGTAACAGATGATGTAAAATGATCTTATTCAATTGTTTAAGCATGTTAATGGTATATCATTGATAACAATTGTAGTTCAAGCCACTTTTCGAAGCCCACTCTACTCCTTCGTAAAACTTATTTGTAATAATATAAAAAACTAAATCAATAGAAATAAAATTTAGTAATTATAAAGACAATTGATCAAGTTTACCTGAATGGATTGAGTTGCAGATAACAGATATTCCAGGCTGGATCACATTGGGAAAGAAGCTGGAGGAATAAAAAATTATATATATAAATAAATATACACATAAAATATCCTCAAATATTAAGGCACATGCAAAATGTATACGGAATTGTAAATATTGGATTTATAATGCATAGCGTCAGTCTGTCCAAAAGCTATGTGTACTGCCGCAGCAGGCTGAACAAGTATCTCATTATTATTTATTCATTTGGCTCTCTAAACATTAATATCTGTGAATAGCAAGATGAAGGATTCACCCACTTTAGTATCTGGTCAGTGTTAAACATGTCTCTAAAAACCAAATACATGGGTGTCCAGATAATAGTTTTTAGATGAATGTGTGTTGTGGTGTCTAAGCACTTAAATATTACAAACACTAATAATAATCTTAGCTGTATTCCCAGAGAGGTGATAAAGTACAACACACTAATGATCACATCCTTAGATGTAAAAAGTGAAAGATCAGCATAAACAATTCTAGTTGATTTGTAGTCCTTTCTAATCTGTGTTTTGCCCCCAAGTTAATTGACATTTAATGAGGCCCAAAAAGTTAGGTTTTCCCAAAATTTTTACCTGTTACTTTTTGCTCATATCATATTCTTGTACAACTTGAGAGAGTTCTTGTTTTAGTTTTCTTTCTTACCGGTTTATAGTTTAACAATTAATTCCAGAACCAGCAACTATTTGATAGGTAAGCTCTTCTATTTGATTATTAAATGTTCAGGGCTAAATTAATGGTTTCTAACAAGATTTTTATAAACACTCATAAGGAATAAAACCGACAAGAATTGAAATTTATATGTATTTGTCATGCAGATAAACAGTAACAGTAGAGTCACTTTAGTAGTAGTCACAAAGACGTTACTCCACTAAAAGTAACTTTATTGATGAAAAAAAGGCGGCTTTCAGCTACTAATTCTTAAATCAAATAGGGGTAGAGGGAATTGCAAAACCTTCGTTTCAAAATATGACAAACATTAAATATGGCAGGTGGAGGTTCCACTCTTGGAAGCATAGTTTAGAGTGTTTTGCCTCCAGACACTTAACTAACTCTGTAGGGAACAGCCTGTGGAGGGCCTAGGCCTGCCAAAGGGCTTATACAAGCGTATAATGTAATAGATGTTACAGGGTTAGTGTGTCTCTCTATCAGCTGTTCAAACTTATAATTGGCATGCACAACCAGTTAGCCACCACAATGTAAGCACCTACCCATTTAAATGATGATTCTGGATAAAAACCGAGCAAAGGTGCTCGGGACAAGAAGCTCACACTCTCCTATCTAAGCTACCGATTCCCCCCATTAGTAAGTTTTGCCTCTGCAAAACATGCTAAATCAAAACTTATAACTGATAAAATTAGTTTAATTTTCAATCATAACCCACTTGTAGAAACAAATTCTGTCTTTAAAGTTTAAGCCACTTTTCTATTCACTATATACTGCCTCGATGGGCTAGGAATAGTGCTTTTCTGGCTTTGATAGACAGGTAAGGTTGACACTGCATTCCTTGAAGTGGTGGGACATCAAATGCCCAATTTAAATGAGAATTACCCATATATGCGTGGAATCTGACAAACAGTACATATTAACTAAAAATATAAGTAAAGCAGTTATATTACCTAGAAAATGTGAAGCTATCTGCCATATCGCCTCTTGTACCGTTAGTATGTCTCTGATAGAACCTTAAGTATGTCCAACTAACAAGAACTCCGGAAATAAACATAGTTGGATTTGTACCTTCCAATAATCCGCATACATAAAGTACAATAGATAGAACAACAATCGTTAATGGTATATTTCTATTTGTCATTTTGCCTAACGGTGTTTTAACGATAATATGATCCGGCATTATCTGTTTAACGGCAACTGAAAGTCCTGCAATATAACCCGCTAAACCATGAATATGCACGTCGAATAAAACTTGGGTATCGAATGTACAAGCATATAATACATAGTAGAATAATGTACTTAGAAATGCAACGCCTAAATTAACAATCATGAAATAAAGTGACATTTCCAACTGTCCCCATAAGGGTTCTATTAGTTTCCCGCATAAACCTACCGTTATCAGATCAACGCAAACTTCCCAGAAATGAATTTCTAAAAAGCAATATGTGAAGGCGGTCCATATCCAAAAAGCAGGTGGCAACAGATAACCGGGAGTTACGCTTAATAATCTTATAGCTTCGTTGCTATAAGAAGTAAAATACATAAAAAATACGACGATGCAGACACTTTTAACAAGCGGACTTGTGTTTCCTAATAAAGCTGAAAATTGTTGTCCGAAATACGACAGATTCTTTGACAATGTTTTAAATATAGCCATGATTGTTCTTTTCTGTATAAATTTCACTTAAGGATATAATAAATTTTTCGAAATAGATCACATAAAAGAAAAATATTCGTACGATTGAACCAACAAAATATAACATAAATTTAAACAAAAGTCCAGTAATTTTGAATAAAAAACAAATAATTTAAAAAAAAACAAAAAAATCCAAATCCACAACAGTAAAAATAAATTTTAATTAATAATTCGCAATTCCCTCACGGAGGAAAATAAGATCCGAAAATAAACAAACTTATCAATTTTTTCTTTTCTGACTATTTTACTGAAAATTTTCCCTAATTTCCTTTTTCCAAATCACATAGATAGAACTATTCTTTTCAAATCATTATATAGAAAATATGTTCAGTATTTAATTTAAAACATGAAATCGAAAATTACGGTTGTTTTTTATTATATTTTTTCTCCTTATTTTCTCACATGATTACAACTTTAAGTGTAAAATAAAGTACGCGATAACATAAAAATAGTATGAAGGTGAAATCAGTGTTGTATCTTTTTGTTTTGTTTTCTTCCATAAAGAAATTAAATAGATAGTTCTACTCAGTAGAAGTGCAAAAGGAGGTTTTTAATTATAAATCTTTATTTAGAATTTACTAATTTTACTTTAAAAAAAAAATGAATTATGAGATTATTTTAATAAATATTATCATACATTTCATTTAAAGTTCAAAAGATTATTTGAATAATATAAATATCAAAAATAAATATATGTAGTAGTAGTATATACTATTTGCACTGAGTAGAAAATATCAAATACATAATATTTGAGTTGAATAATTTTCTATTTTTTCTATTATAAAAGTCTCTGAAAGATAACATCATAAAAAGACTAAAATACTTGTACATTTTCGTAAAATTTTAGTTAATTGAGTGTAGAGTCATAAATTGTGTCAATTTTTCAAAGAAAGAATGATCTATAGTTCTATTCCAATTATCATATCTATAGCAATAGTGTATTCACATTTAAAATGATAGAAATACATATTAATTATTAATAATATATAACAAATATTTTTTTTTCTAAATTATAATAGTCCAGTAGCCAGGTAGATTTACCTGGAAAGTATTTTGAACTTAATGGAATTTATACAGGTAACTCAGAGGTCCTCTGGGATGCCAATGCTGAGTTTTCGACCTCGTGGCCCTTGTGCTAACTTGGGGAGGGGGGAAAAACCCCAATTTGTTCGTCAATTTTTTGGTTTTTCGCCTCTAGCTCGAAAACTACGCGTCAATCAAAAAAACTTTACCAGTACAATGTTAAAGAACATCAAATTTCCTATAAAAAACACTGGTCATACGACTATTTTGACCCATTAGGTACTGAGATACAGCATTGTGAAAAATGCCAAATTTTAAAAAATGTTGATTTTAGCGGAAAAAGCGTGTTTTTGGGCTTATAAAACAGATTATCATCATAAATTGAGTATTCAACATTTCTATGTATACTATAATAATATGTAATCCCCTGTAAACCCCTCCCCCCTCACTGCTCTTCCCCCCCCCCTGAAACAAATTTGATGACGAATAATGTGCGTGACTTATTGATTACGTAGGTAAAGAAGTTCTATCCTTCCGTTAATTTTTGACTTTTTATCTTTTAATAAAATAAAAATATCAATAGTCCAGGAAATGAAGCACTTTGGCTCGCAATTCTTTCGTCATACATCGATTCTCTTGAAAATTTGACAGTAGGTAGAGAATAGTCCAAGCATCAAAATCTATATCATCTATATCATCATTGCTATTACCCAGGGGGTGGTTGCCACCCCATCTCGGGGGTTGAATTTTTTTATTTTTTATTTTAACCACAGGAATCGATGGAAAAGCTAATTCTAAGTCAAAAATGATCTATACATTTTTTTTGTTAAATTAATATTTTTCGAGTTATTCGCGATTGAAAGTAAAAGTTGTTCGACCTTTTTGATCGGTTTTTCGCGAATAACTCGAAGAATCTGCATTTTATCAAACAAACTGTAAGAACAAAATTGTAGCCTATAAAAAAAGAAAGGAAATCCTAATTTTATAAATCATGTGCGACAAATACGGACCGACCTACGGCTTGTTAATTGTTGGCTTTTGTTTGTCAAATGCTAAATTTTAGAGATTCAGAGGCAAATAGCGATAAAACTGTGCATTTTACGAGGAAAACTTATAGATGTTTTTTTAAAGTAGACAAAAAGAGCTTTCATTTTTAAAAAAATAGAAGTCGATAGCATCAAAATTAAGTGAGTTACGGTGAAAATAAAGTTAGTCCCTATATTTTTCTACGAAAAAATTAGTGAAAACAACCCCCTAATTCAAATTGATCGTCGCTCTACGGTTTTGCGTGGATCACATGGGACACATGAGAACAGCTTAACTCCAACTTTTCGGGAATATCCAGACGGCGGAAGTATGGGGTACGGGGTACAAAAGTCAAAATAGTATAAATCCTATATGATGAATGTCGTTGGATAGCTTTTTAAGAGAGCAGTAATTGTTGTTATAAACACTTGTCATATTTTCATTTGAGAGGGGGATAAAATGGAAAACAGGAATAAATGGTGTTAGCTAAAAATTATAAATATTATTATTTTTGATCCGATATGAATGAAAATTGGTATACATGCTTTATTTGATGTCAAAAAGAAGAATATGAAATCATTTGTGTGCATTTAGTACTTTGGGTACAAATCGTTGTAAGGGGTGGCATTTAAGGGTTAAAAAATTGTAAAATAATGAAATTGGTAACATTTTAAGCAACAACATTCTTAAATTAAGTTGATATGATAAATTAATCATTTATTTAAGGATAAATATTTTTTTGTACATTAAGGCCTAACAAGGGTTGATTTTGAAGGGTTGAAATATTTTGAAATTGTGTTCGAAAGTATAAAACAATCATTATTCAACTAATCCAAACGAAATTTCACTCACCTTAAGCTTTAAAATATTACTTTATAAGTTTTGATAATTGGGGGTAGTTTTCACCCCTAAAAAATAAACAGTGCCCATCGGCATAATATAGATTTTGAAGTACTGTGTGGGCACCGGGTGCGAAAATTCCGCCGAGCCAAACGTTGGTTCTGGGGGGGGGGGGGGGGGGGGGGAAGGGCAGTGAGGGGGGAGGGGGTTACATATTATTATGGTATACATAAAAATGTTGAATACTCAATTTATGATGATAAATCTATTTTATAAGCCCAAAAACACGCTTTTTCCGCTAAAATCAACATTTTTTAAAATTTGGCATTTTTCACAATGCTGTATCTCAGTACCTAATGGGTCAAAATAGTCGTATGACCAGTGATTTTTATAGGAAATTTGATGTTCTTTAACATTGTACTGGTAAAGTTTTTTTGATCGAAGCGTAGTTTTCGAGCTAGAGGCGAAAAACCAAAAAATTGACGAACAAATAGGGGTTTTTCCCCCCTCCCCAAGTTAGCACAAGGGCCACGAGGTCGAAAACTCAGCATTTGCATCCCAGAGGACCTCTGAGTTACCTGTAAAAATTCCATTAAGTTCAAAATACTTTCCACCTCGACCTGGTTTTTTCGACCTGGCTCCTGGACTATAAATATTATAGTCCACAGGCCACCATAAGAAGTGAGTCGCTGATTGATAAAGTTTTCTTACCTTATGGAATCGCTTATTTATGCCTTGTCCACCGATGAATTGGGTATATGGCAACTGGGGGCTGGGCCATTTCTTTTTTGTTGACATGCCAAACTTGCCCTTCTGCGGGAACACTGAAAAGAGATAGATAAAGTTTTGATTTTCACAGGATCGTTTAATTAAATTATTTCAAAAACAGTGGTAAAGGTGGCCACCGATACGAGTGGGCCGTTTTCTTTTCAACGTCCTCGCAAAGCGATATGTTTGGGGCGGTGGCCACCCCAAACGGCCCACTCTTATCGGTGGCCACGTGTACCACTGTTTTTGAAATAATTTAATTAAACGATCCTGTGAAAATCAAAACTTTATCTATCTCCTTTCAATGTTCCCTCAGAAGGGCAAGTGTGGCATGTCAACAAAAAAGAAATGGCCCAGCCCCCAGTTGCCATATACCCAATTCATCGGTGGACACGGCATAAATAAGCGATTCCATAAGGTTAGAAAACTTTATCAATCAGCGACTCACTTCTTATGGTGGCCTGTGGACTATTAGTAATTTTTAGTTTTTTAAATTATATTGTAAATAGATAGAAAATGAAGAATAATGTCCTACATATTAATTTTCCACGAAGAAAATTGAACAACAGCAACGAACCAAATGACCCCTTCAAATAAACGATGAAAATTCGTTAAATAAAATCCGTTTTTTTGTATAAATAAGTTGTCATTTTAAAAATGGTTCACCTTTAAATTCTAAAAATGAATGAAATCTACCAATGTTATGTTTTTTCATTAAATAAAAAGCAGACGAAAGAAAGATTAAATGTAAATTTAAATATTCATTTGTTTAATATGTGAAATAAAATTGTTTTTGTCCTTGTATTTTCTTTTTCTCTTATCAACAAAAACTTTATCCGATTATTTTTTCTTATCATTTTTTATTTTACGCTTTAGTTTATTTTC
The DNA here is from genome assembly GCA_951217055.1 of Gerris lacustris. Taxonomy (NCBI): domain Eukaryota; kingdom Metazoa; phylum Arthropoda; class Insecta; order Hemiptera; family Gerridae; genus Gerris; species Gerris lacustris. The sequence continues at coordinate 44,985,871 of OX578277.1, read as the reverse complement.
GTTTGGTATGGAATTGAAAGAAAAACAAACTATATTTGTAAATCGTATCTGATTAAAGTGTGAAATTTTAAAAGTTTTTTGTTTTATCGTTTAGAATATATCTTTCGGAAGTAGAAAAGATAATGGTTTTAAATCGAATATTTATTATCAATTGAGGACAGTTGAGACTTCACTGGCAGATAGTTCTCGCTTGTGAACGTATTATCTTGGATCTAGGACGAAGGCGAATTAAACCAGAGATAAATCTTCATTTTACATTTTCTTAGTGAGTTATTTTGATTATATTCAGTCTATTTTTCAACTAACTATTGTCTTCAATATCTTGTATGTATATTTTCCCCTTTTGTTTTATATTTAATAATATAAATGAATAGGATTATTGCTTTTGACTATGTATATAAATTATTGGTTTTTTTTTCTACAATTATTATTATTTTGATTGTTTCACAAAAGTTTATGTTAGCATTTAGCATTATATACATTTTCATATTGCTTATGATTTATATATTTTGCTCAATAGAATAAAGTCGTCTATATTAGCAATATTGAAAGCTGTCTGTGTGAAGCTTATTAACTCTCTTAACTTGTACACTGACTCTCTCTCTTTGACACTTGTTTCTCTTCTCGCTGGTACTGAAGATGACTATTTGAGAGTCAGATTTAAATCTCTGTTTCAACTTCTGCACTAACTCTTTCTTACACATCTATCTCATCTGACCTCGATCCCTCTTCAAGTTAAAATTCTGCTTTGACTATTTACTATTAGCTTACTTTTGGCTGTGGGACTTTCTAATTCTAGTAGTTCTACCCCTGTAATTATTTTTTGTAGATTAACACTTATTATGTGCCCTAATTCAGATTTAAACCTCTGACATCTCCTTCACTGACTCTTTCTCTTTAGGGTCATTTCAAAATTTCGGTTCAATTCGTGTCATAGGATCTTAAAAAGAAAAGTGTTTATCATAATGTTTGAATTTTTTTAAAAATAATACCTAAGACCATAAGGCAACACATCCACTAAATTTTTGACTGGCTGAGGTCCACTTCTAGGGAATTATAAATATACATATATGTTATTCTTTCACTCCCTAGCCTGTTACAAGCATGGGGTGGTCAAGTTTACCTAATTTTTTTTGCATATCTAGGTACCAAAATTGAATTAACCAATACGAGAAGTTGTGAGAGTTCACCTGTATTTTCCATAAAGTAATCCAAAAGGATTAATTGCTGCTTATTAGCTTACTAAAAAAACACATTTTATATGTGTCACAAGGTTTCTACCTCACTCCCTAGAACTTTTTAAAAATGACTCCCTAACTTGTACAGATGGAATATTTTCTGCTCTAGCTTCATAAAGAGGCAACAATAATTCTTCATGCTTGGTAGGATTAGATTTTATCAGGTTACAATCCAGGGCTTCTTATCTCTTATGGTGGTTTAGTACTGACTGTTAACGAGTATTTTTATTCACCCTCACTCCCTACAACATTATAATTCAATTAAGTTATTTTTAAGTATTGCTTTTAATTTATAGTATAGTTTTTAAAATACAGTCTTGTGTTTAAGCTGGATCAACCTTGAGACATCCCTGTTTACATCTATCTCATTGGGCCCTAAAACCACACTCCCGAGCCTCTCACTACCTAGTCTGATAGACAAATTCCACTCACCTCCCTAGGTGAGTGGAATTTGATTGTAATCCCTAGTGAGAATTACAACTAGGAAGTGAGAATCTTGATGAAACAATCATATTTTATTTTTATCATAAATATTTTTACTTTATTTAAGTTGATTTTACTTCAAGTCGTGACCACTCCTTTACAAAGATTCCTATCGATTTTGGTAATCGAATGATTAGATTTAATTCAATTAGGAATAATTGATTATAAAAATAATTTGGCCATCCCTAGTCCTAGCGTAATAAATCTCAAACTTACTTATTGCTTTTTTGTTCAGGAATGCTTAACCTGTGTAAATCTAATTACATTTGTCGGTTTTTATTCCTTCTCCATTAAAGGCTCAGTCAAACAGGAAACAGACTGTCCATTTTGACCGAGCATCTGCAGTCCATTGAAAATTGGGGTGAAAGTCATTTTAAACTACATTATATTAATATTTTTATATTCAATTGAATCTGTTAATATATATTTTAGGGGAGAGTGATGTTCCTTGGGCCATTTTTTATATAAACCATGAAAACTTTATATAATTTCTACAGGTGTCTTCAGGGGTAAGTGATGTTAAATTCTTTAAAAAAAGGTGATATTTCATCCCTTGTTTGGGATATTCTCAAACCTTATTGAGTTGCCTGCTGTTCCTCTCATAATTAAAAGTTAAATGTTAATAGTTACTACTTCTTAATTGTAAGTAAAGTTGTCAAAATATAAGTAATATAGTAAACCTAGGAACAGCCTGAAGCTGAGTCCTCAAGCTCTAGCAACTGACTGTCAGTATATAAAGGGGACAGTAAAAAAGAGAAGGAAAAACTAATGAAAACTTCAGTTTTAAATGCAAAAAATGTGTAAAAAAAAGTATAATAAAAAAGTATCCTTGATGTTACAAAATGGTCCATTGTACACACACAATTGTTATATACCTAAGTTTTGGCGTTGAGACTTTCACCGCTATAATTTTTATTTACTAGGAAGAGCATGTTGATTAGAGAGCTTGATTGATATAATATTAAACCGGCTCAAGGTACACCATGGTCTGTGTACAACACTCCCCTACCTATTGTTGATATATACATCACTCGTGCTCCCAGTGCTTTTTTAACCTCTAATTAATTAAAGGATCAAGTGATGTTTCCTGTGCTTTACGCATCAATTAATGTATCTGTTGATTCGCCAGTCATGTTCTTACATGTATGCGAACCCTGTGGAAAATATAGCTCATGTATCTGCTAATTAGTCCGCCACAGTAGGCCGCCTTCTGTTTGACTGAGCCTTAAATATGCATGTCCAGAGGAGCCGAGGGGTTGATTGACCTTGTATTTACATAATATACCCTCTCAGTAAATTTTATTACTGACTGATACAATTAATACCTGTTGCATTGCATTTTTTACCTTCAAAGTAGTGCATGGTATATGGCTGTCCACAGATGTTTTGGTAAATATTTGTGTTTAGTTATCTGAGGGTTGTGAGTAGAGATGTAAATGAAAAATAGCCCCTAATTTTTTTTGGTGTACGTAGGCAAAACCAAGGACCCTTATATTTTCCTATGTTTGTCTGTCTGTCTGTTTGTCGCCTGCTCTCACGGCTACACCTTTGGCAAATATGAGTATAGTAACTACCCACACATTTTAAAAATATAGCGACTTATGAAACTCATTTAAAAAAAAAGGGTTAAACTTTTTTTTTCTTTTGGACACCGTGTGGGGTATCATTTGAAAGGGTATGTCAAGCTGATTACACCTTTGGCAAATATGAGTATAGTACCTACCCACACATTTTAAAAATATAGCGACTTATAAAACTCATTTAAAAAAAAAAAAAAAAAAAAAACAGGGTACAAAAAACTTAAGGGTTACTTTTTTTTTTTTTTTTTTTTTTTGAACACAGTGTGGGGTATCATTTGAAAGGGTATGTCAAGCTGATTACAAAAAGATATAATTTTTGGCTATATGCTTTGATAGGGCGATTTTGAAGTGCCCCCCCCCCCCCCCCTCCTCTATCTTGCTTATGTAAAGTGCAAAAAATCTTAAAAAATTCCTGAACAATTTTCAACCAAAATTAAAGACACTTAAGATAATTAAGATTTTTGGAAATTTTGAAAAAAAAAAAAAAATTATTGACTAAATGTTTTTTTATGCTCTTTTCCATGTATTTTACTACGTTTTTATTAGCTTGCTTTCTTGGTTGTTTGTTTTTCCAGTAAAAATATTGTAATCAATTTTTAACTAACTTCCCAAGTAGCTAGACATTTGAAACTTTTAGAATAGCTCAGAACACGATGACAATGTATTATTTTAATACTTTAGCCATCTTTCAGCATTATTTAATTCGTTTTCAGCAAATTTTGCTGTATAGAAAGTTAGTTTGGATAATTCCGGAAGTTATTTTATTTGCTTTGACATATCCCATATTTACGATCTTCATTTTCACGGGTTTCAAATTTATGATTTATGACAGAAAATTTAAAAACATAGAATATAAAAAGTTCTTTTTATCTTGTAATTATATATGTTTATAGTCCGGTTCAGTGGCAAAGCATAGTTTATCAGAAGTTTGTTTATGTGTTTTGAGAATATCAGACCCATAGGATAGTTCAAAGTAGGCTTTTTAGCAGGGTTGGGCAAAATTTGATTTTTATTAAAAAAATTAAAAATCATTGATTTTTTTTATTTTAATAAATAATTATGATTTTTTTTATTTATTTTAATATAAAATTTTGATAACTAACTGATAAAATATACAATCTTTATAACCCTTAAAAAAATGGGAGTGATAATTTTAAGTTCAAGTAAGCAAATAGAGTCAGTTTCGAGAAGATAGTGTAAGTCACAGAGTTAAACAGAGGCCGGAGTCACGGAAGGGGGTTGTCTAGATTTTAGATAAACATTATCTTTATCGTCTTGTCTCAACATGTGGGACTAGACGAAACCAACTCCCTTCGGTGTTGATTTTAAGCATTTCAAGCGGGGTGGTTTCGATCTGGGTGTCCATTTTTATTTCAGATTTCAGAACCCTCTATATTCTCGCCGGCTTAAATAAGGTATATTTGTTCTTTCCGAGAAGCAAAATCTTTTTGGGTAAGCGATTTTTGTTTAGGGTAACACGTTCGAGCACACTCTAGGTCATTGTCTAGAAAAGCTACAACCCTCAGAGTGGCACTAGCTCTTGTCTGAACGCATCCAACCGGCACCCTGCTAAGCTCCTTTAAAAATTGTTTTGTTATTTTTTCCCCCCTTTTTACGTACCGTAACGGTTAAGATATTTTTTTATTTAATTTCGTCATAGAGGATAGAGGTATTGTTTTAATTAGTAGTAGTGTAGAAATAACATGTCTCTGGCATTGATTGGTTGAAAGCACAGAAAGATGTGCCTAAAACTTATAAAACCACCAACAATAAAACAGTTTTTAAGTAGGATTGCCTCTTCAGCTTCCGTTGAACGAGTGTTTAGCATGTTTGGTCTGGTACAATCAAAATTAATGAACCAGTTAGAAATAGAAAGGGCTTCAAAATTAGTATTTTTATATAAGTATTTTTATGAAAATTAAAAATAATTTCGCTTTGTTCTTCAACCTTTAATTGTTTTCTCTTTTGCTAAATAATGATAATTGCCTGTGTGAAAAGAAAAAAATAAATAAATAAAAAGAAGAAGATTTGATTTAGCAAATTTGTAGTTTGATTTTAATCATGATTTATTTTTAAAAAATCAGTTGATTAAAATCATGATTTTAATCACGATTTTAATCAACTGATTTAAATCAGCCCAACCCTGCTTTATAGCATTTTAAAAAGCACCATCAATAGGTACTACTTAAACAATACAGTGTTGCCTACAGACCCTTGCTGTGTGCTGACTAGCGCACCCTTGGCCTGTTGAATATTATATATATTAAGAGCTTAACTATTGATAGTCTAGGAGATAGCATGCAAAAAAGTGTCTGACTAACATCAAGCTAGAATTTTGTATACAAGTCAATCTTTTAGGGCCTTTTACAAATATGTGGTCGGCTAAGTTCATCCGCGGGACACAGCTTGGCAATAAGCGTTTGAAAAGAACAAACCGGTGGAGAGCGGCCATGTCTCACCAATTATGGTGGACAATGTGATTTTCATGATCCTGAGTACAGAATTAGTTAGTAGACCAAAAATCAAGTCGATGTTATTTTCACACTTGATAGGTTAGTTATTCAAATATTACTAAAAATCAACGTTGTCACCTGTCAAGGGACAAACTAACATCAACTTGATTTTTGGTCTACTAACTAATTCTGTACTCAGGATCATAAAAATCACATTGTCCACCATAATTGGTGAGACATGGCCGCTCTCCACCGTTTTGTTTTTTTTCAAATGGCTATTGCTAAGCTGTGTCCCGCAGACGAACTTAGCCGACCACATATTCTAAAATGGCGCTAAAAGATTGACTTGTATACAAAATTCTAGCTTGATGTTAGTCAGACACTTTTTTGCACGCTATCTCCTGGACTATGAGAATGGTTTATAACTCCAATATAAGAAACAAATTCTACAAAGTATGGTTACACAACTTGCACAATACCTTGGAAATGATATTGTTCTCGGATATTGGCTCCGGTTAATTAGAATAAAATTATTTAATTTTTAAAAAGATTAGACAATCTAATTAGTTCATTCACTGATGGCCAGGGTAAAACAAACTTTTATTTAAAAAAAAAAAAAAATCATAATAATTTGAAGTCCCATTTGTTTGATGAGTTCAAATAGAATTACATAATATGATTAATTATATAATATATAATCTTATTATATAATAAAATATTGTGTAAACAAGTACCTATATATTATGAATTGATTAATAGAATTTATGTAAATTTTTATAGTACAAAATCAAAAAGTTAGCTATGAAAATCAGTTATTTTATTCGACTATGTTCGTGGTGGATATTATTATGACTAGTAAATAATTTTTGTTTTCGTCACAAATATTTTATATTATTGTTGAATGTTAAAAAAAATCTATGACATATTTGCACTGTATTTTTAAAGTAAAATGATTATTAAAGGTATTTTGAAAATGAGCAACTTCCTTTTTTGTTAAAAACATACCTGGTTTAGCATTAGCGGTGGAAAAAAAATGCTTGTGAAAAAAAAAAAAAAAAAAAAAAATCAAGAAATCACATTAATTAGAAAAAAAGTTGTTGTTTTACATCTCTTGTTGTGAGTGACAGGTTATAATAGAATTCAGACAAGCATTATTTTGTTTGTTGAGAGGTTTAAGACACTGTAGGGTTTTTTGAAGGAATTTGAAGGGTGATTGTGTTACTTTAGTTGACAGATATCAAGGTGTTAGATCTTGTATTGTCTAATTTTTATATTAATTATTATAATTACTTATTTGTATTTTTTTTTTTTTTTTTCAGGAGCTGATGTCTGGTAACTTGAGGATAAAAAGGTGTTCAAATTGATAGAAACCAATTAATGGAACTACTTAAAAGAAGAAGACATTTAAAAAAAATAAAAAAGTCATAATTTTAAATTTCTAAAAAGAAACAGACAAAAAAGAAAAGAAAAACTAAATGACATCCAAACATATTATAGCACGGAAAAAGGCAGTTTTTACAACTCGAAAAAAGAAATTATTTCATTTCCAAGAATCTTTATGTAAATGAAAATTTTGCTAACCTAACAAAACCATGGACGAAGAAGAGGATTTGGACTATACTGAATATGATTTAAAAGAACAATTGTTCCACAACACCGTCAGAGAATATATAATATTCTTATTATTATTCATATGTATTTATCTCATCAGTTGGTTCATAATTGGTTATTTCAAACGAACTGATCAGGATGAATTTTACAACGACGCAGATGACCGAACTGTTTATAAAATAAGTTTGTATCTTTGTACATTTTCGCTTTCCATAGCGATTTGTGCTACGTTTTTACTCCCTTTGTCTATAATTAGCAACGAAGTACTTTTGAACTATCCTAAAAGTTATTATGTCAAATGGTTAAATCATTCGTTAATACAAGGCATATGGAATTTAGTATTTTTATTTAGTAATTTATCTATATTCGTTCTATTACCATTTGCTTATTTGTTCACCGAGTCGGAAGGTTTAAGCGGAAGTTCAAAAGGAGTTAAATCTAGAATATACGAAACAACAACAGTTCTTTTTCTGTTAGGCTTTGTTATATTCGGTATCAGTTACGTTTTGTCAGCACTTATAGATAGTTCAACTATAAAGTATAAAAATTTACAAGGATCTGGTTCTTTCTGTTTGCCATTCTTATATTCATGCATTTCATTTATCGGCGTTATGTTCCTATTGTTATGTACGCCATTCGGTCTTTTTAAATTGTTTAACATAGTCAGTTCTTCCATAGCCAAACCCCAATTTATCTATGATTTAAAGGAGGATTTAAAAATGGTTAAATTAGAAGAGATGACACTTAAACGACGATTAAGTCAGGTCAAACGAACGAATAATTATATTATCCCCGAACCGATGTTTAAATCAGATCGAATGCTTTCTTTATTAAATGGAGCTTTACAATTAGGATTAAAAGAGAAATTAATACAAGTCAATAATAAAAAGAAGTCGTTAATTAAACAAGAAACCACTTCTCATTTGAAAAAGAATGTATTATATCCATTAGCTTTAAGTTCGATTGTTATTTTAGCGATAAAATGTGTTTTATTAGCTTGTTTAAATCTGATAGGATTATTAGTAGGATTAAAAGCGATATCGCCATCGGCTGAATTTCACGTTGGGTTACAAAGTTTATCGCTAGTTGGATGGTTCGGATCTATGTGCGAGGTGATAGAAGTAACGTTTTTAGCGCTAACATCATATGTAGGATTGTACACATTACCTGGTATCAGTAGAATATCACCAAAGCAAGGATCACTTAGTTTAACGTTATTAATCGCTAATACATCCTTACTTTTAATACTAAGCTCTGCTCTACCTTTGTTATCGAGAATAATAGGTATCACCAACTTTGATTTACTGGGAGATTACGGTAAAATCGAATGGTTAGGTAATATGAAAATTGTTTTGCTTTACAACGTAACTTTTGTTGCTGTTACGACTTTGTGCGTTTTTAAAAAGCTGACAACGCCCGTCTGTAAAGAATTGATTGAACGTATTAAAAATCTCACGTTAGGCGCTAAATATTTATAAAGTAGAAAAAATTAAAGTAAATTTTTAGCTAAATTATTCCCATCATTTTATAAATCTCTTAGTGTCAGTATTGAGGTTGTACAATGCCAACACTAACTGATTCTAGCCAGAGGCCACCTTACTTGTGTTCTTTGGCTCTATATACGACAAATTTGGAAAAAAGGAATAAGTTTTCAGCTGTCCCCCAACATGTCACACTTCGCCAACCCTTAGATTGTCTTCCTTCTCTCCTCACTTACATATCTTGTTTCAAAACAATTAAATTAAAAAATTAATAATTGTGAAAAAATTAATAAATTATTTTGTCAATCTACATTGTCTCGTCATTTAATTTGGAAATAATTAAATTTTTAGTTAATATAAATTCAAAGACCCCCAAACCTTATCAGTTTATTGTGAGAAAACCACAATGTAGAGTATTTTTGACCACTTTAATAGGTAAACATCCAAAAAACTAATGGCATTGAACTGATAATATTATTTAATTTGATATTGTGGTTTTATAACAATAAACTCATTTATTTTTTGATCTTTGAATTTTAGTTATACAGTGTGATGACTGAAGAGGGAACTTTGGTATATTTGTTGGTTTTTGAAAAAAAGTCATTGTTCTTAAACAACTAAAAAATTGTATTCTTTGTACAGAGTGTTCAGTTTTTAAAAACTTTAAGCAATGATCAAGAGTGAATTACTGCTACTATTAACTGTATCAAAAAATATGATTAAGAATTTTGATTTTGAACTGCAGAAAGATATGTGAATATTAAATTTTAGTTGATTTTTCTGCAAATAAATTTAAATAGCTTACAAATCAAATTATTTGTAAGGTAACATAAGTAAATAACCAAGTTTTTGTTTAGCATCACAAGTAATGAACAATTCTAATATTTACTCCAAATTTTAAAATCACTCCTAAAATAACATACATATTCATTCAAATGTTACCTACTTCTGTGAAAATGTTTACTATAAATTCTCTATAAACATTTTTAAACTGCTAAAGGGTAATATCTGCAATTACCTGTGTAATTCTTACCTTCAGTCTATTCATACTAATATCCTGCCTTTTTTCATGTTTGATTATTACATGACTTTTAAGCTATTTTTTAGGCTTAGCTTATGGTTTATTTTTGAAAGAAAAACAACTAAACTTTAATATTTCAGAGAAAAAAGTAAAATGTAAAATAATAATATTTAAGTGTTTTTTGTCCTTAGACAAGACCAAGGAACTCCCCTTCTTAATTATAAGGACCCTTATAATTACCTGTGTTTGTCTGTCTGTCATTAACACATCTGTACTCTGAAAGTATCCAGCACAAACATTTTCGACTTTGCAGTTATGTTATTTACAGTAACCTAAACACAGGGACGCCCCACAAAATCATCCCTCAAAAACAAGGGGTTGTAATTTTATTATAACAGAAATGCGTCATGTAGGGTGTTAAATGAGAGAGTAGGGCGCCCTGATTACAAAAGTATATTTGGTTTCATTTTTGTACCAATTCATTTTTGCGTCATGTGTCCTTAAACATTTTTTTTTTTTGTGTTCCTCCTCCCCCACTATTTATTTAACAAATATGAAAAAAAATGTAATAATAATAAGTTATTCTTTAGGGATTTTACCTAAATCAAAACAATCTCTACGGAAAATCTTAAAAATCATTTAATAATGGGAATGGTTTGAGCAAAAGACTTTGAAATTGTTAAAAATGTTAGTAAGAACAAGCAGAAGCTTTTTTATATAGACAGACTTTTTTTCTCAAAACCCTTAAAACCAGACCTCACAGATTATTATTATAATTTTAAATAAATTTGAAAAATATTCTGATTTAGTTATACAAATGATATTTATTAATTCCTATTAGTAAATTTAGAAATGCATTCTTTTGTAAGAAAGAAAAAAATATAAAATGTATAATTTAATAAGAATTCTATTATTTATTAATAAATGCAGTTAATAATAATATTTCTTACTATTACTACTACTACTATTATTATGAAGTATAATTCATGAAGCCCTCTTTACCGGCTACCTTGGAACCGAACCAGTGGTGGACAGGAACAACCTTATAGAAATTTATTAAATATGTAAGCATTATTAAATGTGAAAACATAAATAAATACAAATGTACAGCAGGAATAGCTTGTTATAAATAAGTGAGAAGTATTTGTATCTCAGGGGTAAATTATTGTGTTACTTTTTAATATCCAGCATTGTTAAATTGATTTGATTATCTCTTTATTTACTAACAAAGAAGTTTACATTACTTTTCCACAATTATATGCCAGTGTAATGTAGTACTTTTTACTGTAAAGTTTTTTTAAAAAAGAAATTGGACTTTAACTAATTTACCTCTAAGGCACAGATGTATGTAAACATATTCATAAATTAGTTGGAAATATGTAAACAACATTATTAAATATGACAGAATAAATAAGTAAAATGTACAACAAGAATAGCCAAATAGAAATATGTAAACAACATTATTAAATATGATAAAATAAATAAATAAAAATGTACAACATGAATAGTCAAATAGAAATATGTAAACATCATTATTAAATGTTACAAATTTTTTTTTTTTTTATTTTAGTTTATTGTTCACTTCAACTACAAAGTTTGTTTTTTTGTTTTAATAAGTGTTGTTAAGAGAAATACAATTAGCATTTTGATTTAACATGATCGGGTGTTCACCCAGTGGTGGCACTCCATAACATTATTATGCATATGTATTTGCATATACATTGTTTAGATAGTGTACATTATAATTTTCTTCAGTTGATTCTTAGAAGATCTCTTGGCCATTTTCTCCCACCCAGTCTTCTGGGTGGGTTTGAAGGTGTATGAGGTGAGGAAAGGGCGTGAACAAGAGGGTTGTTATGGGGTTCAAGTTTGTTGTGGAAATTTGTATATCTATCTTTAGCAAGATCGCTCACAAAAGATACCTTTAGGTCTTTATGGATGATGATGTTTGGAACATAGAAAGGAAGATGGGACAGTTTTCTTAAGATTTTTGACTGTAGAGACTGCAGACGGTGAAGATTTGAAGGTTTTGTAGAACCCCAGATTTCAATGCCATATGACCAGGTAGGCTTGAGAATTGAGTTGTAAATTTGTAGTCTATGTTTTAATGTGAGACCTGTGCGTCGATCAAGAAGTCTTAGAAGTAGTTTGTAGCGTCTGTTGGTTTCAATTAGTTTCAATCGAGTGTGTGGATTCCACGTTAGCCTTTTGTCCAGATGTAGTCCAAGGTAACGAACAGTAGTGGCGGGTGGTATGATTTTGTTATTTAGGTATACTGGTGGACAAAAACCATGGCGGAGGGTGAATGTGACTTGTGTGCTTTTTTGTTCATTTATTTTTATTCTCCAACACCGGAACCATGGTTGGAGGAGTGAAAGGTGTTCTTGGAGCATATGGCAGGCTACTTGTGGATCATTACAAAATAAAAAATAAAAATGTAAAACAAGAATAGTAGATAATAAATAATAAACAAGCTAGATAGAAATTTGTAAACATTATAAAATTTGATAAACAAAAAAAAAAAAAGTAAAGCAGAAATGGATGGCCTATTAGAAATTAGTTTTAAAATAATATTAGTCCATAAAAACAATTTTTTTATTATAAATCGTTTACACAAATATGAATTTTTGTTGTGTGAGTCATTTGCAAGTTATTTGTGTATAAAAACACAACTTTCATAGTAATAACGGTTATTGAGTTTTTACTAGCAACGTCATTAATCAATGTGTTTGGGTGGCCCTAAAATTTGATAGAATATTTTTGTATTGATGAAGAGTCTGTGTACCAAGTTTCAGTTCGATTGGATGACGATTAATTTGTCCTCCTAAGATTTTTTACAACAGACGACAGGCACAAACTAAATCGAAGTTAATATAAAGGATTTAAAAATGTTAACATTTTTTAAATACGACAAAAAAAGTTTAAAAAATGTATGATGGCAAAATATAGACTTACGATATATATTAGCTTTTTGCCATTGTTAATGTCAAAATGATATTATTAGATTATTTAAATAATAAATATTAAAATGAACCAAATTTATTTGTATTAAGAAAAAAATAATTATAAAAATAGGTCATTATGGCAATCTATGCCTAGTTAATTGATATTGTTAAATTAGTAATAAAATGTGGAAGGAAAAAGGACAGATAAAACTGTTCTATTTCTCTGGGGGATTGAACCCCAGTCTCCTCCTTTACTACACCGGGTTTCTTACAAATGGAGCTACAACCGAGAAGTTGTAAGTCGTAACTCCATTGGTAAGAGAAGAGTTGGTATTGTAAACTAAAAGTCTATGACTTAATTCCAACTGGCAGAATATTTGTACCTCTCCTTTCTTTTTAATTACTAATTTGATAATAAGAATTATTTACATATAATTATAAGGCCAGTAAATTTTGTTCTATAGATCCTAATGAATATTGTAATGTTAAAAATTTTTTTAAAAAAATGGAATAAAGTGTCACCTTTTTTGGATAGTGAACACAAATATTTCAGTTTTAGTGAGATATTTTATAATTTCTTTTTATTTTTAAATAAGGAATATCTTGTCTCTCATCAAATTTATTGAGATAATTTTTTTTGTTCTGTTAATTTTATTAGGATATTATACATATAGAACTTAAAGGTATGTTTATTAGTGTTAAAAGGTGTCCCATCTCACTGAGAATTTATGTTCATTGTACTTTAGTTCTTCTAAATATACATATGTACTTCTTACCTCTCTAATACAGATAAATTGACTACTTTACTCATCTACCTTTGTGTTTTCTAGTCTAGAAACATGTATTAACTCTCTGGGCAATGAACTCAGATGTCTTTGTTTATCTTTTCACTTTTTTTATGAGAGACGAGGTACACCTTACGGATGACCTCACCAATGTCTTACAATAATTATTTCTATATTTGTTAAATTATTAACAGTATAAGATTTTAAACATTTTCTTTTTCAAAATATTTTATTATTTTAATTTAATTTACTATAAAAAAAAATTAAATAAAATTGTTCTTATAATAATAATAAAAGAAATAAATATTTGTATTATAGTATTTTTATAACCCATTTTCTGAAGCTAGTCAAAAACACCATCTTTTCTATTAACCTCTGTGAGGGAAGAAATTCTCTCACTATACTAAATATAAGATAAGTAGAAAAGAACTTGCAATTGGTACTAATTGCTATTATAAATGCACTAACTTGGTTCGTAGGTTGGTCCCTCAGATCTCAATTTAATAAAATCTGAGCTGCCAGCCATTGACACCCAATCCACCTGCCCCTGGTGAAGAAACTTACTCAGTTAAGATAATCTGCCTAATTAGAACGAACAGTGTTTTCCAAAACTGCCTACTATTATGTCCGAATTGTTATTGTTAATTGAGGAGCCTAGTATCAAAGACGGACATTCAAATTTTTTTTTTTTAATTTCAGTTATCGATTGTTTCTTATAGATTTTTGGCAGCTGCATCCGATTCTGCTATCCAATTGCATCAAAAACGGCCAGAAAAGGGATAAAAATGCAATAATATTTGTAGTTTTGTTTCTAATATGGACAACTCATTGTTTTGCTTCAAAAGTGGACATAACCTAAACAGCCAATCAGGAGGCTGCATTTAACTTAACTCATTCCCATGATGCACTACGGCCTATAACATGAATTCCTACTTCTACCATTTTCTAAGTTCCAGATAGTTAAGAACTTTATTTTTATATCAGGCACTTTGCCTTAATAAGGTTGTGTTTAGGTTTCATTATTTTAGGGGTTTCTTCTTAACTCTGTCTAATTTTGAGTTTAAGTGCCGTAGATTTTTCTTTAGACGGCTCTACTTTATTAATTTCAGTTTGTTGTTACCAATGCTCATAATCCTAAGAGCTTTTAGCTTGGATGTATTAATCTTTTTGACTTTCTCATATAAGAAAGTATTGGGATGACAGGAAAATTCAATTCTGATGGATTTACACGTTTTCTTTTAAAATGTCTGTTTGTTCAGACGGCATACATGTTTAGAAAAATGATACCCCGAGGGGAAATCGAGAAATTAATTTTAGCTCTAAATTTGGGGGCACTACCCCCAAAAACTCTGAAAAACGTAAAAATAAATTATTTCTCCAAAACGCTCCGGCGATTTTAATTTAAAAAAATCTAAGGTAAAATCGGATTGTACGTGCCCCCACTTTGAGGTTAGGTGATAAAATCCCGCATATTAAATTAAAAACCTTAATTTTGTGTACCCTTGAATTTTCTATAGCCGCTTTGCGGTGCTCCGCTCATTTTCTGAAGAAAAACAACCCTCCTGTGTATAAACCAGGTAGAGGTTCAACTCGAAGAAATTTCCAGGGCACGTACAATCCGACTTAGCCAAATCTAAAATGTAGTCCATTTAAATAGGAATCCTACGATATAAGCCGTTTTCCCGGGAAAAATCTAGTTCCTGAAAAAATGGCTTTAAACAAACGCGGAATATAAAATATAGTGGTTAAGTCTAAATTAAATAAATAGTTGTTGTTAAATCGATAGGTATATACTAAATAAAGAATTACATTATAAAGTTATAAGAACGTTCTAGTATAATTTCAGAAGTAAGACTGAGATTGGAAGTCTCGTAGGACTGTGTGTGGGGTAGATCCGACCTCTGCATCCGACGGTGACGTAAGCGTAAAGACCAAATCGGATCGTGAATGGGTATATAATCAACGTGCGTCATAAAAAATTAAAATCTTTATTTAGTTATTTCTTATACTTTACGCTACTGGCAACACTGGTTATCAAACATTTCTGTAAAGATGATCAAGAAGATGAAAAGGAATCTTTGTTATTTTTCCTTTTATATCTTCAAGTTTTTTCGTTCACCCCCTTGTTCGATTGCTTCTGTGGAAGATTATATCTAATATATTTTTTCTCCAATTATTCGTTTCCGAATCTCAATTTAATTCAAATTTAAAATTTGATTAAATATTATTATTATATCAAAGAAAACATTGGTGAAATTCCTTGGTTTTATAGAGTTTTTGTAATTTTATAAAAATTAAATTAAAAAAATAAAATGTATGTCGGAATTGACGACAGTGGTGTTTTTCAGTAAATCTATTCTGTTCTTGTGAACCTTTTTTAAATTAAAACTTTTTTTAATTTATTTTAAAACTTTTTAAAAAGGTTTTTGCTTTATAATTTAAAAACCCAGGATGAAGATAACAGTGAAAATATTCCAGGGACAAGAATGCTCGGTTGAAGTAAGATAATTTTATATTAATATATTTTTCTTCTCCCTAAATTTTATTAGAAAAAATACTTTTCTTATCAATATTTTGACTTATTATTATTATATCAAGTATTTATTAAATTATTTTATAGTTATGATGACAATTTTTACATGCACACACTAAAAAGTATAAATATCAGTTAATCGCAACATTTGCATGTTACGTTTTATCGTGTCGTATTTTTTTTTTTTTTTTTTTTTTTTTTTTTTTAAGCATTTGTAGAATGACTACTTATCCAATATTACAAATATCGGTGAACTAAAACAGTGTAAATATTGGTTCATCGTAAAATTAGGTTTTATATGTTACGTTTTATTTACGTTATTCCTTATGGGTTTATCTTTATTAATTTTAAATTGTTAGCTGAATTAAATTTAAATTATCAGTTTTATAGAATTAAATGGTTTTTTTTAATATCCTCTCTGCTGAGTCTCAACCATTTTATTGCTTATGTCTGTAAAGACTTTTGTTTAATCTGCGGAACAGAGGACTTCTATATTAGGAGAGATTATATTCTTTTGTCTATATAACTATTATATAAAGAGACATCATTCCCAATGTATATAAAATAATTAATATACCTTTGTCTTAACACTTTATTAGACTAAGGGATATTGCCTCTTATAACGTCTTCTGTTCTGCAGATTGACCTGGAGTTTTATATTCTTGTACTAGATAGAGAGTGATAGGAATACTTTGTCTAAAGATAGTAGGGACACCTGGATTTGTTATCTACTTAAGATAAGCATCAGGCCAGATAAGATTAAATCAAACCCTTTTAAAATCTTTTAAATTTTTGTTCAGTTTTATTTAACTAGACCTCTCTGCTTTTTAGTGTCATATTAAATCATATATTACGCAGAAAGTGAACCTCCGAAGTGGACCTTTTTCCCCTCTTTCCTCATCCAAAATCTCGGACCCCCCCCCCCCCTTAGGACCTCTTTATGTTTTTATGATCCAGATCCCACATTTACGCCCTACTGCTCCTTTCATATATAAAACAATTCGCTTTTATGGGCTGTATTAATTCAGCGTTTTATAGTATAGTATGCTTTGTAAATAAATTCCACTTCAGAATCATAGAATTACGCTACCTCGTGCTCATTAGTTCTTAAAATATAAATCTCTCCTGACATACATTTGTGATAATTTAAATTAAATTTTCCATTCCTTATAGTTATAGTCCAGTCAATAAATACAAAAAATATGGATTTCCTTGCAAAAAATCGGGTATCTACAGTTTTTGAATATGTTGTTGGGACCAATGCAAAAAAAAAACCTTGTGCAAGCCGAGTTATATCGAAATAAGATAGTTGTGCGTGAAGTCTCACATAGAAAGGGTTTCGTTAGTATTCTGAACACGAAATTATATTTATCGGCAGAATTTAAATAAAATTAGGGGTCCCTGGTTCAATACCCAGGGGGGTGAAAATGTTTTTTATCGGTTATAACGACAAGGTAATTTAAATTTTATACATTTTTGCAATCTACTCTTTAATACATTTCATTTTATATCGTGACCAAAATGTATTATGAATTATCTGCCATTTTGGATTCCCAGTTAACCAGATCAAATTGCTATATACTTAGTTATTCTTTGGCCCAGCAGACCGCATATTATTTTAGTAAACGTAACTGCAGAAATGTGGTTTTTTTGGGGGGGGGGGGGGAGCACAAATTTTTATGTCTTTGGACAAAATGGCGTAAAAAATTAAACAATTTTCTTAAGTGCTATATAGTTTTGAAATCTACTCTTTTACCTCATTTGATATCCCACTCAAAATTTAAAAAAAAATGTTCACGGGACTTGAATTATCCCCCATTTTGGATTTGAATGGCTTAAGATTTTGTGTTCGCTATATTTTTCCTGTATGCGCGTCAAAAAAAATATTGAATACGGCGAAAGTTTCATGTTCTTATCTCTTTTGATTCAAAAGTTATTGGAACCGTACAGAGTGACAGACAGACCGACAGACAGTTAACCATGAAATGTTGTCTGAACGAATTCTATTTAATCCCAGGTAGAGATTAGTAATAGTACAGGAAATAAAACTAACCCTCCCTTTTACAATGTGGGTTTAGGGGGGGGGGGGCAAAATGGCAACTCGGACGGGTGAAAATTTACGTTCGGGCCGGCCCTGATCACAGAATTTAAGCATGAAAGTGAAGGAGAAGGTTTGTAAAAACTGATCAGGCCAACCTGTTGAGATTTTCTGTATTTGGTCTAAATCCCCCTTGACCACACACAGTCCAGACATGTTTTCAGTTCGTCTCCAGTTTTTCTCTCAACCCTCTGTTGGTCTGCACAACTTAGTAGTGAGCCTTTAATAATAAATAATATTATTATGGTGTGTCCAGAATATTTGGCTACTAGTTGCCACTAAAGAAGTACACAAAAGTGGTCCTAAACATGGTCAAATGGTCAGTTTCAGCTGGTTTAAACTTTGTGACGTACCTGTTTAAGAGTAAAAATAAGAAATATTTATCATATTCGCCTGCTTTAAGATAAAAGTCAAACCTAGAATTGAAAACCTGTTAGCTTTTCAATTCTGGCCGTCTTAACAGGCCATCTTACTTAGGAATTGTTGACAGTTTTCCCCTCTATTAATCCGGTTATTCGGCGAGGCCAGCATGAATAGTTTTTCCTCTCAGTTTTAAAGAATCTTGTTAGGGGAACTTATGTTATCAGAGGAAGGAGCCACTGCTTAGTTATTTAATATTTTGTGCAATTTAAAAATTATTAATATCAGGAGAATCAGGAATCCATTTACAGATAACAAAACCATACTTCTTTCTGTGCTGGAGATTTAATAAAAAATAAAAGTAAATATATTATTTATTTATTCATGCTGCATTTCAGAAATAAATAGACTGCCAATTGGTGTGGCACATAGCTTCCTCGCATCCTATCTCGTGTTTTATTGATTTTATACTTTTACGAGCCATTATTGTCTAATTTGCTAATTGTTTCCCTGCTGTAAAAATTGTTTGAATTTTTTTACATAAATTAAAATATCAATTTAGCAAAAGAAGAGCGCAGACGGTTCAAATTAATCTAGGGCTATCTGCGGACTACTTTCAATAAACTATAAAAGTTTTGTAAAAATCAGATAAGTACTTTTGAAGCTATAGGTGTAAATAAATGTATTTTTGTATGTATGTATGTGGAAGAGAAATAAATGAGGGCAGAAGGTTAAAACTTATATGAGACCAACAATGAGCTAATTCAATTATAACCTACCATCCAAATTTCATTAAAATCGGACGTGTAGTTTTTAAGATATGTTGGTTCGCAAAAATTGAACGACAGACAGACATGGAACCAAAAATGTTCCCTAATAACGGATTTCTGTCTTGAAATTTTTAAAATCGGAGACCTAAAATTTTTTTGTTCTTCAGAACGATCACATAGCTTCCTTTACCTTCGGTAAGGAAGCTACGAGGAAGCTCGGAAGTAATAATTATAATCAATTCAGCATGGTTATACATTTTTTCCATAGTGAACAACACATGTGTATTGACACTCAATACTCACCAGGGATGCTTCTCAAAAATGTTCCTAATTGCTAAAATTACGGATATCAAGTCTATTTTCTAGGTTTAAAATTGACTTTGGGGATAAAAGGACTAATTTTTGTAAATTACATACATACATTGATTCTTCTAAATCTTTTATTAAAATATATGCAGGGTGTTCGTATAATCTACCTCAAATTTCTGACCAAAAATGTCAAGTAAACATAGGTCCTATGGACAGTGGCGTAACTATGGGCCCGCATTGCGGGTGGGCCCCCAAATTAACGACGACGGGGGCCTCCAGTTCTATTTTTGTTTGGCGAGGGGCCCCCAAAAAGTTCTTGGGGGGGGGGGGGGGGGGCAATGCCCTAGCCACGCCGCTGCCTAGGGACATTCGTTTTCGGGATATATCTATACATTGATTTTTTCATTTAGGTTTTTAGCCATAAACTACCTAATAAATAAAAATCTAAATAAGATAGAAAGATGTGGTTTACAGCATTGTAAAGAGCATTAAATTTTAGAGTTCAAAAGCTAAAATTCAAGCTCTAAAATTCATAGAGCTGTTACTTATTAAGTTGATTTCCTAATAGTTTTTTTTACTCTTTCTCTATGAACACATGTAAACTGTAGACAATACTATATCAAATTAAAGCTTATAAAATTGCGCAGTTTTTTAAGCATTTTAAAAATTACGTTAGCTATAAAAATATAAAAGTTATGGAAGCTCAAAGTTATATAAACATTTGATACAATTTCCAATTTTAATGTTTGTCTTGCATCATCACTAAGCTAATAAACGTATTAGGTGCTAAAATTAGTGAATTTTTTTTAGTGCTCTTTACAATGTTGCAAACTGCATCTTTCTATCTTATTTAGATTTTTATTTATTAGGTAGTTTATGGCTAAAAACGAGACCTAAATGAAAAAATCGATATATCTCGAGAATGAAGGTCCGTAGGACCTAAGTTTACTTGTCATTTTTGGTCAGAAATTTGATGTAGATTCATAGGTTTTTCTGTGAAGGTACTTATGCGGAACACCCTGTATACGGATGAGACTTTAGTAAATTTACTTAATTTACTCATGGTCTTTATTTACTCATGGTTTTTGAAAGATATAACTATTCATAATAGTAGGCTATAGATATAAGTAAACTAGAATGTAACTCTGTTTGTACCTTGTTATCAGTGGCGGTTCTAGGCCTTGTAAGGCCTCTCTTAGGAGGTCCGGGAATTTTTTTTTTAAATTACATGCTTAAAAATCACTTTTTACGCTATTTCAGCTGATACCAAGTCTACACTGTTATTATGTTTTGTTTTTGTTAGGAAAATACTTTCTTTATCATGCCACATTAACATTAAAACACCCCCTTACTCTTGCTCATGGATATACTTTTGGTTTCAACTATTAATAAAATAACTATGCTAAATAAATATGTATTAATTGAAGTACCTTCTTGTAATATAAAGCTTTTAACTAGTTGCAACTTTCTTTTCTTTTTTCGAAAATGATGTCTATTTGAAATTTGAAAAAAAAAAAAAAAAAAAAAAAAAAAAATCCTAAGCCATTTAAATTAATATTTATTTGAAGTTAATAACGAGCTAGGCAAGTTAGGAAGTGTAACAAACAAGTTAGGCTTTGCTACAACTAATAATTACGGAATTTGTTCTAAATTATATTTGATGTGTCATAGTAAGACTATTAGTAAATATAAAGTAAAAACATTGTACTATTAGTAATTTGTTATTTAATTTAACCACCCTAAGCAATTAAACGTTCTCTCAAAAGAAATGTATCTAATTTAGCCATGGACTTTTCCTTTTACCATCAAATTTATTTTTATTTTTCAAAAAAAAAATTTTTTTACTCTTTTTTGATTACACGAGGTAGTTTATAGGCGAACATGTGAAGCCATTTTGTATACAATATTTAAAAATAACTTTAATAATATAATATAATACCAATTAGTTTGTTATCATAGCAGAGATAATATAAATACTACTATAGATTATTCTTTGATTGACATTCTATTAAATCCTTGTGTTGATATTTTGTTTAATATTTGTGTTGTATTGTTTGGTGCCAGGTTACTGACAGTACTACTGTTCGTGAGATAAAGCAGAAGGTTTTTGAAATGCTGAACGTTCCGATATCTGAACAAAAGCTTCTTCTGTGTGGACGACCTTTAGCAGGTTTTTATATTCTATATAGAATGTATACAGGTGATGGAGTGATACACTAGCCCCGTGACATCCATTACAGATATAATTGTATAAGCCCTTTGGCCGGCCTAAGCTCTCCATGGGCTGTTGTGTCATAGTTTATTATTATGTGGACAGCCTTTAGCAGGTTTCTGCTCTTTTAAATTAAATATGTCATATTGCTTTCTTTTATTTCTTTGTTCTTTTATTGCTCGATTTTATCTTGTTGTGAGGACTCTTAATCAGTCATTGATAAGAAGTTTTAAAAGAACCAATAACATCGCTTCCAGAATGAGACTGTTTGAGTTATTAAAATCTTAGATATTATCAATCTTAGTATATAGCTATCAATATTGTTGACATGAATAAAAGTGCTAGATTGATATTAGTTCTTAGATATCATAGTAATGTTTAACTTTAGTTGATAGATAGTCTAAACTAGCCAATTGTTGGCGCCCTAGCCCACTTTTCTTATAATAATAAGAACATCAAAAATATTTATTGCAGTTTTATTAACAAGATATTGTTCCTTCCTAAAAAAAGTGTGTTATATTAGTCTATGGAAGAGTGCACTGGAAGACAACAAGAATATTTCAATCTACCTTACCTGGTTGCATGTAATTATGCATCCAAGTAACTTTAAACTGAAGGGTATTTTGGTAGATAAATCCTAAAGGAACAGTTTGAGATTGTCTACATAACAAAATGTAGTACATTTGTTAACATTTTAAGGTGACTTTTGCTTTTAAGGGAGAGCCATGAATTGGTGAGGTGAATTAACCTATCAAGCTCTCAGATAGGCTGGTTAGCCCATAGTCTGTTGCACTTGGATTATTATTTTATTTTTTAGTTGATATAAAGACTAATGATATTTTCAAAGTCTATACAGATGTCATAATTTGTTTGTTTTTATTAATTATTTTTCAGACGAGAAGTGCATGTGCGACTACCCCTCTATAAAAGACGGGTCGAGATTAAACCTGGTCATTAAGAAGACAGAGGTCGATGAGGAGAACGCACTTAAATTAGCAGTCATTAAGTTCCTTTGTAATCATTTCAACGACTCTGACACTGAGAGGATTGCTGATGAATTCATGAAGGTAAAACAATTTAATTGTAAAACTTAATTATTCAAATAATTCATGAGAACAAAAGTGCATATAAGGTAGCTGTCCCTGGGCTTCTTATACATGTAGTATTATACCTGTTGGCCGTTATGTGCATTGTGAGAGTCTGTTGTACTATGGTATTAATTCATCAGTTTGTAAATTACTTTCAAAGTCAAAAACATTTCCTGTCTTGGACTTCACTTTCTCTGGTAGTAACTTAATGAAAAAATAACTAACTTGTTTGTTTGATAACATCTTGGAATATATACATACCTACAGGATAGTTAAAAGAGGTTTAAAAAAAATTATTTTAAAATAATTCGTCATTTTTTGTTTTTATTATTATTAAAAAAAACCCTGGATGCTGAAATGGCCAATTTAAATGAGAATGGCCCATATAGTTGTATAAGCCCTTTGGCAGGCCCAAGTACAGCCTGATGCTCCACGGATTAAATAATTTTTTTAAATTCATATTTTACGATTTTGGTAGTATTCATACTACGGAAAGATTAAATTTTAATTTAAATCAAATTATAATTACTATTAACTACAAGAAACAGACAGAGAAAAATACACTCCTGCGCTGGGATTTGAACCACAGGCCTCTATATATTATAATAATAATAGAATAATAATTATAATTTGATTTAAATTAAAATTTAATCTTTCCATAGTATGAATACTACCAAAATCGTAAAATATGAATTTCTAATTGATTGTACTAGGTACAGGTACTAATTGGGTTCTTTATAATTATAAGCGTTATTTCTCGGTCTAGTTCTATGTCATTAATGTTGACTTCTCAGATTTGTGGAAAATTGAAAGCTTAAATTCGGGATAAGGTATCAATAACGTCAGAGAAAATCATTCTCCTGCGTAGCTTAGTTGGTTAGAGCGCTATACTGGAAATATAGAGGCCTGTGGTTCAAATCCCAGCGCTGGAGTGTATTTTTCTCTGTCTGTTTCCTGTAGTGAATAATAATTATAATTTGATTTAAAAAAAAAAAAAATTTAATGAGTCCTCCTATATTGATTTTTGTCTCATTTCTTGGGATCTCATAGAAACAGTATTTTATTCAATTCATAAATTGATTTATTTATTTTTAATTTTCTTATCCAGGAGTTTAACCGATCCATGTCTACTCTGAATTTGGAAGACATTGAGAAAATAGCGGCTTCTTATCTGGAAGAAGAGAAAGCGACGGGGAGTTAGTATAAACATGAAACCATTGCCGACATGCATTCAAGTACGAGCAGCTCCCAAACACAACCGCGCAGGAAGTTTGCCACAGTCACGCCGCCCAATGTAAATAAACTTAAACGTGACTAAAACAACAACAAAATATCTATAAATATAAACAAACAAACAAATTATTCAGTGTTTATTGCATTAAAAAGAAGAAAAAAATTGTATAACTTATTTTATATTTAATTATTATTTAATAATTTATTTGATTTGTTTAAATTCAATGAGGAACCCACTATAGATGTTAGGCAATTATATATGTATGTTTTGTTTTGGAATAATAAACACTTATCTCAGTTTTTTTTGGGGGGGGGGGGGGGGGGGTAGGGAGTTGGTACGAAAATTTCCCTTCGTTAATTTTATTAATATTATACTATGCACTTTTATTAAAACGTGTATTTTACAAAAATTGTAATCTAGGTTTTACAGAGAAACCTATTACAATACTTGTATTACCTATTCCATCGTACTTATATTATTCAAATCTAAGCCTTACTTTTGTGGGTTGAGGGTAGTGTAGGAATTTGAACTTACTTTATATAGAGGAGAGAAGATGAAGAAGAAAAAAAATCATGTGGTTAGACAACTTGGGTCATAAGAATAAGCATAAGAATTGGATAAACTTTTTTATAAGTTTGTCAGGTGCCATTAGTTGAGAGAATAAAAGGGGAAAAACTTAGAAGAATATAGTACTTTAAGTATGAACTAAGGGACTCTACTAGAGGAAAGAAGTTGATAAAGAGGAAAATTCAGGTTGAATTTAAAACAGGTAAAAAGGCGTGAGAATTAGGAAACACTGTGCATATTAACTATGATCTTTCGTTGTTTTAAGTGTTTTCAGAACACTTCTAATTGTAAGATCTCTAATTCTTTTGTAATTAAATTCTCTCATTTATTGAAAATTTGAGTGCTCTTTCCAAATCTTATTATCCTAGTTATGTTTACTATCAAGTTTATTATCGAAAAACTACTTCAATAGGTAATATTTAATACAGTTTGGTTTCAAACTGCTTTATTTGGTCATCATTAGTACCAGATCATGAATAGATCAACAGTTCATTGATAATGAGATAATTGTATAAAAAAAAAAAAAAAAAAAAAAATGTTTAATACAGACCTGTTTTTAACTAATGACAATAAAGCCGATAAATTTTAATCTCCAAAAATTATAATTGCTATTAAAACGTCAACAAATAATTGTGAGTTTCTCATTATCTTATTGTTATTTTAACTATTATAATTTTATTATATTAATTAATTTTTATAATTATATTAATACATATTGCTATTATTATTATGATCATATATATATATTTTTTTTTTTGTTTGATTTTTCTTTTATATATAAATTATTTAATCTTTGTATGTATGGAACAAAAAAAAGAAGAATAAATAAATAATTATGTAAACAAAGGTAAAAAAATATCAATGTAAACAACATCAAAAATTATGCTTAGATGCCCCCATCCCCTTTCCCTCTCATCCCTGTTTTTTCTCTTTCTCGGTGTAATTCCCTTTTTAAATAAATGAAAAACATAATAAACTGTATGAATCATTAATAATAATAATAAATAAAAAAATAAAAAATACATGACTAATAATTATAAGTAAATAAATAAATATGGTTTAAAAGAATATATATGTATGTATTTTTTCATTTATTCAGTATATTTTCCCATGTACCGGTACCATTCCTGGTCGCTTACCACTCATTCCTCTATACCTGGTAGCTTACCACTCATTCCACTATTCCTGGTGGCTTACTTTTCATTCCACCATTCCAGTTAGCTCATTGTTATTATTCATGCTTTGGAAGCAGGAGATCATGCCAGAGCACGTAGCCTAGGGGCTCCATGCTCCGGTGTTCACCAAAATATCCAGTGTCTGTAAAAGTAAACTACAATGTACCACTAACTTAAAACCTTGTTACCATAGCTGCAATAATATAAACACTACTATACTATTTTATCCAACTCACACCAAATAGTTTTTAGCAGAGTGTAGTGTTTGTGAACACCAGACACTAGCTAAGAGGTGGTGTTCTCTTTAACCACGTAATAGTGTTCTCTCTAACCACTTAGCGGTGTTATCTTTTTCTCGTATGTAATGGATCCTCAAGCTTCTGCTATTCGGTAGCTTATTGCTATCATTCATTCTTTAGAATGCCTGGCAAGAGGCCCCTTGCTCGGTGTTAACCTAGCACCAATATATGAATGGGTAGTTATTAAGTCAAATATGGTTACATATGTATTCTATTATAAGGTTTATACAGCTGTAGTGGTATAAATCCTTTGGCATGCCTAAGCCCCCCGCTGGCTGTTGCACCAAATATTATTATTTAGCCTATTTCACTAGAATAAAGCACTTCCAATATCACTCAACTCAAAGAACGTCATAATTAATCTTGTCTTAAGAGCAACATTAGACCAGCAGTTTCCTATGAAGTAAAAAACGTATCTTATTTTTGCTTGACGATCTATTAATTATTTATTTCAATAATGTCAGTTATCTATTTTTTCTTGTTAATCAAACTATTTTTAATTTTTAAAAACTATGGGGCCCTGCCCCCTTTGCACAAGACAATTTGACACATTTGTTTGTTTACAAAACTTTTTTAACCCTGGAATGCTAATGGTAGTCGAATCAACGAGCACAGTTTGAACCTTAACCTTTTACGCTCGTATGCGATGTTGATGGGTACCCCATCCTTCTGCAGTGCTTGCACTGGTTAGTAACAAGTAACACACCTGCTCGTGTAGCGGTAGCAGTGGCGTAACTATGGGTCCGCATTGCGGGGGGGCCCCAAATCCAGAAATAACTAGAATTACTATCCTTGTACAGAGGTTTTTTTTTTTTTTTTGCTCATAGATTTTCTTTGGCGAGGGGCCCCCAAAAATTTCTTGCGGGGGGGCCCCCAATGGTCTAGCTACGCCACTGAGTGGTAGTAGTCCTTTTGAGCATACACTCGTTTCCTGGCAAATTCCCGTCAAAGCTACTTTGTCAATTCGACTAACGTTTAGTAATAAACGTAGGGAATTAATTGGTCGTCGAATGAGCCTATAGCCTGGGAAAATGAGCCTGGGGTAGAGGGCAATAGGCCTAGGGGTAAGGGGCAAGGGTAATTGGCCTTGGGCCAGAGACCAGTGGCTGATAATCTGGGGCCTGGAAGCACTTAGCAAAGGGCCTGGGGCATGAGACCTGGTGCATTAATGTTCACTCAATTTCAGATTCTTCTGATGTTCTTACTAAGTTATTTGTCATCAAATGTTTGTATATCTCATTAAAAGATTTAATAATGAGTTCTTAATAGTTTTCTCTTTATAAAAGTGTAGTTTCAGCCCAAAAAATGTATTTTCTGCATATGTTAGTCGAATCGACGAAGGTTTAGTAATACCAGCCATCCAATTACCATTAGCATTTAAGGGCTAATAATATAAATAAATTTTATTTTCTAAAATCTTGCGGACGGGGCGTGGCTATACTGCATATTTTCTGAAATAGTAAGATAGTTCCAATGTGGAAACATATTATTACTTTCTAGTTTTTAATGTACATTATATTATAAATGGTCTTATGTTTATTTAAGTGCATATTATTGTTATTTTTTTTAAAAAAAGAAAGGGATCTTAGCAAAGATAAGAAAATAAGGCAAGGAACATGTTTATTTCAGTAATATGACGAATCTAAAGAAAGATATGAATATTAAGTCAACACTGATTTATATTCATAGTTTATGAAGCGGGCTCAAAGATACAGCTCCTGACATCTAGTGACAAATAATTAAACCATTCACCTCACAACGTTATGCAATAAATTGCCCTGCAATATTGATCTGTCATGTAGCATCGGCGCCCTCAAATTTCTCTACGTCGCAATTAATTATAACTTGTTAGAAACTTTCATTTATGCTAAATTTTAATAATAAACTTCAGAATGCTTAAAATATAACCAGATGGATGCCACTTTACTTGTTGCACGGCATTTATATTATATAACTCAATGCTGGGTAAACATGGACAATAAACAACATAAAATATTAATACAATTAAGGAAACATCGTACAATAATATATTATTTATTACCTATATTTAATAACATACTTTTAAATAAAAACAATGCACAAAAACGGAGAAAATAATTTTTGTAACAGGAACAAAACTACGACTGATCCTGATCACAGTATTTATTTGCTTGTCACTAAAGATAAAAGTGAGGGACGTTATCACAAATGACAAAAACTGCTGATAGTGCCCCATACTTTTATCTTAAGTAACTTGAGCATATTATGCTGTGATCGCTCGTAGTTCTGTGCCTGTTAAACATTATTTCCTCCTTTTTGTTACAAAAGCGTGTTTTTATTTATATTTTTAAAAATATAATTTATATAATATGTACTTTTTAGTCATCGTCACAGTACATGTTATAATCTATTCTAAAATTTGTTCCTCTTAGGCAAGTGAAACTTAATAAAAACGTGTAACTATTGATGAGTCGAAAATAGTAGCGTTGGTATACGTCTTAAGAGACGTATAATAGATCTAGTAGAAGTAGAACCGGAGATAGACCACTCAGAGGTTACTCAATTTTACAGCGAAGTCTTCGCCGTGTGGGCCCGCAGGTCAAAAGGTAGCCCCAGCTCCAAGGTACTAACAGTTTTATTAACAGGAAGAGGAACAGGGTTCCAACCGAGCTTTCTCTGCCCTACGAAATATTTGCCGTTTAAAATTAATAATTTAATGGAAATTATCTCGGTTACTTGTCGCTGTTTACAATTTTGTTATTGATTTATCGGCTACTACCAAATGAGTATAAAACTGTAAATGTGGGGGAGGGGGATGGATGAGATAATAAATATTTTTTTTAGTTATCTAAATTTTAAAGATTTTTTACCAATAAAGAGTGAACTACAATACAGTACTAATGTGAAAGAATCAAAATTCTTCGGTCCGTGCCCTGGTTTGTTTACAACCAAAAAGGCAAGAAAGAGTGGCGTAGGATCGCCACTTACATAGTTATGGGCAAGGGAATTGCGTGTGGGCCACCGGTGCCAGGGGGCCCCCAAATCCAAAAAAAACATAAGACTACTATATTTGTACCAATGTAGATAGGGGCCCGTTTAGAGCATAATCAAATCTAACTTGGAATTATACTTCTATAACATTGTCAGGGGGCCCCATTCAGTTATGAACGCAAATGTTTATTTTTTGCTCATCTTTTTTTTTTTTTTCTTGGTGGGGGCCCCCAATGCCCTAGCTACGCCACTAATTGTGATGAACTTAAAATCATTCCTAATGTGTCATGAGTATGGAAGTGTGAATTCTTGTGTTTCACTTAGTTATTTAGATTTTTGTGATGGTTTCATCTTATTCAATATGGTCAATTTTAATTTACAGGAGAGAAACTGACAGACAAAATCATATTAACAAACTGATGTTAATAACTTTTACATTTTTATTTGTCATGCAGTTTTTGTAAATAAACTGTGTTACTTAACTATTTTGATTTGCTTACTCTTAATCTCACTATTTTAACAAACAATTTATATTATGTTTTATTTTAAATTATATGGATATGCTATACATACAAAGTTTAAAAAGAACGTTTTCAATGAAACTCACGAGCTATACAAAACAACTCAATTTTTATTTTTATTATTTTTTAGCTCATCTTAGTTAAACTTCAAAATTCGTCCCCACCAAACATCTTTTCCTGTAAGTAAGGATAAACTTGCCCTCAGAAATCCTTAAAACTCATCTTTTTGCACTTAAATTTTCAAAAATTCTCCGGACCCCCTGCCGTTATTTGCCCAAAGAGGCCCAGATGCTAACTTGCCCAGGGGCCCGGGAATCCTCTTAATAGCCCTGCTAGCGGTTTGACTGATTGAGTCTAGAATATTAGTTTCCTAAAAATTTGTTTTAATACAATTTTGTAAGCAAGTGTAGTTTTAGTTTAATTTTGTACGTGATATGATATAAGTTTTTGGATTCATATTGATTTTTTTTATTATGTTTGTGTGTTTTAGTACTAAAATAGAACAATCCTCATATAATATTTGGACCCATATAATGCAAAAATCGTTATTTTATCTTGACAAATCTTGAAACGAACTGTTATTTTTAATAAAATCTCAGGCAGTGGCGGATCTAGATCTTGCGGGGCCCTGGGCGAGACAAAATGGCGGGGCCCCCTAGGATAGAGCGGGGATTGCTGATAGAAAACAATAAAGTAACTTAATAATAAACCACTTATAACTTGATCCTATTTTCGACCATAGAAACGTTTTTGCTCTCAAAATAACTCAAAACTTTTAAAATAATTACAATTCTTCTCATGATTTTAATCTTACATATTATTTGAACATAAACCCCTCAAATTATATATTTTTCAACTAATCATCATTTTCTTTGCAAACGTAATCGAATAGAAAATTTTTTATTGTAATAATTAAGCTATGTTATACTTAACTATTTATTCTTCTTCATGACATTTTGGTTTTTATGGTTAAATTATCATTGTAAATAAAAAGTTAAGCTGTGTTATTTGTAATCAGTCCTATAATTTCAAATCTACACTCGAGCACTTTAAATTTACTCCCAGAATTCATATTCTCAGCTTATAACTTTCCATTTTAGTTTAATTTTCAAAGACACATTTTAAGGGGGGCCAGGGGGTCCTCCCCCGGAAAATTTTGTAAATATGACCTCTCAAAACAGCGTTTTTATGCATCTTTGAGGTGAAGTTTCTCTTTGACATCAATTGGTAAAACTGCACTAATTGGCCCAATTATTTTGTACCGTCCGATTTACTTAGTTTTTCCACTATTCCTTTTTACAGGATTTGTCTTTATTACATATCTCTGTACATTGTCACACGATTAAGGTTATGTAGTATCTCGATAAATTCAGTGTTTTTTTTTAAAAAGTACATGAAATTCACGTTTTATAGGGTAATAAGGTTATTGTTAGGTCAGGTCAAAAAGTACTAAACTCAACCTAAACTTACCATAACCTTCCATACTTTTCCCTAAAATTAAAAAAAAATTGAATATATCGAGATGCTACAACCGAAATCGTTTTTGTAATGTAAAAAGGAACAGTTTGAAAAAAACCGAATTAAATTGGACGTTTAGATGTAGGTGGGGCACATAATGAAAATTTACCCCACACAATAAATAACAAAATCGTCAACATTTTGAAAAGGGGGAGGACGAGAAAACACTAGGACGTAAACTCACTTAATTTTATATGGAGCGGGGCCCCGCTGGCTATCTTAAACATAAAAAAAAAATATATTTTATAACTTATTTATTTGACTTTTTTATAGCGAGGGGCCCCGCGAAAAGGTAGTTAGGTATTAGGCTCTACCATGTAAACTAAATTCGACTGAATTTTATAATTCTAATATTTCATGTTTTGTACATGGCACGGGGCCCCGTGGACAATCTTCACTATGAACTATAAATTTGCCTGTAAAATATTAAGTATTTTATTTTAAGTTTCAATGGCGCGGGGCCCTCCAAGGCGCGGGGCCCTGGGCGGTCGCCCCCCTCGCCCCCCCCCTAGATCCGCCCCTGATCTCAGGTTAACTAAAATAGGACTTGTATTTCATTTTCTATTTAATTATATTCTAAAATGTAACAATTTGTGACGAGAATGTACATTATAAATACTGACAAATTAATATATCAGGAAAAGTATTTTTATTTTACCTACATAACGTAAACCGAAGAAGATGTGTATGTATTAACATATCTCCAAAAAGTTGGGGGGGGGGGGGGGTTGCGTCATAGAGCTTAGGGGAGTGGGCACCTCTGATATAATAGCTCAATTTTCACTTCCTACGAAATGTGTAAGCGACTTTTCAGACAGCAATAGATGAGTCATAAAGACAAAAAGTGCCTAGCGTCTTTATGCTGTAATTGATGTTCCTTCTGCCGCTCCTGTATCAGTGAGGCGCTAGAGCGCCTGTAGGAATATGAAATAATAATTAGTATGTTTTCTCGAGCCGGACACTACCTCCGCATCCGACTTGCCTCCGTGAAAAAAATCTACCTCCGTGACGAACTTGGTCTTCCATCGGGTTGAAAACATTTGTTCGGTTCGCCGGCAGAGCTTACGGAGTTCCCCTGTGTGTAGAGGACACGAACCGAAGTTCGTCATTATATCAGAGGAGACGCTACACTCTATACCTCATTTGTTTCTTTTAACTCTTAAATCTAGAGCTAAAATATAATTTCTCGACTTTGCCTCAGAGTATGATTTATCTGAACATGTATGGCAAATTGCAATATTATACTGAATACCACAGTACAATAGTACAATATCTGTATAATAAAAGAATCTTGGATTTAAAATACCTCTTATCTATAAACATAATAACTTCATGTTTTTATTTAACTTTATTTACTCGGCTTTAACCTTTGCTTTTTAAAACTAAAAGTACGCAACATAAACGCATGCTTTTATTTGTTTTTTTATTACAAATTCATATTTATTTTCGATGGCTCCATTGAAAAACAAAAGTTGACGTCCCGAGTTCTTTCGAGACACCTGCGGATTAATAAATTATTTTAGACCTAATTTTAAAGTCTGTAATAATTGCAGCATATGATAACCTTAAACCCAATTAACCTAAAATGAAATTTGGCTTTTTATTCTAAGCACATTTAATTTATTTAATATTAAATTTGTGCAGAATGTTGCAATTGATTTGGGACCGACTGCGGTACTTTCTTTGACGTAGTATTAAAATTTAATCAAAATATATTATCAGATAAATAGACAAGAGAAATAATATGTTAGTGACCCGTGATAAAATGTCATAATGAAACTGGTGGATTCTCTGCGACAAAAAATGTCAAGTAGCATGGCCCAATTTTATCGGCTTTGTAGAGCTCTTTTCTCTTTTATGGTAATTACGAATAAATGCGTTATATCTCAATAACGAAAAATGCTGAGGTATAGTTTTAAAGAGCATATACAAAATGCTTGTAGAAATTCTCATCGATTTATAAATTTATTTGAACCTATCTTTATTAGGATCTCAACCTATTCATTTTTTGCAAACAGCGTGAACAAAACCACACCACTTCGGGATTTTTTTCAACAAAAAACAGCTTTATTTTCTAGATATTTACGAAATATCAACGAATTTAATGAAAAATCATGAATTTCACGAAAAAATCATGATTTTTTTACTTCCATCCTTAGATTTCTCTAGTACAACGCTTTTAACCATGAACACCATGAAGTCCTTGTAGATAAATCAAATTTTTCGTCGAGTCAGACCAATCAAAATTCTAATTTTCAGCAGCATTTCAATTGTCTACGTCTCTGTTAATTTATTAATATGACTACCATCAACTAACTCTAATTCCTCAAGAATTTTCAATTTAGCTCTAATTTAAAATCAGGATTTTGATGTTCAGATGAGCGGGAATTGATCTCATCAATTAACCGTTTCAGTGGCGCACCCAGGATTTATTTTTGGGAGGGGCACAGATTATAAAAAAAATAAGGGGGGGGGGGGGGGAAGGGGATGTAATGTGGGCTTAGCATAATCACAGACAAATAACTAGTCTGGTTTTCTTTGTTCTTAAATTACTTCATATTATCAAGGGCGGATCCGGCCAATTTTGAAGGGGGGTTGGGCTCTCTTTTAGGGGGGTCTGGGGGTCCTCCCCCGGTAATATTTTTATAGTTTACGTTACTTGAAAACGTCTTTTTAGCCTATTCTAAGAGCATCTAAAATGTTATTATATACAAATAAATTTAACTTTTTTAAGAACAGGACATGAAGACCGGGGTATTTTATTTAAAAAAAATTATATACATACTAATAATATTTTATTATTAAAAGTTGTACGTTATATAATAGATTAAAGTTTTATTTTAGTAGCCAGAAAAATAAATTGGTACATTTTAAAAATATTTTAGTTATGTGAATTAACAAAAAAAAAAAAAAAAAAAAAAAAAAAAAAAAAAAAAAAAAATACGTACGCCAAAAGTTTTGAGTAAAACTTTAGATTAAAATAAAAACTCGTATTTTAAACGCCAAAAAAATATGTCATGCTAAACTAGGTATATAATTACTTATTTATTTATTTTTTTTTTTTTACTATCACAACACTATTACTTCAACACGTGCTGCGGAATTGCATACTTAAATTTTTGGTCTGGCTTTAAGGGGGGGGGGGGGGGGGGGGCGTGCCCCCTGTGCCCCCCCCCTGGGTGCGCCACTGAACCGTTTTAAATATTATGATTTTTAAGTTTTTGCCTCACATCTAGCATCCCTTAAGGGTCAAATTAAAAAAAAAATCAATTAAATTTAACATGCCTCTTAATTTTGTGATTTGAAAATCAACAAGGATTTCTAAATGGTTTTTAAAAGCTCATTTAGTTTTTGAGATATTTCGCATTTTTTCTAAAACTCTTAAAACCATAAAATCAATATCTCGAAAAACTATTGAGAATTGGGATGGGAATTGGGCATATGTTTCATTCACATTTTTTGTTGCATTTGATTCTTAGAATTGACCAGTCTCGTTGACATTTTATTCCTGTATACTATTATTTTAATATTATTAAAATTTATTATTTTAAATTGAGTGGAGTATTGGACCGGCAATTCAAATGTCTGGATTTCTATGATTTTTCTGAACCTACATGCCAAATTTCATCAAAACCGGTTCTGCAGTTTACGGTCCACAAGTCTGCTCAGACTACAGACAACAGACGAAAAATTGATTTTGTAAAAACCACTTTTTTGGACTCAGAGGACCTCAAAACGTGTAAATCCATCGAAATGGAATTTTTCGTGCTATCACAATACTTCTTCTTTGAACATACTACGTATACGAGAAAGTAAAAAATCTTAATTATAGAGATGGGAAATGAAAATTATCGAGCTATTTCCATAAATTTTACAGTGATGCGTTAGGTGACATGTTAATGTTAAATAAATGTAATCAGGAAAAACACGGAACAAGTAAACAAATTAAAAACACAAGGAAAATTTAAATTTGAAGGAGAATATTTTTGGTAATAAAATATAAGTTTTAAAACATATATCCAAATCCATATATAGGTAATTATATAATAATGCTTATTATAAACTATTTTATAGTTTAAATAATCAATGCCTTTTCTAATTTGTTTTTGGTTTTTTGGAATAAGGATTTTTTTTAAAAACATGTTTTTCTCTCAGTTGCAGAGGATGGGTCAAACTTCACTTTCCACGCTTTGATTAAATTAGTAGGATGTAGATTCTTCTTATATTATATGGACTCGTCGCCCAGGTAGACAGGAAGAAACCAATCAATATTCCGATGTAACCCATGGCAACTGCACTGCTCCGGTCGATCTTGTGCGTCATACAGACAGGAATATCCTATAAATGAGTTATGGCCACACCCCCCCCCCCCCCGACCCTTTTGAATTCAATATTCCCTATTAATTTGAAACTTGAAAACATCCCTTCTACAACCTGTTTTGAATCAGGACGCCACATTACTTTTTATTTGCCAAACAAACATATAACATAAATTCAATTAATCTTCTCTGTAACCTGAAACACTTTGTTGCGAAGCATGGGTATCCAGCTGGTTTATACGAAAAAAGTTTGTTTGACCTTTATAAAAATCGACAGTTTTATTCAGGGTCGTCTAGGGGTAGAGGTGCCCGAGTCAAAGATACCTGAGGCTCCCTCCTTCACTACCGAATTCACCAAGTAGTGTAAATATTCAAATTCAAACGCCTGGTAGCGCCCCCTAACGTGATGTCCGGGTGAGCTTGACCCACTTGACCCCCCCCCCCCTCCTTTAACCCCTCCTTTGACCATCACAACAAGGCACTTGGGCTTCATTTATAGAAAGGAGAAAACTGGCAAGCCCGCAAAAAAGTGTATTGCGGGTCAATTTTACAAATTACAGTTGTTGATATACGCATATATAATGTAATCTGATAATTCGTAATACTGTGGCTGATAAGAATAGATTTTCTCCTTTTTAATGCAAGTATTATAAATAGATAATTAAAGTTATTCTTTACGCAGACGATCTCGTTCTGGTAGCCCCTGATATCGCCACTCTTAGGAGAATGATCAAAGATCTGGAGAGATTGCGAGTTATGGAACCTGACAGTTAATTTATCCAAATCCAAAATAATGATATTCGGAAGCAAGGGTAGGGTCACAAAAAATGATAAATTTTGGTGTAACAATGAAAAAATTGAAATAGTTAAACACTATAAATATTTGGGGGTAACCATATCTCACAGTCTCTCTCTACAAAAACATTTTTAAGAAAAATTAACAGCAGCCAAACTTACCATCAATAGTGTATGGAAACATTTTTATAATAAAAAACTTCCTTTTGAACAGAAGTTGAGAGTGTTTAGGGCAGTTGCACAATCAATTATCAGTTATGGGGCCCAGGTTTGGGGATTTTCAAAATATGATAAAGTAGAAAAACTTTTAAGATTTTTTATAAAAAAGCTATTTGCGCACTGCCAGAAAACACTCCCAATTATGTTATTACTTTGGAGACAGGTTTGCCCTTGCTGTTTTCTGCCACATTAAAACTCCACTTTAACTTTGTGCTTAAAACTTTGGAATTACGTAAGCATTCGTTAACCAAATTCCTAGCAGAAGAAATTATACCTAGGAAAATTTATTGGTGTGCGGAATGGGAAAAACTAAGTCAAGTGCATGACATTAACTTAGACTTGAGTGAGCTCAGAGTGGAGAAACTCAAGAGCCAGCTCATGTGCTTGGTGACCAAGGTAGAAGTGGCTGATAGACAAACAGCTTTAAACAATGCCAGTCAATCTCATTTTCATGCCCATTACCAATTTTCGAAATGTTATACTATGGACGACAGATGAAGCATGTTTTTCCCGCAGAGGTGTTATGAACCAGCATAGCAGACACTTCTGGACCCACGATAATCCTAAATTAATGGTTACACGATCATTTCTAGTAGAATTCAGTGTACATGTTTGGATGGGATTTATCGGGGTAAAGATGATTGGGCCCTTTATCCTGCCAGACAGGTTAAATAGGAATGATTTTTTAATTTTTTTAAGAAATGAACGAACTTTTAGAAGATCTCCCTCTTCTTTTCAGGAGGGAAATGTGGATTGTGGATACAGTTAGACGGTGCACATCACTGCAACAGATGAGTTCGTGAATGGCTCAACGTCAACTGCCCCAAACGATGGATCTGGATAGGCCAAAGTGGCCCATAGAATGGCCACCAAGATCACCCGACCTGACGCCTTTGATGTTTCCCTCAGGCGGTGGATAAAGATCTTGTCTATAAGGAGCCCATCAGAACCCAGGAACAACTGATAAGAAGGATTACTAACGCAGTTAATCTTATAGGATATAAAAGGAGAGAACTTCGGTCCAACAACTTAAATATCACAAAAATGAATAATATGCGTATACTGCAAAATGGGGGACACATAGAACATTTATTGTAATTAGATGTTGCAATAATCATAGTCTTAAATTGATTAAGATGAATCTAAATAAAGTGTTATTTGTTTTTTTTTTTTTTTTAAATATATTCTTTTGATTAATTGATATTCAAAGTTAATATTTTAATAATATTTTTAACTTTTTCTAATAGCATTCTAATTTTCTTCATGACTTGAAAAAAAATACAATTATTTTTTTATTTGAGCTAGAGAAATTCTCAATATACAATTTTAAAGGACATAGAATTACTTTAAAAATTGCCTACTGTTATTTCTGTAGCTTTATTTAGTCAAAATGAGGTCCTCCACAACTTTAATATTCTTAAAATTTACATAAATGTTTGATGAGCCTAAAAGCCACCTCATTTCATAAACTTGTATAATATGCAATATCATGTTTCATACTTTGTTCAAACAGTCAGGGCTTTAGTACAAGAGTCATTGAAATCAATAGGTGGGTATAAAAATGTTTGTTTCCATTTATTTAAGCGACTTAGTATTTATTTTTAGCAACTCGGCCTTAATGCTTAAGTTAAGTACATAACTATATACTTAGAGTTACTTACTTTTTGTATTTTTTATTTAAATTATAAAGCTAATGAAATAGGGGTTTTAAGCTCATCGGACACATAAGTTGATTACAAAAATAAGGAAGTTAAGGAGGACCTCGTTCTGACGTGTTTTTTCTGAGTGTTTCAAAAGCTTGAAACTCCTGGCTCCTGGTTAAATAGAGCTACAGGAACAAGTGCGTAGGCAAGTTTAAAGGGAATTTTATGCCGTTTAAAATGGTGTTTACGTTATTTTTCTACCTTAAAATAACTTAAGAAACAAAATTTATGAACTTTTTTCTTTAAAAAGTCGTAATGTTTTTGAAAAGTTTGAAAGTGGCTATAGCGGCGGAACGAGTAAAATGGCCTTAGGAACTTTTCTGTTCCATTAAGGATGCTTTGTCTAAATTTTTATTTTTGTACAAATGAAAACAAAAAAGAAACATAATAATCAAAATAACTAGTACATGTGTCATTATCATTACAGAACAAGAAGAAATATGTCATATGTATTTAAAAAAAGGATTTATTGCGTTTCAAGAGGGAATAACGCTTTTCTTGGAACATTTTCCTGTATGGTAAAGGGGGGAGGGGAATCAATATACAATGACCTCCTATCAAAACTCCACCCCTTCTGGAAAATAGCCGGGGAATTATTTGATACATATGTATATGTTATTACAATTTTTTATTTATTTATTAGAAATAGGTTTTTGTAGAAAATCGTATTCTATTTTTTATAATTAATTAACGTGTTAAATTATTTAATTAATTATTAATATTCTTTAATTTAATAATAAAAAAAATACATTTGTATAATATATAATAGTATATTGGTTTTTAAAAGGAGTCAGACCTGATATTTTCCAAGTTTGGGAATATTGTTTTGTTGGCAGTTCTGTTTATCCTTCTTTAGGGTGGGGAATACCCCCGAGCTGTATACAACCCCTAATAAATCATTCGACGTCTCCTGGCTGTCGAATAAACATTTAAATTAAAAAAATATTCAAATTAAAATTTCCATATTTTTTTTCTTTAGATTAAATTTAAATGATAGATAACTATGAATTTATTTTTAAATATTTAATAAGTTTTTTAATTTTTAAAGTGTTAAAAATAAATTCGAGAAATACATTAATTTTTTGATTCCAAAGATTTTATGGTGATTTATTTCTTCACAACAGGAAAAAAAGTTTTCAAAAAAATTGATTTCATCTTAATAAATCCATCCTACTCTAACCAGGTTTTTATAAACAAAATTGCTGATTTTGTTTTTAACTTAATGTTAACCATTTTGTTAAATATTAGGTACCAAAAAATTTAACTATTTAATTTTTGTGTAATTTTCTTTTTTTTTCACTAAAATTTAAAATAATAATTATTACAATCAATTTTTCAATGACTTTATATTTAAATGAAATGTTAAGTATTTCTTTTTTACAGAGCTATAATTTATTTTTTTCAATACTAGGTATATGTTTTATTTTTGTTTCATTCTTATAAAAATAAAAAGATAACTTATTAATTAAATATTTAACTAATATTAAATAATAACTAATATTTAACTTATTAATTAAATGAATCTTAGTATTTACAATATTTCTTCTTACATAATACCTTAAATTATTTTAATAATGTTAGGTATAATGTTTACGTAATTTTACTTCCGAGCTTACCACAGGTAAGGAAGAAGATATGTGATCGTTCTGAAGAACAAACAATTATTATATCTCCGATTTCGAAATTTATATCTCAATTCGACAGAAATCCGTTTCAGACATCAGGGAACATTTTTGTTTTCGGGTCTGCCGCTCAACTTATGCGAACCAACATACAACATATTTAAAAACTAATGGTCTGATTTTAATGAAATTCGGCTAGTAGGTCATAATTAGCCCATTGCTGGTGCTATTTAAGTTTCAACCATCTGTGGTCATCTGTTTTTCTTCCACATGCGCACAAACATACATTTATTTACACCTATATCTTCAAAAATACTAGTCTGATTTTAAGAAATTTGGATGGTTAGCCCGCAGTTAGCCCCAGATTAATTTCAACCGTCTACGCTTTATAAATTTGGCCTAATTAATACTTTAATTCAAGTAAAATAGTCAAAATAATTTTGACAGATTTATAAAACGGGGGAAAATTAAATTAAATTAAGACAATAATAGGTTGTAAAATCATTTAAGCGAAGGAAATAGAACGCGAGGAAGCTATGTACCACACTAATTGGTAGACTATTTTTAAAACATTCTATTTTTGTGCGTCAACTTTAATATTAGTATTTATTTTTTTATTATTCAATACCTATATATTTATTATTATTTCTTTTTTTTTACATTGATTTAATTAAAAATTTTATTTATTTATTAAAAATTTGTTATTTTTTACTTTTCCTCACCTTCTCCGAAGGTATATAGGGAAAGTATTGATTTTACCCAAAAAAATTCGAAACCGAGATTTCAACGGAATTATCCGTTTTACCCAAAGTTTCTAAGACGATTTGAGGGGTTTTTAGCTGGATGTCAGTCTGTCCGTCTGTGCCACGCATAACTCCCACAGTTTTTAAGGTAGAGAGTTGAAATTTGGTACAAAAATCACTCATTACACGTAGTTGTGCTTTACGGAAAATCATTTTCCGCCATATTGAACCCAGTTTGTTGAGTCAGCAAAACTTGAAAACAAATCGTAAAAATGTGGTTCAATCTAGTTGAAATTCATTTTGATATTAGCCACCATTTTGAAGTTATCGATTTTGAATTTTGAACCTTTGATGGTTAATAATACCGAAAGTATAAATACTTTTTTTACATATAGCATATCGTTGGAACAGGTAAAAAATAAGGAACAAATATAAAAAAAACCCTATAAAATTCCATTAATTATTTTAAAAATGAAAAGCGAACATAACTATTAATTAGTACCATAACTTTTGTAAACGTAATACCTTTTGTTAAACGTCATAGTTTGTTTACATCTGTCAAAATGCCGCCAAAATTAAAATAATTAAATAAATGAAATAAAAAAAAAAAAATATATATTTTTTGAAAAATGATAATAAACAAATCGGGTACGGGGTATAACCTCGGAACTTTTCCTCACTTCCGAGGCCACTAAAGTGGCCTCTTTAATTAATGTTTATACATTATTTTTATTTCATTTATTCAATTATTTGATTTATTTAATTATTTGAATTTTGGCGGTATTTTGACAATTATATTCGCTTATAACTTTTAAACTAATTATGGAATTTCATTGGGTTCTTTTATATTTGTTCCTTAATTTTTTCCGGTTCCAACGATATGCTATATGTCAAAAACGTATTTATTCTTTCGGTATTATTAACCGTCAAAGTTTCAAAATTCAAAAATTGATAACTTCAAAATGGCGGCCAATATCAAAATGAAATTTGGCAGACTTGTTTGCCATACAGAGAGGTACATTCGTGCCAAATTTCAACTCGATCAATACCATTTTCGATTTTTTTATATTTTTGCTGACTCAGCAGACTGGGTTCAAGATGGCGGAAAAATTTGATTTTCCGGGCGGCATCACTACACAGGTAAGGACTGATTTTTGTGCCAAGTTTCAACTCTCTAGGTTAAATACGTTGGGCACTACGATGATAACATACACATCTACAGACGTCATGATGAAAACGACTCAGGAGATCTTAAAAACACCCAAAACGGATAATTCCGTTGAAATCTCGAAAAAACAAATGTTGGGTGAAAACAATACTTTTCCTACCATAGGTAGTGAGAAAAGTAAAAATCAGTTAGTTCAAAACGGTCAGCCATCCAAGTACTGACCGAAGCAGCAGGAGAGGTCACTTTAGTGGCCTCCGAAGTGAGGAAAAGCTCCAAGGTACCTGTACCCCTTTTTTTTAAATCTTTCCTTTTATTATTTATTTATTTTTTGTTTATAACATTATAGCAAATAATTTCATTAATTTTTCTTTTAAAAGAAAACAAGTTCTTATTCGTATTCTTCTCAGCAAACCCTTTCATTTGATACCTATATCATGGGCGGCTTAAAAAATAACTAGTCTGCCATCTTGGGCTGTCCGCCATATTAGATTTAGAATGACGTCACTTAGCTAACCAGCATTGTCATCCAAAATAAACGTGTATGCAAAATTTCAATTCAATCGGTTGAAGATAACTGCTTTAAAATTCAGTTGCAAGATTTGACCCGAACATACATACACATATACAAACATTGCAAGTTAAATAAAAGCTTGTAAAAAATAATATTGTTATAAAAATGCTTAAGTTAAAATGATGTTTTATTTTCTTTAAATAATTTCTACAGGTGTCTTCAGGGGTAATATATGATATTGCATCCCTTGTTATGGATATTCCCAAGCCTGAAATTTTATGTTTTATACATAATTAGATTCAAATATATTTTAATTATACATTACATGCATAACTTAGTTTTAAAGATTTCGATAATGCATATCTATTTAAATAAACAGGTCAAGTGTGTGCTGGTCAGCACACAGCGAGGGTCCGTAGGCCACACTATAAAGTGTTTAACTGTAAAGTGTAAAAACAGTGTTTTTTTAAAATGCTAAACTTACTTTGTACCATTCTAAGCAGGGCCGGATTTTCATTTTACATCAATGTATGATCATTGATCATACATTTTCGGCCCCCCCCCCCCTGAAAAACTCCAATGGGCCCCAACCTACCCAGGCCAGGTCCGATTCGGAAGGGGAGGGGGGAGGGAGTTTACTGGTTAGTGCAGCGTAGAATGGGAGTCCTACACTATCGGTGAGCCTCGTGATGGCCAAAGAAAGTAAGAAAACTACATACCACAACCTAATTACACGCACCGCATTTATTATTCATCTCAAATTCGCTTTTGAACTACCTCGCCGAAATAAGAAAGAGGTAATTGTCTACAAAAAATGCTTATTCCTAATTAGGTCTTCAGGGTATTAATAATTCCAAAGTCAACCTATTTTTGGCTATATTTCACCTCCTTTGAGGCATCTTCAGGCCTCAAAGAAGATTTTTAAATTTTTATTTTTTTATATCTAGATTAACTACACATACATTACACATTACATTATCTTTATACAACATGTTGACATAACTTTTAACAATTTCCCCTTAAACATTACTTGATTTATTTTCTTTCCTGACAATACGTTCAAATGTAAAATTGAAATTTTGGACGGGAAAAATTCTAACTTATTCTATTCAATGAGACATACAACTTTTTTAAATTATTATTATTTTTTTAGTTAAATCAACACCGATACTGCTATGAGGTGTTAATGATCGCTAAATTTATTAAAGCGGACATAAACGTTTAAAATAGAGAAAACTAAGTTTTAACCGATAACTTACGTTCTAACGTAACGATTTTTATATAACGTCATACACAAAGTAAAGTAAAATAAAAGTGAAACAGGCATGTAAAATTTCAACCTGATACAAGCAGACGTTTTTGAGTAGGGAAGAGATATTTTTTATATTTTAAATTAGTAGGCCGGATAGGGGAAAACAGTCCTGTTTCCCACCTACTGCCACCTTTCTTTTTAACTATATCAACTCAACATGATTAATTTTTTTCTCAATATTCAATACATAAGTATTTATTGCACTCGCTTCAATGGTATTAATGATATATATAAACAATGTTTTTCTCTTAATTTTGTCAACTCCGCTAGGTACAAACCTAGTTAGTTACTTTTAATTTTTTCTCTTTTCTAACTCCGCCATGTATAAGTAGTTAGCATCGTATACTATACTTAGTACATAGTGTGATTTTATAATTTGTATATTTAAGAAAAGCGTAAGGAACTTCGTTCCTAATGGGTGTCCTGCGACGCCACACGTATTTTTTAATAAAAGTGTTACGTTTTGTTTAAAAGTTGTGTCAACATGTTATATACAGATGTAAGTTAAAAGTTAATGTAGATATAAGAAATACATTTTTTTAAATCTTTTAGGCCTGAAAATGCCTCAAAGGAGGTGAAATATAGCCAAAAACGGATT
Organism: Gerris lacustris; assembly: GCA_951217055.1. NCBI lineage: Eukaryota > Metazoa > Arthropoda > Insecta > Hemiptera > Gerridae > Gerris > Gerris lacustris. The sequence goes on along the minus strand of OX578277.1, from coordinate 44,941,630 downwards.
GACTTTGGAGTTATTAATGTCCTAAAGACCTAAATAAGAATAATAAACATAGTATGGAAATGAAGGGTACGATGAATATCTCTCAAATAAATAAAAATGCAATTAACCTCCTCACAACAACAACAATATTATACCGGGGGTCCTATAAATACTCCCCTTCCATATTAACTTTTATAATATTTCAAATAAAAATTTTTTCAAGCTTATCCGAAAATGGGGTCTTATAATTTTTTTCGTTAGTCCTTTTCGAAGATACCTATTTTATCGTTTAGGTAAAATAAAAAATATTATGCATAATGAACAGATATATTATATATCAGGGTCGCTTAGAGGATTTCCGGGCTCCAGGGCAAGTTAGCATCTAGACCCCTTTGAAAAAACAATGGCTGGGGGTCCGGTGGAGGATTTTTTAAAAATTTAAGTTAAAAAAAGATGAGTTTTAAGGATTTCTGAGGGCAAGTTTGTCCTTACAGGAAAAGAGTTTTAGCGCGGGGATGACTTTTGAAGTTTAACTAAGGTGGGATAAAAAACACAAATAATTAAGTTTTTTTGTAGCTGGCAAGATTAAAAATTGCATTACAAGTAAAAAATGTAAAATGTATTAATATCAGTTAATATGATTTGTCAGTCAGTTTCTCTCCTTTAAATTAGCATTGACCATATATTGAATAAGGTAAAAAAAATCACAAAAATCTAAGTAACTAAATGAAACAAAAAAATTCAAACTTCCGTACTCATGACACGTTGGGAAGAATTTTAAGTTCATCACAATCAGTGGCGTACCTAGGGCAGTGGGCCCCTCGCCAAAAAAAATTGAATATAAGCAAAAAGCTGAGATGATAAGCAAAAAAAGAGAAACATTTACGTTCAGCACTCAGTGGGGCCCCCTGACAAAGGTATATTAGTTATAATTCCAGTTTAGATTTAATTATACTCTAAAGGGGCCCCTATCAACATTGCAGTACAAAGATTGTAGTTCCATGTTTTTTTTTATTGCCCCCTGGAACCGGGGACGTGCCCACAATTCGGGCCCATATAGCTACGCCACTGATCACAATATCCTTCTTACCTTTTTTGTTGTAAAAGAAACCTTTTTCAACATCTCTGACTGGGCCCCCCGGACCGTGGGCCCCCCCCCCCACCGCGGGGGCTGGCGGTAGCTATATCTGGCCCTGATTCTAAGGGTCTGATATTCTCAAAACACACTCTGATAAAGTAATTTTTTGCCACTGAACCGGACTACAACCATATAAATACATCGAAAAGACCATAATTATTAAAAAAAACTATTTTGTCAATATAAAATAAAATAATATTTTTTTCGAAATTTCCAAAAAGTGGTATCTTTACTTTTGGTCGAAGAATGTTCAGGACTTTTTTCAGATTTTTTGCACGTCACATAAGCGAGATACAGGGGGGGGGGGGGGGGGGCACGTTTCAAACCAGCTTCAAACTCGCCTACGCTCGCCCTATATTTTTGTAATCAGCTCGACGTACCCTTTTTATATGATACCCCTCACTGTGTCGAAAAAAAAAAAAAAAAAATTTAACCCTTAAGTTTTTTTTACCCTAATTTTTTTTCTTTTAATATTTTTTTTAAGTCGCTATATTTTTAAAATATGTGGGCAGGTACAAGACAGATACATGCCAAATTTCAAAGTGATCGGACGAAAGGTGTAGCCGTGAGAGCACGCGAGAGGACGGACGGACAGACACACGCAGGAAAATATAAGGGTCCTTGGTTTTGCCTACGGACCCTAATATATAATATTATTAAATGTGGTTTTTCCTTTTTATAAAGTACTAGCCTTCACCCCGCGCCCCGCGCGGGGCTCATACTAGGTATTAGTGACTATGTTTTCTATTATCATGTAATATACAAAAGCAATTAAATGAAATGCCTAAATAGTTTTTTTTCCAAAGCCTTCTAGGATTAGAATCAGGACTATATTATACATCATTCATTCCATCACTAAGAATACAATACTCTCCAAATCGTAGTTTGGAGGCTATATAAACAGTAAAAAATAAATATAGACTGCCAATTAGTGTGGCACATAGCTTCCTCGCATCCTATCATGTACTTGATTGATATATTAACATTATTTTTATATTACTTTATTGTTATATAATATCAACATTATTTTAAATAATGTTGATGAGGGTATGTAAAATTAATTTAACGAAGGAAAGAGCAGTTGCAATATTCAAAGTGTTCAAATTCGTAAAGCAAAAGTCGGTAGGGGTGAGAGTAGGTTTATAGTTTGAGAGCAGTTCGATATTGTGTGCACAGAAGTGAATACAACAGTGTACAGATAACGAATGAAGCTTGGTCACCTGGTCTCGAGGTCCCTAGGCTTTTAAGAAGTAAGTCAAATAGAAAAGTGGGGGAACCAAGCCAACTCCTGTTCCCCTCGTCTATCTCCCTCCCCGCGTCCTCTCCATAGTTTTAGCGATGTTTAACACTTCATAGCGGTGTCGCTGTTAATGTTTGTCTCATTGAATAGATGAAATCAGATTTTTTTCCGACCTAAAATTCTACTTTTAAATTTGAAGTTCACGTTTACTCGAGCTTGGGCGGATAACGATGACCAGCGAACTCGTCCTGAGCATTGGTAAAATGAACATTTCTACTAAATTTCAACTAAATCGGTTTACTTTTACTCAAGTTATCGTCACACGTTTCAGACACACAGACCGACATACAGACAGACAGACACGAGAACATAAATATTTCCTGATGTCTGAAACGGATGTCTGTCTTGGAATTTTTAAAATCGGAGACATAAAATTTTTTCGTCCTCAAAAGTGAACACAAATCTTCCTTTACCTTCGGAAAGCTCGGAAGCAAAATTGCCAATCAAAACTAAGTAATAGGTATAGTAATAAATAACAATGCTAAAACAATATATAATAAACGAGAAAATGAACGTAGTAAAAACCAATTAGACTGGGAAGTCATTGAACAATCATCAACCATTGGTGTATTAATTTAATAACCAGTCTCAGTCTCTTCTCTCTTTCTCAATACGGCAGTTGCACCAGTAAATATTTAATAACTCTAGTTCTAGGAAAAATTAATAAAATATTAAATAATCGATATAAAGAGCATTTGTGTGAGGTTTAAGCACCCCAATCAGAAATTAAATCGGTCAACAATTGCGGTCGCCTTAAGAGCTGAAAGACAAAAATTAAATTTAGCTCTATTTAAGGTAGAACCAATGGAGTTACGACAAAAAGTCATAGGACCAAAGTTGTAGATCTTTTAAAACCAGTTACCGTTGGTGCAATCTGCTTTTCGATACGACTTACCGTTTTTTAACTTTTCCGATTTTTCTAGTCGGTTTGGGCCAATTTCCGACCAAACGCAAAAAACCGCGAGTCTCTAGGTGGTCTAGAAGTACCCAAACATTTTGATTAGTGAATCTGTGGCTTTTAGTTATAAACTTTAGTTATGGTGGGTCAACCTAATTTTTTTAGGTTATATTTTTTATAATTTTTTTTAATAAATAAAATTGTTAATAACTTTGGTTTTATTCAATATTTGTCGATGAAACCAAGCCTACATATTGCAAAACATGTTTGCGCTTAGCTCAAAAATTTCGTTTAGCCAGTTTTGCGTCTATGAAGTCGGACTGGTGGCGACAGACACACATACACACACGAAAAAACTTAAGGCCGGATTCTATTTTTGGAATTTATAAAATGAGTATTAAAGAATTTTTAAGTATCAAAGAATTTTCAAGTATCAAAAGAATTTTCAATTCTTACCAGTGTATAGACAAAACTTTAATTTTATATTTTATATATATATACAGTGTGTCCCCGGATCGACGAAAAGACTAACATTTTTTGAATTGAAATATTATCTTCTGGGGTTCAGCCCTACTTGGATAGAAACTAATCTATGGCATAATTTAAATTTCGAAAAATCAAGCATGTCTTGGAAATTTACAAAAAAGTTATTTTTCCCCACTAGTAAAGTGCGTTTTCTCTTGGATATACCACAAAATGTTATTAGAAAAAGTTGTTCAGAGAGAAAAACTGAGTAAGCATACAAAAATTTCAATATGCTGCTCCGCCTACTTTGATATATTGCATTATATATCATTTTTTTTTTTAATTGTTAAAGATGTTAAAAAAATTGTGAGGAAAAGGTCTTACAAAATTGATTTATTATTTTTTGTTTTTGATCGCTTCATTTTGACGTTCTGAAAAATTGGAACGAGATCGTGGTCGCGTTAATAGATTGATATTAAAGGTCAAAAATTCGTTTTTTTTGCGATAATCTCGCTTCTTATGGCTCGGACACCAATCAAGGGTGTTATCAAAATAGAAAATAACAAAATTTCCCACAATAAAAGTCTCATTCATTTTTTACGTGCAATTAACGGTTTAGCGTAAAACCTAGCATACTATAACTTGCGTAATGTCTGTTTTTGCACGACTTTTTGCAACTATATTGCTTCCTCTGGCTCGTATACCCATACAATATCCTGGCAATTACCTAGTTTGTAAAGAGTTACCAATTCGAATATTAATCTTTGAACATTATTATTTGTCATTTCTTGTAATTATAATTTTAGTTTTGTTTAAATTAAATTTTTTTCGGATGAAATAGATGAGATTTAGCAGTCAAATGGTGCATGAAAAGAGTTCAAAGTGGAAAGTTCTGGTGTAATTGTTGTAAGTGGCTTACTTTATGTTTTTTGGGGTGCTGAACACGAATCTGAAGTTGTCCAACAAAATTTCTCTCGGCAAATATGAGAAATCATCGAAAAACTACAAAAAAATTGTTTTTTATTGGTTTTCAGCTTATAACTTGCAATGCAATCTACTCACGCAAAAAGTGGTCTAGTAGTAAAATAAAAAGGAGAAAATAATCTACAATTTATGTCTATAACATTTATTTGTGCGTCGTATGATTTTCACGCAAATGAGAGTTGAAATATTGGGAAGAGGTGGCGGGTGGAGGGTACAGGCTGAAGGGTAAACGGTTGGTAGCCAGACTGCGCTGGCAGTTAATTTTATGTTTTTGGGTGTGCTGAACACGAATCTAAAGTTGTCCAACAAACATTTTACACACAAGTATGAGAAATCATCATAAAACCACTTTTACTTTTATTTTTTTAGTGGATTTCGCCTTATAACTTACAAAGCAAGCTATTTACGCAAAAAGTGGAAGAGTAGTAAAATAAAGAGGAGAAAATAACCTACAAACTATTTCTTTACCATTTTCTTGTAAGTCGAATGGTTTCTATGCAAAAGAGGGGTTGAAATAACCGGGAAATCAGTAATTTTTTAAAAACAACAAGTAACACCATAAATATTTATTCTTTATTTCATGTAGGTAAACATTGTTATTGGGTATGCCAATAAACCATTCGAATTACAAAAAAATGGTAAAGAAATAATTTGTAGGTTATTTTCTCCTCTTTATTTTACTACTCTTCCACTTTTTGCGTAAATTGCTTGCTTTGTAAGTTATAAGGCGAAATCCACTAAAAAAATAAAAGTAAAAAGTGGTTTTATGATGATTTCTCATATTTGCGTGTAAAATGTTTCTTGGACAACTTTAGATTCGTGTTCAGCACACCCAAAAACATAAAATTAACTGCCAGCGCAGTCTGGCCACCAACCGTTTACCCTTCAGCCTGTACCCTCCACCCGCCACCTCTTCCCAATATTTCAACTCCCATTTGCGTGAAAATCATACGACGCACAAATAAATGTTATAGACATAAATTGTAGATTATTTTCTCCTTTTTATTTTACTGCTAGACCACGTTTTGCGTGAGTAGATTGCTTTGTAAGTTATAAGATAAAAACCAATAAAAAACATTTTTTTTTTGTGGTTTTTCGATGATTTCTCATATTTGCCGAGGGAAATTTTGTTGGACAACTTCAGATTCGTGTTCAGCACCCCAAAAAACATAAAGTAAGTCACTAACAACAATTACACCAGAACTTTCCACTTCAAACTACCATTTGACTGGACTAATTATTTTGCATTCTTAGATTATTATATATTTATTTTTAATTGTGGCCAATGATTTTAATTGTTATAATGGTACTTACTGTAATTCACAGGAAATATCTGAACTTATTTTTTCTCTTTTTGTTTCTAGGTGATCATTCATAATATTTATACAAGAACAGATGATTCTAAAAAATTATGGATAATGGAAAAAATATCGATAGATTGAAAAATATCGATAGATTGAAAAATATAAAGAGATTGATACCTTTAATAGATTCAAAATGCAGAGAAGAACAAAAAACGTGAATTTTAAAGTCGAAGGAATTAATAATTTGACTACTTCGATTGATGTCGAAGATGTCGAAGGAAAACGGTTTACAGAAAGGAACGGTCATCACAGCGATCCAGTTAGTGATCAAGGCCCCAAAATTAAAGACAATGGTGGGCATAACGTCGAAGACGCTAAAAGTAATAAAAATGAACAATTTACGCTAAATGGTCAAAATGACAGCGATTGCGTCGGACACATTGAAAGTAATGGGAAAGAAACTCTTATGCTAAATTGTCAAAATGATAAAGAATGTCATAGATTTGGCCAGACTGGAAAAGAACCGAATATGGTTAATATTCCAAGAGACAAAGGTTTTCAAATAGAAAACGAGTTGGTTATCATTGAATGCAATGAAACTAATCGAAAGAAATCCCCAACAATCAGCGATAAAAAAAACAGTGGTTGTCAAAGCGAGCCTTCTTCGGATGAAACAGATCGGAATTCGGAGCAAAGCCAAAATTCCTCATGCGCTCGAGCCAGCACTCGTAAGAATGAGAAATCGGACGGAAGTAATAAAAATCTCGACAATTTGAAATTGAATAAAGATATTCTTGACCAGATGATCGTCGGTTACATTAATTTTAACAAAAAAGATGGAAAGTTTGTAGAATTACTTCAAAAATTCGCAATTCATATGAGAAAACACAGGCTGCTTGCTGAATCAAGCCATTCCAAAACTCTATACTTGAATACAAGCTGTCAAACATCTGGAGACATCGATGTTTTCGCACGCCCGCTTAAATCGTTTCTCGGACAAGATACCACCAGACTGTGAGTATTATCAACTTTAGTTTGATTATTTGTTTAAACAAATGTATAATATTATTATTGAAATGTGTGCATCACACCACAATAATGATCGCATCTATGGACTATGGATGTGTAAAGTGTCTCAGTGGTTTAATTCTCTTTCTTTATCATTAAAACCAAAGTAAAAATACTAAACAATTATCTAGCTTAGAGAGTTAGATATAGGAGCGTTATAGAGGTTATCTTAAAGGGATAACACAAACTGTCTCTCCACATAAATGGAAATGACTTTAATATCAAAGCAGCTTTCAGCCTTCAAAAGGCCATCATCAAAAAGATTTAGTGGGAGACAGATTGTGTTATTCCTATTCCTCTAGGTTAGAGAAGTTCCCAGAGAGGTGAGACATCAAATCACACTAATGAAAACATGCGTGGATGCATAAAGTGACTGCTTAGTCAGCAGGGTCGGACTGGGAAGAAATTTCGGCCCGGGAGTTTCACCATGGGACCGGCCCTGGGTTGGCCATGGGACCGGCCCATTTTAGTCCTTAATCAGACCGGCCCACCGGGAAAACTCCCGAACTCCCGTATAGCCAGTCCGACCCTGGCTTAGTGTGTCAAGGAGGTTTAATATTCCCTCCTTCAAACCAAAGTCCAAACTTCAATAAATCTCTAGAAAGAGGAGGAATTACAACACGGTAATGACCAACATCTAAAGCATCTAGACATATGTTTTTCATCTGATTTACGGCAGGTAATAAGGAATCATTTAAACTCATGCCTTGAGTCAAAATGAAACAAAATCATCATGCATTGAATGTATTGAAATAATCTAAAAAATGTCTTAATTAGCATAAGTGTTGGGTCAGAAAAGTGTAGACGAGTGGCTATATTTCGCACCGAGAGGGGCATCTTCAGGGCTGAATCAGAGGTATTTTTTAAAACTAATCAAATATACCAATACTAACATTTACACAAAAAAAAGTGTAAATGCACTAATTCTAAGTGACAGGTAGGGACCACTTAGATTAGTCCACTTATATTCACAAATTTACAACTTTATCCATTTACAAGAATCACACTTTTTAAATAATTTTTTTTTTAAGTAACCTGATAAATGATATAATCTGATGCAGTTTTCCAATTAGGTTAAAAATAAATATTCATATTCCTTTTTTAATAACAAAAATTTGTCAAAGAATATAGGTACATTTAAACCCCATCAATAAACATCTAGTATCACAGAATGTCCAGAATTACTGTTCAACCGTCTACACTTTTTCTATACTAACTGGGGACCTCAACCCAATAAAAATGTCTCTTCCATTGCGCTGCATGCCCATCCATAGGGTATCGCTTCCACTTAGGCTAGTTACGGAAGTTATATTTAAGTTATATTTTTATTTATAGTTATATATATATATATATATATATATATATATATATATATATATATATATATATATATATATATATATATATATATATATTTATCTATATATATATATATATATATATATATATATATATATATATATATATATATATATATATATATATATATATATATATATATATATATATATATATATTTTTATAATATTTTATAGTGGTCTGCGGAGAACAGATTTAAAATCCGAGATACTCTTTAACTTGGAGAATATGCCTGAAGGTACGGCCTACGAGATATGTGCCCGACTAATTCTCAATCATTCGCCGCTGGAAGTACGACATCTCTTCAACTCTCTCTACAGGAGGGTCCAGAATGAACTGAACAAGGACCAGGAAACCTTCCACAGGGTCACCAAGAGTTCGGGCGAACACAAGGAAGTCACCAGATACTCATTGAGTTGGCGTAAGTAAACATATTAGTTAAATGTGTGAACATCTTTGGAGGTAATCTTAAAGAAATAATATAACCTTTCTATCCACGAAAATTAATGTTTCCAGCCTTCATACAGCAATTATCAGTGTCGATTGTGGAAGAAATAGAGTTAAATTAAAAAATTAATTAGTGAAAGGTGGATCTACCTAACTACAGGGGTTCACGTTGATCTGGCATGAGAAAATATCACCCCTCCTCCCATGTATTATTATAACACATTTTTTAGTAATTTTATTTAACCTTTTTTGTTGTTTTTTTACAGCTGAATCAAATGCTGATGGGGAAAGAGGAAGTTTTTCGGAATACGAAGACGACGATTCAAAGATATCTGATCAACACAAGAGCAGCAAATGTGAAGAAGTAGGACATGCCTCTAATTTATGCTCGGATATGAGAAGAGGTACATACCTTATTTTGTTATTTTTTTTTTAACTGTTAAATTTATAATATTTATATAGAAATTCTTTCTATATGTGTTAAATTTATATTACTACGTTTCCATGAGTTTTCAAAACGGTTTGGTTTCAAACCAAAAGTGTTTCCATGAGGAAACACAAAACAGTTTTAACAACAATTTTTAACTCCCAGACTAGTTATAGTGAAGTCAGGTTATAATATTTCTGCTCATAATACTTACTGCGCATGTCTCAATTCTGTTTTCAATTCAATACCAGTTTCTATGCTTATTTTTTCAATCCAAAGCCAAAAATTTGCTGTTGTGGCCTTGAACTCAAGAGCGTTTAAATTGATGTATAACATGTCATGTTGACTAAACATTTTTTTAGAGCCATATTGGAAATATTAAGTGAGAAAACTCCAAAAAGTGTACAGTTGTCACAAATGCCGAGATGCACCTGTGTGCTGAATTTCATGTTCCTAGCTATAGTAGTTTATGAATTGAAACATGCCAACGGACAGACACAGACAGACAGACTGAGCCGTTATATTGAGATGATTAGTGTGACTTCACAAAAGCTTTCGAAAATTTAACTCAGTGTTTGTTATGTTCCTTTTTCTTATCACCTCTTATCAAACCCATGTAAAATGAGTAGGAGAATTTTCTCAACTTTTAAATAATTAATTATTAAATTATTATTGATTTATAAGAGTTTTCACCCTTTGAACATTGTTGTACCAAGTCTTTTTTAACGAGTGTAACAAAGAAAATAATAAAAACTTTCGTTTCAGTTATTTAAAATGAGTATTTGTGTGAAGGGCCATATCATCGAAAAAGCTATTTGATTTATTAATCTTTATACTTGATTTTTTGTATTTCCTGTTGCCATAAAAATTCACAGGGTGTTCGTGTTCATATATTGTGTGTCCGAAAATAAATTTTCCTCAAGTTTTGAAACTCAATGAAGTATACTCAGGGTACAGGACTTGTAGAAAGATAGTGATACTTAATCTGCCAGGTAATAAAAGATTATTTGCTAATAATATTTTGTTCCTGGTTACTTACAATGTGCATTATATTTAACCGATGTTGGAACATAATTATATACTATACAATAGATCACTGCTCAGCCTAGGAAAAAGACGTTGATGACGAGACAAAGAGCAGACTGTTATTACTATTATTATTTGTGTATTTTTTGTTATCTATATTAACGAGTATAATAATAATCTATATATATAAAAGTCAACGTATGTGTGTGTGTGTGTGTTTGTTCTTTATACAAATCTACAGTTTTAGCCCGATTTTGATGAAAATTTGCACACTTGACCTTCAAAGCAAGGAAAAAATCAAGGTCTACATGAATTTTCGAAATTCAAATTTTGGTACACAGGGGTACGGGGTACAAGTAATGAATACGGGGTCAAAGTAATGAATACCCTTCGTGATGCATATCGTTGAAAAGCTCTTTAAGAGTACAGTAATTGTTGTTATGTGTAGTTTTGTCATATTTTCATTTAGGAGGGGGGTAAAATGGAAAATATCTTTTTATCTATATATAAAAAGAAGAGTATCTATATGAGTATATGAGAGAATGTCTTTTATACAAATCTACAGTTTTATCCCAATTTGATGCATTTTTACATTATTTTTCTTCCAAACAAGGTGAAGGTCACTGCCTACATGATTTTCCGAAATTAAAATTTTGGTACACAGAGGTACGGGGTACAAATGTCAAAGTAAGGGATACCCTTCATGATGCATATCGTTGGAAAGCTCTTTAAGAGTACATTAATTGTTGTTAAGTTTGTTTTTGTCATATTTTCATTTAGGAGAGGGGTAAAATGGAAATGTATATCTATATCTATAAAAGTCAACGTATGTGTGAATGTGTTTATGTTTTTTTATACAAATCAACAGTTTTAATTCGATCTCGATGAAAATTTGCTCACTTGACCTTCAAAGCAAGGGGAAAAGATCTCTGTCTACATGAATGTTCGAAATTAAATTTTTGGTACACAGGGGTACGGGGTACAAATGTCAAAGTTGAAAACCCTTCATAATGCATACTGTTGAAAAGCTCTTTAAGAGTACAATAATTGTTTATATCTACGATTGATACGAAATATAAACATTATATCTTTGTTTAGATGCGTAGAAAGTGATTATTTACATACTTGTATTCATTGCGCATGCGCGTCCCATAGTTCTGAATAATTCCTCTTAGAGGAATTCTTCAGCTTTACGCACGATTAGTGAGTTTGTTTACATTTAACAAAACTAATTTGCTTTTCTTTTATTAAAGTAACTGTTTATATCGAGTTTTTAGTGAAAAACAATAAGTGAATCAAGTGACTTTGACGAAAATGTGGAGAATAATACTCCTCCAGAAATAATTAATTCGGCAAAAAATATAACTCAAGAATTAATCCCATCTTTATCAAGAGAGAGATACGAACTTACATACAGCAAGTTTATTTTTTTCTGTATTTATAATTTAAATCTAACAATCGTAGATAAAGTACGGTACGCAACTCGTGCGAAAACGGCATTTTGCATTGCTCGTGTGGTTTTACTACCCTCGCTGTAGCTCGGGTGCAAACTCCACACTCGCATGCAAAATGCTACTTTCCGCACTCGACGCGTAATGTACTATTACGTGCATTTAGGGGGGTAAATGGAAAAATATATCTAAAAGTCAACGTACGTGTGTATGTTCTTTATACAAATCCATAGTTTTAGTCCGATCTCGATCAAAAAATGCACACTTCACCTTCAAAGGAAGAAAACATCACTGTCTACATGAATTTTCGAAATTTAAATTTTGGTACACAGGGAACAGGGTACAATAATGAATACGGGGTCAAAGGACTGAATACCCATTATGATGCATATCGTTGAAAAGCTCTTTAAGAATACATTAATTGTTGTTATGTACAGTTTTGTCATATGTATTTTCATTTAGGATGGGGTAAAATGGAAAAATATAGCTATATCTTATAAAAAAAAAAGAAGAGTGCCTGTATGGGGGTATGTCTTTTATACAAATCTACAGTTTTATCCCAATTTGATGAATATTTACTCACTTTCCCTTCAAAGCAAGGGGGAGGAGGTCACTGTCTACATGAATTTTCGAAATTTAAATTTTGGTAAAAAGGGGTACGGTGTAAAAATGTCAAAGTAATGGATTCCTTTCATATCATGCATATCGTTGAAAAGCACTTTAAGAGAAAAGTAATTGTTGTTATGAACAATTTTATTTAGGAGGGGGTAAAATGGAAATTTATAGCTATATATATAAAAATCAACCTATGTGGGTGTATGTTCTTTATACATATCTACAGTTTTAGTTCGATGTCGATAAAAATTTGCCCACTTGACCTTCAAAGCAAGGGGAAAAAGAATGCCTACATGAATTTTAGAAATTTAAATTTTGTACACAGGGGTATGGTACAAGTAATGAATACGGGGTCAATGTAATGAATACCATTGATGATGCAAAAGCTCTTTAAGAGTAGTGTAATAGTTTTTATGTACAGTTTAGTCATATTTTAATTTGGGGGTGGGGGGAATTTAGAAAATTTGTTTATCAAAGAGGAGGGGGTATAGAAATAGGTGGGAGAGATAGAATCTAGATATTCTTGCATAGTAAAATAATTTATATGTTTCATTATGGTTGTTTATAAACTTATCTAATTATAATAACACTCCGTAGCGAAGCACGGGTACCCAGCTGGTATAAGATATAAGTGCCTCGCATGTATACTTGTTTAAAATTTTGATTAAAAAACTAATTTAATATTACTTAAGTACTCTGACATACTTTTACGAAGAATAGCTTTGTCCTCCGAAAAAAATGAAGTATAGATGAAATTTTCATAACGCTCGAGAAGGTGGGAGACATAATATACAAACTAATATAGAAAAACGATTTAAAAAATAAACAATAAATAAGAACGGACCCGGACGGTATCACCACAATAAAACACACTCACAATAATACTTTTTTAAACCACTAGAACGGCAATTTTTAATGTTTTCTTATCTTACATTGTTGAAATAGACTTAGTATAATAACGTTCAAAGGTTGAAAAGTCTTATAAATTAATAATAATTTAATAATTAATTATTTAAAAAGCTGAGAAAATTCTCCCATTTATTTTACATGGGATTGATAACAGGTGATAAGGAAAAGGAACATAACAAACCGAATCGAATAAATTATCGAAAGCTTGCGCCATCTTGTGACGTCATTACTAATCATCTCTATAAGGTTTCTTTTCGTACTTCGTACAGAAATCTAAAACTATCATTTATATAATCAAATCAAGTAGTGATTTGCTATTGCTAAGGTAAGGCAGCTACATTATTCCAATAAAAATAAATGCTTGTTTTGATTTTTCGGTTTTCAAATAGATATAATAACTTAATTTTACTTTTTTTCTAAATATAAAATTAAGCCCGTTGCCACGGGTTATTAACGGCTAGTACGATATAAAATGCACGCATCACGCTGCTTTGAAACGGTAAATCGAACAATTAAAATCATCAAAAGAACATTAGTATTGTTACGTTCTAGGATTCAAAGTGTACCTCATAAAGTAATATATTTAATACAATACACAAAATTAAATCCGTTAGTAATTCTCCGAAAAGTCGACAACTAAAAACAATAATAAAGTATTTTGACATGTGACGTTGACTTCACGTCACACTATCCCCTTCTTAAGCCTTTTCGTCCCAATCGTATGGTGCTATTCGATCAAAATGGACAATCTTCATACGTTCTCTAGGTGGTTTCTGAATGCGATGGACTACATAATTAATTTTTTTTTACTATTAAGAATGGTCCTTCCCACGAAGCCTAAAGTTTGGGGAAGTTTAGTCCTCGTTGCTTTCTTGGGTTGTACAGCCATACTCGATCACCTGCCTGAAACCGTGGTTCATTGCAATGCCTATCATAACGGGCTTTCATGCGTTCAGTCGCCAGGTTGATGTTTTTCCGAACATACCTATGCACCCTCTCTATCCGTTCATCGAGTTCTTGTAGATACCTGCCATCTGTAGTTGGTCTACTCTCCGGCCTCCCGAACTTAAGATCACAAGGCAATCGTACTTCCCTTCCAAACAACACCCGGAACGGAGTCCATGAGGAACAAATAGGTATATGCCGGTCCCAATCTCTCTGGTTCCCGTCTACCACTTTCGCTAGGTGCCTTATGAGGGTCCGATTAAACCTCTCTACTATTCCGTCTGATTGAGGGTGGAGTGGTGTGGTTCTTGTTTTTGATATCCCCATTCTTTCCAGTAATCCTTTAAAGATGCCTGCTTCGAAATTCCAGCCTTGGTCTGAATGGATTACCAAAGGTGTTCCAAATCTCGAGATCCAATTCTCTAACAATACATCAGAGGTCGTTATGGCTTCCTGGTTTGGCAAGGGATAGACCTCGGGCCACTTACTGAAGTAATCCATGAATACCATCACATACTTATTGCCGCGGTCGGCCTCAGGAAAGGAGCCCGCTATGTCCACTGCTATTCGCTCAAAAGGAGCTCCCACGTTGTACAGCTTCAATTTTCCTCTTGATCTCGTACTAGGTCCTCCAACCGCTGCACATGTGGCACATCCTTTGCACCACTCTTCGACATCAGCTCTATACTTAAGCCAATAAAATCTTTCGCGAATTTTCGCCAGTGTTCTATTGATGCCCAAGTGACCACCAGAGGGTCCTGCGTGCGCTTCTTCGAGAACCTGTCGCACCCTTCCCTTCGGAATGACCAGCTGATGCCGAGTTTCTGTTCCATCCTCGGACTTCCACACTCGATTTAGCAGGCCATCTTCAACCAGTAACGACTCCCATTGCGCCCAGTAGGCCTTCACAGCAAGGCTGGTGTCAGCAATCTGACTCCAGCTTGGTCTCAATCCTGATTCTTTCCATTCCAATATCACAACAATTTCTGGATCCCTCCGCTGCTCATCTTTAATAACTTGAGAGGTCCATTCCTCAGCCACGATCCCTGTTCTTGATACTGGAATATAACCCTGCTTACATTCCATCCTGTTGCGGGATTTACAACTGACAGTGCAGGGGCGCCGTGATAATGCGTCCGCATTCTGGTGCTGGGGGCCAGGGCGATATTCAACCTCTTATGGATAACCTTGTAAACTCTCTATCCAACTAGTAAGTTGACCCTCAGGGTTTTTAAATTGCAACAGCCATTTGAGTGCTGAATGGTCCGTCCGATACTTGAAGATTCTTCGATATAAATACTTATGAAAATGCCTGACTGTCTTGACAAACGCTAGCAACTCCCGTAAAGTTACACAGTAATTTCGTTCAGGTTTGGAAAGACATTTACTAAAGTAACCTATAACCCGTTCCTGCCTGTCCTGAATCTGAGAAAGCACTCCCCCAACAGCTTGGTTGCTGGCGTCGAAATTCCCCCTCTGCCTGGGGATATGACAAGATGGGTGCGGACATCAGACAATTTTTTAACTTATCAAACGCTGCTTGAGTCTCAGTAGCCCACTGGAACTTAACAGATGATTCTGTAAGTCGGATGAGCGGCCTAGCTATACTAGAAAAATCCTTTACAAATCGCCTATTGTAGGTACACATACCTAGAAAGCTTTTGACTTCATGGATGTTTCTTGGGATTGACCAGTCCTGTATTACGAGAGTTTTCCCCGGGTCGGTGGAGACACCTTCGCCAGAGACAATATGCTCCAAGTACTTTACTTGACGTTGGAAGAAACAGCATTTCTTTGGGCTTAACTGTATTAGCTTGTTTTAACCTACTAAAAACTTCCTTTAGATTCACTAGATGTTCTTCTAATGTCTTTCCCACAATAATGACATCGTCCAGGTACACTAAACACGTTTTCCAGGAAAGTCCTCGCAGAACTAGCTCCATCAGACGTTCAAAGGAGACTGGCGCGTCAGTCAGACCAAATGACATAATTTTAAACTGCCATAATCAAGTACCTGTTGTGAACGCAGTCTTCTCCTTATCCTTAGGGTTCATGCCGACTTGCCAATACCCACTTTTTAAATCCAGAGTGGAAAACCACTTGGATCCAGTTAATGTGTCGATAGTGTCATCAATCCTGGGCGGCGGGTAACTGTCTTTTTTTGGTAACGGCATTAAGCTTTCTATAATCTATACAAAACCGAGTGCTGCCGCCTTTCTTCGACTGGTGATAATGAATACCACTGGTGATGCCCATGGCCCCGAAGTAGGCTCGATAACGTCTTGAAGCAACATTTCCTGTATCCGTTTTTCAGCCTCTTAGCGCTTAGCCATTGGCAACCTCCTTGCTTGTTGGCGTAACGGTCTTGCATCACCTGTATCAATCCTGTGGTTCACAACGTCTGTTCGGGTAAAATCCTTATCAGATAGTGCAAAAATTGAATTAAAACCAGAAAACAAAGTTCTTACTCTTTCTTTTTCTTCCATACTTAATTCATCGGAGGTGGAAGCCACTAGTGTTTCTAATTCGTAAGGTAGGGTCGGGTTACAGTAGGTTTCACTATATTCTAACGCCTGATTTCTTATAATGGGCTACAGTTCAATGTGTCAATGTGGGTACAACAGTCCCTTTTAAGAGATTAACTGCATAACCATTGATGTCAGCAATACGGATTGGCACTTATCTCTTGATTTTTACTAGAGTACCTGCCACCAATAGACCTTTCTTCTTGTAGCTGTGCAGCGTAGGCTCAACTATCCCACCATGGTATCCCTCGACGTCACCCTCTAGTTCCCCATAGACCACCAGATCCGTCAAGGCCGGCACCTGAATGCTCGCGGGCAAAGTTACCTTGAATACTTTCTGGTAAATGCGGTACATTATCTGCACCAATTCTTAATATTTTGTCTTTCAAGTTGACACCAACCCATGCTCACTTGTGAAACCCATGCTCACTTGTGAAATCTAAGCCTAAAATGAAATTATCAGTGATTCCTGCTACTTAAACCTTGTGACGAAAATGGGAATTAATAATTAATAAGTCGATCGTGGTTTCCCCATGAACAGGTAAAACTTCCCCGGACGCAGTTTGTAACTTGTCGGCACCATCTTGAGGTCTAAGTTTGCTTACAGGAATAATGCCTTCCCTGATTATAGTGGCATTAGCACCAGTGTCCACAGTTAGCTCCAATTCTCTTCCGTCTATTAGCCCATCAGCATTAAGCTTCGGCTACTCTTATGAAGCCTGCAAACAAAGGTTTTATCTTTATTGGAGCTAGTCTTATTCATAGTCAGCAATTGCTCCCTACTGCTGGCCATCTTCAGTTTTCCTGCGTCTGTCGTTTGTTTCCACATGACCATCTATTCGTTGGACACATAGCCCGAAAATGATCCCGAGATCCGCAGTTCCAACAGACGCGGCCAGAAAATCTTGACCCCCTCGGTTTATTGCCTTCTGTCTGTTTCTGTACTCTTGCTACAATCCTTTCTACGAGTTCATTATCATCCACTTTCCTTAGACTGACCCTGCATCTAGCGGTTTTCTTCGCTGCTTCTATCTCTAACCCTCGGGACAATGCTTCGAAGTAATTCTCAAATTTTACCAGTCTTAGGGCTTGCTGCACTTCACGATCCCTTATACCGTCGATGAAGAACTGTATAGCAAGAAGCTGGAACACATCATCGGGTAGATCTTCACCGTATCCTAGCCGCCGCACCAGTCTCTCGATTTCCATCTGAAAATCCTGCAAAGATTCCTCCGCTCTCTGTGTACGTGATTTTAACTCCATGGCATGGATGGGTTTAGACACCAAAACGCATATTCAAGCTTTCCACTAAAAGTTCATAATTACCCTGTATTTCTTTTGGTATTGTTTCATTTTGTTTTGGTATTATTTTAAGCCCGCAAAGCTTTCTCTTTTAAGGCCAAAAGAAGAGCTGCAACTCTATTCTGTTTATCCCACATATTCATATCAGCCGCAATTTCAAATTGCCTTATAAAGACAGACCACGGTAGCTCGCCATCAAATTTTGGTGCCTTGTACCTCTGCCCCTTTTTTTGAAAAAATGTATAGGTACTAAATACGGCCCCTTAACTTTCAGCTTCTAAAGATGATTTTAAATTAAATATCTCGGAAACCATAAATAATAAAATGATAAAATGATAAAATTTGGTATAGACAATATCTTTGTCATATTTTATCAGATGAAATTAAAATAATTCAAAATGCTTAACCAGAGGTGTCTCTAGCGAGCAGTGCGATGGGTTAATTTACCTCTAACTTTATTGTCAGTTATTTTTTATTGAAAATGATGATAAATCAAGGCTTTTTAAGGAAAAAAATCGGTCCGAGACAACTCAGACAAACTTTCTCATTTATACAGACAGACATTTTTTAAAAACCACTCTTTTGGACTCTGAGGACCTCAAAAAGTTTAAATCCATCAAAATCTCAAAATCGTTCAATACAACAAATTGTTTATATGAGTAAGTAAAAACGTACTCTTAATAAAACTTCGATAAAACGCGCTGTTTTAGATTATAAACTCGATTTTAATCGAACAATGTAAGAAAAATAATTATTTTTATTTTATTTCCAGTAGGGAGAAAAAGTCATGATTTTGGGTAAGTTTAGAAGGACTAAAGTAAGTCTTTTCTTCCCTGAACTCCAAAAGTAGGGAGAAAAAGTAAAACCAGGGAGAAAAAGAAGGATTGCCAACTTAATTATTTTATAAATGGTAGAGATTGAACGGCTAATGTAGTGAAGTGGTTGAAATCAGGTTGGCGACACTGCATTTTCGACCTTATGAAATTTGTGCTTATCATTGTTTAAACTTGCATCTAAATAACCTTCTATTTGAGTTTAATTGAAATCCCTATTTGTTTTTAATATTGAATCTCTTATATCTGCTATTAAAAGTGTAATAAATAACAATCATGTATTGTTATTTATTAAAATCGAATAAATGTCATTTATTTATTATGTATGTGATGTCCTCACACTAAATACTACACTACGTATTATATGAAAGTATCCCTTTAACAAATTCAATATATTTTTCAAGAACAATTAAAAAACTGTCACAAAAACAACTTGACAAAATCAAAATAATAACAAAACCATTACATCCTCCCGGCCTCCTCATTGTTGTCCAGCCCTGCTGCACGTAACAGCATGATTTTTTGGATTGGCCGCTTCAGCTCTCCAACAGCGGTCTTAACGTCTACTATTCGGACCTTTCCATCACGCCCAGGATAAACCTTAACGATTATTCCCATAGGCCAACTATTTCGTGGGCTATTTTCATCAGCAATTATGACGAGGTCATCAATAGTGATATCTCTTTTTGAGGTATGCCATCTTTTTCTATTTACCAGCGTGGGTACGTATTCTTTAATCCAACGACGCCAAAATATATCAGCATAATATTGTGCTATACGCCACATTTTTCTATGGTGAAGTTCTTCTCTGGTGAAAAGTCCTGGTACAGCAACATGACAGTCGTTGCCAATTAGCAAATGGTTGGGTGTCAAGCTTTCTTCGTCTTGATGGTCAGACGAGACGTATGTTAATGGATGACTGTTAACACTGTGTTCTGCTTCAATCAAGAATGTTTGCAGTACTTCTTCCTTTGGAAACTGTTCATTTAAGACTGTCTTCAAAGCAACCTTTACCGAAAGTACCATTCGCTCCCAGGTCCCACCCATGTGAGGTGCCGCTGGGGCGTTAAATAACCAGTTGATGTGGCGTATCGTACAAAAGTCTTGTATTTCTGATTGATTTAACTCCTTTAACGCTGTTCTCATCTCCTTTTCTGCCCCACGTAGATTTGTTCCATTGTCTGAACACAATTTCAACGGATCTCTGCGACAGATGAATCTACGAATGGCCATGACAGCAGCATCAGTTGTAAGCGATGCTGCAATCTCTAGATGAACTGCTCTAGTCGTCATACAGGTAAATAACGCTCCATATCGTTTCTCCCTTCTCCGGCCTAACGTAACGTTCATAGGTCCAAAATAATCCATTCCGGTTACTGCAAATGCACGTGACTGAGGTGTTACTCTAAAGTCTGGTAAATATCCTTCAATTTGACTTTCGCATTTTGCATTTTTTCGTTTGCATAAGACACATAAACGTTGGCAATTCCTGACAGCATTTCGTCCATTTAAAATCCAAAATTTTGATCTTAAGTCGTTTAAGAGTTGTTCTCTTCCTTGATGATGATTTTTTTCATGGTAATATCTTATCAGTAATTTTGTAAAATAATTCTTTCCATCCATTATTAATGGTTTTCTTGTGTAATCTGGTAGAATATCTTTCGCATTTTCAAGACGACCATGTAGTCGTAGTAGGCCGTCATCATCAAGAACGGGGGTTAATTTGAACAATCTACTTGAAGTTTTAATCGGCGTCTTCTTTCTTAAACTATTTACTTCTTCCGAAAAGCTTTCATATTGTGCTTGAGCAATAAGCACTTTCTCTGCTCTTTCGAATTCTGTCAGAGTTATTTCTTTTTTAAACCCTTTATTTCGCGTCCTACTTTTTTCTTTACAAATGTTTATAAACACTAGTACCCATGCCATACTTCTTACGAGTCTCAAATACTTTGAAAATCTTTCACACTGCAAGAGGGGTCTAGAGTCTTCTTCCTTTTCTGAAATTTTTAGTACTAAGTCGTTTCTTATTTCTTTGTCGGGTTCATTACTTGGCTCTACAACCTGAAATGGCCAGCATTCTTCTTTTTCTTGTAGAAATTCAGGACCTTTTAGCCAGCGTTCTGCTTTTCCTACATCCCACTGGCCTCGTGTAGCATCGTCTGCTACATTCAGTGATGTTGCATTGGCTGCCAAAAGAAGATTGGCAGCCAATGCCAATCTTCTTTTGATGTCAGTTCGTGTATTTCCCCTATCCTATTTGCCACGAATGTTTTGAATCGCTTGGGTGTAGATTGAATCCAGCTGTATACAATCTTCGAGTCGGTCCAAAAAAACCTCTTATTGATCTTAGTCTCCTGGCTTTCCTCTACTACTGATGCAAGTTGCGAACCCATTACTGCAGCTTGAAGCTCAATTCTTGGTATTGTCATAGGTTTGACTGATGTTACTCGTGCCTTTGCCATTACTATAGTGTGCAACTGTACCTCACTTGTTTCTTTAGAATGAAATCCATACCATCGTGGAATTGTGATGCTTTTGATGTTATGTAATTCGGCTGCCCATGCTACCCATTTATTAAAAAGACTTGTGCTTATAACATCGTCCCATCCAATTTTTTCAGCCCACACTTGTTGTAGCAGCATCCTTCCTTGTATCGTTATAGGTGACAATATACCGAGTGGATCATAAACAGACATGACTACCTTGAGCACTTCTCTCTTGGTTGGTGCGGTTGTTTTCTTAAGTATAGATTCGTATTTACATAACACTCTATCAGAAAAGCTTAAGTAATCCGTTTTCGGGTTCCAGACCAAACCTAGAACTCGTTCTGCGGTTGGCCAACGATCAAATTCTAACTCTGCGACCGTTTTAGCCCGAAGTTCTATGGGAATCCCCTCAATTATTTTTGCTGAATTACTCATCCAATTTCGCATGTAGAAATTTCCTCGTTTATAGCAGTAAACTACTTGATCTACTACATCTATAGCTTCTTTTTCCGTGTCAAAGCTACCTAAATAGTCGTCTATGTAGTGATTTTTGTAGACTGCTTGTACAGCAGCAGGAAATTCTCTCGAATTTTTGTCGGCATTTTTTCTAGTAACGAAAATGGCACAACTAGGTGAACAAGCAGAGCCAAATATCATCGCTTGAATTTGATATACCTTTGGTGGTAGCGATCTATCTTTACCACGCCACAAAAATCGCTGTGCAACCTGATCTTCAGGTTTGATTTTAACCCGTAAAAACATTTCTTCAATATCCCCTACTACTGCAAACCTTTTTTCTCGAAAGGATTGTATGACTCCCGGTACTGAGTTGAGTAAGTCAGGCCCAGTTATTAGATTGTCATTAAAGGATACTCCATTTGATTTAGCCCGAGCATCAAACACAAATCGAAATTTATCTGGCTTATCTGGCTTACAGCAAAATGTGGCAAATACCAAGTTTTTTCGGGCTCGATTCGTGATTCTTCGTCACCAAGTATTCGGGCATATCCTTTCTTCACGAAGCTTTCAATTTGTTCACAATACTTTTTAGCAAATATGTCATCTTTGTCCATTTTCTTTTCGACTGAGTAAAGTCTTCGAAGCGCGGTTGTCTTGCTTTCCGGTAGCCTTGTATTTTCATTTTTCCATAGAAGTCCAATTTCCCAATGTTTATCTTCTAATTGTTTGCACGTCGTTTCCATAATTTTTAATCCTATTTTATCTTCTGGTGACATAACCCTTTCTCCAGGTTTCACTAAATTATCTGCTAGAATACTTTGGCGAAGCAAATCTTCCAGCTCAGATTCTTCAGCGTAGCAATGATAAGAAAACTCTGCATCTACTCTATCTTTTAGCAGTGACATATTCCCGTGAATTACCCAACCTAACTTTGTTCTGGATGCAAAAGGTGCGTTACTCGGTCCCTGCACTACTTCACGTGCGATGATCAGATCTACATGCTCCTGTCCAATAAGAACCTTTGGCTTAACATCTTTTACATTTTTAATTGGAAGGTGCTCTAAATGTTTCCACTGTTTAGCACATTTAGTTGCATTTACCGAGTGGCAGGGTAAATTTAATTGCTTCATTGTACGAACATTTTCAAAATTAAACACAGTATCATCTAATTTTCCTTGTACGCTTAAATTTATTCTTTTTGATTTGTTGTCCTCGTAGTAGCTAGAGTTTGTCCAAAATATCTTTAAAGGTTGGATGGGTCCAGTTAAGCCTACCTCTTCTGCTAGTTCCGTGTCAATAAGACTAACTGTGCTGGCTTCATCAAATAGTGCGAACGTTTCAATGGATTTATTGGTACCTATGATGGTGATTGGAGATACTTTGAGTAAGACTCGTCTGCCAACATTCCTAGCTTGAAGCAAGTGTTCTTCTTCTTGATCATTCCCTATTACGTGAACATCTTGTCCTTGATCTTGATCGTCATTTGTTTCTTGATGGATGTGTTTATCTTCTACCGTCTCTTCATTGCAGACTTCATTTTCATCTTCATCTATTTGTACATTACACTGGTCTATATCATTTGGAGAAGCATGGAGGAGTGGGTGGTGGACCTTTTGGCAGCCATTTATGCCACACCTTTTCTTAAATCGACAGTCGGTTACACGATGAGGGGATTTCTTTAGGCACGCAAAGCAAATTCGTTGTGACTTAGCCCACTCCCATCTGTCGTTCACACTTAAAGCTAGAATTTTCTTGCATTTGGTTATCGAGTGATCGTTATCTATTGTGCAAAATGCACATGAGCTTGTTCTTTTCTCAATTGTGTCACTATTTTCATTTGTTGATAACACATTTTGTCTACTAGGTTTTGACACTTTGTTGTCTGCTTTACAAACGCCCGGATCATACGAAGTAGAGGGCTTACTTAGTAAACTAGCAAATGAAGCTGCTTCTTCTAACCATTCTGAAAAATTTAACAAAGTAGGCAATGTTATTCCTTTACGTCTCACATTTTTGGCCCACTCATACTTGAAGTAAACCGGTAATTTTGACATGAGTTCTTTCAAAAGGGTTGGATTTGTTATGTATGAACTTAAATTTAGAGATACAGCTATTGCTGTCATGTTTTGAATATTTGTTGCAAAATGTATTATATTATCGGGGTTTTCACTAGATATTGAGGGCAAAGACCGAGCTTTGTTTATCATTGTTTCTATTATTAGCTCCGGCCTGCCAAACCTGGTTTCTAGAATACTTATTACTGTTCTTAAATTTAATGGGGAGACAAATAAAGATTTTACTGCCAATAACGCTTTTCCGGTTAAAGCTTTATGCAACCTTACCATATTTTCTTCGTCGCTGAATTTACACTTTGCTGTAGAGCTTTTGTACAATGAAATAAACATCGGCCAATCTTCGGGGTTTCCTGAAAACTCTGGTAATTTTCGACCTAAAATTTGTTTATTCAATGCTTTTTCTGCGCTTGATTTTGCAATATTTTGGAAAGCTTCAGTCATGGCTTGGGTTGCTGTTGTAAAATCTTTTATTAAATGTGCTGATGAAGATTCTTGATTTTCTCTTTGTTTTTCTATTTCAAACACTGGTTTCAACTCGCATTTTCCTTCGCTTGTAATTGGTTTATCTAACCATGATTTTACCTTTTCAAGATAAGTGATTTCTTCCATATCTACCAAGTTAATACTTGATGCTCTAGAACTATTTGACTTCACAGATGCTGCCTTTAGCGCTGCTTCTGCTTCTATCAAAGCTATCTTTCTTGCCATATCTTTTGCTTTTTGGGCTTTTTCTAATTCTATTTTCATCTGTAATCTTTTACTACTATTTTTAGATATTTTAGAACTTCCTTGAGTAATAGTTTTCTCAGGAGTGTCCTTCTTAGTGGCTAACGTCAATTGTTCAACTGACTGAATGACTTTGACAACTGTTCCATTTTCACTTGGAATAGTTGTGTCGTTCGTTACTTCAATTTTATTAATAGTTAAAGATTGGCAAGGATCATACCTTATAGGTGGCTTTCCTGCAGTTTTCCGTGTACTTCTCCTGGCTGGAAGACTACCGGCTTCGCTCATTTTTATTTTTCGCTACTGAAAATTTACGGCAAAATTTGTCAGTAGTTTTATACAAATGACGAAATTTATATCACTGTGTAACACGAAACCCAAAGGACCAGTTTAATGTGATGTCCTCACACTAAATACTACACTACGTATTATATGAAAGTATCCCTTTAACAAATTCAATATATTTTTCAAGAACAATTAAAAAACTGTCACAAAAACAACTTGACATAATCAAAATAATAACAAAACCATTACAATGTATTTTCTCCCTACTGGAGATAAAATATTGTATTACCGCGGGAGTAAAGTGCTATAATTCCCCTCGCGATAATTATCTCTCTCGCTAATTAGTGTTATTCCTCGGCTACGCCTCGGGCACTAAAATGTTTAATTCCATCGAGATTTAGACACCATGGTTCCTTCGGCTTCGCATCAAGAACAACTTATTCGCTCAGGGAATAATGGCTTACTTTGCTCCCTAGGTACATAAATAACTATTTAATACACAATAAAGTTTTTATTAAATTAAAATTGTTTACTGATTACTAGATTAAAATCGAGTTTTATTGTGAACGTATTCATAATAATAAGTAGACATAAAGCTCAAATATTTTAACAGATTGATAATAAAAAGTAGACTAAGGCTCAAATATTTCCCTAAAATCTTCCCAAAAAAAAAAAAAATTTTGACCTAGCTCTGTAAATTGTGAATCCCATTTAAAAGAAGAGGGCGTAACATGTTAAATATGAGATGGCCGAAACCATAAAAAAATCCTGTAAAAGAAACTTCACCCAAGAGTAAAGTAATTGAAAGTTAAAACTTAAAAGAATCACAATGCAAAATTAGAAATAACCACCTTGTTATAAATAGAGCAGATAAAGAAACAGTACAGATATATTAGATTCAAATACTTACAATGCTAAAATATGCAATTTTTTTTTAGACAAAAATGACTTCACAGAAATCCCAGAAGGTTCTACGAAAAATTAGTTATATCGTCATATCTTGAAAGTACATAAATACTTATTCGAATCTTAGATTCTTGTCAATTCACCTGAAAGCAGGTACTGTAAATTACACTATTATTCAACAATATCTCGACATCGCATTACATAAACCTACCAAGAAAAATATTTCTACTACATACCTACTTCAACTTAAATCTTCCATATAAATTTAATCAAATCAAGCGGTATTTAATTTTATCCACACCGGCTCTCAAAAAAATTTCCTTCTAACTCTTATCTAGTTTCCTTCGACATTGTAAACTTTCACTGACTCTATTATTTATGCTGACATCTTTCACCCTAAAACGCGTAAACTTTGAATCTCCCACTATAAGTTGTGAAATATACTTGTGATCGAGGAAAGATCTTAATCTTTCCTCGATCACAAGTAGATTTCATAACTGAAACTTATTTCATACCATAAAACTTATTGCTAAAAACAATAGTAATCAGCCCAGTATAATAGATAATACATTAAAGAAAAAATCGGTCCGAGACAACTCAGACACACTTTCTCATATACGAGCTCATAATTATTTAGCCCAGTCTTTTCCATTTATTTCTTTTCGTATGTACATTTAATTAATATTGAAAATTTTATCAAAATTTATTATACAAATTACATCTCCTGGGCGGGGAATCGAACCCGGGCTCTCTCCGTCCGCGTTTTAAGCTTTTTTCTCAGGAACTAGATTTTTTCCGTAAAGTAAAAAGAAAGAAATCTTTGTTGGTGTTTTTCAAATATTTTTAACCACTTGTTCTATTTTTATTTAACCCTCCCTCAGGCGCAATTTACATAATGGAGGGTAAATTTATGGATGATATATCTGAGTTATTCCACAGATGGTTCTATATTAATTTAAACCTTCTGCGCACAATTCTTCCTATGGCTTATTTTTGCTCACAACCTTCTTATAATATGTATACGAGTATAATTCGACATGCTATACTAATCCTACGAAACATGTCGCCATGCGTGATGGCTTTACTGTACGGCCGTCAGGCAGACTTCTTCTTTTTTTTTTAAATCAATTTTTTATAAATATTTAAATAATAAATGAGATACAACCCATAAAGCATAATAATTTTAGCAATAAAAAACTACTATTTAAATTAATAAAACTATTTTATTACTTACTTTAAGGAGAATGTATATTTTAGTATGTAAGATAACAATGGAAATTATGGCAAACTACTCCACAAATGATAATAACAAAAATAATAATAGTGATAATAATTGTGTTTAGATATATTAATTATTAACTGTTTATCTAACTTATACTTCATTTATAATAACAAGTAGTACTTGTATCGAAAAATAACAAAAAATCATAGGGAAGTATCCAAGTACGTTTTAGGGTTTCGTAGATTATTAGTCACATTGTTTTTCTCGGTAAAAAATGTTAAATTATTTTTTTCTGGCAATTTTCAGGTATCATTAAGAATTATTTCATAAATTTTGGACTAGCCGTTATAGGATGGTTGGGGAGGGGGGGGGGGACTTTTGGGGGAAATTTTGGTGCTAAAAACGCTATATTGGCGATAAAAATACATAGCCATAAAAAGTTATGTATGTTTGTAATCTACTCTTCAGTAGCTTTCATTAATTTGATACCCATCTCAAAAATTGAGCTTTGCACATCTTTGTGCATTACGCATACATTTATTAACGCATATTAAATTATTAACTTTTTTATATTTGTCTTATGTGTGGGTCAAACAGTTACGTAGTTAGTTAGTTAAGTATTTTAAATTTCACATCTCTAGCGCGAACGGTTCGGGGGATATAAACCAAAGTACGACGGGCAGACAGACACCTCGGCATAAGTGTTTCAAGGATGATCTGCGAAACCCTAAAAATGAAACCAAGAAGTAAACAATTAAATAATAAAAAAAAAAAATATTAGTAACAATGATGAAACCACGACCAAAAGTTATATTTTTATTATATTGTAGTTGCAGTCAATTTGTAACATAGCGCACAAGCAGCTCCAAGGTACCCGGCAAAAGCTGTCCGGGTCCAATCCTCGCCGTTGAGAAATTTAAGTGCCAAATCTGTAGTTAAGGAAGGTTCACAACCTTCTTTAATAGAGTAGAAATCTTCTCAACTATGTGCAGGTGAAGGAAGAACGCTTCTTAACTACCCTTAATAATAAAAAAAAAACGTTTGTTTAATTTACTTGCAGATCCTGTTTATTTGCACGAGCCTACATTAGCGTCTCGACAAGTCCAACCGACTCGACCACCGCCCCAGAAAGTTTACTGTTGCCTTATATGCGATCTTGAAACGCTCACCAAGGAGGAACTCAAACGACACGTAATATCCGCCCACAGTAATAAACCTTTTTACGTTAATACCACCGATCCAAATTTAAACTCAAGATATTACAGGTATAATTGTACAAAATGTAATTTTGAAACTAAGTCCAAAACTATGATTTATCGCCACATTAAATATATCCATCCCGCTGTAAATACGAGGAGATCCAACCGTAAAGTTCTTAAGTCAAGTAAGAATCGATTTAACTCTCCCGAAACAAATTTACAACCATCACGACCAACAGACGAAGTATTAAATCAACTTCTACCTGCTCCTACACTAAACATATCATCGACTAAACAAAACTATTATGATGAAAGTAATCGAAACAATACATCGGCCATGGTAATCGATTCAAGTGACAGACAAACGTCCGGAAAGTTTATAAGACTGAACAAAACAAGTAACAATAAAGGACAGACTGAAATAAGTAATTGTACAAGTGACAATACTGAACGGACTGAAACAGACAACAATACAAGACAGACTGAAACAAGTAAAAATATAGCACCAACTGAAACAAGTAAAAATATAGCACTAACTGAAACAAGTAATAGTATTGGCAATGTTGAAATAAGTAATTATACAAAAAACAATACAAGGGAGACCCAAACAGAAGATATGGCAGAACAGATAGAAATTTTGCAACAAAAGCCTTCCACTTCTAGGGCGTACCTTATCTTACCGTATCCAATTACAGAAATAGATAGAGATGTAGCCGAAGTATTGCCTGGCGTCGTTGAAATTGGTCCAGAAGTAGCTGGTGACATTGGAATTGGTGAGGAAGTGACCGGTGCTAATAGATTTGATCTAGAAGTAGCCGGTATCGCTGGAATTGATCCGGATGTTGTAAAAGCAACCGAAACAATTCAATCAAAGTCTACTTATGAATCGAACGGCGTATCGCGTTTCACGGTAGAAAACGTCGTGAAACTTGCAAATGGCGTTGATGTGAATTCGGATTTGGTTCAAAAGACTGGTATAATCGAAACTAGTATTAATTCTAAATTAAATGGCTCCATTCTAGAAAACTATTCGGATGTTGCAAATGACGTTAAAATAGATTTAGATTCTGAACATACGTCCACCACAATGGAAACTACTTCTACTTCTGAATTGAACGTCTCATCGTGTTTCGACAAAGAAAACAATTTGGAGATTGCTCGTGTGGCCAAAAACGCTTCATCTTTGTCTATTTCTGAAAGTAATATTTTACCACCAATTGTGACCGATAAAAATGTAGATGATACAAATATCATTAAAATTGATTCAGGATGTATTCCAACTTCTTATTTAATTCAAAATACTACTGATTCGCTATCGAACAATTCAACGCCTTTGGCGATTGAAAAGGCTTTGAAACCTTCATGTGTAGCTGAAATTGATTCAGCTATTGCATCATCAATTTCTCCATCCGATTCAAGTGAACTTTCCCTGTTATTAACAGAAAATTCAAATGGTGCAGCTACAACTAGCATTTATTCAAAATTTTCAGAATCAGCTCCTGCTTCTGATATTAATAAACTGCCAAAGATCGTAACGGAAAACTCGAAATATGCAGCTGAAATCGACATTGCATTGTATAATGCACAAACGACTTCTGCTTCTGAATCGAATGTCCTACCGCAGTTGTCGACAGAAAACTTAGAACTTGAAGGTATTTTTGGACTCGATACAGATTATGCAGAAACTTCTACTTCTCAATTATACATTTCACCTCATGCGGAAAATCACTCGGATGTTGTACTTATTCATGAAAATGATTCTGAGTTTGTACAAATGACCGATCAAATTAAGATAGCAGACACTTCCGAATTGAATGATTCGTCTCTGATGGGGTTTGAAAAACCTGAAGTAACAGAAATTACTAATAATTCAGATGTACAAACGACTTCAATTTCCGAATTGAATGACTCGACCCTGGAGGCGACTGAAAACCCAAAAGCCATAAGCATTATTGATATTGATCCGAATTCAGTTGAAATTACCGAAACAATGCAATCAGCATTCTCCTCTGAATTGAATGAATTACAATTGACAGATACCGAAAACTCAGATGTTACTTCAGATTTTGATCAAATGAGCAATTCAATGCTACCGACACCCTCTTTAGAATCAAACGCCTTATCTCAAGCAGATTTGAATAATGATTTAAACAATAAAAAACCAAAAATTATAAATGAATTCAAAGAGAATAGGCTTATAATAAAATGTCTATTTCCTCAAACTAATAACCATGAAAAACTATGTATAGATCTTTCTTGTCATGTCCAAATGCGTTTGTGGTTAAACAACGTAAAAATGTTGTCAATTCCGCTCTCCGATGAGGTAATGTTTTGGCTACGAAGTGGCTCGAGAATGTTTGAATCTCGAGTTGAACCTTCCAACTGTAATCATGCTTCTTCTAGTCAAATTTACGACTCGCACAACTGCCGTCAGGAAAATTTGGGCATTCAATCATCTCTGAGTAATAAAAACGAGCGTGATGAACAACCGATTGGAGATATTAACGATTTAGACGAATTTCATTGGAAAAAAGTTAAAGAATCTTTCAAAGCCAGATTCGAAGCTTTACTAAAATGCTGTCAAGAGTTGATAATAAACGATGGTGATAAAGATAAAGACGAATCTTCTGAGTCGAGTCTCTATTCTGTTGCCAATGAAAATTGCGATGTAAACGATATCGAACCTGAAGAATACAATGAATATAAAAAAACTATGCTGGATTCCGACTACGAGAGTGACGAGGATCAAGCGTTTTACAATAACGGTTCGAAGCAGAATTTAAATAACTACGAAATCTTATTAAACGAGCAATTTCAATTTAGAAGCGACTCAGAAGTAATGATAAGTGACGAGACATTCGATCAATACATGCTTGAGATAATTGATATATCATGTATCAACATTGACGTAAACGCGCTCTTAAACGAATTCAACTTGCTCTACTTCGTTAGCAATCAAGCCACACCATTAATTAATAACCGTAACAACAATTGCGACGGCAACCACCATGTAAAAGATTATATTTACGAGTGCAATTATTTCGCCATTAGATACAATGATATGCTTAATACTTTTAAGCCTTTTAATTTATATTTCAGGCATTACGGATTAGTTGCAATCAATGTTTTTAAACTCGTACAGTTTTCATTTGCCTTTGCATTTTTGATTAATAGTATAAAGAATAAGAAAGAAGAATCTCGTGCATCTAATAATAAGGAACAAATTAACCGATCTAAGAATGACCCCGGAGAAAAAGGTTTAAATCCCTCTGAAAACAGGGCAAGTACATCTAACAGTTTTCATCCCGCTACTTTAATCAATCGTATCCCATCTAAGAGAAACGGTAAAGATACGAAAGTACCGCTTGCCGATAGTAATCCATCGACTTTTCGTAATTTAGGAAGAGATTTTTTTGAAGAGTGCTTTGGCGTGGACATTCCGTATAATAGAGACGACAGCGAAGGATGCAGGGGACTGAACAAGCAATATAGTTCTAACGAAACCAATGCAAAGCGTATAGACAATGCATCTGATGTAAATGACTATGAACATGTTAGAAGTTCAAGGTATTTTACGAAATTATCTCACAAATATGACAAAGTTTCATTTAGATCTGATAATTTACAAAATGATGACGGCAAAACACCACCTAGTAAGTATTTTCCCGAGGACAGTAATTCGTTTAATTGTAGCGGTCTTGTAGTTGAAGGTCTAGGTTCTGACAATGAAATAGACGTTCTACAAAAGAAATATCTTGATAAAGTTAGCAAACCACAGATGACAACGAGTAACCTATCTAGATGTAGGAATAGACAAAATAATAAAAACACAGAGGATATCAATAAGAATCGTCAGTCAGACGATCAGGACGTCCCTCAAGTAGATGCCATAGATCCGGATAATGAATCCAAAGAGCGAGCCGGTGTCGAGTGTTCTTTCAGAGAATATCTAAAGAATCTCAAATTACGTAATAAAAGAAATCGGACAGAGACGAAGAAAGAAGAAATTCCTCACAAAGAAACATGTGTGAATGTTGCTGGCCCTTCTGGGATCAAAACCATACAGGTTTGCAATTGCAACGATGAAAAATACGATAAGAAGGATGAAAGATGCAGATATTGTTTGAGGACGTTTTGTTCTAATCAATCGCACATGGATTGTGACAGAGAAATTACAGTATATAACAATAATCGAAAAAGAAAAAAGTTATTTAGGTTATTCGAAGAATATTCTTTTCAATGTTTTCTCAAAATTTGCTTTACAACGATTCAAGTTCTTGTTGGTATGACCGAACGCTACATTCATAAATTCTTCAAAAAAGCGGCGGTTTCTAAAGAAATACCGGATCTAAATTACCGAATTTTAGAGGTCATTAGCTTAAGACTGACCAATATGACCTTATGTTTCCGTGGATTTTCCGGAATCATAAAAAAGGATTATTGGGAGGAATTTTTCGGATCGATCGATGTCGTGTCATGTGACAAACCGACAGAAGAGGAAGACGATGAAAAATCGCTTCTCAATATCATAAGTAAACTTGATAAGAAGAAAAAAAATCCTTTTAAAAGATCGAAAAAATTAAGAAAAAAAAGAAAATCAAAGGCGAAAAAAAAGAAGAAGAAAGCACTACAGAAAGTCGATTATTTAAGTGATAACGCGGTAGATTTGGATGGACAATTGGAATTGTCTGATTTTCCCGATGTCGATTTGAGATCGTTCGACGAGAATTCCAATTTTGAACCTAGAAAACGCTCGCTTATTGCATGCTCAGATCAAGGTGTTGAAACCCGTATTCAGGAAGTTTCGGATCAAGACGAGGAGGACATTCCGGTGCCTGATGTATCAATTTCCCAAAGATGTGATGGGGTTTTGTCCGACGATAGTAGCAGTACTTGGAAGAATGAAAATAAGAAACTAACGATGAAAAAATATAAGGTGATCCAAACTAAGAGGATCAGAACTAGAAGATTAGCAACTAAAGAAAAGCATATGGGTAGGTCCAAGTGTAGAAAAAGATCCCGTGCTAAATCCTTAAATTCCAATGACGAAATGATAGCAATCAAAAAAAGAAAAAGAACGAAATCGTGTGCAGATGATTCGGATATTGATGACCCTACGTTCAAACCGACCAATGTCAAGCAGACCAATCTTCATAACAACCAACCCGATCATTCTAAATTAAAATGTTTAAGAACTAGAAAAGTTACATCATATAATTTAACGGAAAAAGATTACCTTGAGGATATTATCGGTAAGATGGAGGAGTCTCCGATAGGGACTAAAAGTTTATGTTCCTTTGAAAAATTTGCAAACACTAACATTAATAAATCTGCGGGCGCTAAAAGAGGGAGACCTAGAAAAAGGAACGATCAACCAGCCTTGAAACATAAAGCGTTTGAGACAGAAGAAGAATCGAAGTGTAGGCGACTAAGATCCAGGACTAACAAAAAGCCGAATCTTGACATAGCTTTTGAATGCATTCAACATTCGCTGTCGGCTGAACGATTCACGGACGAAAATGGACTTATTAACTTTCTAGTGCCATTTGACCACGAAGTGAAAGATGAATCCGAGCCTCCGGCTTTTATCGCAGACAATGAACAAATTGTATCAAATAAGAGCAAACGCGGTCAAAAACTGAAATCCAAAAACGGCGATAAACATCAACAGAATGCCAATACTTATTATGAACCGGTTGATAAAGATGATCAATCAATTTTTATAGATCAAACGTCTGAAGACTACACCATGGATGGTGATCAACCTTTCGTGAAAATTAATAACAATATCTCTATTGGTGATAATAAAAAACAGGATGTTGACAATCAAGAACAGCCAGTTGAACAAATGAATGTTGTTGATGATCAACAGGATGATGCTGTTGATGATCACCCTGTTGATGATCAACAGGATGATGCTGTTGATGATCAACAGGATAATGTTGTTGATGATCAAAAGGATGAAGCTGTTGATGATCAAGAGGACGACGCTGTTGATGATCAAGAGGATGACGCTGTTGATGATCAAGAGGATGACGCTGTTGATGATCAACAGTATGATGTTTTTGATGATCAACAGTATGATGTTTTTGATGATCAACAGTATGATGCTGTTGATGATCAAGAGGATAATGCCGTTGATGATCAACAGGATGTTGTCGATGATGAACAACAGGTGGCTGTTGCTGACCAACAGCAGGCTTTTCTTGATAAACAACAGGATGTTGTTCTTGGTAAACTACCGGCTGTTCTTAATGACCAACAACATGATGTTATTGATTATCAACAACAGCCTGTTGCCGTAAATCATTCTTATTCAATTGATGTTGAAGATAATATGCAGTGGAGATCCTACCGATCTCTAAAGTTTCCGAGTCTTGATAACAATCAGTTACAGGCAACAAAACCCTCAACAGATTTCGAAAGCTGGACTGATCTCTTTAAATATCGCAGACAACTTGAGGTCCAGCTAGTTAATTCTTTTACCAATGAAAAGGAGTATTTTAAATCAGCTGAAGAACTAAGTCAAACTGGTCACCAATCATATATCAAAAGGAAAGATGAAACTTTTATCCAAGCGCCTTATGCGGAGGAACTAAGACGAGAGAAGGCTGTGAAGAAACATCTATTTCTAACCCCAACTCAATTTTTATACAATAAGGAGATCAGAGGGCAGTTTCCAATTGCTTCCGAACAAGGAGCATTATATCGTAGCAAAGGACAATTTTTTAAACTACCTAAACAATTGCCAAATTCAACAACCATTTGTTTGTCTGCTAATCCACCAGTTTTACCAACTAAATCCAGAATTAATAGAGGAATTATATTACCTACTGATCAAAGTAATACATCAGTGTCACCAACTGAAATTTATACCGAGGATTTATCACCCCTTGATCTGAGTACTAAATCGGTAACACCAACTACAAATGAAATTAAAAGAGGTGTTAACACATCTATTGATCAAAGTAATTTATCGCTGACACCACCTACTTCCTCGATTAAAAGAGATGTTACAACACCTACTGATCTAAATAATACAAAGGTGACAACAACTACATCTAGAATAAAAATTGATGTTAAAATACCTTTTGATCAAAATAGTATATCGGTGGCACCAACTAAAACTGGAATTAATAAACATCTTAAATTCACGTCCAATCTAAGTAATAGATTAGTGTCACCAACTACGATTGCAATTAATAAACTAACGATAGAACGTACAGGTCAGAGTAATAGATCGGTGTCTCCAATTACAATTGAAAATAGGTGACACGCTTTAGTATCTTTTGATATAAGTAATAGATCGAGGACACCAATTACAGAAGGATTTATTAGACTGGATTCGGCAGATATCGATATAAGTAATAGATCGGGACGCCAACTACTGCAGGAGTTATTAGGCCGGATTTGGCCGACACAGATAAAAGTAATGAACTGACTTTAAAAATAAATTATCTGAGTATAACACCGGTTAAACCGACAACACCTGATCTCAACAGGTCAGGTTTATTATCTACTGATGTAAGCCATGGATCAGATTTGTCCCCAACTGATATAGGTATACTACCGATTAAACCTTTTATTTATAGTCTAGCTCCTATAGATATAAATAATAGATCAGGAATACCTTCCATTTTTAAAAATAGTATAAGATCGGTTTTACCACCTGCTGGTTTAAATCATTCAAAAGTTCCACCAAATAAATCTGGGTATCTTGGGCAGGTTATATTACATACTGATTCAAGTATTAAACCAGTTTTACCAAGTATGCATGTCAACAACAGTCCAGCTCAAGTACCTAACGATACAAATTGTAGATTGGCTTCATCATCTCCTGATGCAAGTAGTAGATCGGCTTTAAGATCTACTGATATAAATAGTAGATCGGCTTTAACATCTACCGAACCATTTAATCACACCATTGGGTGTACAACTATGCGTGGTATTGGTAGACAATTAATAGAATCTAATGACATACCATTTACTGCTGTTACAAGTAGAACATCGATTTCAACACCAACTGGTGCAAGTAGAAGTTGGGTTTCAGCACCGTCTGATCTAAATCCACCTTTTCTAAGGCTTGAAGTTTTTATTAATAGGTCACGTGCAGAAACCCCTGATACAAGTAACCGATCTATCTCTACCAATGGCGATAGTACTCTGAACTTGCACTATGCCCAGTTGCTAAGATACAATTCGTCAATGCGTCATTAATGCACTTACACTATCCACACATTCCCCTTTTCGATCGGTCTTTAATGAGTAACTTTATGAACAATCAATCGACCTCGTTTTTAACAACTGTCACCTCCCATCCAAGGCTGCCATTTTCACCTTTTCTTACATGACAAACTGCTGATGAATGATAACTTAAACATGAACAGTTCTTTTCCTTACCCGAGTTCAAGTAATAACGAATTGTATACATTTTTAAATAATAAATATCCGATGGATTATAATAAACGCTCGAATCATTTCTGTGTTTGGTGCTGGAAAACATTTACGCTTGATTTATTAAACGTGGATTACGTTAGCAAGACCAATGTCGATAAGAATTTTATGAATTGTTTCCTTTGCAGCCGAAGCAAAAAGTCCAGAGAATCCCCCATGAGTAATTTGGTATAAACCAGTTCCATACTGGAACTGGTTTATACCAAATTGCAAGCAGCTCAAAATCAAACCCTAGGTTCAAGCGTTTTTCACCTTTCATTGCAACTTCAGAGATAGAAAGGTAAAAGTTTTTTATTTTTTAATAAGCGGTTGTGTGTAACACGCAATAATAAATATTAAATATAGAAGATGAGTTTAAGAACGTTAAAGGAAGGGTGAGGGTTGAATTAAACTAATTTCAACCCCTTTATTATCCAATCCACCCCCATTTATTAAGTAATAATGATGATAAAATACAATATATATATATATATATATATATATATATATATATATATATATATATATATATATATATATATATATATATATATATATATATATATATATATATATATATATATATATACAGGGTGATCCAAAAGTTCGGCAACGGCTTAATATCTTCGGTTATAATTGAGATATTAAGTTCCCGTTTGCGGGTATCTTAATCATTTGTAAAAAACTACTTTTTTGGTGGGTAATAATTTTTTCCGCCATATTGGTTGCCGCCATATTGGATTAAACTTAGAAATTTTAAATTGGAACACCCATAAAGTGATACATTTTTGGAAAGCCCTTAAAAAAAGAAAACATTTGCCGCAAACCCGAGCTTTCTATCTACTCCTGTTCCAAAATGGCGGACACTCAAAGTGTAAAAAATTACTCTTTTTTTTGTTATTTTCAATAGTTTAGTAAGATAGAAAAAATCGGTCCAAGACAACCCAGACTAACATTCTCATACAATCTCGGTCCCCGATCCCAGAGAACTGTTAGTTATCAAGTCATAGTTTCCGGGATATTGATGAAAATTAATCTGATTACGTTGAAAATCAAAAACAAAAAGTAAACAACCACCTGTTGTACACTTTTTAAATAAACAAATTAACTAAGCATCGCCTAGGTTTATCATTGAAGCGAGCAATGCAATAAAAATTAAATATTATATTCATGTTTTATGGGATCTGGGACCGAGATTGTATGAGAATGTTAGTCTGAGTTGTCTTGGACAGATTTTTTATATCTTACTAAACTATTGAAAATAACAAAAAAAAAAAGTAATTTTTTACACTTTGAGTGTCCGCCATTTTGGAACAGGAGTAGATAGAAAGCTCGGGTTTGCGGCAAATGTTTTCTTTTTTTAAGGGCTTTCCAAAAATGTATCACTTTATGGGTGTTCCAATTTAAAATTTCTAAGTTTAATCCAATATGGCGGAAAAAATTATTACCCACCAAAAAAGTAGTTTTTTACAAATGATTAAGATACCCGCAAACGGGAACTTAATATCTCAATTATAACCGAAGATATTAAGCCGTTGCCGAACTTTTGGATCACCCTGTATATATTTATATATATATATATATATATATATATATATATACTAGCCGAATTGGCACGCTTCGCGTGCCTTATTCGTCTAGAAGTTGGCGCTAGGTGTAAAAAATAATTAAAACAATATAAGTAATATATCTTTTTTATTAAATAATTTTGTATTTTAGTGCAATTAGTTTATATTATTTTTTATTGCTTATTTTTAAACATTTTATCTCAATTAAATATATGACCTGCTTTGTTTTATATAAAATATATTTTTCATTATAAATGAATTTAACCATAAGTTTTTATATTTCCTACATATTTACTTGGCACTAACTATGTGGATAATGTATTTTGTTTAACAGTGTAATTTTTTTTTATTTAATAATATTATTGCATCAGAAATGAAATCTTAACTCATAAAACTGTTGTTGGTAAAAGTTTTGTATGTCTTAGTTTGTTAGTTCACCGCTAGAATGCGTTTGAAGTTTAGTTTCTAAATGAAGTTCCTTAGGGCATGGCACAAACAATATTTTAATGCTTTTAGTAATTTTTCAGCAGAATTTAATTAGTTTTCAGCAAATTTGCTTCATGGAAAGTCTGTTCGGAAAAAATCAGCAAGTTATTTTATTTGTTTTGTCATATCCCAAATATTTACAATCCTTCATTTTGACAGATTTCAAATTTAAGATTTTTTATTAAGAGGTAAACAGTGAATGACAGCGAAAAAGAATAAGTAAACCAATTAAACAAAGAAGATAAATAATTGAATATGAAGATAAATTAATTGAATTAAAAAACGTAGTATATATAAAGTTCTTTTTATCTTGTAATTTTATACATATATCTATATTTGATTAATTTATATTTTTATTTTTCTATACACTTTATTCTTTTATTGCCGCGCCGTATCAAAAACTGTCAAAATGTGTCAAAAATAAACAAAACAATGCACCCCCCCCCCCCCACAAAGACAAACCCAAGCCTTTCTCAAAGTCTTCTCTCATTGGTTGGTCATATTATGTCAAATTAAACACCAGAAAACTGATGTAGAAAGCTTGTCGCCAAGAGTAACGGCTACAATTAGACTAACTCAACCAACAATTCACGGAACTAAAAAAAAAATCAAAACAAATCAAATGCGCAGCAGTCTATCGAATAAAAAATCCTTACTCTGCTGAGCAGCAGCAGTGGTTTATTCATTCATCGAATATTATCAAAATTGGTATTGTTGTAAAGGTCTCGATAAGAGAGGTAAAAAATTATTAATTAGTTTTCCATTTAAATTATAATCTAAAAAACCAATTCAGAAAAACAGATAAATTAACGGTTTTTTATGCTTTACACCCCTTAAAATGTAAAATTTTGAAAAAGTGTACATAACAACAATGAAAGTACTTTTTAAGCACGGTAAAATTATATATAATATGATATATTTCGAGCATTTCGATCATTGTACCCATGTACCTCATATAGGTACCAACATTATATTAAAACAAATTAAATTCACTGAATGGTATAAAGCTTACTAAATAAAATCATTACTAATAACACATTGTTTCACACAGTGGCGCACCCAGGATTTATTTCTGGGGGGGGCTAACCCAGACTCAAAGAAGTGCAAGTTGTGACCGGGGGGGGGGGGGTAAAAGTAGTAGTAGTAGGAATCTAGTACTTTCTACTCGAACGGGTAGGTTGAACCACTTGTTCGAACCTAGCAATAATATGAATTAAAAAGTAAAAATTAAGTAGTAAAATTTGAATCGTAACTTTCTTAATATTTCTATGAGCCAGTTTTAAAAAAATCGGTCCAAGACAACTGACGAAATTTCTCTTATACGAATTTATATAATATTACTTAGTTCAGTGTTTTCTATTTACTAGTGTTCGAGTTTTCGTTGGTACATAATTATTAAAATTTAATATTTTATCAAAATTTATAATAAAAATATCTTCTCCTCAAGAAAAAATCGGACCCGGCCTCTCTCCGACCGGGTTTAATGCTATTTTCTCAGGAACTAGAATTTTCCCAGGTAAACGGCTTATTATCGTTATAGATTCGTATTTAAATGGACTACATTTTAAAATTTTTTAATCAAAATCGTCGAAATCGTTTACGAGAAATAATTTTTTTCAAGTTTTTTCAGAGTTTTTGGGGGGAGCACCCCTAAATTTGGAGCAAAAATAATTTCTCTACTTTACCTTGGGGTGTGATTTTTCTGAACATGTGTACATGTTAAATCTCGTCAAAATCGGCCCCGTAGTTTAGGCTCCACGCGACTGCACACATAACAGACATTTTTTAAAAAACACTTTTTTGAACTCAGGGGGACCTCAAAATGTGATAAAAATTCGATTTTGATGGATTTACAAAATCGGATTTTCGCGCCATCACAATACTTCTTCTTTATAATATGAGGAAGTAAACAACTCATAATTTGTTTTCTTCACGAGTATATTTCGTAAAAGTAAGTATGTGTATTTTCTTGGGGGTTCTGGGGGGGGGGCTTTAACCCCTTCAGCCCCCCCCCCGTGTGTGCGCCTCTGAAAAAACCAAATAGTTATTGTTTTAGTGACTACAATTTATCATAAAAGAGAGAAAAAAATCCGAGGAACCTACTAAAAATCTGTTTTATATTTAAAATGAACTTTTTTTGATAAAGGTTTTTTTCGAGGGATCTTATCCATATCTTTATATAGAGGGGGAGAAAAAACAATATCAAACCAAAATCTAATAAGGTATCATAATGGTATCATAGATAAAGATAGTGTTGGGCCAGGGGGTGTCCGTGTCACATGCGCTATTCTCCCTGGATAAGACAACAGGCATGACACCGCTCGCAATAATACTTTAATCTTATCATTCTTTCTATTCCTATGATGGCAAAAAAAAAAAATATCTTTAACTCAAACTTAAAATAATAAAAACTTCATTTAATTTGTTTTTATTGATTAATTGACATTTTTTTATTATCTTTCTTTTCTACCGCAGCCCTAATATAAGTTGATCTAGGGTCCTCTGGGGGGGGCTTCAGCCCCTTCAGCCCCCCCCGTGGGTGCGCCACTGGTTTCACAACATAAAATCTCAAGTTAAAATAACACATTAGGTACCGTATGTACCAAAAGTACACATGTGTACAAATATGTTCAAGTATTAATTTTTTTCCGAGTTCCTAATATTAAATAAGGCATGCATACAAATTTTAAATCAAATCGAATCAATATTTCTCATATTTTTAATTTTTTATTAATTTCCCTATTTTTGGGCCCAGATTTTGAGCCGGAAAATTTGGGCAAAAAAAGTTGTCGACAACCCCATACAAACTATACGTTTTTTTAAAGCCCCCGTCGAGTAGATTACGAATATGCCGTCAGTTTACCATTTAGCACTTTTAAAGCCCAAAAAATGGCCAATCGAAAACCCCAAAAATTGCCAAATATGAACTTTGAGTGGCTTTTTCTCGGAAACTAAGAGTCTTGGAAAAAAAAGTCCAAGAGCACTTTCGTCTTGTATTTTTCATTTTTATAAGCGTGACAAATTTCATGAAGATAGCACAAACTTTATTTTTTACCAAAAAATCGTCAAGCCACACCCTTGTGATTTTTTTACCCGAAAAAGTCAAAATGAAGATAACAAAATAAATGAGGTATATTCGTAAACGTCTCGAAAAGGAGAGTAAAAAATAATAACAATGTTTTAAATTTCAACCAAAACCTAAGGAACCATTGTCAAAAAACAGCTATATACGGACTTTTTTCAATTTTACCCCCTAAAAAGTAAAAATATCACAAAACACTACATAACTACATTAAAAGGCCTATTCAAGAGTTTTTCAACGATATACATGAAAGTAGGTTTTGTGTTTAAAAGCATATTTGTACCCGTGTACCCATAGGTACCAAAAATATATTTAAAAATCAAACCATGTATAAGATCATTATTTACGCTAATGAATTCTAATAAATGTAAAAATAAAATTTAAAAAAATTATTTCACCTTCTTAACCTGAACCAAAAGTACAAATCGGTACAAATGTACCCGTACAAAAATTTTTAAAAATAAATAAATACCACAACATTAAAGTATTAATCAAGGCCTTTAAAACGATATACGACACATAAAAATATACACGTGTTTTAAAAATCCAATATGGCGGCTATAATTCAATATGGCGGCTATATATCGAAATCAAAACACCTGAACTTTTCTAGTATTGGTACACTCTACCTATGTACCAAATTTCAAATCTCTAGGTCAATGGGAAGTAGGAGAATTACTGATGAAAAAATCCAAGATGGCGGCTATAATTCAATATGGCAGACACATATCGAAATCAAAATGGCCGCACTTTCCTATTTATGGTACACTCTATCTATGTACCAAATTTCAAATCTCTAGGTCAATGGGAAGTAGGAGAATTTTTGATGATCAGTCACTGTCACTCTTAGTTTTATATATATAGATAAATGGCTAAAAGGTTACTTAAAAAGTGTGAAAAAGAAAGTAATAGGCCCGTGGTTCGAATCCCGGATCCCGGCGCTGGAGTCTATTTTTCTCTGTTTGTCTCCCGCTGTTAATAATAATTATAATTTGATTTAAATTAATACTATAAAGTAGTAAGTACCATATGAGTTTCAGCCCGATCATATGAAAAGCAAAAACGATACAGTAAACAAAAGTAGGGTATTTCTACGTATTTCGACAAACCGGTACCAAAAGTACCCTTTTATGCACAGAAATAATTTTTTTCAGTACATCCTCATTATAAGGCCTCAGTAGGCCTACTAAATGCCTACATAAATATACCTTTATAAAATACATTTAATTAAAAATGTAGCCATGCACAGTCCACAGTACCCAGACTTTAAGTTCCTTTTGTACCAAATGTACTAAAGGTAGTTAAATTAAATCAGTGCCGGATCTAGGTTTTTTCTCAGGGGGGGGGGGGGGGGGGCAAAATCTGATTTTGCCGCCTCTGCCACACAGGGGCGGATCCAGCAGTAAAAAAATCAGCAAGGCGGAAATTGAGGGGGAGGGGACTGGGGGGTTTACCCTCCAGCCCAAAGAGGGGTACGGAGGCCTCCCCCGGAAATTTTTAGAAAATTAGGTTCACAATGGTGAATTTTAGGCGTTTTGGAGGACCTTTTTTTAAAGCTTTTTCAGCTAAAACAGCAATCAACTTAATGTTTGTTTAAAATTGTTTCTGCAGAATTTTTGAAAAATTTATTATCTAAATCGGGTTTTAGACTTAAAAATTTGATTTATTACCTGTAACGCTACACTATGCTATTAATTCTTCCAGATTCATTATAAAATACATTCACAACTTCCTATATACCTACCAACTGAAACTAGTAGATACACAATACACTTAACTGAGCATATAAACAAACAACTATTCAAGTATGCAAATAAGCAAACAAAAAAATAGTTTATATTTTCTGGGGTGCAAATATATATAGTATATATATTAGTAGTAATATAATATATATCCCACATAAAAATGTAAGTGGGAATCCCAGTTAGCAATTTTAATATCAACTTGACTATTGCTCCACAGCTAAGGCAACCAAATTTATTCCAATAAAAATATAGGTTTGTTTTGATTTGTTGGTCTTCAAATAGATGTAATAACTTATTTAAATTAGTTTATGTTTATGTAAAATGTTGACGTTTTATAATTGTATTACATATCATGCAATATATTAATTTGTTAATATTGGCAATAAATTACTGATTATTTATTTATATTTTTTGCTTCCGATCTCACCGAAGGTAACGGAAGCTATGTGATCGTGTTCTGAAGAACGAAAAATGTTTAGGTTTCCGATTTCAAAAATTCCAAGACAGATTCAGACAGGGAACATTTTTGGTTCCTTGTCTGTCTGTCGCTCAATGTTTGCGAACCAATATATATTAAAAACTACTTTAATACAATTTGGATGGTAGGTCATAATTAGCTAATGGTTGGTACCATTATAAGTTTCAACCTTTTGAGCCTACTTGTTTCTCTTCTACATGCGCACAAACATACATTTATTTACACCTACAGCTTCAAAAGTATTTTTCCGATTTGTATGAAACTTTTATAGTTTATCGAAAGTAACCCGCAGATAGCCCCAGGTTAATCTGAATCGTTTGCGTTCTTTAATTTTTAATTCGTGTAAAAAATCAAAACAATTTTGACTGATTAAAAAAACGGGGAAACTATGAAACAAAATAGACAATAATGGCTTTAAATGCATAAAATCGATAAAGTACGTGCGAGGAAGGGATGTGCCATATCAATTGGTAGTCTTTTTTAAAAAAT
Organism: Gerris lacustris; assembly: GCA_951217055.1. Taxonomy (NCBI): domain Eukaryota; kingdom Metazoa; phylum Arthropoda; class Insecta; order Hemiptera; family Gerridae; genus Gerris; species Gerris lacustris. Next base: position 44,897,016 of record OX578277.1, on the reverse strand, counting down.
ATTGGTATTATTAACTTGAAAGTATATTTCATCTATCTTTGAAAGATGGATAATATTAAATACTTAAGGATTACACTCTCTCAAAAATATAGATAGCATATAGCCAAAGCCTAGTTCAATGGGAAAGGGTAATAGAGTGTGAGACGTAAAATTTATGTATGATGTATATATTAAAAAGACAATAACGTACTTAGACTGCTAATTGGAGAGCACATAGCTTCCTCACATCCTATCCTACCACGTATTATTGATTTTATGCTTTTACAAGCCATTATTTAGTCCAGTCATTTTAGGGTTTCTGTTCCAAAAAAGTCGGAACTTCAATTGTTTGTTGTTTTTTGGACGTTCTGAAAAACATATTAAACATCGGCAGCGAGATGGTGGTCGCGTTAATAAATATTCAAGGGCAACTGAAATTCGGTTTTTTGCGAATATCTCGCTTCCTATGGCTCTGACACCAATCTAGGAGGTTATAAAAATTAAAGCTCGTTGGATATTGTGCGAAAAGTAGCTGACCATTTTTAGGGCGGATTATGTGTTCTCGTAGTTGGGGTGTGGTATCGAGAGAGCCAGTCAATGGTGTTTAAGAGCTTAAAGTAAGTCACGCTAAGAAGAAGAGTAAGTCACGCTGTTTAAGAACTTTCCACTACTGGGATCACAAAAGTCAAGGCTTTTATCCGATCCTCGAAATGCACTGCCTTGATAGGCCAAGAACGGCATTTAAACTGACTTACAGCGATTTTCTACCTGCGATGTTTGTTCCTGTAGTTCTTTGTCAATTCCTCCTTTACTTTGAGAAACCTCTAATGTTTTCCAAGAACAACAACTTTTTTTTGTAGTTTAAGGATTTTCGTGTTCTGGAATTTTTTTATTTAACTTCTTCCACTGCGTGAGACCTTCCTCCTTAACCATATATGGGAAAAAGCCTGCTCTGAAAATAATTTGCACGAATAGATGACTAGAAATTCCCCATTACCAAGCGTAATCCTTTCCTTTCTGTGAATTATTCTATTGTAATAAAATAAATTATTCTAATCTCCTTAACCATAGCAAGATCCTCTGTTTTACCGCCGACGGATTTATACCCCCAACCGCGTTTACCTGCTCAAACCAGGGGTGTGGGTACATCCCCCGAGATACAGAATATGTATAATGATATTTCTTTTTTTTTGCGAATCCTCTTAAAAATTTTCCATTTTGGAGTCACATCAAAAATTAAAATTGAAAAATCATATGTCTAAGTTCAATGCATGGGCAAATATGAAATTACGTATACAAGGTTTTGAATAATACGGTTTTGACTTTTAATGTATTAATTTACAGTGGGTTCCAAACATTTTTAATTCTTGGCGCCCCTGCAGATTTCTATTAAAGGCGCCCTTTGCAAAACATAACAGCTACAGCGAATACATAAATAAAATATTAATTTAATTTACTATGGAAACATTGATTTCCAAACATTTTTTGTTTCTCGGCTGCTTCCTTGCTGATTTCCTGTTGCTTCAAGGGCGCCCTTCGTCAAATTAATTTAGTAAACTATAAAAGGTGTTTAATTAACCCATTCAATTGCATTATTTTCCAAACATTTTTTTATTTCTTGGCGTCCTTGCTGATTCCTCTAGCCCCAAAGGCGCCCTACGTAAGACTATAACAATAACAGCTAAACACTTTGAAAATATTATAAATATTTCAGTAATTACAGGATTAATTGAGATGGGTTTCCAATCTTGTTTGATAGGTACTGGGCGCCCTCGATAATATCTGTTGTTCTAATGGCACCCTTTGTCAATTTCATTTAGTCGACTTTAAAAGGTGTAAATTAATCCATTCAATTTGAATTATTTTCTAAATATTATGTTCCTTGGCACCCTTGCTCCAAAGGCGCCCTACGTATGACTATAACAATAACAGCTACACACTTTGCAAATTAGCGAATATATAAATATTTCAGTAATTACTGGATTAATTAAGATGGGTTTCCAATCTTGTTTATACTGGGCGCCCTCGATAATATACGTTGTTCTAATGGTGCCCTTTACCAAATTCATTTAGTCGACTTTAAAAGGAGTAAATTAATCCATCCAATTTGAATTATTTTCAAAATATTATGATCCTTGGCACCCTTGCTCCAAAGGCGCCCTACGTAGACTATAGCAATAACAGCTACCAGCTACACACTTTGCAAATCTCTGTTGTTCTAATGGCGCCCTTTGTCAAATCGTTCAAAAAATTAAAAATGGAAATGAAATAGGGAACACTTTTAATATTTCGTCTGGCATCCTTTCTGGAGGCGCTTTGCGCCAATTTTAGCACTTGCACTTTATTTTTTGCAGTACAAAAAAAACAAAAACGGGCTAGCTCGGCGTGGGCAGGCTGCCCCCTCTAACCGGCGCCCGGGACAGGCTGCCCCCTCTGCCCCCCCCCCCCCCCCAGATCCGTCACTGGTCCTTTATATATAGACGTAGCTCCCGAAGTAGGAATCGGATATATAAAAACAAACCGGATTCTTAAAGAGGACAATTTGACCTAAGTCCGGTACCCTTTTACACCCTGTCCGATTACAATTGCGAACGGTACAGAAGGTGAAAGTCAAAATTTCGGAAAAACACGATTTTCTTGTGATTTTTGCCGAGGTACTCGACTTTCCCCCGTCTAAGGTACTAAAAAAAGGGGATTGCGCTTACCCCTTGAAAAGGACATTTTTAGAGCATATGAAGCAGAGTGTGAGAGCATTTTTTTTGCCGTACGTACCTTCTATGTACCATCTTGTACTTGAATTTAAAGTACCATATCTCTAAAAGTAAAAGTACTATCGAGTTTAAAAGCAAAACGCCAGGAGCAGCATTTCATAGGCTTTTAAGGCTCAAAATCCCAATATAGCGTCGTATACATGCCCTAGGAGGAGATACGTGAACCATGTAGAAAAACGATTGAAAATAAGAGGTAAAAAGTGTTTTTTCGCTTTAATGGGCCTGAAACGTGAAAATTTTTTAAATGTTTTTGCATCACTTTTGAACTCTTCCCAAGGGCTTTCCAACTATATACCACACCCCGTACCAAATATCTCCGGTTTTCTGATCGGTTCCCCCGATGTCGCCCCTAAGCAGGGGTGCACGTAAAAAAAAGTTCTCGTTACCAGCTATGGACCTCTGCGGGATCTACAAAAGTCGTGAAAAAAAATTAAAATTTTCAATTATTTCAAAAGTTATACGTAAAAACGAGTTAAAAAAAACGCCCTTTTTGACCGTAGGCGATTTCCCGTTGAAAATAAACCCATTTCCCGGACAATTTCCCAGCATAGCATTTTCCCCTAAAAATACACTATAACCTTAACAATTTTCAGAAAACTGCATACCTCTACGACAAACACGGGTGTGTTTGTCGTGATGGGTATCAGTACAAAAAAACACCCTATTTCGCCAATGGCGAATGGCCCTATTCCGGCCAATTTTCACCCTTAAGGGGTGGTTTAAAACTGCCTTGATTCAATGTTTGGTCAAGCGGTTTTAACATTTAACTAACTGATTTGACATTACCAACTCGAAATTTTTCCGAAAATCAAGAGGCGGGGTATAATTATTTTTTTGTTTTTTTTCCGTGGTGCCTTAAAATAAAGTTTTTTTTTTTTAGGTAGTCACGGATCTTTGGAAATTCTAGATACTTTTTGTTTTGTGTCTAAACGCTAAGCTATACCCTGAATCATTATGTCGAGAGGTCAGTCTTGTAATTTTACTTCAAAAAATATAAATTAATCGACGTTTCCGTAGGAATTGTGGACTTCGTTATCTGAGGACCCCGATGGTTCTATGAACCTGCAGTCTAAAATTTGGACCACTTGTTTTATTCACTTTCTATATGCTCTTCTAAGCTCTTGATAATAACCAATTTAATTATTTATCTATCGTGTTGGGTCTTGCAGGAGTGAATAAAATTAGTTTACATTTATTTCATAGATGTACTATCGGCTGTATTTCATCCCTTGAGGGACATAATCAGGCCTCTTATATGTGAACAGAGGAGGAATCCAAAGTAAAAGTTAACACAGCTTTTTTTAAAAGCATAAAAAAAATTGTCATAACTATTACAAATAGACTCTGGCATATAGCTTCCTTGCATCCTGGCACGTACTTTATTGATTTTATACTTTTAAAAGCCATTATTGTCTAATTTGTTTAATTCTAATTTGTTTAATCAGAGTTAAGGCAAAATTCAAAGAAAATCATTATTTATATGATTAAAGCATGCATCTTACTATAAATATATATTGAATATAAGAAAAAAGTTTATCATGATGAGTTTATAGTAAAAGGATGTTGGATTGAAATAGGACTGTTTTCTACCTACCCAGCCTATTAATTTAAAATATTATAAAATATATATCTCTTCCCTACTCTAAAGCTTCTGCTAGTATCCGGTTAAAATTTTACATGCCTGTTTCAATTGTACTTTAGCCAATGTGTAAGAAGTTTTATTAAAATCCTTATACGTTAGAACAGAAGATATCGGTAAAAATGTTGTTTTCTTTATTTTGAACGTTTGGGTCCACTTTAATAAATTTAGCAATCCTTATCACTTCATAACAGTGTTGGTGTTCGTACTAAAAAAAATATTTAAAAAAGTTGTTTGTCTCATTAAATAGATGAAGTTAGATTTTTTTCTTGGATTAAGTATGCAGTATTATAATAATATACCTAACTAGCCTTCACCCCGCGCTTCGTGAGGGGCTCATGCTAGGTATTAGTGGCTATGTTTCCTATTGTCATGTAGGCCTAGCAATTAAATGAAATCACTGGACTTGTTTGTTTACTTATAACAATATTAATAACAAAGAAGAAAATAAATAAATGCTCAAATTTTATTTCTAAGTCACCTGTCTATAATATAAAGTGAATTTTTGTGGTGGAATTTACTTAGAAGGAGTTACCAGTAAACATAAAATTATATTTTTTTTTTATCGCAAAAAAAATAATAGATTAGGTTCATCTGGGGCGAATTACAGTATTTCATTAGCATAAATAGATCTCTATAATATAGGTGGCTAAGTCCTGATTGACTGACATAGAATCAACGCACAGCAACATCTGCTTAACCGAGAGACTTGAAATTTTGAGGATATTCTCTGTTCATATCATAGGCACCCACTAAGAAAGGATTTTGCGAAATTTTGATTTTGGTACACATGGGTACGGGGTACAAATGTCAAAGTAATACCCTTGAAACCCCCATGATGCATATCGTTGAAAAGCTCTTTAAGAGCACAGTATTGTTGTTATGTATAGTTTTGTCATATTTTCATTTAGGAGGGGGGTAAAATGGAATAATATAGCTATATCTTACATAAAAAGAAGTTTCTGTATGAGGTGTCTTTTATACAAATCTACAGTTTTATCCCAATTTGACGAATATTTACACATTTTTTCTTCAAAACAAGGTCAAGGTCACTGCCTACATGAGATTTCGAAATTAAAACTTTGGTACGCAGGGGTACGGGGTACAAATGTCAAAGTAATGAAAACCCTTCATGATGCATACCGTTGAAAAGCTCTTGTAGAGTACAGTAATTGTCGCTACAACAATGACTTGACCCTTATAGAGAAATAAATTTATTTTATTTAGAAATATCAAGCCTGATAGCTCCCCCCCCCCCCGTTCCTACGTCACTGATAAAAGATAATTCAAATTTCAACCAAGGGATGTGTAAAGACATGGGGAGGTCAGAAGGAATATACCGCTGCTTTTCCCGGACAGTTATCTTTTAAGAATTTTTCTTCAGTAGTCGGAATCAATTACTACTAATTTGGGATATTAGCAAATTATCTTATCAAAGGGAAGGGGGTATAGAAATAAGGGGAAGGGATAGAATCTAGACATTCTCACTTAGGAAAATAATTTAAATGTTTCTTGATGATAGTTTATAAGCAGGCCGCACGCGATCAATAGTATTGTCAATAAATAAAAGTATTGTCAATACTATTGACCGTCTGCTGGGTTAGTATTGATATAAAAAAACAGTATTGATGTAAATTTGTTACTAAATTGACATATTGACAATAGTATTGACAATACTATTGATCGTGTGCGGACGGCTATACACCCATCAAATTGAAAATAACATACCCAGTAGCGAAGCACGGGTATCCAGCTAGTGTTAGTATAAATAGATTAGATGTTAGTATAAATAAAGACACTTTTGACCACCCTGTATATATGTGTGTGTATAAAGTATTGTGATGACGGAAAAATTAGATTTTGATGGATTTACACGTTTTGAGGTTCTCTTGAGTAAAAAAAATGGGATTTAAAAAATATCTGTGTATAAGCGTGGAGCCTAATCTTCTGGTCTGATTGCGATGAAATTTAGCATAAATGTTCACTGTATAGAAAAATTATACCTCAAGCCAAAATCAAGAAATGAATTTTTGCTCTTAATTTGGGGGTGTAGGTCCTCAAAAACGCCAGAAATATCATTAAAAAAAAAATATATATATATATATATCACAACATATTTTGATTCTATAAATTCTATTTTGTAGTCCATTTAAAGACAAATTTAACCATATACATATTTTCCCAGGGAAAAAATATTATAGTTTCTGAGTTAATGATGAAAATAAATCAGATTTTGCTCTAAATTGAAAATGAGATGACAGAAGTCACCTGTTGAACACTCTGTAAATATGTTTAACAAAAGAAATTATTAAAGTTCATAGGCTTCCGCGGTGAGAATTGAAATGAAGTTTGAGTTCTTCCGGTGGCGACCCGTTTTTCATTTACGGTTCTGATAGTTATAATTAAAGGGTGCATTACTCAAAATATTTAATTATTTTTAATTATAAATTGTCATTTTATTATAAATGATTTATTTATATGTGTAATCTAAAAGCTCATAAATGTTGAATTTTGTTTGCCCCAAAATATTAATTTTACGTCCATAATTTATTTTAAAAGTAAAAAGTATAAATTATAAAAAACAAACCCTTCTTTTTGTGGTTAATATTTTACGTACCAGATAACAGTGTTGTTTATTTTAAATCATATTTTTTATTGGAATTAAATAAAAAAAGGATTGCGTTGGAAATGTATTTTTTGAATTGCTAGGGATGGGAAATCAAATTTTAACAAATCAACTTTGATTCCTTTTAAAATAATCTATACAATAACTTTCATAAGAACTTTAAAAATCATATTCTAAAGTTTAAATTCAATAAACATTTCACCTTTACCAACTCACTACCTATATTGATATTTTTTTTAATTATAAATAATAATTAGGTAGGGATGATAAAAAAAAATTGTAAATGTTACTTAAAACAAATATTTTGGTGAAACTTCCTATAACCTTTGTGATCTATTTCTATGTAATGAAATTTATTTTTGAAAAAAAACAAACTATAAATTAAATTTATAAATAAAAATGAATATTATATTTACACACACACACATATAAACACATACACACACACACACACACACATATATATATATATATATATATATATATATATATATATATATATAATGGTGTTTGTACAATAATTTGTAAAATATTATATAATATTGATTTATAGATTGAGATTTTCTAAAAAGATAATTAATAAATAATATAAATACATATATGCTTAATTTTAAATGTGTTAAAATTATATGTTTGTAACTACATTAAATGTAAAAATATAAGGAAAATAATTAAATTTTATAAAGAATAAATATATAAATGAGAAAAAAAATGTATAATAAATTTAAAATAAAATAAATATTGTATTATATATAGTATGTTCCAGGATCGACTTGACAATATGTGAAATGACTAACAAATTTCATCTTTTGACAAATAGTTATTCTTGATCATCCCTCCTGGATGTCGTCAAATGAAGATAAATCGCATGAAATATTTTGTTCCATGTAACCTGTTCCCAAAAATTGTGATTTTTTAAAATTGCACAAGAGAAAACTGGTCTAAATTTAAATTTTATGAAAAAAAGTCATACTTTATAAAAAATTATATTTTTCTAAATAAGAAAGAAAATACAAATAAACAGGTCAAGTGTGAGCTAGTTAGCACACAGCGAGGGTCTGTAGGCAACCCTGTATAGTTTAAGTAGTACCCTATTGACAGTGTTTTTTAAAATGCTAAAAAGCTTACTTTGAACTATCCTATGGGTCTGATATTCTCAAAACACATAAACAAACTTCTGATAAAGTATTATTTTTGCCACTGAACCGGACTACAACCATATAAATACATCGAAAAGACCATAGTTAAAAAAAAGTATCTTGTCAATAAAAAATAAAATAATATTTTTCCGAAATTTCCAAAAAGTGGTATCTTTACTTTTGGTCGAAGAATGTTCAGGATTTTTTTCAGATTTTTTGCACTTCACTTCACTTCAATTTGTAATCTGCTCGACATACCCTTTCATATGATGCCCCTCACAGTGTCGAAAAAAAACCAACAAATTTAACCCTTAAGTTTTTTTACTCTAATTTTTTTGAAAAATATTTTTTTTAAGTCGCTATATTTTCAAAATATGTGGGTAGGTACAAGACACATACATGCCAAATTTCAAAGTAATCGGACGAAAGGTGTAGCCGTGAGAGCAGGCGACGGACAAACAGACACACGCAGTTAAATATAAGGGTCCTTGGTTTTGCCTACTGACCCTAAAAAATGGTTCAATTGTATTTACATCTACCCCCCCCCCCCTCGCTTGCCGTACTTATATTATAATAAAAAAAATCATCCAAATTTTTTTAAAAAATGAGGAATACTTTTAAAGATCTTGTTGAGTAAAACAAGGCGAAATACAAATAAACAATTTTTTTGTAGGTATTCTCTTTTTTATTTAGAAAAATATATATTTTTTTTTTATTAAGTATGACTTATTCATTTTAAATTTAGACCGGTTCTGTCTTTTTTTTTCACAATTTTTGGTAACAGGTCATGGAACAACATTTTTAATACGATAAATCTTCATTTGAAGACATGCAGGAGGGATGGATCAAGAATGACTTTTTGTCGAAAAATGAAATTTTTTGGTCAATTCACGAATCGTCAATTGGTCCTGGGACATACTGTATATGTGCGTAATATAAATAATAATATTAATCTTACACAAAATTAATTATAAAATTAGAATTACTCTACTTGTAGTGTTTCTCCATCAGTTTATCATTATAATTGTTTTTGAAAATTCCTTATTTTTTCATACTTCGGCCTAATTTATGTTGAAATACAATCTTAACTTGCTTCAAAAAAAAAAAAAAAAATATATATATATATATATATATATATATATATATATATATATATATATATATATATAATATATATTTATTTACATATATATATATATATATATATATATATATATATATATATATATATATATATATATATATATATATATATATATATATATACTCGAAGAATAAGTAATTACTACGTGTAATTACTCATTTTATTGTCTTAGTACCTTGTAATTATAGCTGTGATAATATAAACACAACTATCCATTATTTTCTTTTTTCTCCTTAAGTATTTTTAAAGCTAAAAAAAATCATAATTATTTATTTCACTCTTACTTAAGTTTAAAAATATCTAAAAGATATCATGACCAATCTGACTTCTCATTTAATTCTTCTACTGATCATCAGACGTCACCACTTGTTTTATTTTGAATGTTTGATCCTCCTTATACGTATCTTAAATGTTTAAATGTTATTATATAATTTGAATTAATTAATGAATACTAAAATCCGTAAGTTGTGTGTAAGTGAATTTCTATGATAATATTATTAAATTGATAACATATACATACATATATATATATATTATAAAAAGTATATTAATGTTAGTAAACTAAAAATAGATGTATTTTATTATTACAATTACTATAATGATTTATTTTTTATTTATATTTTTTTTTTTTTTGTTAAAATTGTTATTTCTATTAACGTGAATAATGTTTTATGCTGCTATTGTTTTTATTTTTTTAGGTCTGTTTTTCCTCACCTAACTTTTATTCGGGGGAAAAATTATTGTGACAAACAAGCATATTTTATCAGTGCTCCATGTGGCATTTGCTGAGTAGAAAAAAAGCCATCTACACAGCACAAAAGCTAGGTGATCAATTTGATGACATTTGGAAAACGAAGTCTCTATTAGATGCTTGAAAACAACAATAAATTCTATACAGATCTTTATACCTAGCTAATGGACTGGTAGAAGAAGCAATTTAGCTTGCTTAACAATCCATCAAATTGGGGATATGGAAGATGAAATGCTTGAAAATAATAAAACTGATTGACAGAGCAATTTGAACAATTTAGAATCTAAAAAATTTAGACAATCTATCAAATGGCAAAGATCGGTTTTTGATGAGATTTGAAAGATGTAATCAATCTACTATAAAATCCTTAAAAGTGACACCGAACATGTTGTGAAATTGTAAAATCATTTGTAAGAAATCGTGAATAATAACTGATAATGTAATTTATTATTATCGATTTGATTCGAGAGTATTGTTTGAAGGAAAAGTAAAATTAAAATCAATTAGGAAAAATTATACATTACGAACTATCTGTTGTTATTATGAGCATCTGTGACTATCGACATTACATAGCCGCACCAAATAGATATATTTCAGTATCAATTATGGGAAGATAGGAAGCCTCTTTTTATTTTAAAAAAAAACTTTAAAAAACACATCGATTCGATGTATTGAGTATACGATAAATGCATAGCATGAGTTACAAGGTCGTAGTGACTCGATATATTGAGATAAACCTAAATATTTGTTACTCTTAATTATTGTTTTATTAAATTTCTTTTGATTTTATTTCTTACTTGATTATAAGATATATATTTTTATTATAAATTGTTTAAAACGTTAATAAATATCCCTAACTATTAAATTAAATATAAATTAATCTAAAATATATATGTTTTCTAAATGTTAAAAAATTTGAATGACATTATTATATGTTGTATTTGATGTATGAAAAGTATTAAGTGTTTTATTCTACCCCCCCCCCCCCCCCATCCTTAAAGTTAATTTTGATTTTTTTGTTGGCTCTCTGCTTTTATGAGACATTCATGTCGAAGCTTTGATAGCGGAGAAAGGATAATTTATGTTTTTGTAATCTATTAAGACATGAAGAAGTTATTGTATTGAGTAAAAGTAGTAAGCTTTTAATGAGTGATACCAATGAAAAAATACTTCTATTTATCTTCAAATGCTACAATACATATTATGTTGCTGAAGGCTGGTAGAGTGCAAATTTTTAGTCCACCCTATAAAAATTAAATTTAACATTTGGGGAATTTCATCATCTTTAAGCCTCGTTCACACGATGGCACTAATGTTGTGACATTTAATGCCGTGACACTGCTTGACACTCAGCGTCTTAGTTATAGTGCGTTTAGTGCCATGACATCTACTGTTCATATGACGACACTCGGCGACACTAATGTCGTGGCATTGAATGTCGCGACATTTAGTGTCATCCTGTGAACGAGGCTTTATAAAGATTAATTCCAAGTAAAAAAAAGGAAATATCCAACAAAATTTACTGATTATATGAAAAAAAAGAAAAAAAAGAAAGAAGAACCTTTGACAATTAGTTGGTTGTTGTGACTGGGATTTTGTGGTACCACTTCATAATTATGGCTAGAGAGGTTAAAAAAAGGAAACAACAATATTGTCACCACAATTTTTTTTTATAATTAAATAGAAGCGTTTCGACTTACAATGTCATCTTCAGTATGCGTGTTAACTTAGTAAGAGCGAATGCTGTACTAAGCTAAATATTTTACAAATTGTTATGGTAAACTGACAGTACAAGGTGGGGTTAGACTAGGGTGTGTGGGTAGAAGGATTACGGAAGGAAAAAGGTAAGGGGTATGGAGTTGAGGTCTAAGTCGGAACCTAATAAAGGACTTATTCAGGTAAACATTTGCTTTTCAACTTCTTAAAACTAAACAATAAATCAACATAATGATAACACAATAAACCAGACATTATTTAAAAAAATAATTTTTTTATTGGTTTTACAAGAGCCGAGTTATTAAGATTAGATTTTTCATTACAACATTCTACATTTGTATCTTGGATAGCTCTTTGAATTTCTAAGTTTTCGAGGTTTTAATTTGTAAAATAGTTAGCTTAGTACAGCATTCACTCTTACTAAGTTAACACGCATACTGAAGATGACATTGTAAGTCGAAACGCGTCTATTTAATTATAAAAAAATGTGGTGACAATATTGTTGTTTCTTTTTTTTTAACCTCTCTAGTCATAATTAAGAAACTTTTGACTACGTATTATCAAAAATTTTGGATAAACTCCTGAAAAAATTGTGCAATTGTCATAATAGACCTTTTATAACAGGAGTGACTAATGATAACAATCAGGTAGGTAGACATTAGACATTGTTTTTTGTGTTTTTTTAACTTTTATTATTTATAACAAATGAAATAGTTATATATATATATATATATATATATATATATATATATAAAAGTTTTAAATAACCTAAAAGAATAGAAGAATACTGAAATACTGATGGAAATAAGTTACACTTTTAATATTCATTTAAAATTGCTTGATAAGAATTGAGTGAAGGTTCTGATAGATTTAAGTGAACATAATAGTTCCTAACTGCAGGTATTTTATTTATCACCTATTAATTTATTGATCCCACAAGGTGAGCCTAACAAGAATTTCACTAAATAAGAAATCAACATCAGTACACGATAAAAGCTGCAAGCAAAGACATTGTTGGCCATAAGATTCTTTTTTAAAAAAATCATATCATAGGATGCCACATATCTTGGGGTGTTTTGTTTAGTTTCAAACTATAAATATACCCTAGGTAAATATTTAACTGGAAAATTTAGCTTAAAAACCAATCAAATTTTTAAAAATAAAATACATAAGACATTCACACCTGGCATAAATTACACTGTTCTGCAAAAAAAAGCTTCAGAATGAAAATGTCCTTTTCTGTAGTATTTTTGTGTGCTGAATCTGAAGTCAAAATTTCTCCAATACACACAGTTTTCCCAGAAAATGCGCCTAAAGTTCGGAAAAATTGTGTTTTTGGGGTTTTTCAACTTAATTTTTCGCCCAAAACAATGGAGAGCATGAATCTAAAGTAAAAAAAATCTGCTGACCTTACTTTTTTAAGAAAATTGAAAAATAAGAAACAAAAGAATTGATTTTCCCTTATAATGAGTCATATTGTATTTCTATTACATTTTCAGTCATATAACAAAAGTTTTGTGACTTTTTTCTGACATTATTGTCAAGAAACCAGGACAAGTTGAAGTTAAAGTTGTTTGTTTTTATTGAATTTACCTTATTGTCAATTTATGGAAAAATGTTTATAATTATATTTATAATTATTAAATCACAAAAAGGATTTGACATTGTGGCAACCGTGACATTTTCGTAAAGAAAAATGTTGAAGACATTTTTCAAGAATTAATTTGTGTCAATAATGGACGGCGAATATTAAGAAGTTAAAGATGGAACTTCAGAAGAAATCAAGAAAGGCAAATCGGGCCATTCTAACTAGAACAATGACAAAGATGGAGCAAGTAGCGGCCATCGTTCCTCCAGACGTCACAGCAATAAGGTGCTTGTCAACTGCATTGAATGAAAGGTACTTAGTGATTAAGGCGTTAGATTTAGCGATATTTGAGGGAATGTTGACTCAGGATGCTTCCGAAAATTATTTGGAATTAGAATTAAGTTCTGCGGAGGAGTACCTACTCAAGTATCTAAAGGTTAAAAGCTATTTAGAAAACATCATTCCACCAGCTCAAAATCCACAGTCAGAGGGACCGTTGGGATTAGAAACTGCTCGTTCGGGGGTATTTCCTGGGGGGCAAAGTAAGAGGTTGAAACTACCCAAAATTGAATTCATCCGATTTAATGGGGATGTTAAGGAATGGCTAATATTTTGGTCATCAAAAAATTGATGACGACCATGATATGAGTGATGATGATAAGTTTCAGTATTTATTGTTAGCTACTGTCCCCAACTCTAGAGCTAGGGAGGTAGTTGAAAGTTTCCCACCTGGGGGGGGGGGGGGGACATTATAAAAGCGCCATTTCGAGTCTGAAGGATAGATTTGGGAGAGAGGATTTATTGAAATCCTCAAAAGAATATAGTAAAACTGAGAAAAAGTCTGAAAGTAAGTTAATAGAATTGAATGTAAAAAAGGTCTCTGGGAGAGCAAAGGGTAGAATATCCAGATTGGGTTCTAAATAAGATTTTAGATTATGTTTATGTGGATAATACAGTTACCCGTGTTAAAGCTAGGAAAGATTTAAAATTATTTCACAAACAGTCTGCCACATTGAAGGCGGAAAGATGTTTAGAATTGAGGCAATGGGAAGCTTCTACTGGGAAATATTTTGAAGGAAAAAATACAGACAAAACATCGGTCTTAGGAGTTGGATGGCACAAAGAATTAGATAAATTAAGTGTTAATTTAGATTGGGGTAAGAAAACAAGTTTAAATTTAGTCGTTATTACAAAAAAGGTTATTTTGTCTTTTAGATATACATTTTTTGACCCAATAGGTGTACTGTCTCCGTTTGTTATAAAAGCAAAATGATTAAAGGGTGTTCCAGCTGCACTGCCACTAGATAGGGTACAAGGGATCCTAGTGTTTGAGGTAGCGTGGCTAGTGTTATTCAGATGTGCTAAGTTTGGGGCAGTTCATTTAGAACTAGTACCATTAGGACTTTTAACTAAAGTATTTTTATTAGCGTTACAAAGGTTTATCGCAAGGCGAGGGAGACCTAGAACTATGTATGACCATGTATATATGGGACAAATTCTATCGGGGCTAACAATACCTTTAAAGCGATAGAGTGGGGGACAGTAGCTAATGAAAGTAATGATAGGAGGATTCAGTGGGTTTTCAATCCTCCCACCGATTCGTGGTGGGGAGGTTGGTTGGAAACTTTGGTTGGGTTAGTGAAAAATCTCTTGCGGCGCTCACCAGGAAAAGCGTCCATAACAGCAGGGGAAATGTCGACCGTCCTCTCTGAATGCGAAGCAGTACTTAACAACCGACCACTTACATATATATCGTCTAATCTTAAGGATGAAGAGCCTATTCCACCTCGAAGAGCCTACCACCAAATTCAATTCGAAGTATTCGGGGGTAGTGAAGTTGAAGACTAAAAATGGGGAATGCCTGCGCCCCATACAACGTCTTTACCCGCTTGAGATTCCTAAACAGGAAGAGGACGTCGCAAGTGGTGCTCCTACTTTTCTGGGCTGGGAGTGTCAAGAAACCAGGACAAGTTGAAGTTAAAGTTGTTTGTTTTTATTGAATTTACCTTATTGTCAATTTATGGAAAAATGTTTAGTTGTCTTGAAATCATTAAAAGGATTTGACAATTATGCTAGAGAATTACAATAAATGTTACCAAGGAGAGGGGGGGGGGTTACAAGAAACATGGTGGGGGAATAATCAAAAAACTTGCAAAACCACAACTTGTATGTATTTTTTTAAATTAAATATGATATGCTAAATTACAATATTTGCCCCCACTCCTTGGTAACATTAATTGTAATTCTCTAGCATAATGTCAGAAAAAAGTCACAAAACTTTTGTTATATGACTGAAAATGTAATAGAAATACAATATGACTCATTATAAGGGAAAATCAATTCTTTTGTTTCTTATTTTCAATTTTCTTAAAAAAGTAAGGTCAGCAGATTTTTTTTACTTTAGATTCATGCTCTCCATTGTTTTGGGCGAAAAATTAAGGCAAATATTGTTAATTAGCATATCATATTTAATTAAAAAAAAATACATACAAGTTGTGGTTTTGCAATTTTTTTTATTATTCCCCCACCATGTTTCTTGTAACCCCCCCCCCCCCCCCCCCTCCTTGGTCACATATGTATATTGTAATTCTCTAGAATAATGTCAGAAAAAAGTTACAAACAAATAAATTTTTTTGTTTCTTATTTTTCAATTTTCTTGATTTTGATTTGATTGACTTTAGATTCGTGTTCTCCATGGTTTGAAGATCATTAAACGCCCAATATTTATTTTTTTTAGACAAAAAATTGGGTCGAAAAACCCCCAAAACAATTTTTTTGAACTTTAGGCCTAAGCTATAACCTTAACTAAAGGCTATGACCCCTCCTCACCCTTGGGGATTAAAAAGCAGTGTTTTATTGAATCCACAACATTTCTTCTTCTTTATTGATTTAAATAAAACTAAAATTGTGTTAAAGATAAAAAAAAAGTGTCTTGTACTGAAGTTGAACCTACATCATTCTCAAATAATAATAAAATTAAGGGTTATATATTTTTAAAAAAGATTTCCTCCAAATATGAATAAAGTTGTCAAGAATGTGCTTTCAAGGAGGCAATTTAACAAATCGGACAAGTATGGTAAACTGCATAACCAGCCCAGCTGTTTCATGATGGTGGCCTTTTTAAAGATTTCATCCATTCATCCAGCGATTTCAACATTCTTATCATCCAAACACAATGAAATTAATCCAAAGTTTCTAGCTAAACCCTAAATATTTTTAAGAAGGGGAGAGGCCTTTTTTTTTTTTTTTTTTTTTTTTTTTTACGAAATATGCCTTTTTTTGTTAGTTTGTTAAAAAATAGTGGGGGGAGGGGACACAAAAAAGGTTAAGGATTTTTAAGGATACATAGTTTGGAGATGAAATGGTATAAAATCAAAACCAAATATATATTTGTACTCAGGGCGACTTTGACTTAAGGGGCTATGCTCCCTTCCCCATCACAGGACAGCACTATGTCGTGATTAATGAGTAGAGAATTTTATTGAGCTTATGTATAATTTAAGGCAATATTAATTTATTTTGGAATGGATACATTACCGTTTAAATTGATAAATAATTACGACACCCTCACACTAACACTAAAATATTATATTCGCTATTATGACATGAACGCTCTCCATTCTCTTTAAAAAAAAAAAAAATAATAATAATAATAATCAAGAACAAATAATGAGAAGCTTCGTAGATTTAAAAAAAAATAGTTTAAATCGGAATAAAATTCCCAAAGTTATAGGTTCTTTTTTATAAAAAATACGGTGTGCGTTTAATAGTAAAAATTACGAGTTTTTTTTTACTACAAGTTCCATCTAAGATTTGCTAATAATATCTAATTTGGTGATAAAAACTCAAAATGATAATAATCACATATGAGCAAAATGCTTGAATAATCAAGAGGTCAGTTTTGTAATTTTTTGACATACATCCAAATTTTACGAATATAACAAGTAAGGTGCGCTTCACGTAAGTATGTGGGGCGATAATCGCCGGTTTCTGTACGATTAGGTTAAAATTATAAGTGTAAAATTTTAATAGTTGTATATTCTTTTTCTACACTTCAGGACCTTTAAATTGATGTATATAACATGTCATGGTGACTAAAACTTTGTTTAAGCCGACTGCCATCTTGAAAATATTAAGTGTGAAAACTCCCAAAAGTGTACACTTGTCTCAAATACTGAGATGCACCTGTGTGCCGAATTTCATGTTCCTAGCTATAGTAGTTTATGAATTGAAACAAGCCAAGCCAATGGACAGACAGACAGAACCGTTAAATAAGGTATCTTTTCGTACTTTGTACAGAAACCTAAAAACCAATAATACAGTTGAAATAGAAATATAATAAAATATATTAAGCAATATATCATCTTTTACAAACGATGTTATTTTAGTGCGAAAACAAGAATGGACTCTGATTTGAGATATAAATACATAACCTAACACCTAACGGATATATCAACCAAAGTTTATGAAGCCCAGGCATAGGTCAGCCTATGCAGTCTTTCCTATATCAAAATTTATATAACTATAGCACTCTCAAGTTCCCCCTTTTCTCAAAGGGTTTCGAGAGATGATTTTTTATTGTTACTTACAATGTTATTATTCTACTAAATGTGTTGTTTTACCAAATAAAAATATTACCAATTTAACAACACCATGTTTTTTCTTTCAATTTTTAATAATTTCTTATAAATTTTGGTAAGGTGACCACATTTAGGAGGTTCCTGCAGTGGTTACTTCATAGAGGTTTTACTTTTAAGAACAAAAACAAAACTAAAACCTTTTTTTTGTTATATGGTTTTTAATGGTATTTAAAATGGGCATTTACAATTTTATTCAAAATCATTGGATATATTTATTTGTTTTAAAATAAAGTTTCTTAATTTTTTCAGTATCACTTATATATATATATATATATATATATATATATATATATATATATTATTATATATATATATATATATTTTTTTTTTTTTTTAAACAAACAATTATTGTTTTATTATTATTATTTTATCTTTACAAAAAAAATAAAATCATTAGCAATTATTTGATATTTATACAGTGGTGACCACTTTTGGTTAATCAGTTTACAGTATTTATTTATTTAAATTAATTTTTCATAGCCCTAACATGCATTTCTTTAATTCCCCTCAAATTTCACTTTTCAACACAAAAATTTTAATCAGAAAAGCAGTTTATTTAGTGTATGCTTTACACATACCAGCCAACAAACCTCTGATGAACATTTATTTAAAAGAAAAAAACATTAATTTAATAAATAAGACTTATGAACTCAGGGACCTTAAAAAACTTAAATTAATCAATAATATTGAATATTTACCCCACCAACAATACTTTCTCTCAATATATACAAATGTATGTACGAGGAAGTAATAAATGGGAAATTTTGGATTCAAACATAAACATTATAAAGCAAACCAAAAAGCATTTTGATGGCCCAACATTTGTTTTACCGAGATTTTTAATCACACAATATGAGAATAGACTATAACTTCTTATCACTAAGAAAATGGGTAAGGTGTAGTATTTAAAAAAAGTGAAATCAACATTACCTAAATTGAAATCTAACAAAATGTAATTTTCTAGTAAGTTAACTTAAGAGTGACTTAAGGAGGGGTTGAAATATTGCAAAATTGGTGCCCTGCTAATTCCTTAATAGACCCGACTACACACGTAGAAATAAATTATTATTTTAGCTTGAGAACGACCCAAGGAGGGGTTGAAATATTGCAAAAGTGAAATTTTTTAAATTTCATTAAAAAAACATTGTCAATTAATATTTAAAATAAATTTATCTGCATAATTAAAAAAACAAAACAATTTATCACATACACTAAACAATTTGTAATGGTTATTATGTTTATTTATTTTTTTAATTAAAAAAAAAAAATCCTACTATTAATTAAAGTTTCAAAAATACTGAAAAAACACCTTTAAACAAAATGAAAAAATAAATAAATAAAATAAAATAAATACTTTGCACATTAAAAAAATGTTGTTTTTTTAAATATATTTATTTCTTTTTTTTGTTTAGTGCAATTGCTTATTTTTTTAAACAGAGTGTGTATTCTCTTGAATCCAGTTTAAAGCTTGTCTGATATTTGAAAGCCTGGATCTACGTAGAAATGAGCCGATGAGATGGAATTCAGCATTACTTCGATGGGATCCAATACTGCCACCACAGAGAACTTTAGTGGTGAGACAAAGCAACCATTGAAGTATCTACAAAAAAAACAAAACAACAATGTATACATATTAAATATGTATGTTAAAATACTATTTAAATTAAAGAACAGATTTAACACAATTTCTACAAAAAATTATAAAAAAAAGTCTTTTGTGTGATATTTTAAACTCTCCTTGGCTTCTCAAATCTGATGGACTAGAAGATTAAATTTTTAATATTTTAGTGGTTACATACAAATGATATGAACATATAAGAAGAAGCTTCATATAGGATAGAGAAATTACGATTATGTCTAGGATGAAATTTATAAAAAAGAAGTGAAATCAACATTAACCTGAATTCAGGTGAAACTACTATGATATAGAAGTGTTTTTACATATGGTAGCTTCATAAGAATTGAGAATAGAGAAACTAAGTAAATGGTTAGTAAAATACCTGAATTTGGATGAAAATCACGATAATCAGTAAGATTCAAAATTTAATCTTCTTTCACTCGGCTTGAAAATGGCCTAAGAAATGAGATTATAATTCCTTAATAGCCCCAACACCTAGAGGTGAGATTTCACAACAAACTAATGATCACATCTATAGATGTGTAAATCAACATGAAGACCACAGGGGAAAAACCTGGTTTGTCACAGGGGGAAAAAAATAAATCACAATTTTTCCAAAAGTTTCGTAAAAGGTGAAACAACTTTTTTGGTTGTTCCGTTGTTCCACATCAATTTTTTAAAGGCTTTTTAGTAAAAGAAAAAGCTTGAATTTTTGCTTGTAGACATGTAAAATTTCAGCTCAACAAAGTGACAACTTGATTATTTTACCCATATAACTCCTTCAAATAATCTAAAAAAAAAAAACCTCGTTGCTGGCAGGCATAGGAGACTTCTGCCATGATGTAGGTCCCCATAGATAAACCTGAAGAATAGTTGCAGCAAATTCAGCACTTGGTCTCTGTTAACAAGAAAAACATTAATTTTTTTAAATACATAAAAATAATCTACATGATATAAGTAAAAAATGTACAAGTGTGTTCTTTTCTCAATAATAGTATAGTGAGTTTATTTTGTCCTCACATGCAGTGTGCCCCACAATAATTGTGATGATAAACATAAACTTCATTATTTACCAACATTAGCTTATTAATAAATAATACAAATTAATATTTACATATTTTTGGCAATTATTCTGAACCAAATTTCTAGTAACATTATGATATAAATTAAAAAATATTAGAAGTTTAGTCTTAAAAAAATTGAACACCATGAACAAAAGATCAAGAAAACAATATAATTTAGAGTAGTATATGAATTAGCAGGAGTTGAAGAATGACTATTTCTCGAAAACCCACAAATAAAAACATTTGTCCACTAAAAGGCATCCTTCAGCAGAAAGTAGGCTAGCAAGCAGAGTACCAATAGGGTTTTCTTTCTGCTTCATGTAGACAGGTAATAAATAACCTTATTGAAAGCAGATGGCAAAATATATCTCAACACACTAGAATAGAGAGATTTATCCAAAAAAATTTACCAGTTAGCCAAAAAAATGGTTCCAGTTTAACCCCAATTCCACCAGAACCTGTAGTTGGTGTGCCATGCTGTGGAGTGAACAATTCCATAAGGTCTTTCATGAATTTATAGCTCCATAGAATATAGAACAGTGTTTCAGGTATGCAAAAATCTAAAATCGTTATGCAGATCCATCCTAGCATCTTACCAGATCACTGCTTCCAATCAAATTTTATGCTCCATTAACTTGTCTGAGGTGGGAAATCTTTGGCATAGCCTTTCTGCCAAATGAAGAACTAAGGTTGGTTCCCCTAAGCACTTTCTCTGGGTCTGTGAACCTACTTAAGGGACAGAGTACTATAAGAACCTAAACTCAAGGAGCTGGATGAACACCCACTTAATTAAACTCAGGCAATTTGTATAAGAAGGTCAAGTGTAAACGATATTCTGTAGGTAGTCCAAAAGAATTGTGGATATAACAGACAAATTAAACATTACCTTCTTTGAATTGGGATCGAGGATTGATTGAATCAGTTTAGCCACTACAAGTGGTACTCCATACTCATCTAGTCTCGGTAGTTGGTCCACTGAGTACGTCTGACTGCGAAGATGTTTATAGGACTTATCTCCGTGTTTCCCAGGATAGAATGGATTCCGTCCGGTAAACAGTTCATATGCCAATGCACCGCATGACCAACAGTCTGATTTTGAATAGTCAAGTGAGGAAAATAAACCTGGCTCCACTTTCAAGATCTGGAGAAAAATAAAATTAATATATATAGGTACACAAATCAATAGTAATATGGTTGTGGAAATGAATAAGTGGAAAGGATGGATGTGTGTGCTTAGATATCCGAGGGTTGTGAATGAGGTTATAATAGAATTCAGAGTAAGCAATATTTTGTGGGTTGAGAGGTTTCTTACCTCTGGTGCCATGAGGGCTATATTGCCTCCAATATCAGTATCCTGGGTTCTATAAGGTGTTGTCAGCGAACCATCCAATGATGGCAGACAACATCCAAAATCAGAAATGACCAACACTGGACAATCCTCTCCCTCATCAGTTTCCAACAAAATGTTATCAGTCTTCAAATCTCTAAAAAAAAACAGCTGTGAAAATTAATTAAAAATTCTTAACTTTGAGAGGAAAATAATGAGTTTAATACCTGAAGATAAAGACAACTTAAGTGATCTATAAAAAATATGTCTAAATAATGCCCCATTTAACCCAATATAAGGTTAATATGGCACAGGGATTGACTTCTTGACACATATATTCAATAAGATCATCAGTGTGAAAAATGTCTCACCTCTCTAGGGTTTGAACCATCACTGAATAATATATTGGCATTTGATATTGAAAAAAAGAGAAGATATAGTAGAGTCTAGGGTAGAAATGTCTCAGGCCAGGGTGACACACTAGTACAAAAAATATCCAACCAGGAGGATCCAAGCCTGTTAAGATACTGAATGTAGAGAGAGTTCTGCATCCAAATTTCAATACTTTAGGTGATTCTACACCTAAGAAGCAGCCAAAAAATTGACTCTGACTCTATTTTGACCTGCTGTAGAGTATCAGCCTTCAATAGTTTTTAAAAATCGCCTGTTTAATCCTTAAAAACATTTTATTATTCAAATATTGTTAATAGCAGAGGCCTTTTGGTTTGCACTATTTTAATTATCAGCTTTTTATATAGGAAAAAATATGTTTCATATTTACAGATTATATTTGGACCTCTGTAAAATCGTTAGCAAAATGAAAATTTTTATATTGTAAAAATTTGGAAAACTTTGAGCTGTTATGTCTCAAAAACAAAAAAAACTATCAGATATTGTGCAATGTTTACAAAATTTTGTGTTTTTGTTACAAAAGCTTCAAAATTATCCTTTTTAATCTAAAATATTATTATTTTAAGTTGGCACAAATATGATTGAAATAAAAAATAGACCTAAACTGCAGCTGGGATAGGGCTGGTTAAGGGGAAATCCCAAATAACTTGACTTAATTCATGTGGATCCTTAAAGAGCATAGGGCAGGTACAGGTCTTTGATACGTTTTTTACATGGGACCGTAAAAAGAGTAATACTGGTCCAGTTATTATAGTGTCTTTCTT
The DNA here is from genome assembly GCA_951217055.1 of Gerris lacustris. Taxonomy (NCBI): domain Eukaryota; kingdom Metazoa; phylum Arthropoda; class Insecta; order Hemiptera; family Gerridae; genus Gerris; species Gerris lacustris. The sequence continues at coordinate 44,873,839 of OX578277.1, read as the reverse complement.
TGACAGCTTACTTGTATTTCCTTTGGTACTCTTTCTTCTTCCCATAGCTTGTTCTCCAGGAGTATAAACGTCAATTCTTTGTGCCTTTCCCATTTTTAAAGTCCTTAGTGCCTTCCAAATTTCTTCATGCAATGGGCTGTCCAGAATAATCGATGGGTCACTTTCCACCATCATTTCCTGTTCTCCTCAGGTTCTCAACTCTCTATTGAAGACTTCCTTAAAGTTCTCTTTCCATTGCTTAACCTGACCGTGAGCAGAGTTGAGCATTGTCCCAAGTATTGGGGTTTTGGGAAAATTCCATAAACTGAGTAAAAGGTAGTTTAATCCCATTTTTCTTTGGTTAAATTTAGTCTTAAACTCCGCCAGTGGCTTTATTTCTGATGAGCTCACACTTTTATTCCTCTACCCCCCCCCCCTTCTCACATTTGTAACATTATTCAATTTAATAATAATAATAATAATTAAATTAATAATTAATTTTTAATAATTAATTTATTAAAAAAAATATAATTTTTTAATATAAAAATATTAATTTATAAATAATTTAATTTTAATTTTAATTTTTAATTTTATTTAATTTAATCATTTAATTTTTAATAATTTAATAATCAATGTAAAAGGTGTCAATTGCAACTTATTCTATAAATTATCACCTGGAGATGGACAACGCCAGGGCTACCTTCGCTAACTTCCAAAAAAAAGAAAAATCTATCATTAATGATTTTAATAAATGTCTTTTATTGCATGCTAAAAAACATAAAACCACAAAAAACCAGAAATAAAAAATATGACTGAAGATGACCTTAGTAAGAAGGGTCGAAACATCTCAGTAAAAATGACAAGGTTATTTATTTACACCTAAAATTGGTCCATCAACCATAACGTCAATAAACATTATTCTCTTGATAATTTTAAAATTGTGTTAATTTATTTTTAAATTAATATGATTAGCAATAATAGTCAGTGTTAGCATGTGCAGTAGTTTACCTATGTGCAATTCCATAGGTGTTAATATGAGCAACACCTTCAAGCAACTGAGTAAGTAGCACAATCCCTTCTCTGATGTTAACTTTACCATCTTCTATATACTTTTTCAGTGTTGTATCATACCTGAAAAAAAAAATAATAATACAAATTAGTTCAAAAAGAGGAAAATTTTGGGAATAGTAATGAAAAATCTAAAACCACGGCAGGCCTGTGATATATTAAATTGATTGTTCCCATTAGATTATTGAGATGAAGATGCTTCTTCTTGTGTTTTTTTTTTTACAAATAATCATGTCCCTTCTGCATATCCCGTAAAAATGAATTTATGAATGAAATTCGGTATGTTTTTGAAAATTTCACACATAGTATTTTATATGGCGGATCACAAAGCAAAAAGTTTATTGTCATCATCAAATAATTATACATCAATTTAATGGTTTGAAGTTTAATTCATCGATAGTTGAATTTTATAATTTTATGTTTTGCCGGCACTTAGAAAACAAACCTGGTCTAAATGGTGGTATTGAAAGAACAAGTATATGTAGAAAAAAACAATATAAGTTGTTATACTATAAAGCTCTTTTCAGGACGATTAAGGAATATGTAAGTTTTTCCCCGAAACATGTATCGTGGTACCTATATTGAAAAAAAAAATATGGCCAATAAGAGCAAAAAGATGAGTTATTATACATAACAAGTTAATTTCTTCCCTCACAGATTGGTAATGGAATGTATTAGACTAATGCAAAGTCTGTTCTTTTATGCATTTTTGTATGATATATACAATTTTTAAAATTAATCTTCATAAATAAAATTGACATATCTGTGACATTGACATTGTTTAAAAATATTTAATATCTAGATTATGTTTACGGCCCTTTAAAGCAGCAGAGAAAATTATGGAATATCATGTGAAATTGAAAATTTAAAGTAGCCATTATTGACTGCCGCAAAATAAACAAACAAACAAACAAAAAAAAAAACAAAAAACATCAGTGCAGTAAGTATAATTTTTATTAAAGTTAAAAAATTATAGTAGTTTGATTTCAGTTAGATGGGTAGTTTCTATTTTATCCACGGGGCAGCATAATTAAGCATTGTTGTACTCTTTTCAATCTGCAAAATGTTATTTTTCTTAATTCTTTTGTAACATGTAAAAAAAACATGCAGAAAAATAATAAAGTGTCAGCAAAATAACAAAATTTTAAGAAAAGGTTACCACATCGCAGGTTATGAACTCTCCCACATTGTTCATTTTTATATATTTTAGCGTAATATTCTGCTAAATATTTATATATTTTTTAAAAATATAGAGGCCCGTGGTTCGAGTCCCAGCGCTGGAGTCTATTTTTCTCTGTCTATCTCCCGTTGTTAATAATAATTATAATTTGATTTAAATTAAATTTAAACTTTCCGTTGTATGAATACTACCAAAAACTTAAAAAATGAATTTCTAATTGATTGCACAAGGTACAGATACCAACCAATTGGGTACTTTATAATTATAAGCGATAATTCTCGGTCTAGTTCTATTGTCGTAAATGTCGACTCCTAGACTAGTGGAAAATTGAAAGCTTAACTCAGGACTAGGTATCGTTATTGACAGAGGAAATTATTCTTCAGTGTAGCTTAGTTGGCAAGATCACTATACTGGAAATATAGAGGCCCGTGGTTCGAGTCCCGGCAGTGGAGTCTATTTTAATATTAATTGCAATTTGATTTAAATTTAAATTTAAACTTTCTGTAGTATGTGTGGTGGTTATTTTATTATTATATAAAAATATAATAATAAAAAATCTTTAGTGTAATTTTTCTGCCGTTAGTAGATAAAATATTGTATGTAACTATGCAGCAAAGGAAACATTCCTGACTCGTTTACCTATTATCCTGTTTCGGTTACACCTTAGCAGGTAATTAACATTTTCCTGCCTCAGCTTCACCACGTCAGTCAAAATGTAATTTTCCTGCCTCAGCTTCACCACGTCAGTCAAAATGTAATTTTCCTGCCTCGGCTTTGCCTCTGCAGAAAATTTGTTTAGCCTATCCTCGCCTTCAGCTCGGAAATAAAACTTATCAGCAAAATTCCATTTTCGATCTCTATATTAAAAATAGCTATAGTAATATGAGGTGCAATAGTCCATGAAAGGCTTAGGTCTGCCAAACGGCTTATACAACTATATATGTAATGGATGCCACAGGAGTCTGTGCCATTACCAGCGTATATTACACTCCTTTGTTGAGAACCAGTGTGGCCTTGTGGATTAAATTACTTACCACGTCTGCTTGGCCATCACTGAATCATGAGCAGTACCATCGTGCGTTCGATTCCTCGCCGTGATGCATGCTCAGATTTATATGGCTCACTATAGATCAGGCCCGTTTTAGACGTTCACTGCGCCCTGGGCACCCCGTCACAAAACTCAAAAATGGTTATTCCAAGCGAAAAATGTCATATAAATAAAGTTGTTGAGCATTAAGAACACTCCTATTTTTTTAGTCCTAGTTTCTGGCTTCCAAAAGTTTAGCTCACCTCAGAAACCCTCGCAAATTTATACTACTCTTATTTGGGACGCCCTAAGCCGATTAAAGCTATTTCCAGCTTATATTATATGTATAAGTATATTATAAATAAGTAATATGATAAATCATATATGTATTATAAATCAGTGAATATAGTATTAGCCCGGTAATATTAGATTTTTGGTGTAGATTAATTCAGACAAAGCTGGAAATACTAATTAACATTGAACTTTTCTAGGATAAGGGATATTTGGTTTACTTTAAACATATTCACATTCATATTTTTTGCCCTTGCAAAGTTTAGCCGTCCCCTCTCCCCTAACCTTTTGAGCTGCGTCCCAACCCTCTTGCGTCTCTGGGCTCGTGCCCATCGACCTATAGTTAAATCGGCCCTGCTATGGATCACGTCATACTCGCTTCGGCGGTACAATGTACAGAGGTATGATGTGTGAAGTGGCTGGAACTCACTACCACGGGTATAGTAAAAAGGGCCTAAGTGATGGCCAAATTCCTAGGTTCGAACAAGTGGTTCGTCCGACCCATCTAGTACTAGTACTAGGACCTTACTACTACAGTCCTTTGTACAATCCTGTTTACTCCTTCACTTTTCTCTCATTTATTAATTACAAATTGAAGAATTAGTCCATAACTGCACTATTTGGCCCACCTATTTCTAATTGTCCAATTTACTAGCAATTTTTTTTTAATCTGTTCCTTTTTACATTATAAAAACGATTTCGATTGTAGCATCTTGATAAATTCAATAGTTTTATTTTATGATTATCTTGATGATGGTTTTGACCGATGGATGGATGGATGAGACTGAAGATGACCTTAGTAAAGGTTGAAACTTATCAGTTATCACCTAAGCAACATGTTTTAAATATGTGTAGTATAGTTGAATCCACTTAAGGGTTAAGGCAAAGTGGATCCAACTATACTACACATATATATATTGAAAAAAGGGTACTACCACTGAAGATACAATTATTACTGGAAGATCCAATTACCAGTTATCAGCACCAATTTTCACCACCATGGAAGATGACAGAAGTATATGCTAAATAAACAAATCATTTTCAGGCTCGATAATGACCGGATAGGTCGAAACGTCGCCATAAGCATGAATTTTTGAATATTTTTGCCTTAACCCTTAAGTGGATCCAACTATACTACACATATATATATTGAAAAAAGGGTACTACCACTGAAGATATTTTAAATAGTTTTTTCATACACCTGAAAAATTCATTATCACGATAATCATTATCTATATATATAAAATTTAAGTCTTGTCTGAACATTGGCCAGAATTGCAAAATTTTTGGATACTTTTTCATTTTATACATTCCAAAAACCGAATCCGGCCTTAACTTTTTTCCTGTATGTATGTGTCTGTCACAACCAGTCCGACTTTATAGGCGCAAAACTGGCTAAACGAAATCGATTAATTTTTTTTTCAGAGGTGAGCACAAACATGTTGCACAATTTGTAGGCTTGGTGACATCAAAAAATATAGAGTAGAACCTAAGTTATTAACAATTTTATTTTAAAAAATGTATAAAAACATAGCCTAAAAATGTTAGGTTGAACCACCATAACTAAAAGCCACAGGCTTGTAAATCAAAATATTTGGGTAATTCTAGACCACCTAGAGACTTGCGGTTTTTTGCATTTAGTCGGAAATTGGCCCAAACCGACTGGAAACATCCGAAAAGTTGTTTATCCTCCCACCATAAAAAATTAAAGAAGGCGGACGCAAATTTAAAGTTTTTTTTGGTGCTTATTGCGATTTTAAAAGATCTACAACTTTGGACCAATGTCTTTTTGTCGTAACTCCATCGGTTCTACCTTAAATAGGGCTAAATTTCGCGTCCACAATTGTTGACCAATTTAATTTATGGGTGCTTAAACCTCACACTAATGCTCTTTAAACCCAGTATTTATTATTTTATTAATTTGTTCTAGAACTAGAGTTATTAAATATTTACTGGTGCAACTGCCGTAATGAGAGAAAAGACTGGTAATTAAATTAATGCACCAATGGTTGATGATTGTTCAATGACTACCCAGTCTAATTGGTTTTTACTACATTTATTCTCATTTATTATAAATATATATATATATATATATATATATATATATATATATATATATATATATTTTTTTTTAGCATTGTTATTTATTACTTAGTTTTAATTGGATATTTTTTTTATATATATGTATATAAATAGACTCCAAACTACGGTTTAGAGAGTATTCTTAGTAATGGAATGAATTATGTATAATGTATAATAAGTCCTGATTTTATTCCTAGAAGGCTTGGGAACAAAACTATTTAGGCATTTCATTTAATTGCTAGGCCTACATGATAATTGGAAACATTGCCAGTAAAATATAAGAAGGTGTTCATAAACTTAATGTTTATAATTTAATGATTTTTTTTTTTAAATACCTAGTGTCATTTCCTAAGAGAAATAAAAGATGTTATTGTTAGTTTAGGTTAAGGTTTGTACTTTTCGACTTAACTTAAGCACGACCTTTCATCATACCCCTTAGAAAGTGACACTTTACGTATTTTTTTTTTTTTTAACTACTAAAATTATTAAGATGCTACATCCGGAATCGTTTTTAAAATGTAAAAAGGAACAGTTTAAAAAATAATTGAAAGTAAATAGGAAAATTAGAAATAGGTGGGCTAAATAGTGCAGATTTACTTCTCATCTATCTGGAAACTGAACACAAGATTATATTTTTGTCAAAAGATCTAGAGTTGGAACTAAATTTTTTTATCTCCAGTAGGGAAAAAAGTTATGATTTTGAATTAGTTTAGAGGGACTAAAACAGGTCTGTTCATCCCTAACTCAAAAAGTAGGGAGAAAAAGTAAAAGTAGGGCGAAAAAGTAAAGTAGGGCAAAAAAGTAAAGATTGCAACTTAATTATTTTATAAATAGTACAAAATGTATGGCTAATGTAATGAAGTTGTCGAAATCAGGTTGGCGGCACTACGCTTTTTTGACCATGTTTATCTTTGTTTACAACATTATAACCTGCATCTAAATAACCTTCTATTTGAGTTTAATTCCAATTCTTATTTGTTTTTAATATTGAATCTCTTATATCTGCTATTAAAAGTGCTAATAATTATTGTTATTTATTAAAATATTAAATAAAAACTGTGCAATGGACGAAAATGTGAATCTTTTTTCTACTGGAGATAAAACATTGTATGTACCTCGTGAGTAAAGTGCCATTATTCCCCTCGCAATAATTATCTCTCTCGGCTGCGCCTCGGGAGCTAATTAGAGTTATTCCCTCGGCTGCGCCTCGGGAATTAAAAATTCTAATTCCCTCGGCTTCGCCTCGGGATTTAGGGACCATGGTTCCTTCGGCTTCGCCTCAAGAACCAACTTTTTCGCTCAGGGAATAATGGCTTACTTTACTCCCTAGGTGCATAAATAACTATTTTCTTTTAGTTGCCATGCTAACGGAATGGAATGACAGTTATCTCAATAACTGTAATTTTTTGGATGTTCATTATCGCTGATATCATGATTTTCTGCAGTGGATGTACCCTAGTAGCCATGAAAAGACATCAGCGCCAAAATGAACAAAAATGGAGGTATGTAAACTGGAATAGTAATACAGTAGAACTTCAATTAACCATGTCTCGATTATCTGTGATTGCAATTCATTTATTTATTTTACCAGGGAGTTTAATATTTTAAATAAAGGGGAAGGGGAGTAGGAAGTTAATTATGTAGATTCCCGAGAAGCCTAGCGGCATCTTCAGTAATATGTTCTAGGCATGTTTTGATAGGAATTCCTCTATTAGCTTCAGTGCAGTCCAGTGTTACTGTTGTTTTATTCTACATTAATAGTAGTAATAATAACTAAATAAGTCTTTAAATAAACTGATCATTTAATACACTTCATTAACACAATACTCAAAAATAATAACAGATAGCAGGTTGTCATGGTAACTAAGTAAATAAATAAAACAAATAATAATAATACAACTAACTATTAACATCTCCCTCTTTAAGAAACACTAAGGGGCTGGACGAAACCTTTTCCCAGAGAGGGGTCACCCCAGTGGTAGGAGAATATATAGATTGCCTCTCTGACATAAACGTTACAGTCTCTAGGTAGGGACCGCTTAAGTATTGACGATCCTTCCTTAAGTGGATTGAATTACGTCTAAGATCTTTTTACCATTGTCTAATCTAACTAAGTAAAATCGGATTGCTGATCATTTTTTAATTACTGCACCAAACTCCCAACGCTTAAAATGTAATCCTATACCATTATAAATCGTGCTTTAGACCGTGGTGAAAGTTTAAAAAACTTTAATATAAGTTCGGTGTGGGTGAACAGAATGTGGGTGACTTAATAACACAAAAATATTAAATTTCCAAGTTCATATATTCTGCTGAATCCACTTCTAAGCTATCAGCTAAAAAAATGATGAAGAAGTTGTCATTATCTGACATGGGAGCCGCTCTTTTTGAATAATTTAACTCCTTAATACAGCTAATAGATCAAGGCGTGATTTCTTGTTTGAAACTGAAAAAAAAAAACTATATAAAAAAAAATTTCTCCGTTTCCTTCTCCAAGAAAATTATTTTGATTCAATAAAAAAAAACTTCTCAAAATGTGGACCATAAAAGACGCCATTTTTCGAAGTATGTGATGCTTGGGAAAACTTACCTGTAAGAAGAACATGAAGACTTCTCTGGGCAAACATTTTAGATCAAGACTACGATGACAAAGATAATATAGAAGTAGAAGCTTGTTTTGAACTGGTCACTTCAATTTCTGATTTCATTAATGTCAATAAAGACGATATAGTTGATTGGCTACAAAAAGATGTTAACGAAGATGGATTTGGATGTCTAAGTGACAGTAACATACCAGCAATGGAAGAAGTTGATGTCCTCCTGAACTTTTGAAAACAGGATAACTTTTACTTGAATGAAGTCATGAATTTGAGGAAATTAGAACTGAAGTAAGGAAAATCATTTCAAACCTCAAGAAACAAATACTGATTACTTACATCATACATGCACTGCTAACGTTATATCAGGTACACATACATATGAAATCATTCAATATATAAAGTGTCACAATTAACCGTGATTTTCATTTATCTGAGCGATCCATCCTTGTCACTACCCCGGATAATCGAGGTTCTACAGTACCTTATATTAGATGTGATAATATAAATAAAACTATAGATAATTCTATTCTTTTAGTATTTGATTCAACTCAAACCAAAGATCGTAATTATTATTTAATTAAAAGGTTAACTGTAACATACCTCTGTCTTAGCACCTTGTTCTCAAGATGTGGTAACATTAGGTTTGTTCCAACAGAGCCTCGGACAGTTCTAGAACTGTGTGGGTCATGCTCACTATCAAAAGACCAATCCACGCTTTTCAGACAGTTTAGGAACTTTTTAGTCCCGTGTTCCAACAAAAAGTGGAACCGTTCTCAGACATTCCTAGAACTGTGAAAGCAGTTCCCGGATTAAAGCAGGGACTCGTTGAGTACAAATATTACGTCATGCGTAGAAAGCATTTACAGACGAAGTTGTAGGTTAAAACTATAACTTCACTTATAACCTATATTTTTAGATTTTTAGATTATATTTCTGTTTTGGCGTCTTCAACTCTACTTCACTTTATGTATTATTTATTGTCATGATAGTATATTGAAATAATAAAATTTCCTCATAATAATTAAAGTTCCTCATAGCGACTTTGTCCTATAAGAATCACCTCATCCGATGATGATGAATAGGACTTAGTATTTGGAAAGCGGAAAAATTGTTCTTATAATTTTCTTTTTTGTAGTTTTGAACCATTTATTTGTAAATACTTCTTAATGTGTGGTTGACTTTATTTTTATATTAGGGTTTATTTTTTAATAAGCTAAAATAAAATTCACAAATTATCTTATGAATTGCTATATTTCGCCCTCTGTTTGGTTTAATAATTAATCTCTCCTACCGGCGGCTGGAGAGAGACTTGGAACTCGGAAGAGTCTCTCCCAAATTAATGAACTGTTTAAAAAAATGATCTAATTTCTAAAAAATCTTTTTTTTATTGGAAACAAACGAGCCTGACGAATCCCAAATCTGAGAACAAAATATAATCATTTAGAAAAGAAAGTGTGGCCAATTTTTTTACTTTGAAAACAATTTCCCCTGATGTGCATGCTTATAAACTTTGTTGACTTTAACAATAGAATATTTTAATTCACGTAACTAATCTATTTCTGAGTGAACATAAACAAAACAAGTACAAGTGGAGAGATGAGAAGATGGAAACAAGAGATAGAGAGGTAACTTAAAGGTTGCAGTTTTCAGGCTTCAAACAGGCTCCTCTTTTTTAATCAGTTCTGAACCAGTCCTCATAGACGCATGCGCATTAAAAAATCCTGAACTGGGTATAGAACTGTTTTCAAATTGGCTGTTGGAACAAACCTATAGACACAACTATAAAATTACTAGGTACGTAGTGATTAACATTTTTGTTGCAGAATGTATACAGAAGAAGCTCAGTATATTAGTTGATGTTTTTGTTTATCTCAACAACATAAAATGTAATTTGGTAAAGAAAGACATGTGAAGTAACAAGATCATGGAGCATGATACATTTCAAGCAAAGATAATTAAAATTTAAAGAAAAAAAGTAAGTTTGCTACCTATTACGTAGGAAAGAACAGTCTTGAGACTAGTCTAAAACATTCCATTACCAACCTATGTGAGGGAAGAAATAAACTCACCATTCTATTAAGGACACTTCTTTAGATTGTTACTCCCCTTATAAAAAACAGAGAGGAGTAACAATCTAAAGAAGGTGTACGGAATGATCTTCTTTAGACGGTTACTCCCCTTATTAAAACAGAAGTGTGATATTCCTTTGTCCCACAGTACATTGGACTAAACATTCCTTTGTCTTAATAGTTATTTAGTCAAAGTCATTTATATTCAAAAAAATATAGGGGAGTAACAATCTAAATAAGTACTCTATTAAGTAGAAAAGAACAGACTTGACACTAGTTTAAATGTTTCTTTTTATTTTTCAGATGCTATCACTTTGGGTGTTAGTCTTACTTGTAGTTCTTCTGGTTTTGCTTTATTTTGCAATGAGGGAGGACGATACAAATGGAAACTGCAGGGTATGCCCTTATAGATTTGTATAGTGAAAAACATAATTTTGGGCGAAATCTATAAGAAGCAAGCATATATATTAGGAAAACATTTTTCAAGACAAATTGTTAAATAATAATACATTTAAAAAAAAAAAAATATTGTTACAATCACTTGAAATCTAATCATTTGAATATCTGATTTTCAGGATTAGCTAGGGAGGGGATTTGCTCATGGCAACATAATACTAGACTTGATGTATATTATAATGATTGATACATGTGCATTTTGATTGTGTGAGTCATTGGCAAGTTGTTTGTTTACAAAAGCATGCTTTAAAAATTTCTATAACGATCACGGTTATTGAGTTTTTACAAGCAAGGTCACTAATCATTAATCAGGGTGTGGGGTGAAGGGACCTGCCCGGCAATTGAACCCAGATCCGCGGTCACCATCCAAGTTGTGACCATACCCGATGCTGCTTAACTTTATTAACAGGAGAGTTCAACTGGGGGGCCTTGGTAGCTCGTATAGGCTACAAAGGCCGCCTTCACGGCTCAACTCTCTAGAACTCCAAATTACCTTATGGTCCTTAGGTTTTTAAATGACCTTGAGTCAACGGTATACAAGGTTTTACCTTTTCATGAGGATGTATAGAGTCTTATTCCTTGAAAGTCCCTCCGAGTACAAGGACGGTGGTAATGCCATAGGACAAGCAGAGTGAGTCCCCGGTAAATCTCTTACCCAGTCTACAAACACACAGTGCATTGTAACTACATTCGGGTGGGATGGTAGCTCTACTGAGTCTTCTATGAACCTAAACATGGAAAAAATGTTATTTTAAAATAAATCTAGCAGTAAACATGGAAATGTTGTATTAAATGTTACAAGCGGATACAAAAACTGATATTTCCTAGTCACACAACACACGACAATCTTACCTCATCTGCCAAGGTTCAAGAGATACTGTTTCATCAAAACGAAGCCTCGATGGAATTATCTCTCTGAACATGCCACGTATGATCCTCGGAGCATTTGACTCTAAATAATAGTTAAACATAGATTTCATGGCACAGGGGAAATGCTTCAAATCAATGTCAGATGAAACGACAAGTGGCTGCAGTGGGATTTGGACATCATTTGTTTCTGTCTTAACGTTGTCTTCAACTAAAAAAAAAAAATAAAAAATAGAATTATAATTAGCAGAGAAAACTTTCGTTAATAATGTTAAGGAAGGGAGCCTGGGTAGCTCGTATAGGAGAGTAGTTACGCTCCAACTATTAAAGTTAAGCAGCATTGGGAGTGGTCACCACTTGTATCTGGGTGACCGCCAGATCTGGATTCAATCATTCATTCATACGTGGGTAGTTATTAAATACTTAATGAATAAAACTCACCCAGGGTGGGTAGTTTCTTTACAGCATGTACAACTGCGTTAGCTCCAATACCAATAAGAGGTCCGATAGAGAACTTGTTCAAACTAGCGTGTTCACCAGGAGCAAATAGATCTGATTCAGCTCTGCTCAACGACTCCTGCATCTTAGCCACCGCTTCCTATAAAATAAACCATATTTAATTAAATCTAGTAGGAATAAGTTCAACTAAATATCTATAGACACCTCATTTTAACATTATGAGTAATCTACTTAAGAGTGTACAGTTGCCTCTTAAGCACCTTATTATCTAACCACCTAAGCACTCCACCTGCACCCATAAACATGGTTTGGTGATGCCTTACCCTGATCTCCCAGCAGATTCCTTCAAGTTCATCCTCCTTGGTAATTATTCCAGTTCCCGATGCCAAACTTACACCTACAAAAGCGAAGAACGGCGTTGAATTACCAAACAGTAGGAGACGAGCTGTTCTCTTCCTCAGGTCACTTGACAGGGAATTGGTAACCCTACGGAGGATATTATCAACAAAGACTCTCCTTGCTGAATCATACTGTGCCTGTACAAAAAAGAACACAAATTAATTATTTTAAAAAAGAGCAATTTTAAGAGGATAGCCATTATTGAAATAACTCAAATCAAGCATAATTAATAGTAATATTCAAGGAAAGGACATTTTCAAGAAAGCTGAGGTACCTACTAAAAGAGCAGTTTTGAACCTATGAAGTAAGGTAAGTGTGGATAGTTTCATATATAACCTCTAATTTAGATCTTTACCTTATAGCCACCACCTATACACACTTCCTTCCACCTACCATCTAACTTAACTCCCTTCCTTACATGTAATCTTAAAATAGCAACTACATCCATCTTTATAAATAAAATAAATGTTATTTACCTGAACAAAGCTGGGTGTCTGTCGTTGGAATTTGGAAGCGGTAGCAAAGGAGTCACTAGTACGCCCAACTGAAGGGCGCGTCTTAAACTCAGCCCTGATGTTCTGCAGATTAATCTTGATTGATTGATTCCAATCTGTAGCGACCTGTCGGTATTGCTGGGGTCGCAATAAAGCGCGACCATTGTGCCACAGTTTGAAAAGTGCCACGCGAAGTGACATTTCTCGCCTGACTTACTTCAATAACTACCCTCTATATACACACATCTCTGTAACAACAAAAAATAAATCAGTGATAACAACAATAAGTTGTGTTAAGTTGCCACAGAGTAAAGAAACGTAAAGTAATTGATAAGTATATCTGAGTTTCAAATCTTAATAAAAATGTGTTTTAAGACAAACAACAAAGATCAGGCTGAGCCAATGAACTAATGACTCCGCCAAATGAACAGAACAGTTTTGATACTCCTTCTCATCTTCAACAGTTAATTAAAACTTCTAACCAATATAATAGCAGAGCAAATAGTCTTTTGAGAAGGCGTCATAAAAAAAAAAAAAAAAAAAAAATCATGCATCAAAAGGTTTATTTTTTTTTAAGTCGTTACAGTGCCTTTATATTCTACTAGACATATCACTGGGTTGATTTTGTTCTGTATACCCTATGAAATAAATCTGAATGTAGAATCAATGTTGTTGGTGCCCTGTTAAGCCCAGGAGTCTGGGAATACACACTATCTTTAGAGATAACCCTTTCAGTAAATATATTCATTGAATTGACAAACATTAGTTTATAAAAATAGTATTATTAACTAATAATTAGTATTAAAGTTAAATTAGAATGAAAGAACTTTGACTCACTCTGTGATGAACATAATGTGTAATCTACATATTAGTATATTATTTATTTATTATGTAAAATTCAAGATATGTTAGTTACTATTCTGGATTTTACATAACCAAAAATATTGGACATGCAATAGAGGGCTCAGGAGATGAAATTGCTTTGATATTAATTTTATTATAAATGAATTGACAGAGAAACGTCGTGTACGTTTAAACTTTAAAGACAAGGGGGCGACAGAGAAACGTCGGGTACGTTTAAACTTTAAAGACAAGGGGGCATCTCTTCGATACATCTAAATTTCGAAGTGTAATCTGGTCAAAAGAGTGTGTGGCCAGCTTGGTAACCGTATTCTAAAGCTTAAGCCCTGAATTCAGAAGTTATATTATTTGTTTTTCAGATGTAGCGTCACCATCTATTAAGCTCAAATGACTCTCAGTTTGACCTTAAGATCGAATCAAAATAAATTCTTTCTGTATCTTAAAAGCTGTAATTTTATTTTATTCTTACGTAAAATGAATTAAGAATCGAAATAAATCCTCAAATTCAATTATAATCAGTACATCAGTATTTAAAATAGAAAAACTATTATATTCGATGGCACAATAAACACAATTTTATAAGCGTTATTGTGAGAGAAAAAAACACGGTGATTAAAAAATATTCTAATAATAAAACAAACTTTGAAAAGTATTTCGTAAATGATTCATATCTAATTGATAACAGAATGATTTTAATACTAGATAATAACTAATTTAATTTATAATTATAAGAAAATTATGTTTTAAATATGCAAAAAAACTCGACTTACCGTTCATATTATATTGACTTGGTTCACTTATCACTTTGAACAATGGTGCAATATCAAAATATCAAGTTAAGAACATTTTTCTATTTGAAACAGCTGTTTCATTTCTCTTATCTTTTACAAGAAAACTTGTGGTCATTGGTGATAGAAATGTTGGAGAAAACCACAGCGTCTATAATTGTCGCTTTCAATTAAAGCTTTATTTAACCTTCTTATTGTTAAACAAAGGTTAAAACAATATTTTGAACTGTAATTCAACCGCTATAATAATTAACCACTATAATTCCATTTTCAAAGCGGTAATAATATAGATTATTCTTTCCATTTAGTATTTTATCAAACTAATACCCAAATAAGTTTTACTAGTGATGCTTTGGTAGTGATTTACCGGACAATAGTAATCTATTGTACCTACTCAAAGAAACCTTTAATATTTGATATACTACATGACAAATGACTAAAAAACCCCGTAATTTTTGCGTTTTCAGTCATTTGCGGTGTTCATTTTGAAAATAATGACATAATATGTATAGTTTCTTTCTCTTCTCGCCAAGAACTTCATAGTGATAAGCAGCATGCCATACAAGTACAACTAGACGTTCGGGACACAAAAAAAAGTCGCCGAAGAAAGTCGAATCTCACTCGGGAATCATCGTGTCCGCTCCACAGCCCACTTTATCGCTTACTCCTCTACAACTTTAAATACGCACTCTCTTAACCTCCTTAACTCTACCCTTTACATATACATATTATTTCGTTTAACAAGATCATAGGATAAAAGAATACTGACGTGGAACTACTATAGTCCTCTTTAATTATTATGAATCAACAAAAACTTATCTTAAATAAAATAATTCATCTTTTACAAAATTAACTAGGCATCACGTGGCTCTATCATTTGAAGCGAGCGTATAGTAATAAATATGTATTGAATATGAATATTGAAAAAATAGATAATCATGAATCATGATGAGTTGATAGATAATAGGTATACCTAGTAGTAGTACAGCGGCTAGTAGTAAGGGAACCACCCCGTATTCTTACAATTCTATAAGCTATTTTACATATTTAACATTATTACTTATTATTTAAATATTTAATTAAAAAAAATAGTTATGTTGCAAAAATCAAAGCAACCTTCTTCAATTAAATTAACACTCTGATTATGTTCTAGATTTTATAATATTCTACGCAAATATATCAACATAATTTTTTTTTAATTTAAATCAATTGGTAAATAATAGTTAATAATCAAGAAATGGTTAATTTGACCACCTCGGATTGGATCATGTTATGATAATAATATTTATTAAGACCATTAAAAGAAAAGGGTTTTTAATAATAATAATAATGTTATGTTTATATATTTTAAACTGCGGGAAATTCTTAAAATACATGGTGTCACACCAAAGAAGATACGATAAGAATATTAACTTGCATTTATAATTATTAGTTTAATACCAACATTTTGTGCCGTAAAGATATATTTTAGACAGATTTCGTGCCGTAATAAAATATTTGTTTTTTTATATAATTTTTTAAAGTACTTATTAATCAAATGTAATGTGATATAATAATGCATAATATTATGTGAACACTTTGTAAAATATGTTTAAATAAATAAATATATATATATATATATATATATATATATATATATATATATATATATATATATATATATATATATATATATATATATATATATATATATATATATATATATATATATATATATATATATATACACAATTTGTGAGAGACACCAAGGGATGTGCCACGCAAGCGTGACACATAGGAACTGTTCCAACATCAGACATTGCGTCATTAAGATGTTGGCTCGGCATTACGCTATGTCCTGCATCGTTTCGTCGCGTCCGACTCATCAGGGGCCCGACGATGCCCACCCAACTCTGGACCTATACTAAATCAAAAAGATCAGATATAGGACTTATCAGAGACGAGCGTGCTCTCATACCGCCATTCTTGCTTGGCTGGCAAAACACAAGCAGCTTTGTTTTTAATTAAATTACATTTCAATTTAATTTATATTTTATTGGATTTATTGTATTTTTCATTTTAGAATTATAATTACTAGTCGTGTATAATATGTGTACGTATTCCATTTCAATCACTCTTGGGTTTACGTGATAATATATAAACTATAAGTAATGTGAAAATAACGAAATAATGTAATGTCTAATTTATTTCTACTTTATATGTATGATTTATACATGTTTATGTTTAATTATTTTTGCTACAATAATAAATATTTGTTAGGTTAAATGTTAAATTAGATAGAGTTGAATGCACAGTCTAGCTAGAAACTAGTGGGGTGAGGGGTGGCGGGGTAAGGACCGATCGTACTCGACTGCCTTATCTTCGGCTTTCTTCGGCGACTTTTTCTTGTGTCCAGGACGTCTAGTCTAAAAGTCTAGAAAAATCCAACTTTGCAAAATGCGTTTTTTAAAAAACTCATTGTAAGTGTGAGGGGATATGCTCTATGACTGAAAGAGGAATGGAGCGCTGTGGGCGATGAGGCCTATCAAAGGGACCAGGACCAGAAGGCAGGGAAAACCAGAACAGGACCAGGACCAGAAGGCAGGGAAAACCAGATCGGGACCAGGACCAGAAGGCAGGGAAAACCAGAACAGGACCAGAACCAGAAGGCAGGGAAAACCAGAACGGCACCAGGACCAGAAGGCAGGAAAAACCAGAACGGGACCAGTAATAGAGGAGAAATAGGCAAAAAATATGTGTTAGGAGGAACTAATTCCCACAAAAACGGAGTTTGATTTTTTTAGTTCTTTGATGGTGTCTGTTGGACCTACTAAAAGTCTAGAAAAATCCAACTTTGCAAAATGCGTTTTTTGGCCGCCATCTTGGAAAATTCTGCTTGTAATTCCTTAAATATTGCAGATAGAAAAAAAAGTTTTTTAAGAAGGTCACCGCCCGACAACAATTTTTTTGGAGAGGTGGGACCGGAGGATTAACAACTGTTACTCATTTTACCACCAGATACAAATAATAATACTGTCTAAAGTCTAAGGAGAACACTAAAGTAATACGACAAACAAGTAAGTTAAAAGCCAACTGAACTAAAACGGAAACGTAAGCCACCATAATATGTAAATACAAGAAAGTAAAAATTCACAGAAAATTAGGTCAGACGATTCACCGATACATCGGGCTAGCTAATTTTCCAAGAATTATTGAGGCGCGGGAGCGACAAGGTTAAAAAGGTCAGTTATAGAAATCTGGCTTGTTATTTTTCATTTTTCAACTATTTTATGGTGGGGTCAAGTGCCGACTTAACTCAGGGTTAGGATCATCTTCTGGGGACACAAACCAGATGTTATTGGCATGGCATCCACAAGTACAAGTTGCGGTTTAGTAGTTGAACAATTTCGTAACATTTCAACATAACAGGCAGATATTACACTTACCTCATACCCCCCCCCCCCTTACATCATCCTCCTTGAAGAAATAAGGAAGGACCCCATACACCAAATTCAGCTACAGCGTACCAAACAGTGCTTTTTGTGAGTAGAGAGGTACTCTAGGGTTGCCGAATTTTACTGCTACTGCATTGCTCTGTCCAGAACAGAGAATAGAATTTATAGAATAGGCACAACCCTCACGTTTTTTGTGGCGCACCCTGAATCCAGCCCATCAAGCCTTATTAGTATAACCTTAAAAAGGGTAAATTTTAGCCGACACCTTTAGCGACACTTTATCTTCAAATCGCTCTTACTACAGACTCTCTTATGTGTTATCTATTCATCCAAATCTCCAGTACTTTCTTAACTCCATGATCGACGACCTTGTTTGAAGTTTCCCCTTCAGAATTCCGTGATATCTCTTTAATTTTATTGCGATAATCTCCTATTCAATTTATTATTTATCCTTTTTTTCTTTTACCAATAATTATACTATTATTATTAACAAACAATTAAACAATGTTTAGTAGTTTCATTTAAATAACAGTTACATTTACACAAAAAAACAACAAAAAACCCTAAAATAATTATATAGGTAAATTGTTTGAAGAAATTAAATTAAATTTTTAATTTTTATCGATAATAAAAGTCACTAAAGAACATGGTTATTTTCGATTGATTTATACAAGTTATAAATGTTTTTTGGTGTGATTAGAAATAATTTTAAAAAAACCCCAAATATTTTCTAGTTTCGTGAAAGGTTGCGTTTTTAATTGTGTTTTTGTTTTTTTTTTTTCTTCTGAATTATTCTTTGTTATTAATTTATAATATTTAAACGGGGGAAAAAAATTTCGTGCAATATATTTTTTTTATTTAATCATGTCTCTTAAAAAATGTCGATTTATAATTTCCTAATTGTTTAAGATCAAATATATTGTGAAGAATATAATTTGCCTTTACTAATTCGGTGTTAAATTTTTTGACTAATTTGTATGTTTTGATTTTTATTTTAATTTGGGTAAGTTTAATTTTTTTTTTATTTATTTATATTAAAATGTCTTTAATATGATAGTTTTTTGGTTCCTTGTGTTAATTGTCTCCTTTTTTAAACTTAGTAACTGCAAATTATGTGTCAAAATATACTTACATATTGCATTATACTTCCAAGGGCGATAATATAAATATTCAATTTCCTAAGTATTTTATTTCTAAGAGTTATTATTGTAATACATATTCTTTTACGAGAATTATATTAGGTATATTGGTACTTATAATAGTTATATCTGAATCTACTGTCAACATTTTGTTTTATCCGCCCTAGTTTAACTTAAATTAGTTGTCTGTTTTTCTGTCGTTTTTTTTTACAATTTAATCTTTTAAAATCTTTGAATATCATTATTGATTTAGATAATATTACTTTGGTAAATTTATAGTATAGTAGACGTTTTAAGTTATAATAATATCCCTTAGTCTTATAAACTTTTAAGAATGATCGATTGTCATTTATTAGTGTGTTATTTACATAAATTATTCATTCTTTCTCTTTACTTTCTTCTACTTCGACCAAATCATCTTTTAGCCACAGCTAATAGCTGTGGCTAACCTAGATAGTTTTTTTTTAGTCATAGCTAAAAACGAATAAGACAAAAATATATTAACATTGTTATATACTGTAGGGATGATGTCTCTTATATAAGTCTACTAACAGTTCTTAAGGCCTTTGCCTAAAGAACTGTAAGGCGATATAATCTTTCCTGTGTATTAAAGTGATAATATTTGAAAAACTTACTCTGTGTTGCAGATTAACCCTCTATATATTCCTCTCTCTTCACAGAGGGCAATATGAAAGTAATAAAGTGTCACTGGCGATATATGTGATCTAAGCAACATTGACCACACAGCTTATTACCTAGTTAACTTGTCACATGTAGCCAACCCCACCAGTCCAGAGAACTTTTTTTTTTCTTTAATTTTTACACGCTTTTACTAAATGTTATTGTTATATTTCTTTTATATTTTTGAGCTAGTTTTTCTTTAAACTATATAAATACGAGCCCGTAGGCCCGTGGCCATGGGCTTAATTTTATATTTAGAAAAAAGTAAAATCAAGTAAATTAATTTAGATAAGTTATTAGCAATGAAAAAATATTTTTAGGTGTGTCGTCGGGATACTACTTGTACTCGATTCGATTATAAGTATTAATGATGAGGAGATTAATTAAATGATTTGTTTAATATTTTTTTATGAATAAAATATTGATTTTTTAAAAAAATATAACTACAATTTTTAAAGAACAAATACTTATATAATTTTGAAATACACAAGTTAAATTAATCTCCCATATTAGCTGCTTGGGAGAGTCTCCCAAGCAATTAATAGCTTATTTTTAATATAATGTTTTGTAATATAATATAAATGATTTAATTTTACAGTTATTGTTTAAAAAAATTACTGTTTACACAACTAAATGTTTTATTGACACCCACTTTGTTAATATTTCCCAAATTATAGTTTACTTCCCTGATTCTTGGAATATATCTTTATTGACCTATAAGGGGCAATTTTATTTCAATATAGCTATCCACCAATAAGCAAGGGAGGTGTATAAATTCAAAATTGAAATGTTGAAATGAATTCATGAATAAATTCTACCTAATAGGCGAAGTTGCGGAAGTTATAGTAGACTATATTTGATTTGTATAGGCTTGTTTAGTTGGTTAACTGTAAAAATATTGCAAGAAACTTTTAAATTCTCTAGAATCTTGTTTCATCTCTTTTCTATGTATTGTCAAATTCATTTGAAGTTGTCGGAGGTTCAGCCAGTGAATATAGTTGTGAGCCTCAATGGAAATGGATTTGACAACCCTTCTAGATTTACTGGCCGAGGGCACATAGGTCAGATCGATGTCCTAATCTATTACCCAGCCGAATATTTGTATACGTAGGTCGACTCCAACTATAATGCAAGTTCACGCTTCAGAGCCATATTTACTACAAGCCTTATTAGAGGTACATCTGTAGTGTTTATGCCCTTAATAATAGTCTGCTTTTGAAGAGTTTTAGGTTTCTTGAGGTGTTGTCGGTGATGATAAAATGAGCTGAACAGCTCTTTGAATTTTATTAATATTAAGTAAACCTTGTTATTATTTTGTGTAATTGCTTTTTCAGACTAGTACCTGTAAGTTCGGAGTGTTGTCAGATTAGAAAGTACATAAGTTTCCTTATAAAACCATTAGAATGGCTTCTATACAGAACAGGAAGCCAACAACTGCTACAGCCAGATTGAAGCAAGATTATTTGCGTCTTAAGAGGGACCCAATACCATATGTGACGGCTGAACCAACTCCCAGCAATATCTTAGAATGGTAACTTATTCTATTTATCATAATATTGAGGGAGAAAAAAAGATAGTTTTTGGTTCTTTTAGATCCTCAGTTAAAAATTACCTCAAAAAATACTTTATTAATTAAATTTAAAATAATTTATGTAAAGAAGTTTTGATTTTTAATATCAAATCTTATTTTAAAACTGTTTTTAGTAATAAACGCTTTCACTTTTAAAATAAAATATATGTGCTAACATCTTCGGAATTTATTTAATTACACGTTAAATTAAAAAGTAGCGCTCTAAAAGCAAAGTTAAAGGAGTGAGGTTAAATTAATTGAAAGGGCATTCTCGTCCAATTTGTACATCCAAAATAAGTACCGAAGTAGACTTTTGCAGTGCCTGATTTAAGGCTGTATCTTACCAGTAATATCATACCAGATTTTAAGAACCTAGGTCTTCAAAACAAGCCCAAGGGTCTCATTGAACTATTGTTAAGTGTAATTTGATTGAACAGAAATATGTAATATAATAATTCTTACCAATAATTTAAAACCAATACAATTTTATATTTATTATTTTTGTTTTTTTAAAAGTTAATTTTCTATGATGAAAGGTGAATAAATCAACCATTTTCAAGTCAATTACAGTTATTTTCTCATATGAACTTGTGTGGTTGTTTTTTTGTTCAGCTTTCATTTTTTAAGTATGACCATAACCACACGTAATCAACCCTAGTTTCTATTTAAGCAAAAACTTCAGACAACCTTAAACTCACTGTTCCCTTCCCATATTTTTAGGAGTTGTAACTATATCCTCTCCAAATTATTTGAGGGCGTCAGAAGTTAAGGGATGTAAGTTACCAAAAGTGAATTTTATAAACTTAACATTAAATTCCTTTAATCAAAGCATACAAATGTGAAAATAGTTGTTCTATAAGTAGGGTTACCATACTGTCTGGTTTTGCGTCTGTATTTGAGAAATATCCGGATTTTAAGAATAATCGGAAAGCTAAATGGGCTTCCCTACTAAAAGAAGAAACCCCAAAAACTCATGAGAAATGGAAATACATTTTTGAAGCATTTTCTAGAAGAAAAATAACTTTTTTTAATATATTTAAAAATAGTAGAATTCGCCATGTGTCTGCCTGGTACTTATAGGCTCCCACTGAATGTATTTTTTTCAATGATGGGGTCTATTTGGACGCTTGAAAGAGAAAGATTATCTCTGTCAGTTGTAAAAGAGCTAATATTAAAGCAAATTTTATTATCACATGCTCAGAATTCCACAATAAAATCAAAAATGACAAGCCTTTTCTAAGGAAAATTAGTTCATCTGAAAAGTATGATGGACCCAGCAGATACTAGCTGAAGTTGAATATGATATTAATAAATAAGTATTAATATGTAAATATTAATAAATAAATTTTATCCAATATTGTATTAATAAATTTATATATAACGTAATTATATATTTGTACTTCTTATTTATTTTCCCAATTACACACACACACACACACACACACACATATATATATATATATATATATATGTATATATATATATATATATATATATATATATATATATATATATATATATATATATATATATTTAGAAATTCAAATTTTTTAGTTTTTGGTAGTTACATACTACGGGAAGATTCAATTTTACTTTAAATCAAATTACAATTATCAATAAGTACGGGAGACATACAGAGAAAAATAGACCCCCACACCGGGACTCGAACCACGAGTTTAATTTTTAATCAGAGAAACCATTACTTGCTAACACATTTGTTTGTAATGTGTAAACAGATTATAAAACTGCGCGCCGATATGGTTGGCTTGAGTCATAACCCGTGGTCAGCGCAAGACTTGCCGCAATGTCCTCTGTGTCAAGTGCAAACTAGTGAGGATCTCTATCACTTTCTAACCGAATGCTCCGCTTTGTCACAAATTAGACTGATTCACCTTAAAAAAATCCAATTAACTTCGGTAGAAATCCTCCAATTGTTAAATGGTAAAGACTGGACGGCTCTTTATAATTACTTCTCAGCTGCCTATTTATACAGAAAAAACAATTTGTTTAATTTAGCTTCGCCCTAAATAAATTCCTTGTCTGAATCACGACATTATTATTATAATCAAAAGTATATTCATACGCGCATGTGCATGACTTAAGTTATTTGTAAATACAATTTATTTATGTGTTTAATTTAGCGTCATTTTTGTTAACTCTTTATCAAATGTTATTTGTTATTATAAGTAATTTAATTCTCTAATAGTTATCATGGCATGTTATTCTGTTTGAAACTGACTTTTATTTATTTTTTTATTTATTTATTTATTTTTTTTTTTGTTCTTATTATTTACATTCATATCTATTTGATGAAATCTAATGAAGATATTCTGTGAAAAATTGAATGGCTTTAATTGTTTCTCTTTAGTTTTAAAATTAGTACTTATGAATTAGTATATATATATATATTATTTATCTATTTTCATTTAATTACCTTTCTATTATTATTATATATGTATGTGTGTATGTATGCATGTGTATGTGTATGAGAGTGTGTATATTTGAGTATGGTTGTATAATATGCGTATGCATATATGTGTTGATGTATGTTTATTAATATATTTTTATTTAATTAATTAATTAAATAATTTAGTTGTTTATGTTAAATGTATTCTAATTTATTCGTTTAAGCTAGTTAATATGCTTCGTTTAGTTAAGATAGTTTATATTATAAAATGATTATGTACGGAATTTAATTCAAATTCTTACTGAATAGATACTATTTATTGGCAGGAATCTCGCCTGACGGTCCAGTGACCAAGGCTGTCGTTTTGTGAACCACAATATTGTATATGGAATTTATTTTTGTAATAAATAAACGATTATTATTATTATTACTACGGGAAGATTCAATTTTACTTTAAATCAAATTACAATTATCAATAAGTACGGGAGACATACAGAGAAAAATAGACCCCCGCACCGGGACTCGAACCACTGGTCCTCCTATTAATCCGTTACAGGTGCTCTTGCCAACTGAGCTATACGGGAGAATGATTTTTCTCTATCGTTACCGATACAAAGTTAGTTATTGATAATTGTAATTTGATTTAAAGTAAAATAAATTAATAATCTTCCCATAGTATGAAACTACCAAAAACTTAAAAAATTTGAATTTCTAATAGATTGTACTAAATACAGGTACTAATTGAGTACTTTACTTAAGCGTTAATTCTTGGTCTAGTTCTGTTGCCCTGAATATTTGGCTCTCTAGATTTGTAGAATAAGATTGAAAGCTTGGATTCGGGGAATTCGTATCAGTAACGACAGAGAAAAATCATTCTCCAGTATAGCTCAGTTGGCAAGTGCACCTGTAACGGATTAATAGGAGGACCCGTGGTTTGAGTCCTGGTGCGGGGGTCTATTTTTCTCTGTATGTCTCCCGTAGTTATTGATAATTGTAATTTGATATATATTTAGGTATATATACATTTTTTTTTTCTCAATTTTTCCTCTGAAAAATTGTGAGAGGAAGAAAAGAAGCAGACCTACTAGTAAATGAGACGAGGAAATGAAAAGAATATGTGGAGGAGGTACTTGAAGAAGGGTTGGGGAAGACAAACGTATATGGAAAAGAATGGGAGAGATAAATAAAGAAGTAGGTCTTCCAATATAAATTAATATATTTATAGAAGAAGAAAAACAAGTGAACTTAATCTATTGGCAACCACAGAAAATTGCTGGAAAGCATTACTTTATGCATTAAATGGATATTATGATTATTATTATTATTATTATCTTCTCTTATCTGGAAATTTATCTTTTTTATTTTTCAGGCACTATGTGGTAAATGGTCCAGAGAACTCACCATATGAAGGTGGTATCTACCATGGAAAACTCATTTTCCCTAGAGACTTTCCTTTTAAACCACCAAGCATCTACATACTGACACCAAATGGAAGGTAAATCATATACAGAATAGAAAGGCTATTAATAAAGAGTATAATATGTTATATTTAAGCTTTACATTTATACTTTTTTTAATAGTCCAGGAGGTAATGTGCAAAAAAGTGTCTGACTAACATCAAGCTAGAATTTTGTGTATAAGTAAATCTTTTGGTGCCTTTTAAGAATATGTGGTCGGCTAAGTTCATCTGGGGGACATAGCTTGGCAATAAGCATTTGAATAATACAGAGTTCAACTGGTGGAGAGCGGCCGTGTCCCGCCCTTTTTGGTGGTCAATGTGATTTTCATGACCCTGAGTACAAAATTAGTTTATAGACCAAAAAACAAGTTGATGGCAGTTTTTCACTTATTAGGTGACTTCTTTGATTTGGAGTAATATTTGACTAACTAACCTTTTAAGTGACAAACTACCATCAACTTGATTATTGGTCTACTAAGTAATTTCATACTCAGGATCATGAAAATCATATTGTCCACCAAAAAGAGGGGAACATGGCCGTTCTCCACCAGTTTTTTGTTTTTTCAAATGGGTATTGCCAAGCTATGTCCCGCAGATGAACTTAGCCGACCACTATATTCTTAAAACGCACCAAAAGATTTACTTATACACAAAATTCTAGCTTGATGTTAGTCAGACAATTCTTTGCACGCTATCTCCTGGACTATAAGGATAAAATACATTTTTTTATTTGCAATTTAATTTTTTCTAATTTATTTTTTATTAATAAATTTATTAGTTGTAATGATAACTTACATACAATATATGAGAAGAGATGATGGATTCAAAAAGATTTTAGGAAAGATAATGCGAAGGATAAAATATTTTTTAAAAAGAAGTGGTATCAACATTACCTGAATTCTGGTGAAAATGAAATTTATTGGTTTTTAAGAGCAGTTCCACTCAAATTAATATTTGACACACCAAGAGCAAATAACTAAAAACTTTTTATTATTACTTTTATCATATATATAAATAAAATATACATTGATTGACTTTGTTCTTGTGCTTACACTAATTATGATAATTTACTTTGCCAATTATTTCAACCATTGTTTTACCCTTTTGGGTGTAAAAAAGTTGCTTTATATTAATAAACTAATATTGATTGATATTTATATGATACTTTTACAGTCTTAAGGCACATAAACTTTTTTTTTTTTCAATGAACTTATAGAGGTCAGTTGGAAAGAAACAAACCAACTGTATATCACTACTGTTAAATGTAGAGGTACTAACTGTTAGAGGTATTAACAGCTTTTAGATGTATACGGGCCTTTACATACTACTCAACAATGTACACTATATCAATATTATTAACTTTTACTCCATTTTGAATGAGGCCTTATATATGGATAAAAATGTTGCATCCTTTTCCACTTCAGTCTGACTGGGCTGACCCTTGCCAACTTGCTCCTCCAAAATATGTCCTCATCCCATCCTACTCTCAGTCAATCTTCACTGTTTTTCCTGTTCATTGGATTTTTTTTGTCCATCTGTCATCAGTCGTTCTTACTCTGTGCCCTGTTTTTATGTTGGCAAAACATTAATTAACAGAAGTAGAACTGAGCAGGGCATATACAACAAGTGGAAAAACTGAGCAAGGCACATACAAGTGTTAAAACCTATAACAATAACCTAATCACAGTTTGTGCAGAATGACTGTTGATTATCGACACTCAGGTTGGCTAACCTTTGTGAGAAAAAAAATAAAACCACTAGGCGGTTATCCTAAGTGCCACACCTCTCTGCTAGTGACATTTTTGTTTGCCTAGTTGGCCCAATCTTCTAAAATTCAAAATCCTGACCTCTCATTGGCTCCCCCTCATTTTTTTTATTTTATTTTTCCACACTATCAAAAACCAACTCTTCCTCACAAACTATAGAAACAATATTGATAAGTTTGTAGATCAAGAACGATTGATACCAGATGATTGAAGAACGATATTGATTGTTTGTTGTCAAGTCAAGTCTTGACTTGACAGTATAGGGTGGAGTGTCTATCTTAATAAGATAAACAATGTGAACAAAACTTTTAATAAATTATTATTAATTTAAAATGTTGGTTTGCAGGTTTAAAACAAATACCCGTCTGTGCTTGTCTATAAGTGATTTCCACCCTGATACCTGGAACCCCGCATGGAGTGTTTCTACCATTCTTACAGGCCTACTTAGTTTCATGGTAATTATAAATTTTCCTTTGTTATTTTTGTGTACCTAAATCTTATTTGTTTTGATCAAATACTGCTGGCATTTCAGTTTACTGTCAAGGGAAAATAAATAATTAATACAATATTGGAGGCAAAGATCATTTGATCAATTAGTAAGGGTGATTCAATCGGTTCGATTCTCATCAACAGAGTGAATTTTTATCTGTCTATCCCACTTCTTTCTTTTATGCTTACTTGTTGATAATATGTATGTATATATTAAGATATGCTTGGTAATTGGTTTGCAGATGGAGAAGAGTCCTACTTATGGAAGCATAGAAACCACTGACATTGAGAAACGACACTTTGCCTACCACAGCCTAGCTTTCAATCTGAAAGATCATCAGTTCTGCGAAACCTTCCCGGAAATTGTTCAGGTCAGTTCTGTCTCTCTAGATTTTTTAACCTGCACCTCACCTTTGTCCACCTTCTAGATTTTACCCCCTTCCTTTTTTAGACTTCTCACTCTGACTTGGACAGTATGTGTAATCTATGTATATGCGTGTTCAATTGCTCTGTTACATCTTGACTCAAAACTAATACCTGCCTTTACCTCCCAACCACCTCACCTACAACCTCCACCTTCCACCTAGGCTTGCCTCCCTTCCATTAGAATCCTGACTCTGACTTAGACATTAATTGTAATCTACATGTGAGTACACAAGTCTTATTTCCATTAATTTTATTTTAAAATTTTTAAAATAGAAAATCAAAGACGAATTGGAAAAGAGGAAAGAAGCAGAAGAGCGATTGGTCGCAAGCGGTGGTCTAGCCACTGAAGTTGGCCCACGTGGATGCGCCACTCAACCCCACCACCTCACCGCTGGAGGTGGAGCAATTGCCAACCTTTGTGTCCTTGTAGCAGTCGCTATATTTGTCGTAGCCGTGCGCTATGTCGTCTCCAATACATACATCGATACACAAGACTTGTAAACAAACAAGAAAAAACACAAAAATTCCCTTTTTTATCATTCATCTATTTTTTGTCTTGGACAAATGACAAAGGAAAAAAAATTAAATATATACATATAAAATAGTTGTTTTTTTTTTCTTTTTTTGTTAATATTATGATTTTTTTTTGTTTTAATTATATTATGTATAAATTAAGTTAGTTATTTTTAAATAAAATGTCAACAAAAATTAACAAAAGTGAATAAAACTAAATGAAAAGAGCGAACTAAGAATGATCACTTAATTGTAAATATTAAAATTAATGTTTGCTATATTATGAAAAAATCTACAACAATACCAAATTAAGTAAACTGGTTGTAAGAGATGGAGAGTGTAATGGAAAATTGAGAATTTGATCCATACTGATTAGTTGGTAAGCATATGGTTGGAAACTTTAAATTATCTGGTATCTTATTTAGTTTTTTTCCTGTACTTGATGTTTACCAGGGTTGTCAAATTTAGTTTCAATAAGATCAAGCATGAGATGTGGGCCAGTAGATATACATATGTTTCCCTAATATTCTAGCTAGTGCTAGTACTGGAACAGGGAGGGTGAAACACTTATTTGAGGAGACATCTTTTTAGTCCTGCAAATGACAATTTTTCTATTAATTTAGAGCTATCCGCAAATAACCAGGGTAGGCATGAGAATGTTACAATTAAGTCACAAATCAATTTTTTTCAAATAGGTGAAGTCACAGAAGTTAGGGATTGACTGTGCTTATCTAATAACTTTTTTTGAGAGTCTGCATAACTGAAGCATATGCTCAGCACACACGGAAGTAAACTAAAAATATTTTAGTTGTATACATTGATTTAGTCCAGGAGATTGGGTGCAAAAAAGTAACCGATTAACATCAAGCTATAGTTTTGTGTATAAGTTAATTTTTTGGTACCCTTTAAGGGTATGTTGTCTGCTAAGTTCATCTGCAGGACAAAGCTTAGCCACAGGCTGTTAAAAAAAATAACAGACTGGTGCATAGCGGCCATGTCCCATCCATTTTAGTGGACAGTGTGATTTTCATGACCCTGATAACAAAATTAGTTTGTACACCAAAAATCAAGTTGATGTTAGTTTGTCTCTTTAGACTATTTCTTCAAATCAAAGTGGTCACATAGCTAGTGACAAACTAACACCCACTTGAATCTTGGTCTACTTACTAATTTTGTTCTCAGGATCAAGAAAATCACATTGTCTGCCAAAAATAGATGGGACATGACTGCTCTCCACTGGTCTGTTTTTTTTGAACAGCCTATGGCCAAGCTATATCCCACAGATGAATTTAGCCAATCACTTATTCTTAAAGCGCACTAAAATATTAACTTATACACAAAATTGTAGCTTGATGTTTGTAAGTCACTTTTATGCACACTTTATCCTGGACTAATTGAACATTAAACTTTTTAACTTTTTTTTGTTTTGTAATGTAAATCCTTTAAAAAATAAATTCTGTGGCATAAATTCAATGTTATCAAAAGTGACATTTAATTATTTAACATGAATTATTTATAAAAACAGAATGTCTACCTTTATAATATAAGTAAATTAATAAATAATTATTCAATAAAATAATTCATTTAAAAAAATCATCAAATTTTCGACTCTATTTAGTTTTACTTCACTATGATATACATATATTGCACACTTAAATTATCATTTTTATTTTATTTTTTTTTGTTACATAATATATTATTATATCACCAAATACATTGTTATTAATTATTGTTAATATATTATTTGATTCCAAATTTAAAATTAATAATAAAGTAAATAAATAAAAATCGTTTCAATGCAAATATATATATTATTCACATATAATATATAAATATATTGTAAAATATACAGGTATTTAAAACATCTAAATTTTTGTTTTATTTATTTGAGGTTTGTTTTTTTAAAAATGTTGCATTTTTTCTCTACTACAAATATCAAAATAGAAGAATCAGATAAAAATGTTGGCTTGTTGAATTGGGTTATCCAAAGTCGTCCTGCTCCTGACATACCCTTTTCATTCTTTGAGCCATCAGTGTATGCCACCAGAGAAGAATTTTGCTAGCTTGATATTTTAATTCATGTAAAAAAAAAATCAAATCAATTTTGACAGATTTAAAGGGGGGGGGGGGGTTAAATAAATTTACAATAATTTAAAATAGGACTCGAGGAAGCTATTACCACACTAATTGGCAGACTGTCTCTTTATTTTATTAGTTTTTACTGTCCTTTAGTTTATTTCTTTATAACAATAAAAAATGCAACAAAGGTAAAATACAGCTGTCATAAAATTTAGGTGAGCTGTTTTGTTGATTTCACATTATATTAACATTAATTTTATACTCAGAGGTATAATAAGTAGTTTATTTTAAAAGTAATAATAGTTTTTTTTATTAAACAAATATAATAAATTATAAATAAGTTATATTAAAGCTTATTCAGCTAAATTAAAATATCAAAATACTTTATTCACACTAAGAACAGTCTCTTTATTATAAGTCTTAGTCAAGCATAGTTCAAAATTGTTTTAAGAAAAATATTTGCCAGACTGATTTCTGTTGTTAAGCTTTTTGGCTGTAAATATTTCTGCTTCGCAAGCTTTTGTTTGTACAACTTAAAAGAATTAATATTGACTCCACTGTTCATTTTCAAGCCTTGGAAAATGAACAAGTAGTTCCCTTTTCTTTTTACCTACAAATTCCTCTACTATCTAAACTGACTGGGAATGTGCCCCCCCCCCCCTACCAGACCCTGGCCAGAGGGATCACTTAATTTTATACTCATGAAACAACTTCTCCAATAATAGGAGCACATCTAATGACTGACTGAACAAACTAGAAAAATCTTGATACAAGCAGAAGTTATTGTTAAGCAAAGTAATTAATTTATAATTAATAGTTGTAAAGGAGCGTGTTGTGGAAATGAATTTGGAGCGTTAAAAAAAATATAATAGTAATAAAATAAATAAAACTTGAAATACTATTTTAAAGGTTTGAAAACTAAAGAGAAACTGAGAGCCAATGTATCTCAAACAATCAATGCAGGGTTCGGCCAGTGCTGCACTCGGGAAAGAATCTGAGAAACACAGCATGCCCCTCCACTTCCCTTCCCAGTGTGAAAGAAGCTGTCAAAGCTATAAGTTTAATTTAGTTTACCACAATTTATTACCAGTTACCATGATTTTGGAAGTGTACATTTATTTAATTAGGGTTGCCAGGCACCCCGGTTTTGGACAAAATACCGGTGTCCTAAAAAGTTTTAATAATAGTAAGCTAAGCTGAGACAAGTTCATTTTAGTATACGACATAACACACGGAGTTTGCAACCACTGAAAAGAGAAGTCAGTGTGAGTGTCTGATATGCACAAGTATGCTATAGGGACAGTGGAAGCAGAACAATCAAGGTCGTACTACGAGGAAACAGACGATAAGGCAGAGAAACAGAAATTATTTAGTCCAGGCTGAAGTTCCTATCCAATCCTTTAAAGGGGTTTTGTAGCCTACAGGCAACATAAACATTACAGCTGATTTGTGAAGTGTTTATTCGTTTTTGTTTTTTTTCTCCATTTTTTGTATTTTCTGTTTATGGCAACACTGTAGAATAGATTTATAAATATTTTATTTGTTACATATTCAGTTTTATAACCTTTTTTTATCGTTTTACAATGTGTACTCGTACATTGAGGGTGATAGTGTAATTCGTCAACTTTGTTTCTCAAAAAAATACTTCTACAAGCATTTTCTTCTATCCAGAAAAATTCAGAGACTGGCTCAAGACATGTTCTTTCAATTAAAACTTATTTGATTGAATAATATTCAGTATTTTAGTTTTTATGATAGAAAACACAAGTGTTGCTTATAAGCTACAACTGGCATATGTGCCCTACTGAACTAAAATTGTGTTGTTGCTTTAAAGCAACATTGCATAAGGCCCCGAGAAAATATTATTAACAAATATATAATAATTAAATTATTTTCTAGATTAATAATTATTTAATTATTACTAAATAATAATTAATAATACCAATTATTTACTAAATTAATAATTATTTAAATTCAATTTTTAAGTTTTTGGTAGTTTTCATACTACGGAAAGTTAAATTTTAATTTAAATCAAATTATAATTATTATTAACTACGGGAAACAAGCAGTGAAAAATACACTCCTGTGCCGGGATTTGAACCACGGGCCTCTATATTTCCAGTATAGCGCTCTTCCATCTAAGCTACGCAGGAGAATGATTTTACACTACCGTAATCGATAACTAGTCCCGAATCC
Organism: Gerris lacustris; assembly: GCA_951217055.1. Lineage (NCBI taxonomy): Eukaryota > Metazoa > Arthropoda > Insecta > Hemiptera > Gerridae > Gerris > Gerris lacustris. Next base: position 44,841,060 of record OX578277.1, on the reverse strand, counting down.
AAGCTTACGATATTCATATACATTTAGACAGTCAATATTTATGACATTAGAACTAAATCAAGAATTAACGCTTATAATTATAAAGTACTCAATTAGTACCTGTACCTTGTACAATCAATTCGAAATTCAATTTTTAAGTTTTTGGTAGTTTTCATACTACGGAAAGTTAAATTTTAATTTAAATCAAATTATAATAATTATTAACTACGGGAAACAAGCAGTGAAAAATACACTCCTGTGCCGGGATTTGAACCACGGGCCTCTATATTTCCAGTATAGCGCTCTTCCATCTAAGCTACGCAGGAGAATGATTTTACACTACCGTAATCGATAACTAGTCCCGAATCCAAGCTTACGATATTCATATACATTTAGACAGTCAATATTTATGACATTAGAACTAAATCAAGAATTAACGCTTATAATTATAAAGTACTCAATTAGTACCTGTACCTTGTACAATCAATTCGAAATTCAATTTTTAAGTTTTTGGTAGTTTTCATAGTACGGAAAGTTAAATTTTAATTTAAATCAAATTATAATTATTATTAACTACGGGAAACAAGCAGTGAAAAATACACTCCTGTGCCGGGATTTGAACCACGGGCCTCTATATTTCCAGTATAGCGCTCTTCCATCTAAGCTACGCAGGAGAATGATTTTACACTACCGTAATCGATAACTAGTCCCGAATCCAAGCTTACGATATTCATATACATTTAGACAGTCAATATTTATGACATTAGAACTAAATCAAGAATTAACGCTTATAATTATAAAGTACTCAATTAGTACCTGTACCTTGTACAATCAATTCGAAATTCAATTTTTAAGTTTTTGGTAGTTTTCATACTACGGAAAGTTAAATTTTAATTTAAATCAAATTATAATTATTATTAACTACGGGAAACAAGCAGTGAAAAATACACTCCTGTGCCGGGATTTGAATCACGGGCCTCTATATTTCCAGTATAGCGCTCTTCCATCTAAGCTACGCAGGAGAATGATTTTACACTACCGTAATCGATAACTAGTCCCGAATCCAAGCTTATGATATTCATATACATTTAGACAGTCAATATTTATGACATTAGAACTAAATCAAGAATTAACGCTTATAATTATAAAGTACTTAATTAGTACCTGTACCTTGTACAATCAATTCGAAATTCAATTTTTAAGTTTTTGGTAGTTTTCATACTACGGAAAGTTAAATTTTAATTTAAATCAAATTATAATTATTATTAACTACGGGAAACAAGCAGTGAAAAATACACTCCTGTGCCGGGATTTGGGCGGGGACTAGTTATCGATTACGGTAGTGTAAAATCATTCTCCTGCGTAGCTTAGATGGAAGAGCGCTATACTGGAAATATAGAGGCCCGTAGTTCAAATCCCGGCACAGGAGTGTATTTTTCACTGCTAGTTTCCCGTAGTTAATAATAATTATAATTTGATTTAAATTAAAATTTAACTTTCCGTAGTATGAAAACTACCAAAAACTTAAAAATTGAATTTCGAATTGATTGTACAAGGTACAGGTACTAATTGAGTACTTTATAATTATAAGCGTTAATTCTTGATTTAGTTCTAATGTCATAAATATTGACTGTCTAAATGTATATGAATATCGTAAGCTTGGATTCGGGACTAGTTATCGATTACGGTAGTGTAAAATCATTCTCCTGCGTAGCTTAGATGGAAGAGCGCTATACTGGAAATATAGAGGCCCGTGGTTCAAATCCCGGCACAGGAGTGTATTTTTCACTGCTTGTTTCCCGTAGTTAATAATAATTATAATTTGATTTAAATTAAAATTTAACTTTCCGTAGTATGAAAACTACCAAAAACTTAAAAATTGAATTTCGAATTGATTGTACAAGGTACAGGTACTAATTGAGTACTTTATAATTATAAGCGTTAATTCTTGATTTAGTTCTAATGTCATAAATATTGACTGTCTAAATGTATATGAATATCGTAAGCTTGGATTCGGGACTAGTTATCGATTACGGTAGTGTAAAATCATTCTCCTGCGTAGCTTAGATGGAAGAGCGCTATACTGGAAATATAGAGGCCCGTGGTTCAAATCCCGGCACAGGAGTGTATTTTTCACTGCTTGTTTCCCGTAGTTAATAATAATTATAATTTGATTTAAATTAAAATTTAACTTTCCGTAGTATGAAAACTACCAAAAACTTAAAAATTGAATTTCGAATTGATTGTACAAGGTACAGGTACTAATTGAGTACTTTATAATTATAAGCGTTAATTCTTGATTTAGTTCTAATGTCATAAATATTGACTGTCTAAATGTATATGAATATCGTAAGCTTGGATTCGGGACTAGTTATCGATTACGGTAGTGTAAAATCATTCTCCTGCGTAGCTTAGATGGAAGAGCGCTATACTGGAAATATAGAGGCCCGTGGTTCAAATCCCGGCACAGGAGTGTATTTTTCACTGCTTGTTTCCCGTAGTTAATAATAATTATAATTTGATTTAAATTAAAATTTAACTTTCCGTAGTATGAAAACTACCAAAAACTTAAAAATTGAATTTCAAATTGATTGTACAAGGTACAGGTACTAATTGAGTACTTTATAATTATAAGCGTTAATTCTTGATTTAGTTCTAATGTCATAAATATTGACTGTCTAAATGTATATGAATATCGTAAGCTTGGATTCGGGACTAGTTATCGATTACGGTAGTGTAAAATCATTCTCCTGCGTAGCTTAGATGGAAGAGCGCTATACTGGAAATATAGAGGCCCGTGGTTCAAATCCCGGCACAGGAGTGTATTTTTCACTGCTTGTTTCCCGTAGTTAATAATAATTATAATTTGATTTAAATTAAAATTTAACTTTCCGTAGTATGAAAACTACCAAAAACTTAAAAATTGAATTTCGAATTGATTGTACAAGGTACAGGTACTAATTGAGTACTTTATAATTATAAGCGTTAATTCTTGATTTAGTTCTAATGTCATAAATATTGACTGTCTAAATGTATATGAATATCGTAAGCTTGGATTCGGGACTAGTTATCGATTACGGTAGTGTAAAATCATTCTCCTGCGTAGCTTAGATGGAAGAGCGCTATACTGGAAATATAGAGGCCCGTGGTTCAAATCCCGGCACAGGAGTGTATTTTTCACTGCTTGTTTCCCGTAGTTAATAATAATTATAATTTGATTTAAATTAAAATTTAACTTTCCGTAGTATGAAAACTACCAAAAACTTAAAAATTGAATTTCGAATTGATTGTACAAGGTACAGGTACTAATTGAGTACTTTATAATTATAAGCGTTAATTCTTGATTTAGTTCTAATGTCATAAATATTGACTGTCTAAATGTATATGAATATCGTAAGCTTGGATTCGGGACTAGTTATCGATTACGGTAGTGTAAAATCATTCTCCTGCGTAGCTTAGATGGAAGAGCGCTATACTGGAAATATAGAGGCCCGTGGTTCAAATCCCGGCACAGGAGTGTATTTTTCACTGCTTGTTTCCCGTAGTTAATAATAATTATAATTTGATTTAAATTAATAATTATTTAAGTTAATTAATAATAATTATTTATTAATATATTAATTAACAATTATTATTAATTAATAATAAATTATTAATTAATTTATTAAATTAAATTAATGATTAATGATAATAATTTATTATTAAAAATAATAATTAATTTTAATAATTTATTATTAAAAATAATAATTTATTATTAATAATAATAATTTATTGTTAATTAATAATAATAATTTATTATTAATTAATAATAATTATATATTACTAATTAATAATAATTATATTCTTATTCATTAATAATAATTATTTATTATTAATTAATTAATTAGCAGTTCATAGTTTTGTTGCAACAAATATGTGTTGCCGACAAGCAACATTTTGTGATGACGTCAATTGGTATTTGTTACTTACACTTACAAGCAACATCAGATCTTCAGTCAATATTTATTTTTTTCAAGGTCAAGTTAACTTTTACCCTTATGACCCTTTGTAGACTATAAGCAACAAAACTATGTGGCCCATTTTTGAACCCTTAATGGCCCAAAGAATTTTTTTAGTATTTTCCCCATAACTAGCACATAAAACTGTACCACTCTGATTTTTTTTGTCAAAAATAAAAAAATCAAACCATTAAGGGTTAATGGCATTGTTTTGATCGCTGCCAATGTTTTGTTGTAATAGAAATGATGTTTAATATATTGAGTTGTATAATTGTATATCAAAGTTGTTTCAGTCCATTCCCCTCCCCAAACCGGCATTCTGAGGTAAAGATTCTACCTCCATAATATTAGGAAAGATTCAACCAAGTAGTATCTCAAAAAAAAAACAAATCATTATACTTAAAAATTACACATGAAAGAAGTTTAACTTCATAATATTATAATAAAAATTAAATATAATTTTAAAAAAATAGTCTAGAGAAAATGGCAGAATGGGGCACAATGTTTTAGATTCAAATTGCGTACTCTCACATAGGGAGGGGTGCATGACACCCCAAGCAGTAAAGTCCCTATCCAGAGTTGACAAAAGAAGCGAGATGTTGATGAATTTAGATATTAGAATTTATAAAGAAAATATAAAGGAGATAAAATAAATTAAAAAACAGTTTCTCTTTTAACTACATATAATTTACTTTATTCTTTTCCATTGCTTACAATATAATATCTACAATAAATGAAACAAATAAAATTTGATAAAATAAAAATTTTATTTTTAAAATATGTTTTTTCTGCCTACTATTACAATAACATCTATTTATTTATGGGAATAAAAAAAAAAAAATAAATAAAACAAAAATACACTTTATGTAAAATATTACTAGTGCTTGGGATTTTACATACATATAATTTAATTATTAGATTTGCTAGAATAAAAAATTAGAATTTAAGGCTTGTGAATTTTAAAATGTAATCAAATAAAAGTTCATAACTTACATGTTATATATATATATATATATATATATATATATATATATATATATATATATATATATATATATATATATATATATATATATATATATATATATATATATATATACATATATATTTGAATTAAAACATAAAATTTACATCATATGCAAAACAGATAATAATTTACTGAATTAGGGTTAATAATAATATATTTATATTATTTTGAGATAATAAAATTTACAACTTTTTTTATATATACATATAACAATGATAATAAACAATATATATAAGATATATTCATAAAATTTTGTTCATGACTTTTTTTTTTTGAAAAAATTTAAATTAAAAGAACGTATGTTTGTAATTATAATAATGACAAATTTAATAATATATAAATGATTTATTACGGATATATATATATATATATATAAATCTATGTATACACCAGGCGACTCAACTCGACCGAAGATATATATTAAAGAGAACTCCTTAATAAACTCCTTAAACAGCCGAAACATTGGCTGATGGAATTGTGAAGTTTTTCTTAGCACCTTACCCTGACCGTACCCCCGAGTTGAGTCGTAGGAGTTCTCTTTAATATATATATACATACTGATGTATATATATAACATATTCAGAAATATTAAGTAACGACCAATTTATTATTAAGTTAAGATAGTTATAGAACAAAATTACAAAATATGCCCATGATAATCCAAACATTTTCTTTTCAAAGACTAACGTAATATTTTCTGCTAATTGTAGAACAGGTAGCAGAATAGAGCTAGCAGTAGAACAGGGTGGACGAACCAATTGTCAGAACATAGCAATTAAGTCTCTTATTTGAGTCCTGATTACTGACCCTGAATGGAGTGTAGCCACTTCACATACCAATGTATAGCCAAAAAAATTTGAGTGAATTAGATCTGAGGTCTTACTAAGTATCTCATCATCGTAATGAAGTTAACTTCCCTGCTGCTTACCATAAATAATTTGCAAAAGAATGACAACATGAGATGCTGTGTAGTTATGGGATTACATTTTTGTTAGTTCTTGGAGTTAGAGGAGAGAAACCAGAACAATAAAAATGAAGATTAAGGACTGGGAGATACGATTAGTCTGGATAATTGGAGTTTTATAATGGAGTCTTTTGATAATTTGTTTTGCTGCGCCCTGATCAACACATCATTAGGTTTTAACATTTATTGTTTGGATTATCAAGAGGCATAACGATAAACAAAAAATAAATTTGAAAATGTACGTTGGAATTTACTAAACTCATAATTAATTATTATAAGACTGAGATTTTAAATAATAATTTATCGATAATAAGTTATCCAGATTTTTGTTTATAATGTTATGTGGCTATTTATAATTTTAATTATTTTTTAAAATATTTCTTGCCAAGAGATTCTGATAGAGGATTTTACCAATGTAATACATCTTTATTTTACAATTAATAAAAAAAAAAATCAAGGTAAAGTTTTAGTATCTCTAAAATTACACACAAAATTTTAACGTTTTCAATTTGTTTACATTTGAAGCTAAGTTTCTTTAATCGATTAGAGTTTTAGGTCATCTTTTAGTTTACGCATGTATGAATCTCACCTTTCTGGAAATGCAATGAGATTATTATTAAAATTAGAATTTTAATTTCTAAGGAGTTTAAACCTCTCAGATACAATAGTTCAGTCACATCTATAGATGAGATCGTTATATGTAATGATGAGGAAGTCTGCGGAACAGAAGAGGTTATAAGTGATAATATCCTATAGTCTAATAATATGACGTCCTTCTAGTATGTAGAAGTGATCATGTTTAATAAACGTCCTCTGTTCTACTGATAAACCATATGTAATGTATCATCTCTCTAGGAAAGTACAACCCAGATTACTGTTGGTGTTTGCGCATTAGTTCAAAAGGGGGAGTTAAACCTCGCAGACACACTAATCAGTCACTTTACACATCTATAAAAGTGACCATTGGTATATTCTAATACCTCACCTCACTGAGAATACAACCGAAGATTAATGTTAGTGTTTGAACTATGAATACTTCTGGAGAGAGGGAGTATTAAACTAATACTAAAACTTTACACATCAATGTGTAAAGTGGATGTGATCATCTTGAATTGTAACCTAATCAAAACACTATTTTTATGGTTGGGAACCGAATTCGAAATATAACTCTTTTCATGTTTAGTGCAGTTCCGAGAGAGAGGATTTAAGCATTAGGGTGTTTTGTAATCACCTTAGAACGAACAAAAACAGCTGATTAATGACTACCAAAAGTAAATATTTTAAACATAATAAAAATATACTAAAACTTTACCTTTACGTGCTAAAATGACATTTGTTTAATTAGAGGGAGATTCTATTTTGATTTTTTGATGTAGCATAGTTACCTTTTAAATGTTAAAATAAACGGTTTTTGTCTTCTCCAACGTTCCATTTGAGGATTTGATTGTTTTTTAAGCAGATGATCGTGAATTCATGTAGAACTGATGTCCTGATACGGCGAGAGTGAACATGTAAAGACACGCTGCTATAAGACAGTTCATCGCGTTCAGCTCGAATCCCTTTTTAGCCTGGACGTAAAATTCTTCGATACTCATATGTTCTTCTTCTTCCATCGGCAAATCTTCTATTAGTGCGACGGAATGGAAATAATAGAATACTCCCATACAGAGAAGCTGAATGATTCCCCAACCGCTAATAATCAGTCCACACAGGGATAATTTAGGACCGCAGATTTTCATGTTTTGCTTTTTTAGCCTTCTAAAACACACTTGAATCCTCTTGAAAACTTCAACACCTTTTTGTCCTCTTTTAAAAAATATTTAACTATTAACCAAATATAAAAATAAAATATAAAATTGCAAAGTGAAAAATACGAAAATATAAAAAAACGGTAACTAGGAATGGCAAAAAGATCTGAAGAAGTTTTAAGAACTTACTTATCACAAAAGTCGAAAAAAAGGAAACGCCCACAAACTAAAATATCCCTAGAAAGTGAAATTTCCCTAGATTTTATATTTTTGCAATTTATCTCTTATATTATTACATTTGATTTGTTTTTACGGTTTTAACAATAAAATGAATAAGAATGAATTAATTTGAATTTTATACAATTATTTGTAAATGTAATTGTATTACTATAAATATATTTATTATTATATTCATGATTGATAATTAGAAATTCTAATATTAAAGGGGGGAAAAATTCAAATATAAAAATTACATTGCTGGGGGATTTTAGTTGATAGTTTTATTTCTTATAATTATTTTCTGCAATAAGGATTTTTATTAGATGTACGCCGAAGCTCTCTGATGTTAGCCGTAAAACAATGTTCCTTTCGAGTTATTTTTTAATTATTATTAATGATTTAGCAAAAATTAAATTTCACTGATAACTCTGATAGGATAGGTATTGAAGGCGGGAAAGTTGTGAGGCTCCACTCTGACAAGCAGTATTATATAAAATTATTCCTCTCTCCCTGGCATTGAAACTACACGTTTTTTTCTTTAAGTAATACATACATTTAATTTTGCTTCCAACTTTACCAAAAGGTATGAAAGCTTATTATATTGAGATCATTCTAAAGAATAGCAACTTATTTGTCTCTAAATTCAAAATTTCCCCAACAAAAAGGCCTTTTTAGATATCTAGGGAACAAATTTGGTTTCGTAAAGGCGGAAATATTGAATTGAATTTGTTAACATGAATTGAAATAAAACATTGATTGTTGAATTGAAATAAAAACATACGAGTAGCTCGCAGAGGAGAGCTACTGGCATGTGTATACATCAAATAGCATGCGAGTATATCGCATGAAGTTTGATTTTCGTCTTGCCATTGGCACAAGTCGAGGGGAGGGGGAACTGATAAGGCACGTGTAAACAGGCCTGCCAGCGCAAGTTTGCTAGTAGCTAGCATGAGTCTCCCTCAGCCCTTCAGTCTTCAGTTGCGTTCCTTCCTTTCGCGTATCTGACAACAACTCATCTACTTTCTCCGGAAGCATTCGCAATTGATTCCTAAAACCATTGACGTCCCCGAACCGCATTTCATTTAGTAGCCACTGACTCGCTCCATGTACTTAATTCCCTTCTAGCTATCCAATCTTTACCCATACTCTTCGTGTCTTTTTATTATTTTTCAAATGTTTTAAAACACAGTTTTTGCAAGTAACAGAACAATATGGTTAATTTCATTCCGCACCGATACATTCATAAGGTACATTGAAACAATTAATAAAACTATCAAAATTAATTAAATCAAATACAATTATTTAATGATTTATTCCGGCTAAAAGAAGGCAAGAAATGATTGCCTGTTTCAAAACTAGAACTGTGACTGGAATGTGTATTGTCATGTGCTAGTAGCTGGCACAAGACCGATCATCCGGATGATACTAGCATGCTGTTTCACTGGCAAATGTACACAGTGTCTGCAGCATGCCAGCTACTGACGTGCTAGTAACTCGCCACTGGCATGCTTTTTTACTAGCATGTGTATTTCCGCCTTAAAAGTGTCTACCTGTTGGTCAGCATGATTACGAACTGGACTTTCATAATCATAGATTTGTAATTAAGCATGGACTACTTTAAAAATTTCTAGCCCGATTTTCATGAAATTTGAATGGTGGGTTAAAAATCCAGAAAAATAGAGTCCTATTTATTAGATAATCATTTTGCATTCATTGCTTCGCATAAAATGCAGTGGTTTTTCTCTACAACAAAATTTATGGCTCCATAAAAAAAATGTTCTTCTTTGATGTCTTTATTTCTCAATGGTGATAATAATTATCATAAAAGATGATACAAGAAATAAACAAATATTAATGAAATCAAATCTTTTACAGTGATACGAAATTAAACCTTCTCGACTTAATTCCATGTTAATCGTTTTACTTGCAACAATAAGATAACATTTTAATGTACCATACTTAATGTATACTATGGTTAATATGTATGTATACATACCAACCATGGTATGCGTCAAAGTTTGGATTTATATCAAATAAAGTTTCAGAATCGGCCCTTGGACCATGTTATCAGCCTACAATTCCCCCCCTTCCTTCTACCACTAAAACGGTGTTTTTCTTGAAGAGTAAAAATGTATAAATAGTCTTCAAATTAGTCATATTAATTTAATTTCTTCCCCTCCTTTTATTTAAATCTGTCAAAATTGTTTTGGCGGATTTCTGTCTTGGAATTTTTGAAATCAGAGACATAAAAATGTTTGTTCTTCTAGTGGCGTACTGTGGGGGTGCGTTCTGAACCGGGTGACACTATTTTTGGGCGTTGAAACTATTGTGCTAGATCCTGACTCCAGTTTTTCCTTTCAAATATTGGATAATCTTTTTTTAGCACCCTCCTTTATAATTTTTGTAGATTCATTTCTTGGAATAATAATGTCATTTAAATGGTAATTTATTAATATTTAAAATTATGTCATTAAAATAGTATTGTTAAAATAGTATTATCAAAATATTTGGTTAAAATTGTATTATTGTTGTAGCCTGAAGAAACCATAATGATGGCGAAATATAGCAGTTTAAAAAAGAGAGGAAGTTTGAAGTTTTACTGTTTCATTTATTAGTAGTAGTAGTAGTAGTAGTAAGGGCGGGGAGGCCTAGCCTGGCAAACAGACCATCTTTGGATCCTTTTTGCCAACCCCAGACGAACCCACACCCCTCAAACCTTTTAGTTTGGATCATAAAGGAGAGGATATCTTGCAACTTAAGAGTTTTAAGTTCCTCCTCCCTAATTCCTCCGTTCCCTAAGATATGAAAGCGTAATCTCCCATATCCTTCACACACTCCCAGAAAATGGTAAGCTGTTTCCTCACACTGGACATGTCATGTGGGGTCCTCTTCTACTTTTAGTAGTGCCAGCGATGTCTTCTGAGCCTACAGTGTCCAGTTAGCACTCCAATCACATTTCTCAGGTTGGTTCTGCTCAGTTCTAGCAGCCATCTGGTTTTCCTTTTATTTATCTTTGACAGTAACATTTTAGACTGCCTGCATCCCTCTGTGCTTAACCATTCCTTATCTGCTTCATCCCATACCCACCTCTTAATGGCTGCTTTGACTTGACCTCTCGACCAGTCAACTGCGGGTTCCGGTCCACAGAAAGGAATGGAGGCTCCTATTTTTGCCACCTCATCTGCTTTCTCATTCCCTGGGATCCCTTGGTGTCCCGGGACCCAGAGCAGTGTTACCTCTTTACTCTCTGCCAGCAGCTCTAGTGTCTCCCGACACTCCCTCACCAGTGCAGAGGTTGCACTAGGGGCATCGAGAGCATGTAGTGCCGCTTGGCTATCCGAGCATATAGCTATAGATTCCACCTCAGGCTGCCTTGCCACCTCTAGGATGGCGTAGATCTCCGCCTAAAAAACGGTGGTGAGTGTGTCTAACGGGAAACTCTCTTTGGTGCCGGACTTTTCCAAGAACAGTCCCCCACCCGACATTCCAGCTTCATTCTTCGAGCCATCCGTGTATGCCACCAGTCTCCTTATCGAATTTTATCTCTCCTGGTTCCCATCTGGCTCTTGATGGTATTTCTACCTTATACTTCCTCTTAAGTTTTAACTGATGTTCCCTCCCTGACACTCTGATCGCGGTAAAAGGAATCTTTGACTCAGCCGCCCTTTCGATTTCCGTTTCGTTTATTATATTTAATACATAATTAAAATTGTATAAAATGAAAGAAACCCTAAAAAGGCCAATTTAAAAAAAAAGAAGAGAAATAAAGGTCCATTTACACACATCAGTGACAGTGACAGTGACGGCATAGTGCCGTGACCGGCCCGTGATTTCCCCACTGTGGAGTTCTTTACACTCATCAGTGACGTGACAGTGACGGCATTGCCGTGATGCAATAGTCCATAAATACAAAAAAAAAAAAAAAAAAAAAAAAAAAATACAAAAATAATAATAATAACATTTTTAATAGTTTTACTGGCTTGCAGTTTTATTGCTATCGAAGTAGTGCATTGCGGTTTCACGCTAACTCTCCGGAAACCAAAATGCGGTTTCTCGCTTGAATCGCTTATAAAAAAAAAGGAGTTAAAATATAATTTAACATTAATTACCTCTGAGTTAAGCTCTTTTTCTTTTCTAACTAAAAATCTCATTCCTCAACTTAAAATTGTGAAGGGAAAACATATTAAAATTAAAATAAAAGAAATACTAACAAAATTTTTTTTAAATAAATAATTTTTTTTTAGTTTATTTAAAATTTCAAATTGATAAAAATTCTTTTTTATCTTTAAATACAATTAATACTTTAATACTGCGGTAGAACATTAGGCAAAATTATCTTTTTATTTTTTTTATTACAAATTTTATATTTTTTTTAAATACACAAAATTTTTATGTGAACCTTTTTACATCTTTATTATATATATCCTATATCCCATTGTACATGTCTTGAATGTTTAAAATTAATAAATTACTACTGAGAGTTTCCACGAGGTAAGGACTCTTAGTTGAACTTTGATATTCGTTCAAAAAAATGGCGTACATGAACCAAACTATGCAAATAATTAATATTTAAAATTAATATTCTCTGAAAATCGTAGATACTGTTTTAACTGGAGAAAATCTTATGCTCGCTGAAGTAAGATTAAGATGAGTAGAGATATGATCACCTTGGATCAAAATTCTAAGTTCGCACCGACATGGTGGATTAATGGTGAGACTCGTGTCCCGAAGATTTATGCTAGGAAGATTTGTAGCAGTAAGTTTTGTGGCAGTAAGCTTTGTGGCTGTAAGCTTTGGCTCTACAAAAATCAAATGATCAAAATTAGTTTTCCTTTAATTACTTCCTCATATTACTTTAAAAGAAATCTCTACTCAAAAAATTTAATGAAGTTAAAATTTAAGTTTTTTAAATACTTACGATAAAAATCAGCGAAGTGAAGCTCTAGTCGTAGTAAATTAAATTTGGATGAAGATAAAGTAGTACAAACTTGTACACTAACATGACTTGATAAAATAACAAGAAAATCTTGTTTTACTAAAAACTACATAAATGGCGAATTTACAAAGTTATTATCGTCTCTCCAGACGGACTTCCCAGTGCCCCTCTATCGCCTACGAGAACAGCCGGATCAGTGAATTTTCCTTCGTACCCCACGAGGTACCTAGGCTATTACCCCTTCTCTAGTATGACGTCAGAACGCGAACATAATTACGCAGGTTAGCCAACCTAATAAATAATTAAACAAAGATTTACAATTATACATTTCAAAATCTAGGGCAAAATTCCTAACAGCCCCTAAAAAAAAATCAACTAACTAAACAAAGTAATTAACTGCAATTAACATGATTAATTATTACTTAAGGTTCATCATAAATACTTTATAATCAAGTGGGATACCACATTTACCCCCTTGTTAATTTGGTAAAATTTTTGTTGTCTACAAAAATTTTCTTACATAGAAAATTAGTCATAACAAACTTGACTTGTTAGTCCTCTAAAATCAATTGACATCAATCATCAAAAAAAATTTAAAAAAAAATTTTTTTTTTTCAAAACAAATTCTAAGTTTTTTTTTTTTTTTAAAAAACGTTAAAATAAAATATTTCAAATTAAATAATTAAAATAGAAACTGTAAACACAGATTAAAATCATTAACATAAATTAGTGAATAACTTAAATTATCACAAGTCAACAAATAAAGTTCATTATCTAAATGACTAAACACTTTTCATACTTAAAACTACATACATACTTATATATATATTGTGAAATGTGAGAACTCCTCGCTATTGTATTATACAATGTTACATATGTCTTTTACTTACATAGAACAAAAAAATTTTTTTTTTTTAAAAAACTAAAATTAAGACAATACTTAAAATTCAGTTGGAAACTTAAATTTCCTTACAATGTAATCTTTCATCATGGTAGTATGAAATCTACCCCTACACTTTCCATCTTCAGTTAACAAAACATAAATTGAATCTTTTGACTCACTTCCTACAATATAAGGACCTTCATAAATTGGTAACAGCTTAGCGTTAATGCGTTTATCACTATCACTCACTCTAAGAGCTTTTACAAGAACTTTATCTCCTATATTAAATTTCTTAAACTTTTTATTTTTGCTAAAATATTTATTTCTATATTGAGCATTTTTTTCAATATTAGACTTCACAACTTCTATATTTACATTATATTTATTCTTGTATGGTAGAAATTCATCCCATAACCGGATTGGTGGTACTTGTCGTTGTACAGAAATAGGGTTATTACCTATACTTCGATGGTAAGTTTCATTTATATTTCTTTCAATATCAGATACATGAAGTGACCAACTGCCATGCCTTTCTAACATAAGTACTCTAAAAGCATTTCCTAATTGCTTATTTACACGTTCAGCTAAATTGGCTTGTGGGTGCCTGATGGGCGTTAATATATGATTTACATTAAGTTTGTTTATTCCTTCTATCCAATCATTTGAGAAAAATTGTGTTCCATTATCAGTTAACAATACATTAATTTTATTCACATTTTTACAATAATCCTTTACACATTTTAAAGCTAGACTACCAGTCTCTTTAGTAATTGGATATAATTTTACATATTTCGAAAAATTGTCCACCATCACAAATATATACTTTAAATTACCTTTACCTGGTATTAAAGGTCCAAAAAAATCTGCTGAGACATATTCTCCAGGTCTATTGGGTACAATTGACTTTAATGGCGCATAATTAATTTTGTTTGAGTCCTTACTAATCTGACAAATATGACAACTTCTTAATTCTTTATTAATTAACCTTTTTAAATTCTTACAGTAAAAATCCTCCCTAATCATTTCATGACACTTCTGTACTCCACAATGTCCATACTCTAAATGAATCCTCCATATAAACTTATCAATTACATTCTCTGGTAAGACCATCTTTTTACTATTAACATAGTTTACATATAATTTATTATTTATTAATTCATAGTCAGGGAATTCCTCTAAGTTATTTATAATATTTTTACAAAAGTCATCTGAACGTTGATAATCATCAATATTAGACATAAAATCGAAATTGTTTTCATCATTATTTAACTGGTTTAATACATAATTATCTCTTTCATAGCTGTTTACAAAATTTACAGCACGACTCAAAGCATCGGCTGCCTTTTGCTCTTTTCCAGGAATGTATAAAAATTTGAAATCTAAGTACTGTAGGAACTGAATCCACCGGCTCACTCTTCCAGTAGGATTCTTACAAGAGTTAATATAAGTTAGGCCCTTATGGTCCGTGATAATATAAAATTTCGTAAATGCTAACCAAGTAAAGAACTTTTTAACGCCCCATACACAACTTAAAAGTTCAAGCTCTGTGATTGAATAATTAATTTCATTTGCCCTAAGAAGTCTTGAAGCGAAAGCAATCGGGTTAAAATTACCGTCAACATCTAACTGACTTAGACTTACTCCTAAAGCTTTTCCACTTGAGTCTGCGTGTAGATAAAATTCTTTATTGAAATCAGGGTGTGATAATTCTATTTTTTCTATAAAAATTTCTTTAATTTTGTTGAAAGCTTCATTACATTCGAAACTCCAATTCCATTTATTATTTTTTTTTAAAAGTTCGGACAGAGGTCCGATACAGTGAGAAATTCTGTTTGAAAATCTGCCGTAGAAATTAATAAGTCCTAAAAATCCTTTGAGTTCTGATCTATTTTTTGGTATAGGAAAATTTTTAATTGAATCTAATTTCGTTGGATCAGTCTTAATTGACTGATTACCAATTACATAACCCAGGTAATTTACCTCTTTTCTAAAAAAATGGGATTTACATAGGTTAATAGTTACATTTCTATCTCTAAAGCATTTAAACAATCTCTCTAATACATCTAGATGTTCATGAAAAGTTTTACCTGTGCAAAGTAAATCGTCCACATATTGGATCACATGTTGTTCTAATTCATCATCAATTACATAGCTCAAAGCTTTAATAAGCGCAGCAAGACTAGATTTTAGACCAAATGGTACACGACAAAATTGGTAACATTTTCCTTTGAACAAAAAAGCTGTATACGGTCTATGTTCTTTTTTTAAATGTACTTGCCAGAAACTATTTCTCAAATCCACTGTACTTAAATACTTTGTACTCTCACATCTCTGAAACACCTGATCAATGGTCATGGGCATATCGTATTGCGCCTCACACTGTGAATTTAAAAATCTACCGTCTAATACTGGTCTTACGGAACCATCTTTCTTTGTTACTATAACTAGTGGGTTAATGTAGCTGCTACTTGACGTTTCAATTATTCCCTGTTCTAACATTTTAGCTATTTCAAACTCAACGGATTTCAATTTCACGTACGGTATCGGATAATTCCTATAGAAATACGTCGCGTCGTCCTTCACTTTAAGACTGTGCTCATATCCTTCTATTCTTCCAACTCTATTTTCAAAAACATCACTATAATCCCTTAATAATTTATAAAATATTCCCTTTTCTTCTTCATTTAAATTTTCAGTTCTCTCAACTGCTTCTTTAATTTCTGAATCGATACTTTTCTCTTTGTTCATAACAGGTTGATAGTTTAAAATATGATTATTTATTCCGTGAATTTTAATTTCTACTTTTGGTTTACACTTTTTGAATTTTACTTTATGCCTTTTTTCATTTAACTCAAATTCAAACATATTTTCTTTATAATCTATTACACTCCCTATGGAATTAAACAAATCTGATCCAAAAATCATATCATAGTTCAGCTTAGGTATAACTAAAAAATTTATTGTTAAGTCAATATTATTTATATTAATTTCTAAGAAAATTTGATTTTGAACTGAACAAAGTTTCTTTTTATTTGCTCCGGAAACTTTAACACCTTTTACTGGAAGATGACACACATTCTTATTTTTTTTAATAATCTTTTTAAATAAACTATCACTCACGCAACATGTTTCTGCACCGCTATCCAACAAAATTTCAACATCTTCCTTCTCAACACAACCCTTTATAACTGGTAATTCTTTCACACATATTTCGCGTTCATTTATTATTTCATCATTCAAATTGAAGTCTTCGAAAATATTATTTAAACTTATCTCTTCATTATGATTATTCTCAAATAAAAGTTCTAAACAAAAATCGTCAATATCACACTCGAATAATTGGGAGTCTTTATCACGGTTATCCTTGTCCTGTTCCAAAACCTTCTTCACGTTTCTTAATTCATCTAAGCGCTTGTCTAAGGTTGAATCAGCTGTAACTTTACGCGTTCCATTTCTCTTATCAAACTTGTCAATTTTTATCTTTTTAGTTTCATAGCAAAATCGATTATATTCAACATTGGCTATATGGTCATAAATAATATCACTTAAATTATTATTAAAATTAAAATTATTATTAAAATTATTATTATTATATAAAGAGTTCTCACTTATTAGTTTAAATCCTCACCATTTCTATTTTCATTAACAATATGATTAACTTTTACATTACTACTACCTTCACTAGGTTTGTTAACACTATAATTAATACCTTGTCTACTATTTGACGGTCTATTTTCATGGTCCATACGTGGTCCATTTCGTCCATTATTTTTATTACTTTCATACCCTCTCCAGCCTTGGTTCCTATCAAAACGTCTATTCCCTTCAGTTAACGGTTTAGTCCTTTGATTAACATACCCTATACTCTTATAATTTGTATTATTTGAAAACTGTCTTTCGTCGCGTCTATATTGCTCTCTATTTCCTTCATAATACCCATTTCCGCGATCACTTCTACACAACTCTTCTGTCGTAAATTCAGTTAATAATTCTTCGAAACCTTCAAGAGTTTCTACTCTTGAACATTTAAATACGTAATAAAAATAATTTCCATAACTTTTGGCTATTTGTGTCAATATTTTCTTATTTGATATAGTATACTCGTCCGTAAAAGCATACTTGGCCTCCTTGTATATTTTATGTAGATATGTCGTAGGATTTAATTGACCGTTGAATTTACTAGTCAAAATTTTCTCACGTATTTTCTCTCTCACATTCTCATTCCAATATCTTTTTTTAAAACGCACTACAAATTCACACCACGGCATTTCATCGTCAAGCGTGTTAAGCCAATATTCTGCCGGACCTATAAACACATTTTCTACTACGTATCTATAATCATTCTCTAATCCTTGCCTGTTAATATACTTTTCTAATTTATTTAAGAATAATAAAGGACTAATTAATTCAGAGCTCTCTCCCTCAAATTTCATTAAAAATTTTTCATTAATGTTGTTACTGTGTCTGGCTATACTACTAATTTCGCTATGATCCTCTCTATTTCTCTCTTTTATTTGACTTAATTCTTTATTTTCTAATTCCGCAATTTTACTATTTAACTTATTAATTTGTTCGACTAAATTCGTGTCAGTTAATCTATTCACTTTTTCGATTAGACTCAAAATTAACTCATTACTTAGATTCTGATTTGGATTATAGTTTTGCTCGATAACGGGATTTACGTCTATTTCTTCGATTTCCAAACTCGCATTAGGATTAGAATTATCCATATTTAAATTCTTTGACATAAATCTAGTAATAACCATTAAACAAAAATTATTTTTAAATAAAATTTAAGGTTCACATAAAATTATAAATTAAATTTTTAATTTAGAAAGCATACGCTAAAAGCAGTAAATGAACGAATAATATAATAATTAACTCTTTGGATCGGCCTTATCAAGTCCATTTGTCCGGTGCGCCAAAAATGCGGTTTCACGCTAACTCTCCGGAAACCAAAATGCGGTTTCTCGCTTGAATCGCTTATAAAAAAAAAGGAGTTAAAATATAATTTAACATTAATTACCTCTGAGTTAAGCTCTTTTTCTTTTCTAACTAAAAATCTCATTCCTCAACTTAAAATTGTGAAGGGAAAACATATTAAAATTAAAATAAAAGAAATACTAACAAAATTTTTTTTAAATAAATAATTTTTTTTTAGTTTATTTAAAATTTCAAATTGATAAAAATTCTTTTTTATCTTTAAATACAATTAATACTTTAATACTGCGGTAGAACATTAGGCAAAATTATCTTTTTATTTTTTTTATTACAAATTTTATATTTTTTTTAAATACACAAAATTTTTATGTGAACCTTTTTACATCTTTATTATATATATCCTATATCCCATTGTACATGTCTTGAATGTTTAAAATTAATAAATTACTACTGAGAGTTTCCACGAGGTAAGGACTCTTAGTTGAACTTTGATATTCGTTCAAAAAAATGGCGTACATGAACCAAACTATGCAAATAATTAATATTTAAAATTAATATTCTCTGAAAATCGTAGATACTGTTTTAACTGGAGAAAATCTTATGCTCGCTGAAGTAAGATTAAGATGAGTAGAGATATGATCACCTTGGATCAAAATTCTAAGTTCGCACCGACATGGTGGATTAATGGTGAGACTCGTGTCCCGAAGATTTATGCTAGGAAGATTTGTAGCAGTAAGTTTTGTGGCAGTAAGCTTTGTGGCTGTAAGCTTTGGCTCTACAAAAATCAAATGATCAAAATTAGTTTTCCTTTAATTACTTCCTCATATTACTTTAAAAGAAATCTCTACTCAAAAAATTTAATGAAGTTAAAATTTAAGTTTTTTAAATACTTACGATAAAAATCAGCGAAGTGAAGCTCTAGTCGTAGTAAATTAAATTTGGATGAAGATAAAGTAGTACAAACTTGTACACTAACATGACTTGATAAAATAACAAGAAAATCTTGTTTTACTAAAAACTACATAAATGGCGAATTTACAAAGTTATTATCGTCTCTCCAGACGGACTTCCCAGTGCCCCTCTATCGCCTACGAGAACAGCCGGATCAGTGAATTTTCCTTCGTACCCCACGAGGTACCTAGGCTATTACCCCTTCTCTAGTATGACGTCAGAACGCGAACATAATTACGCAGGTTAGCCAACCTAATAAATAATTAAACAAAGATTTACAATTATACATTTCAAAATCTAGGGCAAAATTCCTAACAGCCCCTAAAAAAAAATCAACTAACTAAACAAAGTAATTAACTGCAATTAACATGATTAATTATTACTTAAGGTTCATCATAAATACTTTATAATCAAGTGGGATACCACAGCATACGGGAAAAAATACGTATGGTGGTGTCACGGGACACCCGGTAGGAACAAAAGTTCCTTACGCTTTTCATTGAATATAAATGATTAAATCACACTAAGTATACGACATATCACTTCCCTACACAAAACCTTCTGCTTGTATCAGGTAGAAATTTTTCATGCCTGTTTCAATTCAAAGTGTAGGACATTTTTTTTAAAACGTTACGTTATAACGTAAGATATCAGTAAAACCATTGTTTAAAAAAGTTGTTTGTCTCATTGAATTAATAAAATTAACATTTTGTTCCCGTCCAAAAATTCTAATTTTACATTTTAATAGTTATTTAAGTAGTTTAATAATTATTTTAATAGTTTACGTTTATGCGAGCACATAGGCGATTAACATTGTCCAAAGAACTCGTCCTGGGCATTGGTAAAATGAACATGTGTAGACCAAATTTCAACAAAATTTTACTCAAGTTATCGTCATTGGAAGATTTTGCGACGGTCTGTTTTTTTTTTATTCACTCCTGGGCTTCAGGCGCTGCAACGTGACATAAAGAACTTTGTTCCAAAATTGTGATGGGGGAATTTTTGCCAATTCAAATTCAGGAAATGCACTTCTACAAGGGTTTTTGAATGTACAAGCAAATTCTACCTTACACAACACGTGCATTCACCTTCCAGACCTTATTGTTGCGGAAGAGACATTTCCTCAAAAAAACTAACTTTATGAGACCTTAATAAATATAAATCGGATGATCGTAAGCGTAACTTTAACTATTGGTGAAGTCGTGCGAGGAGAACATCAGAAAACGTAAATTACATAATTAAGGCCACTTGCTTGCACCATAATTTTATTTTTAAAAAAATACGATACAAATATGTACTCATAATTAGGTTTTCAGCGATTGGATTTGATCAGTGGGGATCATGGACTAAAAAAATACATTTGTAAGGAATGCATTTTGTGCAAGAGACATTTTCACTGAATAATATACTTCTGAGACCTGGTCTCTCCCTTGGTTATCAAATCCCTTCATATATGAAAATTTTTGCTATGGTTAACGTAATTCAATATTATACAAAAAAAAGGAGAAATATATAGGCAAAGTCGTGTATATTTCTATATGAGTAAAATACTCATTGCCTATATACAATTTTTTATTTCTATTCCTATTTGACTCCAGATAGCATTTTCTGTGTCCATGAATTTTGCATGCCAGAGACCAAACAACACGGGATAGTTGATCACTAAAACTATTAATTTTTTGTCATCGCGTCTTTAACAAAACAATACCAAAAACTATTTTATCTACGATTGATAAGAAATATAAACATTATATCTCTGTTTAGATGCGTTGAAAGTAATTATTTACGAACTTGTATTCATTGCGCATGCGCGTCTCATAGTTCTGAAGAATTCCTCTTCTTTACCACACTAGTGCGGTAAAGAAGAGGAATTCTTCAGCTTTACGCACGATTAGCTAGTTTGTTTACATTTAACAAAACTAATTTGCTGTTCTTTTATTAAAGTAGCTGTTTTTATTGAGTTTTTAGTGAAAAACAATGAGTGAATTAAGTGACTCTGACGAAAATATGGAGAATAATACTCCTCCAGAAATAATTAATTCGGCAAAAAATACAACTCAAGAATTAATGCCATCTTTATCAAGAGACAGATACGAACTTACATACAGCAAGTTTATTTTTTTCTGTATTTATAATTAAATCTAACAATCGTAGATAAAGTACGGTACGCAACTCGAGCGAAAACGGCATTTTGCATTGCTCGTGTGGTTTTACAACCCTCGCTGTCGCTCGGGTGCAAACTCCACACTCGCATGCAAAATGCTACTTTCCGCACTCGACGCGTAATGTACTATTTTTTTTTGTTAAAAAATGTTTATTTTATTTTATAATTATTTTTTCACTTCAGAAAAATATCGTCCACATAAAATAACAGAAATTTCACTGTACAGTGTCGGCGACAGTACTTTTTCACTTTCACTGACACGTGCCGGGTGAGTGTAAACAACACCCTTCAAATTCCTAAAAGAATATTTTAAATTCATCTGTGGGATCCCGGGCCGGTCACGGCACTGTGCCGTCACTGTCACGGTCACTGATGTGTGTAAATAGACCTTTAATCTACAAAATTATTGGATAATTTTTAATTCTTCATAAATTATGTCCAGAAAAATCTGTTTAAAAAAAAGTGTTTTTTTGATAGATTGAGTTTGATCTATTCGAGAACTAATTTGGTCCAACAAATTTTCTCATTCACACAGTGGTACTAAATTTATCCCATACTAAAACATATTAGTAAAGTGTTTAACAGGTTATATTTTACATATAATTTTTGATTTTTCACTAAATCAATTTTTTTTTTTTATAAATATCTCGGTCTAGTATATCGATCGGGCTCCACTCAGCCGCATAGACATCTTTTACTCAGGGAACCTTACGTATTGACATAATGTCTTAATCGAATTTTTGCACACTACCAATACTTTCAAAAGTCGTAATAGTACATTACGCGTCGAGTGCGGAAAGTAGCATTTTGCATGCGAGTGTGGAGTTTGCACCCGAGCGACAGCGAGGGTGGTAAAACCACACGAGCAATGCAAAATGCCGTTTTCGCACGAGTTGCGTACCGTACTTTATCTACGATTGTTATATTTAAATAATAAATACAGAAAGAAATAAACTTCCAGTATACAAGTTCGTATTTCTCTTTTGATAAAGATAACATTAATTCATTAGTTGTATTTTGTGCCGAATTATTTCGGGAGGCGTATTATTCTCCTCATATTCGTCATAATCATTTAAATCACTCATTGATTTTCACAAAAACCTCGATATAAAAGTTACTTTTATTAAACAAACAGCAAATTAGTCTTGTTAAATGTAAACAAACTCTCTAGAATTCCTCTTCTTTACCGCACTAGTGTGGTAAAGAAGAGGAATTCTTCAGAACAATGAGACGCGCATGCGCAATGAATACAAGTATGTAAAGAATCACTTTCTACGCATCTAAACAGAGATATAATGTTTATATTTCGTATCAATCGTAGATAAAAGTATTTTTTGTTCTAGCACTATGATTTCTGACATTTCTTTGTTCAGGAGTAAATTATAAGCCAGGAGACCATCTTATAATGGTGTCCCTGAACATAAAAGTACCTATGAACTGAACATGCCTGGAGTTGCTTTTGATCGACGTTTACCCTTAAAATTCTCAAATACTACGCTTCTTACCACAAAAGACCTTGAAATATAGTTACGTGTCCACCTGAGACTTTTTAGTCTCGACAATCAAAATAAATACTTTTGTTTCTTGCTAAGACCTCAAAAACAAAACTTGTTCGTAAGAATTTTTTTTTCAGCGTAAAATTTCCCTAAAAACAAACCAAATAAGTGGTGCTGTTTCATATGGGGACACCCTGCATAATAAATTTGAAAATAAAAACAGTTTATTTTTATTATTATTATATATTTTGTTTGTTTTCATTTATATTAAATACATAAAAATTTCTACAAACAGATATACATCTATACATATATATCTTATTACTATCTTAAAATTCCAAATTAATTTTTTTATTAATATTATTTACTTAAAAAATAATCATATAATATGTATTTACAGGGATTAAAAATAAAAAAAGAAATATATATATATATATATATATATATATATATATATATATATATATATATATATCTATATTTTATACAGACATAATTTATTTCTTTATTATTATTATTTAAAATTATTAACATTATTTTTCATAAATTATATTTTAATGTACATAGAATATTTGTTTGCGTTTTTTATATATAATTTTTTATAGTAGGTACATACATTATAATATAAGAATGTATGAAGAAGTTGGTACCGACTTCATATACATACACATGTTTTGTATAAATATATATATTAAAATGTCTTAAGTTAAACATTTTTTTCGGACAAAAGTTCGTAATTTTTATCACCATCCATTTTAATTCAAATTAAGAACAATCAAGTTACGAAAAAGAAAAAAAATATATACATGAATTAATTAAATTCTACTATTTTAAGGAAACAAGTTTTAAACATATTTTAATAACACAGAACAAATGGAAAGTCTGTTATCTGAAGTAACAAAAATGTAAATAACATAAATGTTATCTATTATTAAACATATTATCTGTAGTAATATTAATATTCACTACAGGAACAGTATAGTTATCTATAGAAATATTAATGTTATCTATAGTAATAAAAATATTATCTGTAGTAATAAAAATATTATCTATAGCAATAATATTATCTAGAGTGACATAGATGTTACTTTTTTTCTTTTAGTTTTAAAAAATATCTCAATATTTATACATAAATGTTAACAATAGAAACAAATATATTATCTATAGTGTAATAATATAAATGTTAACTATTGTTGCATAAATGTTATCTAGAGTAAAATTTATGTTAGTAATTGTAACATAAATGTTTCCAATCTCTATAAAAAGGTAACAGTTAGGAACATAAATGTTATCTAGAATAATATAGATGTTAACTATAGAAATATGAATATAATCTATAGAATTAGAATCGGATTTATGGTAATAAAAATATGATCTATAGTAACATACATTCTATCTATAGTAATACAAATATTATTAACAGCAATATAATTTCATTTTTTACAGTGACAAATCATTACTGCAGCAATATAAATTTTATTTATAGTAACACCAGAGAAATAATCTTAGTATTAATCATAAAACAAATGATGTCAATAGTTACACAAATTTTATTTATTGTTACAAAAATTCAATTTATACAACAAATAAATAAATATTAAAAAATATATATATTTAAAGAAATACTAGTTTAGTTAAAATTAACATTTTTTTATAAAATGTATTTAAACCAAAATGATCATACATTTTTAGATGATTATGTTTGAAAAAATAAATTGAATTTTTGTGTGTGTGTGTGTTATATATATATATATATATATATATATATATATATATATATATATATATATATATATATATATATATATATATATATACATATACATATAAATATATATATATATACATATATATATATATATATATATATATATATATACATATATATATATATATATATATATATATATATATATATATATATATATATATATATATATATATATATATATATATATATATATATATATATATATATATATATATATATATATATATATATATATATATATATATAGGGTTCAGTTTATAGTTTATCAGACAGATTTACACAGTTCTTGTCAAGGCTCAAGCAGTATCATTAATCTGGGTTCTATTTTCTAAGACGTGATGCATTACAACTTAATGATCACATCCGGAGATGTGTAAAGTAACTGATTAATGTGATTAATGTGGTTTGCACTCACAGAGAGGTTAATTATTACAACACACTAATGATCTTATCAACTGATTGGTTCTTTGGGCTCGTAATGCCCTAGTTACATTGTCAATCAGACTAAAGAAATAATTGTCTATTCATAAAATAATAAATAAAAAAAAAAAATAAAAAAAAATGGTTCACACGGAATCTACAAACTTAAAATAAGTTATTATTTTTCCTTTATAAAAGAAAGTTTTACATTACAAAAAAATATTTAAATAAAAATAATGATAAAAAAACAAATATTTTAAATTTTTTATTTAACAAAAATAATTCTCTCCGGGATTAAACAGGGGGGAAATTTGAATTTATTGTCATCATAACAATATTGGTCAAATTTATTATTAAAAAAAATAAATTAACAAAAACAAATAAATAAATGTAAAAATTTCGAACTTAGTTATTTCCTAAATTATAGTTGATCTAATATTTTTTGTATAGTAAAAGAAACAATTCAAAGTGATTTGTCAGTTTATTGTCAAGAAAGTATCAGTTAAGATGAAAATAAATACCGGGATAAAGATAGGTTGAGATAAAGTAGTTGAAACTGAAGTAAACCAACCCTTTGTGATGAGTGTTACTACCTAGGTACACAAATATGTGTATGTAGAGTAAAGTGGGTGAAATCAGTCAGTATTAAACAATAGCTATTGTTGATTTTTTGACAATAAACTGGTAAATTTTTGCTCTTTTTTTAAAAAATAATTGTATAAACTTTAGACCGTGGGATTTATCATTTGAGATCAAATCACCCAAGTAAAAAAAAAAATCATAATTAATGGAAAAGTTTCAATTATGAAAAAATAAATTGTAATTTTTGGCAGTAATTAGTCAATAAATCACATTAACGTATGATGTAAATATAATTATTTTTCAAAGTTTGTGTACTAATCAGAATTTGAAGCACTCGATCTGCGCTTCTTATCATCTTTTCCCGCTTCGGTTCTACTGGCCTCCCATCCACGTTTTACTTCCTCCAGTTGAGCTTCTGCAAGTGCCATCTGTTCAGCTGCCCACCCGGCTTCTACCTCTTCGATGAATCTCATAGCATACTTTTCAACTCCACTCAACTGCTGTTCAAGGGCTTGAAGTTCTAATTCGGCTTTGCTCAACTGTTCTTGCGATTCTTGACTTTCGATCGAGATGTTTTCGTCGAATTCGGCTAACTGCTCTTCTGTTTCCGCTTGAACAACTTTAGTAGCTGCTACATCGCTTTCATCTTCACATTGTGCTAAAGCGGATTCGAGAGCAGTTGCCGCTGATGTCTTCTTTTCAATTTCTTTATTATTATCTTCATTGTTTGTTTTATTAGAATCTTTTAATATGACTTCCATCCTCCTCGAAGCGTCGTTTTCAGATATATCAACATTAAATAGATCTTGTATCGTTGTACTTTTGAAATAAGCCGTTGTGAAATTACCACCTTCGATCGCTAAATCACCTAACATACGTTTCTGATTGGCTTTCTTAAGTATGTTTTCTTCGACTGTTTTTTCACTTATAAGACGGTATATGTTGACATCTCGTGTCTGTCCGATTCTGTGGCATCTGTCTTGTGCTTGAGCGTCCATCGTCGGATTCCAGTCACTATCGTAAAAAATGACAGTATCGGCTCCAGTTAAATTAACACCTACACCTCCTGAACGAGTCGATAGGATAAAGCAGAAGATACGTCGATCGTTATTAAACCTCTCCATTAAAACTTGTCGTTGCTCCACTTTTGTGGTTCCATCTAATCTTAAATAGATATGTCCGTGGTAGTTTAAGAATGCTTCTAATATATCTAACATTCTTGTCATCTGAGTGAATAACAATACACGGTGTTTATTAGTTTTTAGTCTTCGTAAGAGTGAGTCTAATGCTTGCAGCTTACCACAGTCATACTGTATAAGGCGTCGATCAGGGAACTGGGTTTGCATCGCTGAATTAACAGGATGCAACATCCGTCTCAAAGGTACGACCGATTCTTCTAACGCCGCCTCAAATCTTCTGTCTTCTTCGACCTTCCATGGTTTAGATCTACACAAACCTAACTCGACTCTAGGAGCGTAAACAGCAGGTACGTACATAACAAAGCGTGAAATCAAACTATTTAATTGTTGCAACCGATCTTCATAATCCATAACGATCCCGGATAAAATTGACGAATCACTATTCTTATTGGATTTGACCGAAGTACAAACTGCGTTACCTGTCCACATCCAATTTCTCTCTTTAAAATTTTCGTTTAGTGTCAAAGAAGAAATGATATCGGTACCGTAAACAGGTATCAGGTTACATCTTCTTTCATTAATCTTACCAAGAAGGCTTAATTTGTCTTTTCTTCTCACTCTTCGTATATTCTCAATCCTTACATCATTTTTTAACGGAGAGGGAGTTTGAGAAGGTGCTTTCTCTGGTGATTTTAATGAAAGTCGTGTGATTCTAGGTGATGTAACTTCTTCTTTTGTAGCTTCGGTTTTCTCTGGTGTTTTAAGATGATTATTTTGTCGAGTGTTGGGCGATTCTGTTTTGCCGTTAGTCTTATTAGTATCCAGTTTCTCGTCGTTCTTTGCACATACAATTTGTAATGGAATTTTCTCGTTATTAACAATGATATTTTGAGCCGGGATTTTGAATACAGGACGGACATTTTGAATTAAACTTTGTTTAGGAACGATGGTCAATCTTTGTCCGGATGATGTGATAACAGTAGGGGAGGATAACAAGGGTTGTGGAGCAAAAATCAATTGCTTACCTTGAGGTGTATTAACAACGTGTGCCACTCTTGGACCCGATACATTAATAATATTAGACCTTTGCCCTACCAATTGTAAAATACTTTGCTGTAGATTATGCTGAAGTTTTAGAGTTAACGATTGCGGTGTCGCAATGATGGATTGCTTAACAACAGGGGAATTAGCCAAAACTAATCTATGATTATTATTGCCAACTTGAACCAAGGTAGGCCGAACAACACATGGATTTTGAATCAAATTTGGTTGACTATTCGTAGCATTTTTCCACTGGACACTAATTTTAATTTTCTCTTTAGGACATCTAGGTAGTTCAGGAGGAGAAGAATCAACTTCTTCTATTAATTTTCTTGAAGTTTTATACCTCAGAGCTCTATGAGCTACAAAAGCAGCTAACCAACTTTCCAGATTGACTCTGTCGTAATTTAAACACAAGAGATCCACTTGTTTAAAAGGGTCATAGTCTAAAGCGGTTGTAACTAAAAATGCAGTTTCATAAGTAATAGATTCCATATGGAAAGGAGAGACGGTCGGGCGTACTTCAAATAGATTCGGATGATTACAAACCTTTCTCAACTGCATTAATACGTTGATAACACTCAACATATTGCCTGATGCTAAAGTCTCTCTGGTTTTAGCTCTAGACATAAAATCATCATATAAATACCTCTGTCTATTAGACAATCGACAAACAACGACATGTTCGTACTTTTTAGGCATCTGAGTTTCAACTTCGCACTTCAATCTCCTTAATAAAAATGGTCTTAAGACTTTGTGCAATCTCTTAATGATATTTTCATTGTACTCTGCATTACCTTCGATCATGCCTGTAACCGGGTTAGAAAACCATTCTTTAAACTCTCGATGAGACTCAAATATACTGGGCATTAAGAAATGCATGAGGGACCATAACTCCATGAGATTATTCTGTAAGGGTGTACCGGTAAGTAATAACCTTCTTTGAGTTTGGAAATTCAACAACAATTGCCATCTTTGTGATCTAAAATTTTTTATGTTCTGTGCCTCATCTAATATTAAATACTTCCATTTTTTCCGCCTGAAGCTCGTATGGTCTTGTATTATGAGCTTATAAGATGTTATACAAACGTGAAAAGCATTAGGCTTCGTCCATCCAATTCTTTTAAATCTCCTTTCTTTAATAGAACCGTAATAAGTCAGTATTTTAAAGCCTGGACACCACTTTTTAAATTCCATTTCCCAGTTTAACATGACCGAGGTAGGAACTACAATGAGATGAGGTCCCCAATTGGCTTTTTCGCATGCTAAATGTGCGAGAAGAGCAATAGTCTGTATTGTTTTACCTAAACCCATTTCGTCAGCTAGAATACCATTTAGTTTCCGCTCGTACATAGTAACAAGCCAATCTAATCCGATATGTTGATATTCTCTCAGAGAATGTTTCAATAAGAAAGGCACCTTAGTTACTACATTGGTACTAGATAAAGTATTACCTTTCGGTTGTAAACTTTGTGCTAATGCTGCAACATCATTCATCTCTTGATCACTGTCTTCAGCAGGTTTACTTTCGTCGAATAAAGATTTTAAAGTTTCATCATTTTCACTTTCGACTTCCATAGTTTCATCTTCTGATTCTTCCTCCTCTTCGTCATTTTTACCATCAGTTATTCCATTTTCAAGGGATGAGTTTCGATTTAATACAACTGAAATCGGTTTGATCTTGTATTTCAATTTCAACTCTTCAATCGATAAATCATTATCAGCTTCTAATTCGTTGATTTCTTGTTTATAGTTTATAGAGCCTTCAATTTTTTCCTGTTCTTGTATTGTTTCTTCATCGTCGGATGTGTCTGACAAAGCGTTGAATTCAACATCGGTACCTTCGTTGCTGATATCATCTAAAATGTCTTCGTTGTCTCCGTCTTCTTCATCTTCACAACTCTGTTCCCCATCACTACTGTGTTCCGGAGAACCTTCAGGAATTTTATCTCTATTTTGTAAATAATCTGCTAGTAGATCTTCCAATGGTAACACACTTTCTTTCTGCAACGCATTGATTTCATCATTGATAGCTTGTTTATCTTTCTGACTCAACGCTTCCTCTTTGGCAATAGTTTCTTCATCGTCACTTGAATCTTCTTGCGGCTCAAATTCATCGTCAGATACTTTAGGAGATGTTTGTTTGGAAGATAATGCCGATGTATTATTCATACTTTCAGCTACCAAACTCGAATATTTTTCAGTTTGATCAACAATAAAACTAAGATGTTGATCTAAAGCTTTTTTTCTTTTTTCCTCTATCCTCGTTTGTTGTTTGAACTCGACTAATTTCTCTATATTTGTCCAAAATTGGCGTACTTCCTTTGCCATAATAGAAGCTATCCGTTTTAACTGTATCTCTTTTGCTTTAACAGCTTTTTGAGCATTCGATTCCTTCTCCTGGAAATATTTTTGAACCATTTTTGCGCACTTTTTAGCAGAAGCTTTTTTCCATTTTCTTTCTTGGTTGAAGTCGGCCGAAAGCCAAACCATCTCTTCTAGTAGGTAATCCCAGTGTGCTTTAGGTCTGGGTATCTCGTGTGTTTTAGGAAGGCGTTTCTCTGGCCACAATCCGTCCCGTTGTAACTCTGATATTCTTTGCATCACATAGGCTTCTTGTTTTGCTCTTTCTGCCATCAGCTCTTGACTAAATGAATCATTTTTAGATTCTTTCTGTATCTGAGATGTTGTTTTGAATAGTTTAACTGATTTAGGTGTATCGGCTTTAGCCACAGGTGTTGCAGTGGCTACAACTACAGACTTATTAGAGCTTCGAGTTGTAACAGTCATATTTTTCAAATTAGGCGTCAATTCCGTCAATACATTGTACAGATCTTCCGACTGATTATCAGGATCTAATCGACAATTTTCTAAATACGAGACGAGGGGTGTTTGAGGTAACTTATTCCTCCAAGAAGGGTATTCGGCCGGGTTACCACCAATGTTCAAGTAACACCGGAGTGCGCATTTTTCCGCATAACGTCCAACAGTACGCACGACACACACACTTTCATTTTCACTGACTTTTCTTCTGAGACAAGTAACATCGTCTTCGTCGTGTTTCCTCTTACCCGAAGTCGGTGTTTCGACGAGCGTTGAAACGTCATTATCTATTCTGTTGTCCGTCGACAATGGTGTCATCTGAACGCCGATAACTTCGGCTATTTTATCCAATGTCTCCTGTTTTTTTAAATTCGTATCTATACCAGAACTCATTTCTCGTCTCAAAGTCTATCATCGTTTACAAATGACAATCTATAATTGTTCATAACTCATCCAAAATGTTATCTTTTCAATTATTTTCATTAATTATTAAAAAAAAAAACTATTCCTATCAAATAAAAATTAACTTTGACTAAAAAAAATATATCATTATTATCGAATTAAAAAAAACGAAAAAACACAATATCCGTTACACGTTTACAACACTATCATTTCATAAATTGAATATTTCGCACCAACTGACATGAAAAAAAACCTAATTTAGTTTACCTCACAAATACAACACATAAATTAACTGTTTTTTTCCACATTAGCTTCGTAAACGTATTAAAAATCCAAAGTAATAAACTTTAAAGAACATAAATACATTAATTAAGTATCATAAAAACATAAAATATTAACAAGAAAATAATATTTTAAACTATTATTTTTATTCCTAACTCTCGAATCCACTGTAATAAGAAAATATCTTACTCGAAAACAATCATAGAGGTTAATCAGGGTTGCGATTTTATCATTTTGTTTTAAATGAATAAAATATTTAAAACAAATTTAATAGAAGCATTTGTTCAAATTTAAATTGAAATAAAACTAAAAACAAAAAATATTGTTATATAATAAATTATAATAAAGCTTAAAAAGGAAATAATTCTTAAATCATATTTAATATTTTAGGGGTATTTGTTTTATATTTAAATAAAACTTTACGTTGGTCCAATTGCTAATTATAATTATTGTAAATATTTATTAAATAATGTAAACAAATATGATTTCATTATTTATTAGTTAATTTAAATGAACTACGATATTGTTATTTTTATTTTTGCCAATTTAACTTTTTCTGTTTAAGGGTTAACCAATGGGTTGAATTGTTTTATCTCGCTTTTATTGGGTGTGTATTTAAAGGTTAAACTTTTTATAAATTTACTGTAGATTGTAATATTTTATAAATAAATAAGGAAGATTACTAAACAAATATATTAGTCGTTGGAATTTATATAGTTGTCTAGGTTTTTGAAGAAATTACGTTATACTTAAACAATTTGGAGCATTTGGAGGTTTTTTTTTTATACATGGTTTTACAATTTACGATGTTGTTTCGTACTTATCACGCTGTGTTTCCCGATCCCGATTTACTTTTTGAACTTTTTTTTTTTTTTTTTTTTACTGATTACTGACTGTCCACAATAAGATAAGTTTTCGTGTAGAATAGATATTTGGGTATGGCCAGCGCAAAATAAAGGAAATAGAGTATTTGTTGTGGGCGAAAGATAATACTAACTGATTCCATACGAACTTGCCATGTACGAAAAGGAAATCTTTGAGTAAAAAGCCTCCGGGATTTCCTCTACCAAACCCACACAGGAGTATTCTCAAGAAAAGAGCCTCCGGGATTTCTTTGGGGATTTTCTCTACCGAACCCTCATTTCCCAACACAAACTTCATAAATCCTCGAGGGTAACTGTCGTCAACTCAATTCATGCCACATCTGACTACTGTGTAGTTCTGGCCTCAAGGCGGAAAAAATCGGGATTTCAGGGACCTCCACACCCGTACAGGATTTTTTCCTGATCTGGACAGTTCAGTGTTCAGTCCAAACCTCAAGGATTTCCACCTCTTCGTGTATGGCCGCCTTTAGTTAGATATTCATTAAAGAAGTTTTCTTGGCAAAGCTATTAGAATACCTATGCCTGACATCTATTACTTCCCTAAAGGATATTATTATTTCTATAAAATTAGAGAGATAATATTCCATTGTCTAAACTTTTATACAAAGACAAAGTAACATCACTTGAGGTAAACACAATAATTATAATATGTGCATAAGCGTTGACCTAAAACTTTAACTTCTTGAAATGAAAATAATTAACTTTACAAAAAAACTAAAAAGGAGAAAAGATTGATAATCTTTTACCTATAACCTATATAATTATTCACATAGACTTTTTTCATTCGGTCCCATTCCTTTCTATCTAGAGGTACCCTTGGCTAGGTCTCTCCACTGCAGCTTCTTCTCATTTCTTCATCCCACCTGATTCTAGGCCGGCCTCTTCTCTTTCGATCTCTAGGATACCACTGGAGTATCCTGTGAGTCCACCTCCCGTCCTTGACTCTGGTGATGTGTCCTGCCCATGTCCATTTTCTTTCTAGCATCGCTTTACCTATTTCCAATAATCCAGTTTCTTTTCTTAGCCACTCATTGCTTTTCTTGTCTTTTCATGTTTCTACTCCTTATAAGAGAACTGGTCACACACATTTTTGACACAGCTTGATTTCGAACTCAATTGAGACTTCTGATTTGAATAAAGTTCTGAACTTATCGTACGAGCTCCAGCCTAAAAAATTAAAGATGGCGGACGCACTTTAAAGTTTCTTTGGAGGCTTATTGTTGCCAAACGGTAAGTCGTGTAGACAAGCTGATTGCGCCAGTAGTAACTGATTTTAAAAGATCTACAACTTTGGTCATATGACTTTTTGTCGTAACTCCATTGGTTCTACCTTTAATAAGCTAAAATTGATTTTATTCAAAAGATATTTGACTTTGAGGGCTTATGGCGTCCGCAATTGTTGACCGATTTAATTTCTGATTAGGGCGCATACACCTCACACTAATGCTCTTTAAATTGAGTATTTATTATTTTATTAATTTTTCCCAGAACTAGAATTATTAAATATTTACTGGTGCAACAGCCATAGTGAGAAAAGAGGCTGGTATAATTAAATTAATGCACCATCATGGTTGATGATTGTTCAATGACTTCCCAGTCTAATTGGTTTTGTCTACGTTTATTTTCTTATTTATTATATTTATTTAGCATTGTTTTTTTTATTGCTATATTACTTAGTTTCCATTGGCTATTTTTATATGTACAGATAGACTCCAAACTACGATTTGGAGAGTATTATATTCTTAGTAATGGAATTAATGATGTGCAATATAGTCCGGATTTTATTCAGGAAGGCTTTGGAAACCAAAACTATTTAGGAATTTAATTTAATTGCTAGGCCTACATGATTATAGGAAACAGCCACTAATACCTAGCATGAGCCCCACACGGGGTGAAAGCTAGTATTATATAAGAAGTACCCATCAGACCATTGAAGGAGATTCATTTTGAAACAAAAGTATATATATTACGAGTAATACACTACTTAAATTAATTAAGTTGAATTGTAATTCAAAGGAGACTGTGAAGATAAATGGCCTAAAGTAGAAGAAGTTGTGGAATTTATATATATAGGGAGATTAATTTGTAAATTTGAGAAAGGTTTGTAGAAGAATAGCGATAGGATGGAGTATGCTTTACAAAAATAAAAGAATATTTAGATCAAGAATCGAACTGGAAAAGAAATGCAAACTCTGGAAAAGTACAGTGTTTCCTACCACATATTACCATACAGATGTGAAACACAGGTAATGTTGAAAAAAATTAAATTAATTACGTGCATCCATCAGGGACATGACAAGGTACAAAAGAAGTCAGGCCTTGAAGATAGAGGGAGAATAATCATGTATAGAAAGTGGAAGTGGATTGGTCATTTAGCCAGAGTGAAAGATGGCCAAGGAAAGTGTTAGATTGGTGGCCAGTTGGAAAGATAAGGGAAAAAGGAAGACCAATTAGAAAGTGGGATCACGAAATTAGATTAATATGTGAAGGTGTTACCTGGAAGCATACTGCAAACGGCAACATTTACTGGAGTAGATGGATGTTGTATATATTGAAGTCTGGTTACCAGATTAAAATTTAAAATTTTGTTTATTGCATGAATTTATTTAATATTAATTTATTTGTTATTAATTTGTTCATTTTAATTATTTGTTTATTTTTATATATTTATGTTTATTGTTTATTTTTATATATATATATATTTTAATGTCAAGTAAAAGAATAACATGTTGGTTAAGATTGCTATAAATTTCAAATAAAATTAAACAAGAAATGATTATATTATGTATTAAAGTGGAACTCTAAATTTAAGTGGAAACTCCTCCTCTGTGGGCAGTCACAGCTAAGTGCTGAATTTGCAAATATTGTTCTAAAAAAATACATGTGATTAATTCAGCTAATTAAATGGTTATTATTATTTTAATGTACTACTATGAAAAGTTTTTTTTTTTAATTTGCCATCATACAAAACTGATGATATTTTATCATGTTGCTGCTCCTTTGCCTCACATTACTGGGTGAACATAGAATATGTTGTGTCCCCTTCCTGGCAATTCAACCTGGGTTCTAACTGTAGAACCTTAAGTATGTTAATCTACTTAGGTTCTGTGGTAGCTACTTATTGTGTGTTAACTAGAGACAACAACCTACTAGGGTAAATTAGTAATTTGTTGGCAGTCAACCAGTTGTGCCAACAACTAATAAGATAAAAAATAAAAAAAAATATTGGAGTTTTATTGAAGTGACATTGTTGTTTGATCTTTCCTTGAAAAAAGTCTTATAAGAGTCCATGGATAGAGTGCACTGGAAGACACCAAGAAGGTGTCAATCAGTATGGGCTAGCAATTAACATTTTATATCTACAATTATAGCTCTAATCACCTCCTCCCACCTTACTTGGATGCATTTAAAAAACATATTTTTATTTTAAACTGCTCTAGACTAAAGGGTAACTTACTCTTGCAGTATATATATATATATATATATATATATATATATATATATATTTTTTTTTTTTTTTTTTTTTTTTTGTTAATTCTTAATTTTTTCCCAGTAAAATAAATTTACGCTTTCCGTAAGAAAAATATTTTAGTATATTAGTCCTTAAAGAAAATAGTTTTGAGATGTTTTGCGAAACAAAATAAATATTATTAAAAAATTTAAACTTACTCTTATTTGCCTACAATAAGATGTTCAGGTAAATAAAAACAGAATACATTTGAAAATAATTTTAATTGTTTTACAAATAATATATGTTATTTTATTGTAATATTAATAGGGGTGAGTTGAAGGCATTATATCTGTATCAGCTACAATATTATACTGACAATTCCTTAAAGTACTGATTCCTTTCGAATTGATTAAGTTCTTACAATGTCTCAATTCGGTTTCAAATGGTATTTTCTGATTGAGTTCTTGTTGAGATGGAAATATAGAAGATAAGGGTTCATATTGTAAAGCGTTATTGTCGAATTTCGAACCGGTTCGAAAATCGGGGTATAAATCACCTTTGAGACACTCAGGTGAGTCTGTTTTCGGATCTACTTTGTTCTGACATTCTTTTTTATCGGATTTTTCACTCGCATTCGATTCTTCTGGTGCGGCGCCCAATATTATGTCGTAATCAATGTCGTCTGAATCTTTAAACGATGACCAACGCTGTTGAGTTTTCCTTAGAGCTTCCTCCTCTTCGTAATTGTATGTCGTAAATTGATAACTTATTATATGATTGTAGCTATCTGGCGGTCGAAGGATGCAAGAAGGAAAATGTTTCTGTAAACAAAATAAACATTACAAGTTTGACAAGTAGTTTTTGTTAACTTTTCAATCTAATATGAAATGATGAAATTCTAGGTCTAAAGTAATAATAGTAGTAGGTCTAATCTAATCTAAGTTCTTGGTCTAATCAAATCTTAAGTTCTAGATCTATTTTTCAACTCCAGACTCAACCATTTGGCATATTGTCTGTCTATATATAAATATGTTTGTTAAGCAGTCACGACCATAGAAGTTGTTCGATTTTTTAAAAATGTGCTTGGATATTTCTTGAATTCATAAAAATTTAATTTTTTTTTTAAATTTGGGGATGAATGTTCTTTCTATTCGTTAAAATATATTTATGTGGTTTATTGTAATTTTTTTTAAATTATTATTTACTAGCTGACCTGGCAAACTTCGTACTGCCTAATAAACATTAATAACATAAGAAATGTATAGCTGCTACCTTTGAAAAACCTTATAAATAGTTTATTTAGTTAAATAATGTTGCCTTAGATGAAAAATTTATACATATTACAATTTACAATATATATTTGAACAATATACAAAATTGGCATAGAGATACAGATAAACAAACATTCATTTTTTTTTTATTTATATTGATATAAATTATAGTATTGTTCATGCATTTTCCATTTTACCCCCCTCCTTGATGAAAATATGACAAAAAAGTACATAACTATTATTATTATTATTTTTTTATTTTTATTGATGGAAAAACCTTCAAAAAGCACCTAGTAGTGGCGGAACTGCCAGATAGTGTGGGATTTCTACCGCACTAAAAAAACATCATCCTGCCCACAGGTGTGCTACGTCTCGTACTACGAGCTACTCTTAAATTACCCACCTATTTCTAATTTACCAGTGCTCCATCGTCCCTCTTCTTCCTCAAGACGACCTCCACAAACTGACTGACCCTCACCCAGTGTTCTTTGCTCTCTAGCATTAACCCTATTACGGATGACGATTATTATTATTGTTATGACGGATTATTATTGTTATTGTTATTTTTATTTTTTTATTGGAAGCGAGGTCTTCTGTATATAGTATTGCCTGTATAATAGAACTACTTGTTATAGTATGGAAGGGGGACAAACTAGGTACTAAAAACTACCGCCCAATCAATCTACTAGTAGTTTTTTTTCTTTTTTTTAAAGTAAGGTTAACTATTAACAGAACTACTTGTTTAATAATAGTAGTTAGTTCTAGGTCTAACTATCTAACCAATTTTTATTGAAAGACATCAGGCTCATAAAGGTCTATCTGTACTACTACAAACATTGGATACTAAGTGTTAATCTGTATTCACACTAACCCCATGTCATCCATTACATATATATAGCAGTATAAGCCATAGCTGTACAAGTCAGCAGGCCTAAGCCTTTCTTGTGCTATTACTCCCCCTATTATTATTATTATTATAGAAAGGGTTTTCACTGTAAGTATATCTAAGAAGTATTGTCATTAATAGATAGAGTTACCTCGTTAATTGCATTGGGGTAGTTTTGGGGTTCAAGGCAGAGGGCGGCATGCCTTGAATATGCAACTCCTCCTTTACCTTCTCCTTCATTTACCTGAAGAAGAACAATGAAAACAAATTTAAGAGGTTAAAAATTTATCAGTTTACTGACAAACTCACCGTAGAAACCATTTAATACTGATAAGCATGAAGGTGTTTTTTTAAACAAATTCATATTTAACAGAACACAACTTTAACCTTGGATGGAGAGATGATTTTTATTGTAAAATAAGTGATGAGAGATGAGTTATTTTACAATGTTAATTTACTTAATTATTTTAATTTGGATGTAAACAAATAAAAAAACTTCAATTTTAGTCATTTTAAGCTAACTAAAAGATAAAATTGTGTTAAGTATTCTCAATAAGGAAGATATAGAAGTAGAACAAGAGGTAAAACCATAACCAGCAATTAGGCCATTTGTTTTGGCCATGTTCACTTTCCCTATCTGGAGTTCGCTAGGAAACATCAAAGCGAGATCAATAGTGAGCCATGTAAGTCAATGTGCCAAGGCATAGGATTGAACCCATGATCTCGACCTTGATTCAGAGATGGCCAATAAGTAGATATGACTGCTGACTATAGCTCCATGTCTACCCTTGAATAAAGTACCTTTTAATTAAAAATCTGTATGATTCCTTGTAATTTTGTCTGTAAACAGGGTACACATCTAAAAATCATAGAAGCATTCGAATGTGTTGAAATTTGCCTTGGTTAGAGCCAAAGTCAAATAAACTGCTACTACCTGGTGGATGTCTAGTACCTCAAAGGAAAAAGTACCATCAATGTGCACCTTGCCTCACTTCTAGTTTTGAATACCCTCAATCCTAACTCCCAGGTACCTTAAAATTATGATATTATTTTTACTTTCTCATATTCTTATATATATATATATATATATATATATATATATATATATATATATATATATATATATATATATATATATATATATATATAGAGAGAGAGAGAGAGAGAGAGGGAGAGAGAGAGAGAAAGTTTTTTGATTGCACAAAAATTCCATTTAAAATTTTGAACATGTTAACAGAAACAAATCAGTCATTTACAGAGTCATGTCAATTAAAGTCCCTAGGCATGAGATCCTCCTCTTACCTTATATATTATGGCCAAGCAGAAGTGACTAATGTTTTTAGGAACATGGCCCTTGACATAGTAATCAGCAAAATGAAGGTATTCAAATTTATTGACTAGATTCTGTAAGTACCACGCTTTACAAATTTATATCTAGGTATACAGAAAAACTAAAATATTTAATGCAATACAATAATACATACATCAACACAATTGCCGGTGTATAATTGAACTCCAGGCTGATTAGAATGCATTGTCATTCTTCTACCTGAACCAGGATGTTCCAAACTAAAATCAAATAAATAACATATAAAAGTAAATTAAAATGAACTACTGGTATTAGTAATTTGTTATTATAGCTGTGATAATATAACCACAACTATACATAATTATTTTCCCTTAGTATTTAATCCAATTCAAATCCAAAAACAACACTAAAATAAATAAAATCATTTTACACATATATAAGATTGGAGTGGTGTCCGTACATTTATCCAATTGGGCTCAAATTTTGTATTTACACTAAATAAGTAGTCCTGATAACGAATTATGAGTTTAGAAAATGTTGTGTCAGTCTGTGTGTCAATCACATCCAAATGGCTGAACAGATTTTGTTGGTTTTTGGGTACTATGTTAAGCTCAATTCTGCGGGTGTCATAGGCTATAAAACGTTTTGCTAGCTTTATATGGGGTGGAGACTGGGGCTCCTAAATGGATTTCAAAATTCTAATTTTATTTTTTATAAAAAATGTATTAAACCAAAATTGCAGGAGAAGCTACAGACAATATTTTATGTTTTGTGGAAATTTCTGTAGGAAGAACTGTTCAATCGCTGTCAAAAAAATATGTAGATTAATTTTTTTAAACAAATATTATTTAAATAGTTTATACATCGTCAAGAAGACTTTTTTTTTTTTTTTTTTTTATAAATCACACCTTACCATGCCTAAACCTTTATAACATAATTATCACCACTTCTTTAAAACGCTAAAATAAAATCTTCAAGTGCATATGTAGTATAATAATTTCTAAATTATATTGATATCTGACAATAGGTATTGTACAAAATTTTATTCCAAAGGTGAACATAGGGAAAAGTAAGAAAAGAAGAGGAATTGAGTCCAGACAGATCTTCTCAAGTTAGGAAGTTAATATTTGAGAAATGGCTCCTATTTTGGATGTAAAAATATAAAATATATATAAGTTTAATAAGAATTTTTCATCAGTAGTCAGAATTAATTAGTAATTTGGTATATTTGCAAATTATATTATCAAAGGGAGGGGGT
The DNA here is from genome assembly GCA_951217055.1 of Gerris lacustris. Classification (NCBI taxonomy): domain Eukaryota; kingdom Metazoa; phylum Arthropoda; class Insecta; order Hemiptera; family Gerridae; genus Gerris; species Gerris lacustris. The sequence continues at coordinate 44,800,235 of OX578277.1, read as the reverse complement.
AAAGAAATAAGGGAAGGGATAGGATCTAAATATTCTCGATTAGGAAAATAATTTAAAAGTTTCTTGATGGTAGGTTTATAAACCCATCAAATTAAAAATAACTCACTCTGCAGCGAAGCAAGGGTATCCAGCTAGTAACAAATAAATAATTAAAAACTATTAATTTAAATGTAATTCATTACCAAGCTACAAGGCGTTTCTCTGTCATTCCATTTACAATGAAATTAATATCAAAGCCATTTGCTTCTCCTGTGTCCTCTATTGCTTGTCCAATGTTTTTTGGTGTTGTAAAATCCAGAACAGAATCCAACACATCCTGAATTTTACCTAAAAAATAAATAAAACACAAATATGTAGATTACACATAATGTCTAAGTCAGAGTGAGGAGTTTAATGGAAGGGAGTTGTCTGGATGGTAGGTTGGTGAAGTGGTTGGGGGGGGGGGGGGGGGGTAAAGATCTAAGTATGAGGTAATATAATATAATATAACGATACCTAGTCCCGAATTAAGCTTTCAATTTTCCACAAGACTAGGAGTCAACATTTACGACAATATAACTCGACCGAAAATTATCGCTTATAATTATAAGCGATAATTAATTTAATTGTACCTTGTACAATCAATTAGAAATTCATTTTGAAGTTATATAGAGGCCCGCGGTTTGAGTCCCGGTGCTGGAGTCTATTTTTCTCTGTATATCTCCTGTTAATAATAATTATAATTTGATTTAAATTAAAATTTAAACTTTCCATAGTATGAATACTACCAAATAACTTAAAAATAAAAGAATAATTTATGTAACGTGAATATCACTATATCAGTCTTCTTTTTATAAAAATAAAATCAAGAGCAATACATGGCACTTCTAGTGGTCAAAATGATTCTTATAAAATTTAAATTTGCAAAATAATATATAAAACTAGCCTTCACTCTATGCTTTTGTGCAGGGCTTCTACTAGAAATCAATGACTACGTTTCCTTTTTGAATTATCATTACGGTTTAGCTGCTAGTTAGTTTTGTTTCCAAGGCTTTCATAAAAAATAATCAGGACTACATAATAATAGTTTAGGCCAGTTTTGGTTTTCTTATTGAATATGTAGACAAAAAATTAATTTTATATAGTACCTTTTGGGATATTGTTATCATCATTTGGTGTAAAATTATTGGCATTGATCATTAAATTGTGTTCATATAGTTTCTCTGCTCCTGAATCCTATAATATATATAAAAAAAAAATAGAAATGAGAGTAAAAAACAGTTTGGGGGCTTTGAAGTAGTTTTATTACACACTTTTATTTTAACTTCACTTGTTTGTGAAATACTACTTTTATTATCAATTTGAATCCTCTTATCGACTACCTAAAAAGCTGGAATTCTTATAGTTAAGTATGTCCGATGAAATTTCCAAGTTATTAATATTTCAAAGCATATTTTTAGATAAGTGTTTGATCATGCAAGTGGCCCCTAACATACATTCTTACAATGCTATATTAACTAACTTTTATATAATGAGGTAAATTTTGTTTGGAAATAGACACTAATATCGAAAAAGTACTAGTCCTTAAATTAAATGAAACTTTTACTGACTAATTCCTTGGTTTCCAAGTATTTTCAAGGATTAATGGTGCAAAATAAATAATGCATAGTGTTAGAAACAGAATGTAGTACAAACCAGCCAGTTGTTGGCACCCTATTGCACTTTCCTTGTAACAATAATAACACAAAGAAAGTTTTATTGAAGTGATATTGTTGCTTGATTCTTCCTTGGAAAGTATTTTTAGTCTATGGATAAAGTGCACTGGAAGACACCAAAAAGTAAATCAGTTCTAGTTAGTATCAAGGGCCAACAATTGGCACATTATAGCTCTTATCTAACTTACTTGGATGCATTTAACCCTGGGGAATGCGTGGTCCTGAGAGGCCTAAATTTGAGATAAATCTGTGAAATTTAGATAGAAATGGGAGATTGGAAGATAGGGATTTTTCTTGCTAAATTTCTTTCTTTCATCAGGAAAATCAATCACTGTTTGACATTGTGCATGATTATACTTAAATGCTGTGCCCATATTGTCGTGATATGGGACCCGTGCCACTTTACTTAAATTTTAGTATTACACTAATTTTAGTGAAATTTATACATTTAATACAAAATAAATTAATGTAGTACCTGATATAAAAATAAAAAAAATATATAAATATATATATATTAGGTATTATTTTTTTCCAATTATAATTGAGACTGACTGATTTTGTGCTTGCAAATTATGAGACTGAACAACGGTATTTTACCATTTAAAAAAAAAAAAGAATAAATAAAACCAATTTAGATATATTTTATAATATTTCCCTAAAATGATTTCAAGTTTATATATATTTTATCTGTTGTGTGAGCATTTAAAACAGATTATGTCTTATCAGGGGTGCACTCCTCCTTATGTCTCTTTTAGCACCCGAGTTGTATCAACAACTGGCTCAAAAACTTATGCTTTCATAGGAAAACATATTTTGTTAATAAGGCCTAAAGGAACAGTTTTATAAATATTTTATGAAAGAAAATGTAGTAATTACATCCATTTTAACATGAAATTTGCTCTTAAGAATGTTAAAAATGGAATGTTATGATTGGGGAGTTTACCCTATTTAAACAGAATGTGGGAAAATTATTGAACATAAACACTTGAGGTGGTGGACACCTGGTCGACAAGAGGGGCAAGGGCCACTACACTTGATTGCCCTTCTTTCCCTCAGGTACTTGCACAGTCCTTTATCCCTTCCCCCCTCGCCTCTCAGCAGCGGCCTCAACACAGAATATACTCAGGTTAAAAATGTGTATCTCACTATGGCTGTATGGCTACAACGCCAATGCCAAAGAAAAACTATTTATTTCAAGATAAGGAATTTTAATATTGAACTTACATGTCCAGCTAAATTAAAATAACCATGGCTTGTCATATTTATAATGGTAGGTCTGTCTGTAGTTGCTTTATACTTGATCACCAGATTGTTAGTGGTGGTAAGGATGAACTTCGCTTCCACTTTAAGCTCCCCTGGGAAACCTTGTTCTAGATGAGGACTCGTCATTTGAAGTAAGAGCCCTTCTTCATTGATACAGCCCCGCCACAGTTTCTGTAAAATTAATTGACTAATTATTGTATACTTATACTACTTAAGCAAAGTGACATCCATCTGGTTATGCCAAATTAGCCTAGTCATTAGTAAGGGAACTTGCATTGAAACAAATTGTTTAGTAGTTATGATTTATGCTCCTTTATGTTTTTTGGGGTGTTGATTACAAATCTGAAGTTTGCCACCAAAAATTGTTTGCTGGATTTTTGATATATATATATAAAAAAAACCTAATTTTTTCCTTATAATTCAAAATCTATCAATTTTGGTCTAACTTGGATCAAACATCACTTTATACTAAGATAACCTTAGCAAAATTTCCTTTAATTCAGGACTCAACTTTTTTCGTGACATACAGTTCAGGTGGTAGTTGAAGTTTGACGAATCTTCAACTTACCTGTTAATGCAACTTGAACAACTAGAAACCATCCTTTCTCTTTGCACTAAAATTATCTGACTTGCTAATAAATTTATGTCATTGCTAATAAAACTTTTCTACAGTAAAGTACTTTGAGGAAGTAAACTTTTTTTCTACTATACTAAGAATTAAATGCTTTGACTAATTGGTCTCGTGCTAATATTGATGGTATAAAAATCCCACAGGAGGAATAATATCAGGGTATAACTCACACCCCTACACCGTCAGAGTAGGAGGAATAGTGGTGGAAGGAGAGGGGAGGATTGCGGGACAGCAGATCCCACCTAATTTAAAATTAGAGTGGTAATTTTTTTTTTTTAAATCTCAACTACTGTAACTCCTAAAATGTAGCTACGAATTAAAACACATTTTTCCCACTGCGTAAGTGGATTCATTGAATGTACTCGATACAGTTCATAAAAAAATAATATTTTTAGATTCTAATTTTGTAAATATACAGTGGATATATTGAAGATATGTTTATATTTGGTAGTAAAAAATGTTAATAAAGAATAAAAATGTCATGTAATTTTTATTGTCGTTTTATTTAGAAAATCGCAAACTACAAAGCTCTAAGGAGAAACCTTATTAATTTGGCCAAAATTTGGTACCTGGTGTTGTCTCAAGAGTACACAAGTTTTTAGAGATTAGGCCACCCCAAAAAAAAAAAAATAATAATAAAATTTAGCTTATAATGAAACTTGATCATCCCAACAAAAAAAAAATAATATAACAACAGAAAAATTAACTAAACAATTTCACAATTTTGGTGTGTAGAATTTTTTGTATTTATTTTAAGATTAACCATACAATCAAAGTTTTAAACCTAATAATTAATGTATAATTATATATATATATATATATATATATATATATATATATATATATATATATATATATATATATATATATATATATATATACAGGGTGGTCCAAAAGTCTCCCCCCCCCTCTTAAATTTTGACGGTTTGAGATAAATTTATGAAACTTGGGGGATCTCTACCATACAAAGGGAAGTTTGTTTTCATGCAATCACCCACTAGGGGCAACCACCCACTTTACCCCCAGGCCACCCAACTTCAAAATTTCAAATTGGAGTGTATATTTTTGATAGCATATTTGGATTCTGCAGTGAAAAATTATAAACTTTTACTTGAAACTTTTTTTTCTATTTCCAATATTTTGCCCCCTATAGGGGGGCAAAGATAGCAAAATAACCCTTACTATCATGCGTTGTAAAATCTAAACGGTTGGAGATAAATTAATGAAACTTAGGAGATCCGTACCATGTAAAGGGAAGTTTGTTTTTATGCAATCGCGCAGTAGGGACAACCTCCCATTTTGCCCCTAGACCACCTACATCAAAATTTTAACCTGGAATGTAAATTTTTGATGGCAGATTTAGATTCTACGGCAAAAAATAAAAATATTTTACTTCAAACGTTTTTTTCTATCTCAAATATTTTGCCCCCCATGCACCCCAAAAGGGTAGATTTCAGCGCCTGGGGGCAAAATGGTGGTTGCCCCTAGTACGCGAGTGGATGATTACGCACTTCCCTTTACATGGTACAGATCCCCCAAGTTTCATTACTTTATTTCAAACCGTTTAGATTTTATAACGATCTAAGTGTTATTTTCTTACTATTTCGGAAGGGATATTTTGCTATCTTTGCCCCCCCTACAGGGGGCAAAATATTGGAGATAGAAAAAATAGTTTCAAGTAAAAGTTTATTATTTTTCACCGTAGAATCCAAATCTGCTATCAAAAATATACACTCCAATTTGAAATTTTGAAGTTGGGTGGCCTGGGGGCAAAGTGGGTGGTTGCCCCTAGTGAGAGATTGCATGAAAACAAACTTCCCTTTGCATGGTAGAGATCCCCCAAGTTTCATTAATTTATCTCAAACCGTTCAAAAGTTAAGAGGGGGGGGGGGAGACTTTTGGACCACCCTGTATATATATATATATATATATATATATATATATATATAAGCACAGAGAAAACCCAGGTATATATATATATATATATATATATATATATATATATATATATATATATATATATATATATAGTGAAACTCGCAAGGGTTTGACTTCCAGTCATTGTGACTTCCACGGGTGGAAGTTAATACCCTTTGACTTTATATGCAAACATTTTTCTGGCGATATACACGAGAAAGGAGTTTGTGGAGGCCACAACCCTCCGAAATCTCTACAGTGTTGCCAGATCTCCTCTAGGGACATTTCATTATTTCTCGCAGGGGTTTTACTTCCCTTTATGTTTAGTGGTATATAACCTGATACTTTGTATATATATACTTTACAATGATTATACGTACATTACTTGAATGTATACTTGTACTTTTACGCAGGATGTTTAAAAGTTTCCCCCTCCTAACTTTTGAACGGTTTGAGATATATTAATGAAACTTAGGGGATCTGTACCATACAACGTGAAGTTTGTTTTCATGCTGTCGCTACTAGGGGCAACCACCTATTTCGCCCCTAGGCCACCCAACTTCAAAATTCATTGGAGTGTATATTTTATATGGCAGATTTAGATTCTATGGTGAAAAATAATAACATTTACATGAAACTATTTTTTTATATATCCAATACTTTGCCCCCAATATAGAGGGGCAAAGATGGTAAAATTACCCTCCCAAAAATAATTTAAAAAATCGGGTACGGGGTACCTCGGAACTTTTCCTTACTTCAGGGGCCACTAAAGTGGCCTCTCTTGCTGCGTCGCAGCAGGAGGAAGCAGCATTGGACGTGGTCAGTACTTGGATGGGTGACCGTTCTGAACAAACTGATTTATTATCATTCTTCAAAAAAACCTTATTTTTAATACCTATATTTTATTTAATTATTTGAAGTTTGGCGGTATTTTGACAGATGTAAACAAACTTTGACGTCATCAAAATTATCGCACTAATAAATAATTATATTCGCTTAACTTTTAAACTAATTAATGGAATTTCATCGGGTTTTTTATATTTGTTCCTTAATGTTTTCCGGTTCCGAACGATATGCTATACGTCAAAAACCTATTTATCCTTTCGGTATTATTAACCGTCAAAGTTTAAAAATTCAAAAATTTATAACTTCAAAATGGTGGCCAAAATCAAAATGAAATTTAGTGGGCTTGTTTGTCATACAGATAGGTACATTCGAGCCAAATTTCAACTCGATCAGGACCATTGTCAATTTATTACGATTTTTTAAAATGTTTGCTGACTCAACAAACTGGGTTCAAAATGGCATAAAAAGTTGATTTTCCGGGCGGCACAACTACAGGTTAGGTCTGATTTTCCTGCCAGGTTTCAACTCTCTAGGTTAAATACCGTGGGCGCTACGATGATAACACACATACATATATACATACATTCAGACGTCATGCTGTAAACCACTCAGGAGGTCTTAAAAACACCCAAAACGGATAATTCCGTTGAAATCTCGAAAAAAAATTTTTTGGTGAAAACAGTACTTTTCCTACTATAGGTAGTGAGGAAAAGTAAAAATATAACTTGTATCGTTGTAAAATCTAAACGGTTTAAGATAAATTAATGGGACTTGGGGCACCTTTACTATGTAAAGGGAAGTTGATGTTCATCCACTCACTTACTAGGGGCAACTGCCCTTTTTGATCCATGCCACCCAACTTAATAATTTTAAATTTGATTGCGTAGTTTTGATAGCAGATTTGGATTCTATTGTAAAAAATTAGAATATTTTACTTATAACATTTTTAACAATAACTCCAATATTTTGCCCCCTGTATCGGGATAAAACTATATAAAAATGGTAGATTCCCCATAAATATATATGTAATAATTTTCATCATATATGTTTTTCATGACCTAAAAATATGTCTAATTTGTAATCATACATTTTCTAGACATTAAAATATAGCGTATAATGCATCATTAGCAGTTTAGAAAAATCTTATTATTTTTATTCATAATAAAATGTAATGGTTATATTTCGCTACAGATTTGAAATTTAAAGTATTATTTTTATAGCTAAACGGCCACACAAAATTACTTTTTATAATAATATAATCCCAGGGCAAAACTATATGTCTAATAAACAATTATACACTTATTATATTGTTTAAGAAAAGTGTATATTGTGTTAATTGCGATAGCGAATAAAAACATCTTAACATTTTTTTTGTGAATAATATGTTCATATTCATTAAAATTCGGAGGAGCAGTTTTTATGATAAGTTGGATTACAAGAATGTATGACAGACCGGCAGACTCATACACTGAGAAAAAAGTGGGATGAAAATGCAAAAACTAAATATAGTCAATGCAGATTTGGTCACCGCAAAGTCAAATGCAATTGAAGCAACTGCATTTGGTTTGCGCCAATTATTTTTCATTTGTTTTTGTGGTTACTGCAATAAGTAGGGTTTAGTTACGCCGGTTTAGTATCCCCAATTATAAATTAGTTGTGGATACTTATTTATAATTGTTGTTACTATTTTTTGTTTTATTTGTAGTTGCGGTAAATAAGTGAATCTTGAAAATCTTAACGTTGTAATCGCATCTAATGAATTAGTTGAGGGCTGAAGTATCTGAGACTAACTTTGGTGATTACAGTTACCGCAACTATATATTTGGATTTTTGATACATAAACTAAGTTGACAACGCATGACTTTTAAAATAAAGATTATTAGATTATTAGAATAAAATTCATTTTTTACTTTAGATCTACAGAAAATATTTATATGTATTTTAAATTTTTAATAATAAAATTAAAATATTTTATTATTATTAGTATTACCCCAATTTTTTATGTTTAATCTTATCTTTTTGTGCAAGCATACCGGGCCGCGCCGATAGGGAGGGGGTGCAGAGAAGAATTTGTAATCCATTATTCTTAATAGAATTAAATTTAATCATTAGGTTATCATCATCGGTTGGAATCAAACTTTGATTCGATTAATGATTAAAATCGAATCAATTTAACGTTTAACAAAAATTAACATTTTCAAATTAACATGTATGTTTTATAATGTAATTTTGACCTAATCATTAATCGATAGATGTTGAACAAAAGACTAAAAGACCCATAAAATATAAATGTATAATGTGTAATAAGATGCGTTTAAGATAACATATTAGAGTAGATTTCAGTCGTCAGTTAAGAGCTACTCGAAGGAATAGAGCTTCTTTTTTTCTACTTTGTTAATCTGGTTCTAGGATTAGGGTATTTCCATGTCTCGTATTAAATGTAGATAATTTAATTTAAACTAAAGAGTATAAGGGATTAAGTATTCCATGTGATTGGACTTAGTATTCCAATGTAGAATGTGTTTTGTGAATTCTTCTATGGATTTAAGATTTTTTTTGGGATCACTATTGCTGCTAGATACCATAAAAAAATAAGAAAAATTGCCAAATTTAGAGAATTTAATGTTTGTAACAAATTTAAGGTTTGTATTCTCTAGATAAAAATGAGACATTTTTACTCTTGGCAATTTATTTGTAGGGTCAATATTTTAGCGGAAATTCAACTTCAAACATTCCTACTTCGAAGTTTTGTGCGCTTATCGGCGACAAAATTATGGTTGTAGAAAAACCTTCAAAGAAGTAAAATGTCTTACATTCATCCCTAGAATGCAAAACGTTCATTACAAATATGTCTTACTATTAACTTTTTCTTTTTCATTTTTGCGATAGCTCATATTAGATGGAACACCCGAGACCCGAAGTGAACAATACCACCAAAATGAAGTAAATCACACAAAAAAAAGACTTACTCTGTTTTACCCCTTTTCACAAGAAAAGTACGCAAGGTTTCATTCATTTATGTCAAATGGTTCAAAATTTAAAGGGGGGAGACTTTAGGACCACCCTGTATAATAAAGTTCTAAAATTCTAGTTCGCTCCACTCGGCCTTGAAGTTTTTTTGTAGCTTTAATGATTTAATGTAGCTATTTGTTTAATATTGACTTTCATGATAACATTTACTAGCTATTCAGATAAAGTTTTTTAAAAAAAATCTTAAATTCTTGTTGAAAGCTTAAATTTTAAAAGGTAGAAATATAAATTGACATAATTTTTTACCCGCCTTCAAGTTTCCAACCAACTCCTCCAAAAAAAGTATGCCTATTCCCTCAGCTGAACTTACATTGGGGGTTTGGTTTGGATCAAAGAACCGTAGAGCGATTGGGCCTAAGATCTTTTTAAGGTTTTTAGGGGCGTTTGTTGGAATTTTTCCCTAGAACCAGGACCGCCATGTCTGATAAAGTTCTGAAATTCTAGTTCGCTTCATTCGCCCTTGTTTTTTTTTTGTTTTTTTTGTTCTTAAATGATTTAATTTTGCTATTAAGTGTTTAACATTGATTTTCATGAGGATAACATTTATTCGCTATTCAGATACATAGTTTAAGGTTTCCAGGGCCCCTATTAAAGAACTCGGTTGTCAGAGGCCTCGGTTTTGCAGTATTTAATTTATTCATGGCTTCTAACATACGAATTCGTTACTGAAAAGCTTGGAAAGTGAAATTGAGTAGCTCAAATTTGATGTAAAACTATAGTTGGCAGTCTATTTTCCAGTATTTTTGTGAGTCATATCCGCTTTACTATAAATGTAGTAACTGCAACTAAGCAAGTAGGTACCCTTTTTATATTATTGGTTAGGACGAACGATTTAAAAAAAACTTAGTTATGGATAGTGTTTTAACAAAGTTTATAGTAACCGTAAGTAATTTTAGTAACGGGAACTAAATTTACAGTCATTTATGTGTTGTAACTATAAAGATAGTCGGAGGAGCTAATGTTCTAGTCACCATACCTAAGATTAGTTTCCGTAAATGTAAAAACGATACCCGTAACTATATGAACCACTTCCGAGCATGCGCAGTTTCATTTTACGACACCATGCTGGCCAGAGACAACTAGAATTATTGTCAGTCAGTTGTCAGTTCCTTGCCTACCTCCGTACCGTGAACTGGGGGTGGGTTGTTTCTAGTTTATCTAGTACACAGTACTACCAGGTACAGGTACTCCATATTACTTGTTACAAGTACCTAGGTACTGAAATAATGTTAGTTTTAATTATATGTAATTAATTATTGTGTTAATTTAATTATTATTTATTATGTTATCTAATTATAATGTTATTTTTTTCTTTTATAAACGAGTATAAAAAATATGTAGTAATTTTAATGCAGTCACCATGTATTATTTTGTTATAATTTTATACAGTAATTAATTTAAAGGAATAATGAATAATTTCTTAATGATTTTAATTTTTAAATACTTTTATTTTTATAATAATTTTAAGTAATACATTTAAAATTATATTGTAATTACTTTTTGTAGTAGTTAAATGTTTATTTTTCTTTTATATATTTTTAATAAATAAGCTTAAACAATTTGTATTATAAAACTGTGTCCAGGCTAAATTGTTTTATCCTTAAACATTTAGCATCATTAATTTGTCGCATATTCTAAAACTATTAAAGATAAATAAATTAAAAAAAAAAAAAAAAAATACCTTGCTGAAATAACAAATATTAATAAGTAATTATATTGTTGTTTTTTTTTTTTCTTTTATGCATATATAAAAAATATACAGTAATTTTAATGTAGTCATTATATATTATTTAGTAATAATTTTATTTAGTTATTTTATACAGTAATTACTTTTAAAGTAATAATTACTATTTTTTTAATAATTTTAAAGTAATACTTTTAAAATAATAAATATAGTAATTACTTTTTTATTGTAATTAAGTATAATGTATATTTTTCTTGTATATATTTTATAATAAACATGTTATACACTAAAACGGTGTCCAGGCTAAATTATTCTATCCTTAATTATTTTGCATCATTTGTCTTTTATTGCAACTTTTTATAAATTTTCTTTACTTTACTGACTTGTTTCAATACAAAAGTTGTAACTTTTAAGTAAGTTCGATGTCATGCTTTATGCTTTGAATACTTAATCAGTAAAGCAATGAAATAAAAAGTCACATTCGCAATGAGTAAGTATGAATTCAGGGTACTAGTAGGGGTATAGTTCCCTGTAAATGTTACGGTAGCTATCCATGGTGGGACCTATAGTAGTATGCACCCTCCGATTGCAAAATAGATGATTGTTTATACTGTTGAGTGTCTCAGGTTATGCAATTTATTAAAAGCAAACAAAGTTATAAATTTAAAAAAGATTATTATTGGAAGCAATCTAAAATGATTCCAATAAATTCTAAATTATTTTGCTTTCAATAAATTGCTTGGCCTAAAACACTTAACTGTATAAACAATAATATATTTTGTAATCGGAGAGGGCGTACTACTACAGGTCCCACCATGGATAGTTCCCTTAACTACTCTTTTGGTTCCTGCAACTATGCAGGAGCCAAAAGAGTAGTAGAGGGGAATATAATTATTGTTGAGGATGACAAACGTTATGTTTGGAGTGACTATATACATAATTGGGGGAATTACATTCATTGTTGGAGTCATTATGTTATACAGCAGCGGGAACAAATTTTGGAGTTACAGCAACTGTTAAATAGGCACAGCAACTATTGTTATAGTTGAGCAAACTAATTAATGTAGCTAGCGTAAAATATATATTGTTGGGGTCATTAATTACACAGCAGCGCTAACAAATTTTGTAGTTACAGCAACTATTATTTATGTTCTGGCAAAAAAAGTGTAGTCGCAGTAACTATAAAAATAATTGCCGTGACTATACAGACTGTTGACGGCAACTAAAAACATTGTTGCAGCAAATACAGATTTTTTTCATTTAATAACAGTTACAAACTTTCTTGGTTACCGCTACAATACAAATTACAATTACAGCTACTAAAAGTCTATTGTTAACGGTCTACTAAACTCGACTTGTTATCGCAACGAACTTCTGGTGGTCCCGGCCGCAACAATATTTTTGGTCAGCGGCTACCCAAAAATCGCCTCTTTTTTTTCTCAGTGTAGATACCCAAGAAACCAATAATGTTTTCTGATGTCTGAAACGGATATCTGAACGAAAAATAAACGACAAATTTTCATATCCAATTTTTATTAATTCGACAGAAATCTTTTCCAGTCATCAGGGAAAACTATTGATTCTGTGTCTGTCAATTGGACAATAATAGGTTGAAAAAAAAAAATCTTTAAAGTGTACGAAATATGACACGAGAGAAGTATGTGCCACATAAATTGGCAGACTAATTTTATTCCAATAAAAGTTTAATTTAGCAATATTTAATGTGCGCAGGGGATTGGAATTTCTAAACAATCGGACTGATAGTTTTTAAAACATGTTGCTTCACAAATACCTATTAAGCGACGGGCAGACACGGAACCAAAAATGTTCCCTGATATCTAACGGATTTATTTAATTAATGAAGAATTTTTTTAATTGGTAAAATAAACAATTTTCTTTCTTCAAAATCAGAATGATATTATAGCTTCTGACATCCAATAATGTTTGTAGTATAGGAAGCGAGGGGCTACGGGCCTCTCTAATGGGAGACTATTTTAATTTGGAGACATATACAATTTTCCAGTTTTTCAGAATGATCTCAATTCCGTTCCATGCAGCCGAAGTGTGGAGCCTAAACTACTGGGCCGATTTGGACGAAATTTGGCATACATGTTCAGAAAATCATACCCCGAGGCGAAATCGAGAATTGAATTTTAGCTCTAAATTTCTTGAAAATGGTCCATACGATTTTGATTCAAAAATTCTAAAATGTAGCCCATTTAAATAATAATCTAAAGATATAAGCCGTTTTCCCGGGAAACATCTAGTTCCTAAGAAAAAAGTTTTAAATGCGGACGGAGAGAGGCCGGGTTCGATTCCTCGCCGAGGAGAAGTTATTTTTATGATAAATATTTATATAATGTTAAAAAATAATTAAATGTATATAAAAAAACTCGAAAATTAATAAATGGAAACACTGGGCTAAGTAATTAAGAACTCGTATATGAGAAAGTTTGAATTAATCTCTTTTAATTTGCCTCCTACTTAAAAAACAACGCACAGAAAAGTAGGCCTCAGATGGGTGCATACGTCTGCGCACATTTAATATTAAATTATAATATGTGTAACCCCCCCTGGTAATTTAAGCTACTTATTAAAATCATTATAGTTTCACCAAAATAAAATACGCTTAAATTGATACGATTTATAATAACAGGAGGGAAAAATTAAATTGATAAGACATTAAATGATTTCTTAAAGCATCATTAAGTACGTTGTAGGACACCAACACCAGGATGCTATGTACCTCAATAATGAGCAGACTATGTTTAAAAGAACTGATCCGATTTTATAGAAACTTGAATGGTTTGACATAAGTAGCCCAGATGGCCTCATATTAATTTCAACCGTTCAGCAAATTTAACACTACCAAAAATATAAGTCTGGCCCCACTAGGAATCGAAAGAGATTATACCATTCGTTCAATAATATATTACTACGTTCACACATCGTTTTTAATACGATCCGCTTGTTCAAAACGCTGTACGAACGGGGGATCGAAATTCAAAACGCTCGTATGAACAGGTCGTGGAGGGGATAGAGATATCAGGTTATTTTACTCTTTTCCACTTTATAATTTCTTTGTTTTCGTGAGCTTCCGTTTCTTTTTTTTTAACTGCAAAAACGTTTTTAAACAAAAGTTAATACTATTATAAAGAACCTGTAAAAACTTTTAATAACTTGTAAATAAAATGTAAAAATTCGGAAATGTAAAATTTAAAATGTAAAAATTCGCGGACATATTAGTTAACAAGAAAGTAGGTTTTGTCACCGTTAAGAAATATCGAAAACAAATATTTCGATCACCTGTATTTTTTGTTGTGTAAACGCAAATCGTTTTGAAAACGAATTGAATCCGAAACGCTTTCAAAACGATGTGTGAACGTAGTATATATAGAAAGCGAGGGAGAGGGAGCTATGTGCCTCACTAATTGACAGACTATTTTTTAATTATATTATTATTGAACAACAGTTTACTTACAGTAATTTGTTTTTATAAAACTAATATTAATATTTTTTTTTTTTTTTATTAATATATATTGTTTTTATATAATAAATAATCAATGTATATATTTATATTCTTTATTTCCTGCAAAAGGTTTAAAAATAGTTGGGAGTTTGGATAGCAGTTGTTATTTTAATTGTTTCGCTTTATCGGTTTCTCCTCCAATCCCAGGTATAAAACCTCTAGAAGCGGTCTGTTACTCACTTCTCTTCACTCTAATGTGATAAGTACTTCTGTTTCTACTGAATTTAATAAAAACTATTAAAAAAAAAAGTTATAATATATTATTTCCTTTCAGCCTGTCATCTATGTATTATCTCTCTTTGTGTACGCGATGTTTATATAACGGGAAATTATTGTGATAAAACAAAAATTACTTTTGTTTGCTGACACATGAGCCTATTTGTTGAACCTAGTCGCATAATATTTGTAGTTGCATACTAATCGTAAACCGAGAAAGATTGAGAAATTAATTTTGGGGTCTGAATTTCAGCGAGTTGAAATAAAAACTGATAAAAAGTAAAAAAGACTTCTTAAAAAAAATTCAGTGAAAAAAAATTAAAATACCGAATACATTTTACTCAGATAGAGTATTTGTCCTCTTAAACATAATTATTTCCCCTCTTAGAAACACTATGTTTCTTGACGGTAGTTTATTAACCCATCAAATTAAATAAAACTCTCCTTAGTGAAGCACGGGAATCTAGTATATATAAAAGTTTACTATGTGAAGTATCGGACACTTATTGTATTATTCCCTTTTTTGGTTTATGCTTCTATTATATGCTTATCAATAAAGTCCAATTTTAATGCAATTTGTATGATAGTTCATAATTAGTCCATTGTTGGTCCCATATACATATAAGTTTCAACCTTCTGCGCGTCCAATAATTTCTCTTCAACATGCTTAGAAACATACACTCATTCACACCAATATCTTCAAAAGTACTTATGTGATTTTTATGAAATTTAGATGGTTTGTCCAAAGTAGACCGCAGATAGCACCAAATTTATTTTCACCGTTTACGCTCTTTAACTTTTGCTTAATTAATACTTTAATTCAAAACAACTTTGGCAGGTTTAAAAACCTAATAAATTTAATAAAATTGACAAACCTATATAGGTTGTAAAAGCATAATATGCTTTAAGTATACAAAATAGGATGTGAGGAAGCTAGATATGTGCCACTCTAATAGGCAGACTATTTTTGGTATAAAGTTTTACTGTATTTATATCGTTAAATTTATACATTGTATCAAAGGGAAAAAATTGATCCGAGACAACTCAGGCAAACTTTCTCATATACGAGTTATGATAATCAATTAGTCCAGTGTTTTCCATTTTAATCCAGGGGGTAGCGCCCCCAAATTGGAGCTAAAATTTATTTCTCAATTTCGCCTCAAATTTGTTTCTTCAAAATCGTTCCAGTAGTTTAGGCTCCCGGCCTCTGCATAGATGATAGACGGACATTTTTTAAAAAAAAAAAAAACTTTTTTGGACTCAGAGGACCTCAAGATGTGTAAATTCATCAAAAACTCAAAATCGAGTTTTAGCGCCATCACAATACTTTAAAGTAATAAAAAAAGAAAAAGGAGAAAACTACAAACCAGAAGAAATATGTACTTTTAGAGTTTATTGATACTTTTAAAACTATTGTGTTTAAGTCAACCCTTCGTATTTAAACCAATATTCGTAAAGGTTTTCTTTGTTACAAGCTTTTATTTAACTATCAATAATTTTATGTATGTATGTGTGTATGTGTGTATGTATGTAGTAGTGGAGACAAAACTGTTACAAAACTGTAGGCATTTTATTTAATTGTAGGCCTAGCTACATGTGAATAGGAAACATAGTCACTAACACCTAGCATGAGCCTCAAGCACCGCGTGGGGTAAAGGCTAGTATACCTATAATAGTACATTACGCGTCTAGTGCGGAAAGTAGCATTTTGGATGCGAGTGTGGAGTTTGCACCCGATTAATAAGTGAGGGTGGAAAAACCACACGAGCAAAGCAAAATGCAGTTTACGCACTAATCTAAGATTGTTTGATTTTAATAATAAATACAGCATTTTTTTTTTTATAAACTTCCTGTAAGTTCTTATTTCTATTTTGATAAATATGACATTAATTTTGATTAATATGACATTTGTTAGTTGTATTTTGTGCCGAATTAATTATTTCGGGAGGCGTATTATTCTCTTCATTTTAGTCATAATGGCATAAATCAATCATTGTTTTTCACTAAAAACACGATATAAACAGTTAATTTAATTAAACAAACAGCAAATTGGTTTCATTAAATTTAAACAAACTCACTTCTTTTTTACCGTACTAGGGCGGAAAAAATAGGAATTATGAAACGAGCATGCGCAATGAATGCAAGTAAGTAAAGAATCACTTTCTATGCATCTAAACAGTGCTACAGGATGCAATTTTTTATATTTCGTATCAATCGAAGATAAAAGATATTTATATATGGACTACAAAACTATCGGAGTCCATACACCGGTGATTTTAAAGTTAAATACAATATATATATATATTAAGTGGAAACAATCAATCAGTAATATCATCAAAATCCGTAAAACTGCGAGTTTATATCTGTAAAAGATATTTAATTATGGAATATAAGACTATCGGAGTTCATACACAGGTGACTTTATAGATATATACAATATATAAATGTGGAAACAATCAATCAGTAATATCATCAAAATCCGTAAAACTGCGAGTTTATATCTGTAAAAGATATTTAAGTATGAAATATAAAACTATCGGAGTTCATACACCGGTGACTTTATAGATATATACAATATATAAATGTGGAAACAATCAATCAGTAATATCATCAAAATCGTAATACTGATGCGAGTTTATACCTATAAAAGATATTTATATATTAGCTATAAAACTATCGGAGTCCATACACCTTTGACTTTAAAGTTATATAGAATATATATATGTGGAAACAATTAATTAGTAATATCATCAAAATCCACAAACTGAGGTAATACCTGTATATATATTTATTATTTATAAATGAATAAATTCTCGACCGTAAATATAAACAGAAACAAACAAAACTCAGGTTTCGGTCACAGAATTCGTCCCGATTTTTGTGACCGAAACCTGAGATTTGTTTGTTTCTGTATATATTTATATATAAACTATAAAACTATCGGACTCCATACACCGGCGACTTTAAAGTTATAAACAATATTTATTTGTGGACTGTAAAACTATCGGAGTAAATACACCGGTGACTTTGAAGTTATATACCATATATATTTGTGGAAACAATCAATAAATAATATTATCAAAATCCGCAAAACTTTGAGTTATGCCTATAAAATATATTTTTATATATGGACTATAAAACTATCGGAGGCCATACACCAGTGACTTTAAAGTCATATACAATATACATATATATCTGGCAAACAATTAATAAGTAATAATATCAAAATCCACTAAAAGAGTTTATACCTGTATAAGATATTTATATATATACTATAAAACTATCGGAGTCCATACACCGGTGACTTTAAAGTTATATACAATATATATATGTGGAAACAATTAATGACTAATATTATCAAAATCAGCAAACTGTGAGTTTATACCTGAAAACGATATTTATATATTAGCTATAAAACTATCGGAGTCCATACACCTTTGACTTTAAAGTCATATAGAATATATATATGTGGAAAACATTAATTAGTAATATCATCAAAATCCACAAACTGAGGTAATACCTGTATATATATTTATATATAAACTATAATACTATCTGAGTCCATACACCGGTGACTTTAAAGTTATATACAATATATATATATGTGGAAACAATTAATGAGTAATATCATCAAAAATCGTTAAACTGTGATTTTATACTTGTATTAGATATTTATATATACTATAAAACTATCGGAGTCCATACACCTTCGAATTTAAAGTCATATACAGAGGGTGTTTCATGGCAACGTCGCATTTTTGTATAAACGGAAGCTATAATTCGCCGTGTTTGAACTTCAGGATATCGGAGGTAAGAACCCTTTGAAAAACGACTTTTCGGAAGCTGCGGAAGCCATAAACCCGTCGGAAGTCAGACTCCTGCGAAATATCGAAAATGGAAGCCACAGGCCAGCGAGTTTATATGTATATATATATATATATATATATATATATATATATATATATATATTTTATTTGACCGAAACCCTGAGTTGAGAGGCGCTGACATAGATATATATATATATATATATATATATATATATATATATGTATATATTATAATTTCACAATTTTCCGCCAGAACATTGGTAAAAAATTTAACTGACAATATTTTTCTATTGAGCCTCAAACAACGCATTATAGCACAATAAAAATGTTCTTTTATAATGAAAAATGCAGGTTATACATGCTAATATGTGAAAAAGTCACAATAGGGAAATAGAAAACATGAGGTTAAAAAAAAAAAAAAAATCCTGTGTTCAAAAGGGTAATCTTTGGGGTTGTTGCTAATAAATTCAAAGTGAGCCCTAAATCTAAATATAGTAAGACTTTAAATTTCAGATCATTAAATACCTACGATTTCTTTTTTGTTTCGTCCAAAAAGATTATAAAATGATCGAGATATATAATTTGCACGTTGAAATTTGCGAAAAATCACGAATTTTAGTTAAAAAATAGGTTTGAGACAACTCAGACAAAGTTTTTCATATACGAGTTCATAATTACTTAGCCTGCAGTGTTTTCCATTTATTAGTTTTCGTTTTTTCGTTGGTACACAGAGGCGCACCCAGGATTTATTTTTAGGAGGGGCACAGATTAAAAAAAAATAAGGGGGGGGGGGGGGGGGGGGGGGGGGGGAAGGGGATGTAATGTGGGCTTAGCATTATCACAGAAAATTAACCAGTCTGGTTTTCTTTGTTCTTATATTACTTCATATCAAGGGCGGATCCAGCCAATTTTGAAGGGGGGCTGGCTCTTTTTTAGGGGGGTCCGGGGAAAATTTTTATAGTTTACGTTACTTGAAAACGTCTTTTTAGCCTATTCTAAGAGCATCTAAAATGTTATTATATACAAATAAATTTAAGTTTTTTATGAACGGGAAATGAAGACCGGGGAATTTTATTTAAACAAAATTATATACATACTAATAATGTTTCGTCGGGAGGGGAATTATTAATATAAAACTAGAAATGAAAATAAAACAATTCCAATTACCCAGACTGATGAATATTTAATTTCAAGGTTATAATTACAAACATTGTCAAAACATAATATTAAAGGTGATAATAACAAAAAATATGATCGAAAGTTACAAAGCTTGCGGACTGTATTTATTAAGGATATTAAATTACAAATGATGGGAAATAATAGTTCTTGAATATAAGGTATAAAAAAGGATAGCTTCACGTCTTTTTAAACGCCAAAAAAAAAAAAAAATGTCGGGCTAAACTAGGTAGGTATATAATTACTTATTTTTTATTTTTTTTGACTATAACAACACTATATATTACTTTAACACGTGCTGCGGAATTGCATACTTAAATTTTAGGTCTGGCTTTGGAGGGGGGGGGGGGGGGGGGGGGGGGGGGGGCACGTGCCCCCGTGCCCCCCCCTGGGTGCGCCACTGTTGGTACATTTAATTATTATTAAACATTTTATCAATATATATCACAAAAATAACTTCTCCTCGGCGGGGAATCGAACCCGACCTCTCTCTATCCGTGTTTAAAGCTATTTTTTTCTCTGGAACTAGATTTTTCCTGAATTTTTAGAATTATTTATATATTTTAGAATTTTTTAATAAAAATCGTCGGAACTGTTTTCGAGAAATAATTTTTATTTTTTCAGAGTTTTTGGGGGTAGTGCCTCTAAATTTGGAACTAAAATTCAATACTCCATTTCGCCTCGGGGTATATGATTTTCCTGAACACATATGCCAAATTTCGCAGTAGTTTAGGCCCTACGCGTCTCCACATACGACAAACAGACATTTTTAAAAACCACTTTTTTGGACTCAAATCCATTAAAATCTCAAAATCGAATTTTCGCGCCATAATACTTTCTCTTTTATGAGAAAGTAAAATAAGAGGAATTCCAGTTTTTTCAACTTCAGGGAGGTTAAACGCATTTGAGACCCTATACAATTGAAAAGAATTTGTAGAGGAGGATAAAAGATATCGATTTTAGTCATGACGTTTTCTTTCTTTTTTCCTTGAATTTGACTGAGTTACAGCTCTTTGGAAATAGTCGAAATAGCTAAAATCTCCTTACACTAACATTACAATAATTTCATAAAAATGATTGCTTGGTATTAAATAAAAAAAAATGTTTAATTAACTTGACCAATTTGTAATTTTAGAAAGGAAAATAGTTTATAAAAACAATTATAATGTATTTCATTATAATCAAATTTTTCATTTTTTCCATAAAAAACAATAATAATTGTTATGCAATTATTATAATTTTTAGCTATTTTGATATTTTTCAAAGAACTGTTTGCGTGTACCCCTCCTAAAACTATATTTCTGCTGTTACTAAAAATATGCAAAATGTGCGGTCTGCTGGGTTATAGAATAGCAATATAATCTGATTAACTGGGAATCCAAAATGGCGGATAATTCCTGTCACGGGAAATTTTTTTTTTTTTAAATTTTGAATGGGGTATCAAATGAGAGGTGTTGAAGAGTAGATTACAAAAATATATAACACTTGTGGAAAGTGTTTAATTTTTCAAGCCACTTGTCAAGAAACATCAAAATTTTGCCCCCCCCCCCCCCCCCCCTTATGATATCTCATTTTATGTTCACAATACCAACGAAATCCTTTTTATACGTAAGACTTCACGCAAAACCAATTTATTTTTATATGTTTTCGTAATATCTGGTAAAAAGAGATTATTTGAGTCTAGTAAGTACAACTTAGACTTAAATAATCAATTTTTATAAAAATATATTTATTTATTAAATTGGTGGTGAAGGGGGAGAGCTTGATCCGACCACTTAACACAGCCACCCTCTCCGCAGTGAGGTAAGTGGCGATGTAAATACGAACTATAGATATAGAGGTAATTTCTCAGGACCTATATACATATTATGGTTGTTACCATATGTATACCACTATGGTTAACATTTCTTGTTTAAGATATGCCCACACATTAAGAACCACTGATTGTTTTTTTTTTAGCTTAAACCTTAAATAATCAAATGTTTTTTCCCTTTATTACCCTGTTGAATCCGAGGACTCCGCCGTGAAGTGTATTTTCTCCTTCGTTTTTCGATAAGACATGTGTTATCTTGTCTAGAGTAAATTTTCCATTGGCGATTCTGTTTGCGACCCTTCCTACAGTGGCGCCGAAGTAAGGATTGTTTTTGGTCGCCATGTAACCTGTTTAAATAAGTAAAAATATTATAAAAAAAAAAATTTAAAATAGCATCTAAAATATATACGTCTATAATAATTCACTGTTCTGCAAAATTTAACGAACTTTCGGGCCCCAAGAAAATGTTATCTGAACTTTATGTTTTCGAGGTTGCTGAATCCGAATCTGAAGTCAAAATTTTTCCTATACGTACAGTAATTAAAAAAACAAGAACCATTGGGGGTGGGGGAATATTGTATTTTAGCATATCATATTTGATTGAAAAAAGTAAATAAAGGTTGTGGTTTTGCCCAATTTTTTTATTATTTCCTTTTTTTATTATTATCCCCCCCAATTTTTATTGTAATTCTCTAAAATAATGTCAGAAAAAAGTCACAAAACATTTCTTATATAGCTGAAAAAGCAATAGAAATACAAAGACTCAATCTGAGAAAAAATAATTTTTTTTAATTTCTTATTTTTCAATTTTCTTAAAAAAGAAAGGTCAGCCGATTTTTTTTACTTTAGATTCGTGTTTTTCATGGTTTGAAGATATTAAAAAATTGGCGCAAAATTGGGTCGGAAACCCCCCAAAAACACAATTTTTCCGAACTTTAGGCACATTTTCCGAGAACACTGTACGTATAGGAGAAATTTTGACTTCAGATTCGGATTCAGCACACAAAAATACTTTAGAAAAGGACATTTTTATTCTGAAGCTTTTTTTGCAGGACAGTGTGTAATTAGTGTGTTTATCTCTATCACTACTATTAACTAATATAAAACCGAAATACAATTTTTTTTAAAACGTATTCTTCAAAAAAGGTAACAACACTCAAAGGAACATTGATAGTCAAAGCCTCGCCCACTAATTTCATACCCCCTTCTCATTTCTTATTCCACTTCCACTGCCATTCAACTACAACCATACAACTTAACATATCTGACTATTTTTATCTTCTCATTTTATTAATAAATACTAAAAGGATATTAATTAAATGAAAATCCATGAAATGTCACCTGAATATTTTTCTTATATTCATAATTAAATATTTTATATTCCCTACCACTACCCAGCCAGATACTCTAATACCGTTTAGGGTTATTGAATATAATACATAAAAATTGAAGGTACCAAGCATCATTCAAAATTAAAATAAAAAAATAGTCTATTTACCATAGTTCTGGAAAAATTTATTTTCTTCTATAGTTACCTACATAGTTCTGGAAACATTCATTTTCTTCTTCCGAAATGTCGGTAAATCCACCATTTTGATTCTTATTCTGATGATCGTTACCCTCAATTTTTTTATAGAATTCACAGTCGATAATCCACCCTCATAGTATCTTATTAAACGTCTGAGGCCATTTCAAACAATGCTAATGAAAGTCAGGTCAACATTACATGTCTTAGTCTCTATATATATATATATATATATATATATATATATATATATATATATATATATATATATATATATATATATATGAGTTTAGGTCTTGGGATAATATTTATTGTGTAGTAGCTTCTTAGTTTCTTCCGTTTTGATAGTTATGAGTGTTTGTTTCATGGGTTTTTTGTATTTCGTTTGTTTTTTAGGCCCCTGAAGAAGGTTTTAAGTAAAAACCGAAACGTCGGGATAGTAACATAGTGACGATTTTTGTGACCGAAACCTGAGTTTTGTTTGTTTCTGTTTATTTTTACGGTCGAGTATTTATTCATTTATATATATATATATATATATATATATATATATATATATATATATATATATATATATATATATATATATATATATATATATATATATATATGAAGTCCTGTAGGTACTCTTACACCCCTACTTAACAACAACCATATAACTTAAAACAATTTATATTAAATATAACATAAATTGCTGCAAAAATAAAATTCACTTTAAATTACCTTTCATGCTATCATAACCAAGGACAACATCTGCCAAGTTTCCATCCTTGTCAGGTACTCTAATGGCTGTTATGGTTGCACCAAAATCTATTACGTCAACTTCCATTACACCATTACTCAATGTATATTTCAGAATTTTTGTCAGCGGTGCGTAACTTTCTTCGAGAGCTACTTCATCGAATTCACTCACCGTGATCTTGGTATGATATATACTGCACTCAACTGACATGATCTTTAATTTCTTGAATACAAGTAACTGAAAATAAACACAATTGTTACGGGCAAATCCCGAAATCAGTCAAAACTATAATTTCTTAGTCGAGTTTAGCCAAGCCGATATTTTATTTATTTATTTTTTTTTTTTTTCTTTTCTTCGTGCGTTACTTGATTTGATAACGAGAATCAAGAAAAGAAGACTTGCGAGGAACGTTTTTTAAAACAATTCGTACTATTTTAAAATGGGATCATTAGACCATATAATTTACTATACAGTAATTTGGGGATCATAAAGTTCTTTTTAGTTAATTCCAGTTTCGACATGTAAAATCTTGTTTTGACTGATTTGAACTTAAGGAAAACTGGTATTCCTTAAGAAATGTTGGCAAAATACTTGTAGATTGAAGAATAATTCTTACAAGTTTGCATCTATGATAACTTTAGATTACTTATTTAAAGGATCATATAGGTGAGTAAATTAACAATTAGCTAATTAAAAAAGGGTATATTTCATCCCTTACGGGCATCATCAGACGGTTTCAACGTACTTTTTTACTTTGCTACCCACCCTAAGGTGGGTAACAAAATAAATTAGGTCGGAGGTGGCAAGATTTTACTTGGTTAATAAAGAATAGTTCACTTGGATTTAATAATAAATAAATAAATACATTTGGTGGGTAACAAAGTAAAAGAATGCCGGTTTTAACTAAAGTGCTTGGTAAAAACTATAGTTCTGACTGGTAAATTCAACTTTTGACTATTTTCTGATTTTGCCGATAATATAATAAACTTAAAACTTAATTGAAACATGAATTATTGTGAATAGGACCTGGTGAGGACAGAAAATAACTCAACTTGAGAGAGAAATGCGTATGTCTTGGAGTAGTTAAAAAATAAGGCCTCGGGGCCCTGATTTTTATACAAGCAATTGAAGACGAATTACTTCTTTTGTAGAACGCTTGATGAAATCCCTACTTAACTTTAAGTTTTCTTGACGATTTTTTAAATCTAGTCATATACAATCCTGCAGTAGACATAAAGACTATTATAACCGCAGTACATACGTACAAATGATTCTGTATTTTTCCTTGCAAATTTTTAGACAAAATTATTTTTATGAAGTTTCCTATCTCGCTATAATAGCATAAAAAAACAATAAACAGCAGCAAAATTAACAAAAACATGTAATATATTGACTGTGAATAAATAAAACTGGAAAAATATACTTACAGTTAATATAATGTTATTTTTCTTATATAAATTTTAAAACCTGTCTACTTGATGTACAAAATTATATAATTTTTTTTACTGTTTTATAAATTAATTAATTTTTTAAAATAAATTTTATCTTATGTCTAAAGAAATACTTCTGAATATTATATAATAATGTTAAGTGTCTTGTAATGTTTATGTTTTTTTAATGATAACAAGAACGAAATAAAATTGTTTCTGGTGTCAAGGTTACACTGATAAGACAATAATCAGTGTTACCAGTTAAAAATGTAATTTGACAAATAAACAAAAATACATATCATTTTCTAAATGAAGAGAGTTTTAATTTTTTTACTTGGATTTACGAATTATTTATAATGTTTTATTAAATATTTATTAGTCCAGTCGCCCTGTGACCCTGCTAACCCCAGGGGGTCCAAAATACGCTAAATTTTAGTGTTTTTTTTTTTAGTTTTTTCTATGTAACTCTTTACCTATATGTCCTGAAAAAAAGTGTTCTTATCTTTCTTGTCGAGCACTAAATTTTCAACAATTTTTATATTTCACATTTTTCCCTAAACCCTATACTTTCCAAAGGTAGCCCTTCATTT
This sequence comes from Gerris lacustris, assembly GCA_951217055.1. NCBI lineage: Eukaryota > Metazoa > Arthropoda > Insecta > Hemiptera > Gerridae > Gerris > Gerris lacustris. The sequence goes on along the minus strand of OX578277.1, from coordinate 44,774,322 downwards.
TTAATACCTGTCGACTGGACTATATTTGTTCCTTTACTTTTGTCCATACAAAATACATTGTTACCTTAATGTATTGTTTGGGGTGTTATTTTAGCGGGTTTTGTTTTAATCATTAGGCGGCTTTCACACTGCGTGCGAGACCGAGCGAGGTCGATTCCGCTTGAGAAACAAATACATGTATTAGCTTGGGGCTATTCTCATTAAACGCCGAGCGAGACCGACCCGGGCGTTTTTTTCGAGCGTTTTTGTTAGCTAAGCGTTTACGGCCGCTGAGAACGCTTTGCAAACGGTTGTACGAGGAATAATAGATAATCGGCCGATCGGCTCGGTCTCACGCGCAGTGTGAATACAAAAACGCTCGGCCCAGCCTCGCTCGGTCTCGCGCGCAGTGTGAATACAAAAACGCTCGGCCCGGCCTCACGCGCAGTGTGAATACAAAAACGCTCGGCCCGGCCTCGCGCGCAGTGTGAATACAAAGACGCTCGTCCCAGCCTCCCTCGGCCTCGCCCGCAGTGTGAAAACCGCCTTACCCCCGCGGAGGTGCGGAATGGGGAAAATTTGATTTACAAATCATAGAAACTGTAGTAGATACAACAAAGTGTCTTATATTTTTGTATAGCCCTTAAAATGTTGCTTCTAATTGTGCAAAATAATTTTTACCTTTTTACGTTTAAGGTATTTTTATTAAATAAACACTTCTAACGTGTTTATTTTTTTAATTTGTTGCCGCCTATCGCTATAGGTGGCGTGGTATAGCATTAAAAGCAACGTATCTCACACTTCTGGGCCCATGACCGGCACGATCTAACATAAATCAACTTTTTTACATACATTTTTAGGTAAAACTGAACAATATGATACGGTTTATAGAAAAGATGGCGGACTCTAACGTATTTTGACTCTTAACGTATTTTTTTGACAAAGGGATATAAACCCTCCTATGAACAAATCATACATGTATAATTTCTCGTATGTTTAAATCATACAAATGTACTGTTTGACAAAGGAATATAATCTCTCAAGTGTATAAATTAAGCAAAGTTGTGCCGCCAAGCGATTCTCGACCGTATCATCTCCTTCAGTTCAGCCCATTTTTATAATATAATTTATTTTTGACATTATTTTATGTCTTATATTGACATATTATCTTGTATATTATTTTTAACATTTTTTTGACAACTATGTTCCAACAAAAACCTTAGATAATTTCTGGTTTAATATACTTTAAAAAGATAATGTTTAACGAAATTCTAAAGGAAGAGCAAACAATTGCTTTTGAAAAAAATAATCTGTAATTTAGATTTAATGTTATTTAAAAAAATGTCGTATTTTAATTCTTCAAATTTCTCGATGGCTCTTTTCTTATTTTAAAAGAATGGTGAAAAGAAGAAAATGGCTACTTTAAAGTTAAGTAGTTCTTTGTTTAAATCTACCAGAGTTGTGTTTGGATGGAAACTTCCTCAAGCGGTGGAAAAATCAACTAAAACGCCCTGTCCTAAAGATGAAGATACTTTTAAGAAAACTTGTAAAACAGCGGATGGTATGTATATATGTGTAAATAATAAGTACTCATAGAAAGATTACTTCAACAGTTTTTAGGGTCCGTAGGCAAAACCAAGGACCCTTATATTTTCCTGCGTATGTCTGTCCGTCCGTCCTCTCGCGTGCTCTCACGGCTACACCTTTCGTCCGATCACTTTGAAATTTGGCGTGTATGTGTCTTGTACCTACCCACATATTTTAAAAATATAGCGACTAAAAATAGTATATTATGTTACTAGGCTGTGAAGTGAGTTTTTTCTTTACCGCGGCAATTACATTTACTGTCGAGCGAAGCGAGACAATAAATATTGCCACAGTCGCGTAGCATATGCTATTTTTTCCGAGGTAGCAGACAATGAAAAAACATTAAATATTAATCACTAATCAATATATAATAATAACAAATATTAGTACATACTTTAGACTAAAAAAAATAAACCTTAAAAAGAGGTTACACTATAAGAAAAGATAAATAAAACGCATTGACATCTAGCGGATTTTTATTGTACTAGAAGCATTTCTACAAAAACTGCAGCACTACTAACGGAAGTTTTGACAACTACCCGCCGGAAAATAAAAATCTTTTAGTTCCTAGGACGTGAAAGATTTTTTAAGTCTACGTCATGAAAAAATGGATTTTAGCTATGTTTTTTAGGCTCTAAAGTTACTATTTCACAGCCTACCACGGAAAAAAAATATTCTTCAAAATAATTAGGGTAAAAAACTTAAGGGTTTTTTTTTTTTTGACACCGTGAGGGGTATCATATGAAAGGGTATGTCAAGCTGATTACAAAAATATATAATTCTTTGGATATAACTTTGATAGGACGAGTATAAGCAAGTTTGAAGTGGGTGTGAAACGTGTCCCCCCCCCCCTCTATCTCGCTTATGCGAAATGCAAAAAATCTGAAAAAATTCTTGAACACTCTTCGACCAAAAGTAAAGATACCACTTTTTGGAAATTTCGAAAAAAATATTATTTTATTGTTTATTGACAAAATACGTTTATTTATAATTATGGTCTTTTCGATGTATTTATATGGTTGTAGTCCGGTTCAGTGGCAAAAAATATTTTATCAGAGTGGGTTTTGAGAATATCAGACCCTTAGAATGGTTCAAAGTAAGCTTTTTAGCATTTTAAAAAAACACTGTTTATACACCTTACAGTTAAACACTATATAGTGTGGCCTACGGACCTTCGCTATGTGCTGACCAGCACACACTTGACCTGTTTATTTGTATTATAAATTCTACAACTTGCTCATATACTAAAATTATAACCCTCCACAGTTATAATCTGTTTGACTAACAAATTACAACATGACCTCTACTCCCTTCCCTCCTCTTAACTGTCCATGTGCCTATTCCTATATTAACATGGAATACATCCTGTAGTCGTGGGCTACGGGTATCGTCACTACTTCCTTAATCCTTACTGTTATTTATTTTGCAGAGATACCTTGTGAGAAGAGAGCAAGAGGTGATGATTGCACCATTCTTCCGCAAGAAGTGAAGGTGGAATGTCCAAAACCAATTGAGGACTGTACAGCAGTTGCAACAACAAAACCTGATGATGAATCCCAGGTTTCCTTTTCATAACCTTTCATTATCTTAAGTCTGGGTTCCTATGCTAGAGATATGTCACTGATGAAATGTTATGTTTTGCTGTTCTGACAAATTTTTAGACTGTTAAGTAGTATGCCTTTGACAATGTTATCAGCTCTGATTGGTAAAGATTAGCACTGACTAATAGATGATTATGAATTAAGAATTATCTTGGTAACATTTTTATTTACTATCTTTTGTGTGTCAAAAGGCAGCTCCTACATGTAAGGGAACAACTACACGATTTACTACTGACGCCCACATCTTAAAAGCAGAAGAAATTAGGAAAGAGGGCATTGAATAACTAAGATATCAAAAAATCCTCTCCTTTTTACGGCGAACGCCATAGCCAACCCATTTTACTTCACCTGTTTCATCGTTATTGATTTAGGAAGCTAATGCAGATGAAGAAGAGACGCAGATCTGTCTTGCTGAACCCTTAAAACCATGTGATCAAGATGATGAAGGTTTGGATCCGAAAGTTGTTATTATTGGTGCAGGATTGGCTGGCCTCACAGCAGCTAATCGATTAGCTACTATGGGTGTTCACAATATCACAATACTAGAAGCAACAAGCAGGTAGATAGTTCCAACCATATTACTCAGAAGATGAGGTGAATTGCATCAATAATTACTACGTTCACACATCGTTTTGAAAGCGTTTCGGATCCAATTCGTTTTCAAAACGGTTCCCGTTCACACAACAAAAAATACAGGTGATCGAAATATTTGTTTTCGAAATCTCGTAACGGTGACGTCACAAGTAAAACCTTCTTTCTTGTTACCTAAAATGTCCGCGAATTTTTACATTTTATTTACAAGTTATTAAAAGTTTTTACAGGTTCTTTATAGTATTAACTTTTGTTTAAAAACGTTTTTGCAGTTTAAAAAAAAAAGAAACGGAAGCTCACAAAAACTTAAAAGCTTCAAGAACTTAAAAAGTGGATAAGAGTAAAATAACCTGATATCTCGATCCCCTCCACGACCTGTTCATACGAGCGTTTTGAATTTCGATCCCCCGATCCGATCATGTATTTTTGGTGGAGCGGATCTAACCCGATACGATCCGTCGATCTCCTTTCGTACAGCGTTTTGAACTAGCGGATCGTTTTCAAAACCGTTTCCAAAACGATGTGTGAACGTAGTAAATGATGTACTGGTGATATCCACTATTTAGTGGATAACTTGATATTTTAATTGATAATAGTCTATTGATAAAAAATGTGCTTAGTATAGCATGTATGCTTTTCTCTACGGTAGTTGTGGCATCGTATTTCCAGATTACCATATGTACCACATAGTGTTTTGGGTATATTTGAATAAGTTAAGACATATTTAATTCATCATTAGGTTAATAAAGGACAAAAGATTGTTCATCTTACCCATCTTCTCGATAAGATCATCTGTGTGAAACATGTTTTACCATTCTGGGGTTCGAACCAGATGTCAGTGCTTTGACCTAGGTAAGGTGCGAGGGCACTTTTATAGAAAAGGAGGGGGCCTTTTAGAAAAAGGGGGGGGGGGGGGCCCTTTTTTAATCTAATATACTTTCGGACAACCGAATACACACTTTTTTTTTTTTTTTATAAAAGTGTGATATTCCTTTGTCCCAAAGCATATTGGACTGAATATCCCTTTGCCTTAATAGGTAGTTAGACTAAGGGATATAAACTCTCCTGTATATTCCTGTATTATTAAGGGGGCCCCTTTTCTATAAGAGTAGCAGAACGATAACCTCTCAGCTACGCCGATCCCCAAAGTCTAGAAGGATATAAAGTACGAATTTTTATTACATTAGCTTTCAGCCTAGTCTAATAATGAAAGCATAAGTAATTTAGTTACATCAGATTGGCAACCAAGATAGCAACCCAGTCTAATAAAACATTAATTTATAAATTCTACATAAAAAGTTTTAGCACGTATACATATAGTTTTTTTTTATCACTTTCTTAATAACTTTTATTACAATTTCTGTTTCGCAGAGCTGGTGGAAGAATTCAGTCGATCGGCTTCGGTGATACCATTATCAACTTAGGTGGGGTATGGGATGATGATGACATTTGTTCAGGCAACAATGATTATATGGATAATCCTGTTCTTTATCATGCTAATAGTTATGGCTTGGTAAGTGTGATACCATTATCAACTTGGGTGGGGTGTGGGATAATGACGACATTTGTTCAGGCAAAAATGATTATATGGATAATCCTGTTCTTTATGATGCTAATTGTCAAAGTTGGCATGTTAAATGAAGTCTTATGTCATTACAAATTACTTGTAAAAAAAAGTTATTAAATACAGTTAGTTATAAAACTGGGTTTGGTGTTTGAACATTAGTGGCGACCGTGGAAATTAAAGAAAAAATTCAAATTCAGTTCAATCAAGGAATATAATATTTGAAATTTGAAGTTGATATTATATTAAACTGAAGACAAAGACGTTGTGATGGAATGGCTGATATTAAAAAGGAATTTCTTATGATAGGCATTAGGCCAGAGAATAGAGATGTGGTAAGGTTTCTTTGGTGGGAAAATCAAAAGGCAGAAAAAGTTAAAATTTATAGGCATTGCAGAGTAGAGTTAAATGTAGTGTCCATTTCTATTAGGAGCCACTATTGAGTTTCATGTGAAAAAGTATTTGGGGGATCACATTACAGAATATTCTGATTGGGTAGTTAGGAAACTTCTTGATTGCTTTTACGTCGACAACACAGTCGTCACAAGTGTTGTATCTAAGGAAGCACTAAAAATATTTCACGACCAGTCGGTTAAACTTATATCTGAAAGGGGTAAGCAAAGCGTGGATCGCGTTATTTACTTGTGCCGTACTTAGAGCGGTACATTTAGAGTTAGTACCGGGTCTCTCAACAGTGGTATTCTTGTTGGCATTTAGAAGGTTTATTATAGAGGTATACCTAGGACTATTTACAGTGATAATGGGTCAAACTTTGTGGGGGCCAACAATGCCTTCAAAGCTGTAGATTGGGAGGCAGTAGCTAAGGAAAGTAGAGATAAAAGGATCCAATGGGTATTCAATCCTCCCACTGCATTGTGATGGGGAGGATGGTGGAAACGATAATTAGGGTTCGTAAAAAATCTCTTACGCTGCTCTCTTGAAAGAGCAACCCTGACTGCTGATGAAATCTCTACTGTACTCTGTGAGTGGGAAGCAGTAAACAATGCGTGACCTCTCACCTACATATCATCTGATTGTGAGGAGTTGGCTCCATTATCACCAGACTCCTTCCTCCATGGACCAAGAAGCAACAAGCCCACCGAATTTGAACAAATAGATACGAAGAACTTGAACCGGCGCCTTAGACATAGGAAGAACGTTGTTGACCAAATTAAACAGCGGTTTCGAACTGAATATCTGGGTCAACTTGTCCATCGGGAAAGAGAGGTGCCTAGTGACCAAGTAAAGGTTTGCGAGTTATATTTCATTGGCAGAGATGGGAAAAAGAGAGTGGAGTGTCCACTTAGACGTGTCATCTCTATACTCCCAGGAGCTGATGGGGAGGTTGGCTTGGTGCGCCTAAAGACAATGCAGGGTGAGTGTCTTCGGCCAATACAGTGACTCTACCCACTGGAAATAGCAACAGAGGAAGCGCTCGGCGGCAAAAAAGAAAATGATATACAAGTTTAAGTCGCACTTCGTGCTTCAGCACTTCTTGGGGCGGGAGTGTCAAATTTGGCAAGTTAAATGAAGTTTTATGTCATTACAAATTACTTGTAATGACATGCAAAATATATTTATTGTAAAAAAGTTATTAAATACAGTTAGTTATAAAACTGGATTTATAACGATAATGGGCAACAATAATTAAATGGATAATCCTGTTCTAAAGGTTATAAGTTGCTAAAGGTTATGGCTATCATGGTTCATCTTATATTATTTGTTATCAGATCACTTCTAAAAAGCAATTGCATTTGGCTCGAAGCATGGTTACAGAATGCGATGGCACACCATTGCCACTTCCTGCTAGTTTTCTAGCTCTTAGTAAAATGAGAAGAATTATGGGCGTAGCACAAACACTTAAAGCCACTTCACCTTATGCTGATCTAGGAAGAGCAGATAACTACATTGGTAAAACATTTTTCCCTTTATTTTTTATCATTTCAGATTAATATGTTTGTTTAACAAGGTTTTTTCCATCATTAGGTAATTTAAAAACTTCATGACAAGAATGAAAAAAGGTAACGCAAATGAGCAAGCGTTGCTTGAAAGTATAATGCTTTATTGAATTTTCCGATGACTGTTCTTGAGCTGTAGTGGAACATTCGGTATAAAACAGTGGGGAATGGCTTAGATGTGCAATGTTGTATACTAGTAGTATACTAGTAGTATAAATAGAACTTTTACTCAACATAATATATTCGTTATAAAGTTCAGTAAAATAATAGACATAAAATTAGACAAATGGAATAGTTCAACATGTTTTAAAGTTTAAAATGGGATGATTCGAGTTGAGCTGGAGTGGATGTCGGGAGTACAAAATGAGTGGGTGTGTCTTGAATGTGCAATGTTATACTTTTAGTTTTACTAGGTTGCGTTTTTGCTCTGACCCATTTGTTTGTATTGATTTACATAAAGATTACTAAAATCTTGGAAAAACCATACTTATGTCTCTATTTTATACCAATTAAAATAATTAATTTGATTTTTTAGGATTAAGGATGCAACAAGAATTACGATCAATGTCTGATGAGTTAAAAGCTCCTGCCGCTAGGGTTTTTACAGCACTGGCGGTCATGGCTACTGGAAAGAACTACCTGGGCAGTGATGGACTCGGACCTTACGTCAGTGTTCCAGGAAGCAACATTAAAATACCTCTTGGTTGTACCGGAGTGTTGTCACCACTACTTCAAAATGTCGCCCAATATGTCAAGTATGTTTATATATATATATATATATATATATATTGAAATTAGCATGTTTTCAGTATCGCGTCTAGGATATAGAACTCAGTTTAACAATTTTTTTATAGTTCTCCTATCTACCCAGCAATTTGTTAAAGAAAGCTATCTTAGTTCTACAGTGTGTATAGAAAAAAGACAGAATGGCCTAACTTTTGGCTTAGAATGTACGCAGAACAGCTCCTGGTAGGATAATTTTCTCTTTCAAACTGGGCTTTCAAGCAGGTGCTGACGATGCAGAGATGGAGCATTTTAGATTGTTGCATTCCAGCTGCACAGTTTGATATATACTATAACGATTTATAGGCTTAAAAATCCTTATGGAATTCAATATGTTGTAGCCATACATTCTGTGGAAAAGAGAAATTATCATGTAGTCTCTGTAAGAGTCGAACCTAATTAACTGTAGCACCCACAAAAGTGTACTCACATTTTAATTTTTTTTTAGATTTTGCAAAGAAGTTGTCAACATCAGTTGGGGATCACTGAGTGGCTTGAACGGAAAACGCGCTCTTGTGAGGACCACTGATGGCTGCCAATATAACGCCGATTTTGTTATCTTCACGCCATCATTGGGAGTGCTGAAGAATGACCACGAAAGACTTTTCTGCCCAACTCTTCCATGTCCTAAAGTCAGAGCTATCGAGAATATTGATTTTGAAAGCGTCAACAAAATATTTTTGTACTATAAACAACCCATGAGTTCATGGAGACAAGAGAGGTACTTATTTCTAATATGTTTATGGAATTTGCCCACTTTAAGACTGAATATGATTGTTAAGTAATAAGAGTAAGGTATAGAATGAAGGAAGTAGTGAAAGTAAGGAGACTACAGGATTAGATACATGGACTGACAGGAGGAGGGTTTAAGGTGAAATGAGGTCATGTGATAAATAAAATTTATTGTTTGGTGTGACATGTAGATTAGTACCAACACTTAAAAAATATCTTTTGCGTTTTCAGGATCTTCTGGCGGCTTGATGAGGATGATGCAAAATCGCTGAAAGGTCCTTTGAATGGTTTGAGAGAAATCCAAGAACTTTATGGATCAGAGAAAGTTATTGGGATAACTTTGGTTGGTAAGGGAGCAGCTAAGTCGGAAACTGCATCTGAAAAAGATTTAGTTGAAGATTTGACTTCATACATCCGCAAGAGATCTGGTTAGTGGATTGCTTAGATGGAGTCATAGGTAATTGACCGAGGTCTATGTTTAAACTATTCTTCTCCAGACTAGCTAGACTGTTTGAAATTTCGTCAGCGTATATATGTTTGTTACGTAGTTAAGATCAAACGCGTTGTTCGATTTTCTTGAAATTTGACGGGGAAAAATCTATACTTTTATGGGTTTTTTTTTTATGATTCTTTTTTTTTAAATGAAATAAGTTTTGTTTATTATTTGTTTTTCTTATAATTTGGCATAGATGTTCCTTGAAGTCTTTAAACTCGATGAATATGGTTTTGTTTCGTTTCGAAAAAATCGAACAACGCGTTTGGTCGGAACTGCGTAAAAGCATTTGCAGGCGAAATACCAAATGGTCCAGTCTAGAGAAGAGAGGTTGAAAGATAAACCTCGCTCCGGTTCGTTCACTTAAATATTTTATCATAATTTACCATATCAATAACTTTTCCCCTGTGTGGAATTGAACTCGGCCCCTTAATGTCTGCGTTTAAAGCTATTTTCACTCAAAATCGATCTATCGCTAGCTGAGACAAACGTATTCAAGAAATCAACACAGACATTTTGGCGCTAAAGTACGTAATGCTTCTATGTACAGGAAAGTTCCTCTATCTAAATAATTATTAAGACAAAGTGATATTAATTCCAATGTACTTTGGGACAAAGAAATATCACACTTCTGTATACAATAATAATAATAATGTTTATTAATTTAGATTAATTACATATTTAACAAAAATATTATTCAATGAAACATTGTACAGCATTGACCTTTTGGTCGTCTACCGGAGAAGCCATTGATGGTTCCTGTTAGAATACATTTTATTTACGATTAAAACGAATTGGAGTAACAATCTTAATGCTTAAAACAATAAAAAAATTCAAAAATAACGAAGTTATAAACACAGGTACACTAGCTCATCTATATTTAATAAATAATTTAACAAAATATATAAATATATGTATTTATAAATTTAAAAAATAATATAATAAATAAATAACAACCTAACTTTTAAAGCAATAAAACAATGACATAAAAAAGGAACCACAAACACATTGATGTACTAAACTATATCTATCTATCTATCTATCTATATATATAAAAGTCAACGTATGTGTGTGTGTGGGTGTGTGTTTGTTCTTTATACAAATCTACAGTTTTAGTCCGATCTCGATGAAAATTTACACACTTGACCTTCAAATCAAGGAAACAATCAAGGTCTACATGAATTTTCGAAATTTCAATTTTGGTACACAGGGGTACGGGGTACAAGTAATAAATACGGGGTCAAAGTAATGAATACCCTCCATGATGCATATCGTTGAAAAGCTCTTTAAGGGTACAGTAATTGTTGTTATGTACACTTTTGTCATATTTTCATTTAGGAGGGGGGTAAAATAGAAAAATATAGCTATATCTTATTTGTTCTTTATACAAATCTACAGTTTTAGTCCGATCTCGATGAAAATTTGCACACTTGACCTTCAAAGCAAGGAAACAATCAAGGTCTACATGAATTTTCGAAATTTCAATTTTGGTACACAGGGGTACGGGGTACAAGTAATGAATACGGGATCAAAATAATGAATACCCTTCGTGATGCATATCGTTGAAAAGCTCTTTAAGGGTACAGTAATTGTTGTTATGTATAGTTTTGTCATATTTTTATTTAGGAGGGGGGTAAAATGGAAAATATAACTATATCTATATATAGAAAGAAGAGTATCTATATAAGAGAATGTCTTTTATACAAATCTACAGTTTTATCCCAATTTGATGAATATTTACACTCTTTTTCTTCCAAACAAGGTGAAGGTCACTGCCTACATCATTTTCCGAAATTAAAATTTTGGGTACACAGAGGTACGGGGTACAAATGTCAAAGTAATGGATACCCTTCATGATGCATATCGTTGAAAAGCTTTTTAAGAGTACAGTAATTGTTGTTAAGTACGTTTTTGTCATATTTTTAATTAGGAGGGGGGTAAAATGGAAATGTATATCTATATCTATAAATGTCAACGTATGTGTGAGTGTGTTTATGTTCTTTATACAAATCAACAGTTTTAATTCGATCTCGATGAAAATTTGCTCACTTGACCTTCAAAGCAAGGGGAAGATCTCTGTCTACATAAATGTTCGAAATTTAAGTTTTGGTACACAGGGGTACGGGATACAAATGTCAAAGTTGAAATCCCTTCATGATGCATAGTGTTGAAAAGCTCTTTAAGAGTACAATAATTGTTTTTACGTGCATTTAGGGGGTAAATGGAAAAATATATCTAAAAGTCAACGTATGTTCTTTATACAAATCCATAGTTTTAGTCCGATCTCGATAAAAAAATGCACAATTGACCTTCAAAGGAAGAAAAAATCAGTGTCTACATGAATTTTCGAAATTTAAATTTTGGTACACAGGAAACAGGGTACAATAATGAATACGGGGTCAAAGTACTGAATACCCTTTATGATGGATATCGTTGAAAAGCTCTTTAAGATTACATTAATTGTTGTTATGTACAGTTTTGTCATATGTGTTTTCATTTAGGAGGGGGTAAAATGGAAAAATAGCTATATCTTATATAAAAAGAAGAGTGTCTGTATGAGGGTATGTCTTTTATTCAAATCTACAGTTTTAGTTCGATGTCGATAAAAATTTGCCTACTTAAACTTCAAAGCAAGGGGAAAATGACAGCCTACATGAATTTTGGAAATTTAAATTTAGTTCACAGGTATGGTAAAAGTAATGAATACGGGGTAAATGTAATGAATACCATTGATGATGCAAAAGCTCTTTAAGAGTAGAATAATAATTTTTATGTATTGTTTTGTCATATTTTACTTCAGGGGGGGGGGGGGATTTAGGATCTTTAAAATTAGCTTATCAAAGAGGAGGGGGTATAGAAATAGGTGGGAGAGATATAGAATCTAGATATTCTTGCATAGTAAAATAATTTATATGTTTCATTATGGTTGTTTATAAACATATCTAATTATAATAACACTCCGTAGCGAAGCACGGGTACCCAGCTAGTTTAATATATAATTTATCCAGTAATGGCAAGTATTTTAAATTTCCATAATTTACAAACTAAGAACACTAATCAAACATACACAATACACAATAAAACATAACAAATAAAATGATACACTTTTATAGATACATAAATACATGACACATATCATCCATGCTTTTAACTATAAATAAATGCTTTTAATACTCTAAACTCTAAATAAATTAATAAGGAAATCAAAATCATATAAAATTTCGAAGTAATAGATTTTTTTTAGACTTTTATTACAATTCTGTATACAACTGTGTGATGTTCCTTTGTCCCAAAGTATACTGGACTAAATAAGGTGCGTCTATTCGGTTGCGTATGTCAATAATATGGTTTAGACAGCCGATAGCGACACGCTAACCTCGTGTCATCTATTGCATTTATAACTTAGAGCTTCGACTTTTTACAGGTTTTATCACACATAAAAGATATATATCTTGTTGTTAACATCACGATGCACTACAATTCTTAAGGTACTTCCAGTAGTAGAAGTGAAACGTCGGCCATCATACCCTTGATGTCCTTGATGCGGATTTCTCCTGACAACCAAGTTATCCATTCGTATAGTTGTATAAGCCCTTTGGCAACTCTAAGCCCTTCACGTCACGGACTGTTTTCCTCGGATTATTAAGTATTATTGTGGCCCCAAAGGGTTTAATAATCTGCGAACAATGCTTTTTCTTTTATGCCTTAAACTTGAAACCACGCCATCTCAAGTATTTAACGTAATCTCTTAAATCTCTAGATTTGTTTTTTTGCAGGTGACTGCGCTCCATACCCTGAAGATGTTTTCAGAACTAAATGGTGCAACAGTAAATTTTATAAAGGTTCACGTCCGACCAAAGGAAGTCCAACGATCGGACAACCATTACCATTCTGCGGAAGTCCAAATCCTCCTGTTATCTACTTTGCTGGTGATTCAACCTGCGAAGTCAATCCTGGAACGACAAGAGGAGCTTTCACGTCTGGACTAAGAGAAGCAGATCGGATTCTATCTCATCTACCTGGCAACAAGAACGAATACCAGGCAACTGATACTTGCTTACAATTGCAAGCTGCCTTATCAGCATGAATGTAAACAAAGACATTGATAACAATGAATGACCATCAAAACCAACAAAAAGGTAAATAAAAACAAGAATGATATTATCTCATTCATAAAAAGAAGAGAAACAAAGAAAAATTATCTTGTTTATAAAAAAAAGGAACAAGAATGATATTTCATTCATCAATACAAGAATGACAAAAAGAAAAGAATCTAGAATGATAGTATCCCATTCTTTTAAAAAACAAGAATGGTAAAAGAGGTGAAACAGGAAAGAAAAGAACTAATGCTCAGAAAGCATTGACGAATAAAGAAAGTAAAATATATATGAAAAAACTATTGTAAAAAAAAAAAATAATCGGGAAGAAATATGAATGAATAAGATAAGAAGTAAATAATCAAATTCTTCTTTTTAACATAAATGAATGTTTAAAAAAATGATGTTAGCTGTTAGGTAATGTTTTTGTGCATGTACAAATGAAATAATTTTGTCAAGTTTAAAAATTGGTGTTTTGCGTTTTTTTTTTAAAATGTTTCTCTTTAAAGAGAGCTTTAAGGCTCTACCGCTCTTTGAGGTTAGAAAAAACAGTAAAATTAAAATTTTATAGATTCTAAGCAAGATATCAAAAATCTAAGTTCAGGCTTCATTCCCAATTTTGATTTTGCCAGTTTGAGCCCCATTTCAACTTCCCATGATAAATAGTACAGGTACCATTTCAATACAACGATAAAACTCGTTGTATTGAAATAGCTGTAGTATTTATTGTAGTAGGGAGTTGAAATACTAGACGTTAGGGAGCACAAAAAAAAGTCGCCGAAGAAAGCCGAAGCAAAGGCAGTCGAGTACGATCGGGTCTAGCCCCGCCCACCACTAGTGTCTATACTGTGCTGTGCAGTGCATTCAACCCTATCTTCTCTTTACGAGACGCAACTAAAATATTTTAGATAAAAATGCTATAAGAACCCCCTCCAAGAAGTCAATCTATTTTTTTTACAAGAAAGTATAATGTAGAACTGATTAGGAGAGAGGTTCTTCTTTGGTGTGACACCACGTATTCTAAGAATTCCCAGCAGTTTAAAATATAAACATAACATATAACATTATTATTAGATATTAATAAAAACCCTTTTCTTTTAATATTCATAAATATCATAACATGATCCACCGGTGGTCATATTAACCATTTCTTACTAATCGATTTAAATTAAAAAAAATATTATGTTAATATATTTACGTAGAATATTATAAAATCTAGAACATAATCTGAGTATTATTTTAATTTAAGAAGGTTGGTTTGATTTTTGCAACATAACTATTTTTTTTAATTAAATATTTAAATAATAAATAATATGCTAAATATGTAAGATATTCAGTTTATTATTTATCATATTAATAAACATTATATTAATAATTGGCAGTATGAAATATGTATTAATAATAATGTAATGCATAAAATGGAATATGCATTAAAATATCTAATAAAAGCGACCTAATTATTATCACTTTTGTAAAAGATTAATTATTTTATTTAAGATGTCTTTATTTTGGTTTATAATAATTAAAGAGGATTAGTGGTTCCACGTAATTAGCATTCTTTTAATCTATGATCTCGTTAAACATTATATGTATAAGTAAAGGGAAGAGTTAAGAAAGAGTGCGTGTTTAAAGTTCTAGAGGAGTAAGCGTAAGGGGGTTGAGGTAGGCTGTGGAGCGTACCCGATGATTCCCGAGTACTTCCGAGTGACTGTCTTCGGCGACTTTTTTTTGTGCTCCCTAACGTCTAGTAGTTGAAATAGGGCTAAAATTGTGCAGAATTAAAATTGGGAATGACGCGTGTACTTAGATTTTTGATATCTTGCTTAGAACCAATAAAATTATCATTTTAATGATTTTATCTAACCTCAAAGGGCGGTAGAGCCTTAAATTTAAGTGAAAAACAAACAAAAAAACAAAAATAATAAAAAAAAAAATCTGGTACAGGGTACCTCGGAACTTTTCCTCACTCCAGAGGCCACTAAAGTGGCCTCTCCTGTTGCTTCGCAGCAGCAGGAAGCAGCATTGGACGTGGTCAATACTTGGATGGGCGACCGTTCTGAACAAACTGATTTATTATCATTCTTCAAAAAAACCTTATTTATAATACCTATATTATATTTAATTATTTGAAGTTTGGCGGTATTTTGACAGATGTAAACAAACTTTGACGTCATCAAAATTATCGCACTAATAAAAAATTATATTCGCTTATAACTTTTAAACTAATTAATGGAATTTCATCGGTTTTTTATATTTGTTCCTTAATTTTTTCCGGTTCCAACGATATGCTATACGTCAAAAACCTATTTATACTTTCGGTATTATTAACCGTCAAAGTTTAAAAAATCAAAAATTAATAACTTCAAAATGAAATTTGGTGGGCTTGTTTGTCATACAGAGAGGTATATTCTTGCAAAATTCCACTCGATCAGGACCATTGTCGATTTATTACGATTTTTTTAAAATTTTTGCTGACTACAAACTGGGTTCAAGATGCCGGAAAAATTTGATTTTCTGGGCGGCACCACTACAGGTAAAGACTGATTTTTCTGCCAAGTTTCAACTCTCTAGGTTAAATACCTTGGGCGCTACGATGATAACACACATACATACATACATACATACATACATATATACATACATACATACATACATTCATACATACATACATACAGACGTCATGCTGAAAATCACTCAGGTCTTAAAAACACCCAAAACGAATAATTCCGTTGAAATCGTGAACATTTTTTTTTGGTGAAAACAGTACTTTTCCTACTATAGGTAGTGAGGAAAAGTAATAACAGGCCTCACGAAAGTGGCACACTGCTTTCTCGTATTTTAATTTGGACGAATAGTCACAAGTAAATTGATGGTATTTCAGGTATTTGTATCCCCGTTTCGATTTACAGTGGTAACACTGGAAAAGATGATTATTTGTTTAAAAATAAAATAGATAAAATATTTTATTTAATTTTAAATACGCGTTGATGTTATAGCATCAACATTTTTATCAAAAACTGATAACTACTTCTTAGGATCTAGATTCTAGGTGTTACTAAGAGAAAGGTTTGTGCGCATGCAAAAAAAATTAAATAATTATGGGTCTAACATTGGGTTAAGTAACCAACCACATTTCACACGCATTGCTATTATTTTATTCGTTTCCATAGTATTTTTTTTCTGACAATAATCCAAAAAATGGCTTAAACATTAATTAATAAGGTAACGTATTTTCATAGAAGGAGGTTTTTGTTTAGTTACCCAACTGGTACAATTGGTTCGCTCCTTTAGATTTTACTTAGTTCTTCCCAAGGCCGCTTCTAGGATCTGAGGGCCCATAAGATGGACTTGTGGTGCGGGCCCCCTACATTGTTTCAACCCCCCCCCCCTGAATTTCCTTTATAGAGATATTTTATAATAACTCAAAAAAAACATTTAAATTTGAGTGGAGAAATGCGGTTTTTTATTTTTATTTATTATTTTTTTCTTTTAAATAATTAAAAACACCCGTATGTATATACCACGATAAAATGTCATAACGAAACTGGTGGATTCTATGGTTCAGATGCAACAAAAAATGTAAAATAAGCATATGCCCTGCCCATATCTCAATAATTCTCGACATATCAATTTATTTCTTTTTTCAGTGTTTCACGAAAATTTCCAAAAAAAATGCCTAATAACTCAAAAACTAAATGAGAAAGAGAAATTGAGCTAAGGAACGATTTTAAAGAGCACAAAAAAAACCTTTCAGCATCACTCATTGAATTTCAAATTATCAGCTGCTAAACATCTTTAAGTCCTGTTACATTAAAATTTTTTTTTTTAAATTTGACCATGAAATTCCAGAGCTTTCTACTCTTAAATTGAGGGATGTTAGAAATGTGGCGAATTCAGGAAAAACTTCTGCTTTTCATAAGCTTTTGAATGGTATAATTAAAGTTTAAGATCAACGGACTAGTTTTTTAATTATAGTGGATTAAATGTTACTTGGCGTGAAATAATTATTGGGACAGGATCTCAACCAATTTTTGTACAAATGCAAAAATAGTGTCCCCGATCGAAACCACAACACTTAGGATTTTTATAGAAAATTTTACGCTGAACAAATAAGTTGCTGTAAATTATATGGTTTCGGAAAGGCTTCGTTAACGAGATATTTGCAAAAAACTTATTTGGACGTTTATCCTTAAAATTCTCAACTACTACGCTCCTTAACATAAAACACCTTGAAGCAAATCATGTAGAGAATCGAATAATACTAATTCTATTTCTCTACATCAAAATCCTTAAGGAATTAGAGCGTTGATGGAGATCATATTAATGGATTGACTAATAAAGTATCAGGGACTTAGAACTTTGAAACTGCGCTGAAAATCAAAGGTTCGTTGAAAAGAGCTGGGAAGGGTGTCATTCAACGAAAAAATATATTCTTTACAAGGTTTCCCTGAAGATTTTTAAGGTAAGAAGCGTAGTATTTAAGCATTTTAAGGATGAACGTCCAAAAATTGTGTTCTCGGAACGAAGTTCGTTATGGCACGTTACAGCGTCTGAAGCCCGGGAGAGAATAAAAAAAAAACGATTGTCACCAAACCGACCGTCATGAAGCCAACCGTCACAAAACCATCTGGCACGAAATCGACCGATGACGATAACTTGAGTAAATGAAGACCGATTTAGTTAAAATTTGGTACACATGTTCAATTTACCAATGCCCAGGACGATTTCGTTGGACAACGTTATCCGCCTAATCGTTCGCGTGCAACGCTCGCGTAAACGTAAACTTCAAATGTATAAATTAGAATTTTAGGTTGGGAAAAAATTCTGACTTCATCTATTTAACGAGACAAACAATTTTTTTTTATTAATTTTTTTTAGTATAAACAAACACCGGCATCGCTATGAAGTGTTAAAGATTAAATTTAATAAAGCGGACCTAAACGTTTAAAATGGAAAAAACAACGTTTTTACCGATATCATACGTTTTAACGTATCGATTTTAATAAAACTTCATACACATCGTCTAAAGAACAATTAAAAAAGGCATGTAAAATTTCAACCTGATACAAGCAGAAGTTTTTGTGTAGTGAAGTGATATATTTTATAATAGTTTAAATGGAGTAGGCCGAAAATGGGTTTGGGACTCACTCTACTACAACCATCTTCATTAACTATCAACTCATTATGATCAACTTTTTTCTTAATATTCAGTTCATATTTATTGCAAGAACTCCGGTAAGTACAAATACATAGTTAGTTACTTTTTAATTTTGTCCCTTTTCTAACTGCGCCATGAATAAGTATTTAGCATCGTGTACTTATTGCAGTGTGATTTTATAATTTGTATTTAATGAAAAGTGTAAGGAACTTCGTTCCTAACGGTTGTCCCGCGACACCACACGTATTTTTTTTAAATGTTTTTTTGCAAATATCTCGAAAAACGAAGCCTTTCCGGAACCATATTTATAGGAACCTGTTAATTGTTCAGCGTAAAATTTCCTATAAGAAAACCCTAAGTGCTGTGGTTTCGTTCGGGGACATTATTTTTGCATTTGTACAAGAATTGATTGAGATCCTGTCCGAATAGACATTTTATCGCGGGCCACATGTATATAGATGCGATTTTTTTTTAAAACTATTTAAAAGAAAATAAAATAATAATAAATAAAAAAAAAAAAAAAACCGTAATTGGACAAAACCAGTTTTTGTTGTAAATAACCTATAGAATCACCTCGTTCATGTACATTATACATTTAATTGAAGCGAGTGAAACGAGCTAATGAACCAAAATGTTCTTTGTCTGTCTGAAACGCTCCCTTTGTCTGACAATTACTTCTTTTTTTGGTGTGGGCCCCCTTGTGGTGTGGGCCCCTTGTTCTTCCACATCTACTCCGTTCTTCCGCTTCCACTTTTTAAAACATATTTTTTGTTACCGTCAAAAGAAAGTATGCTAATTTTTCAAAAAAATATGAACACCCTTTACGAGAAATCAAGAAAATAATATTATTTTCATTGGTTTAAAAACATGCAGGACTTTTTTTTTTTATAAAGAATGAATAAAATACTTATTACATCATAAACATAATATAGCCTTGTTTTCTCTACGAGGAAATTATTTTTTTAAATAAACTTATACTGAAGTAAAGGGAACAGACTTAAATAACTATGTATAGACGCGCAGGTGAATTGCCAGGGAAGAAAATAACTAGGAAAATCGAAAATGAATAAAGTTATGTTTTAGGAGAAATTGTTAAAGGCCTGAAGATGCCTCAAAGGAGGTGAAATATAGCCAAAAACAAATTGAAATAAAGTTATTAATACTCTAAAGACCTGAAAAGAATAAACATAGTATCGAAATAAAGGGTAATATACTACGAATATTTTAAATAATATATTTCACTGTCAAACGGATTCACAGAGGAAGTATAAATTATATTTTATGCCAAAAGAAAAAAAAAATCTGAACCTTAAAATATTAATTATTACAATGCTCAAACTATAATACTTTTTTAAGGCATAAACTATTTATTTAAAGATAAAGTGGTCTATTTATATAAAACATAATTAAGGCTTTAACTTCAGAATGGGTCTAATAAAAAGCCATACTCGTAGATTGTATAGTAACTATTTGGCACATTTTTAGGTGATAATAAAAGTATAAAAATATAAAATATTCACATCACTATGCAGATCACTATATATATAATATATATATATATATATATATATATATATATATATATATATATATATATATATATATATATATATATATATATATATATATATATATTAATTTAAATTTTAATATAGCATCCTATTCTAAATTATGAATTTATTAATTATAACAAAAGAAATTAAAATAAAATAATATACACAAAGAAAACTTTTAACATACATATTACAATGTATTTCTTTTATTTAAAATATCAAACATATATAAAACTGACTTACATTAAAAAATTCTAACAATATAATATCATAAATGTATTTACAATCACAATACAACTACAAAACATAATACTGTGTAAACAATGTCATTTATATAGCAAATAATTATTAATACAATATTGATTTCTTTGTATGTGCTGTGTTATCTCAATGCATTCTTCTTTATATATATATATATATATATATATATATATATATATATATATATTTAAAATTAAATGATAATAGGTGCATATAGATAACATAACTAGTTATATATATATATATATATATATATATATATATATATATATATATATATATATATATATATATATATATATATATATATATATATCCATACATGAGACATGGAACAATTAGCATTATGTATTGTATACAAATTTAATTCTGTCAGACATATACCCCACATGTTATCTATGTGTGCTATCTATCTATCTATATATATATATATATATATATATATATATATATATATATATATATATATGTATGTATTTATATTATATGTATGTATAAAATGCTAATCAGTAAATCTCCTTAACTCACTATTGTAATAATTGATATGTTAATTATCCTCTTTGCATATATGTATATATATATATATATATATATATATATATATATATATATATATATATATATATATATATATATATATATATATATATATATATATATATATATATATATATATATATATATATATATATAATATACATGAATATTTAAGTATGTATTAATATATATAGAGTTGAGTTAATATTGAGTGTCAGTTTAGCCGTGAATTCAGTAAAGAGAACTATACTCGTATAGCATAGCTGGTTTTAATTTTAGTTGTCGTTTTATAACACTTGTTGGATGTTTATTTGTTTTTTGTTCAGCGGTTTATTGCGGATTTTGTTTCATTTATTAAGTATTATTATTATTATAATTATTTTTCCTTCTGAGCTGAAAGTAGCGGAAACATTGTGGTTATTCTGAAAAATTTATTTTACAGTATACAGTGTAAAGATTGTTAGGTTATTGTATTTTTTCTAATACCAAAAAACATCTTGTATGATTTCTTTTAGCGAATTTTTGAAGAAAATTAAGCTATTGCAATGGCTTCAAAATTTTTATAATGCGAATTTTTAAAAATTTGTTCCATGGAAATCCGTTTTAGACCATTCTGAATCGATTCCTAAAATTTAATACTTTTTTTTTATGTATGTATGTATATATGTATGTCACTCCAGACGATATCTCCTCTTGGGATGCACTTAAAAATTTCAAACAAATTTTAAAATGTCAATAATATCAAAAGAAAGGATGAGTTCGTTGGCCAGCATTTTTGGAGTTCATTTAGGGGTCCAATTTTGACAATTTAGGGTCAAAAATAGCATAAAAACATGTTTTTTTAATTTTACCCCCCCTCTTACATGAAAATATGACAAAAATGTACATACCAACAATTACTGTTCTCTTAAAGAGCTTTCCAACGACTTGCATCTTGAAGGGTAAATACTATTTTGACTTTTGTACCCCGTACCCCTGTGTATCAATTTTTTTTTCACTCATCCAAATTCTAAACCAAAATTTTCCTATATTATTATAAGCCAATAATAGCTTTCTTTGAAAATTCGCTCATTAAGTCATGGTGCATGACTGGAATTTAATTATTTTTCTAATATAATTTTTGTGTTACATTTGGATGAAATTTGGAATACATTAGAAAAATAATACTGAATACCTAAAGCGAAATGAGAAATTAGTTTTCGTGAGTGTATTTAATTATTATTGATAATTTTAACCAACTTTAGCTTAAAAATAACTTTTCCTCGGCGGGGAATCGAACCCGGGTTCTCGTTTAAATCTATTATTTTCAGGAACTAATTTTATCCCTGGGAAAATGGCTTGTATCGTTAGATTCGTATTTAAATGTTTTACATTTTACCATTTTTTAATCAAAATCGTCGAAGCCGTTTTCAAGATATAATTTTTTTCCACGTTATTTCACAGACTGGTGGAGGGGGCGGGGGCCTCCTGAAATTAGAAGCTAAAATTCATTTCTTGATTTCGTTTCAGGGTATGATTTTTCTGAACATGTTTGCCTCATTTGGTCAAAATCGGATCAGTAGTTTAGGCTCTACGATAGACAGAATACACAAAGTTTTTTTTTTAAAAAAAAACACTTTTTTGGACTCAATGGACCTCAAAATGTGTAAAGATTTCTCTTCATATGAGAAAGTAATAATAATCTAAAATGTTGTCTATATTAGCAGGAATCTAACCATATAAGCCTTTTTTCAGGGAAAATTTCTAGTTCCTAAGAAAATAGCTATAAATGCAAAGGGGGATGAGGTTAGGTTCCATTCCCCGGCGGAAAGGGAGTTATTTTTTATGGTAAATTGGGATAAAATGTTCAACAATAATTAAATGTAAATATGAAAACTTGAAACAAATATTAAATGGAAAAGTAATTATGTACTCGTATATGAGAAAGTTTAGTACGAGTTGTATCGGACAGATTTTTTTAAAGTTAATATCATTTAAATTTTCACATATTATATTATAATGAAATATTGAATTAACCCAAAAACTTTAAAATTAATATAATAGTCTAATAAAATGAAAATCGGACAAACTCTTGAAATTTTTTTCTGTCATTCTGAAATTAAATGCCACATTTATATTATTTCAAATTAATTTAAATTAATTTAATTTTAAATTGAATTAAAGTTACGATTTTTGGCTACATCAGACGTATTTTGTTTTTATTAATATCTTAGAAAAAAAAATATTTCTTTGGAAAGTGATTCGTAAGGCTAAATTCGTATTTAAATAGTCTACATAATTAAGGATTATTTTAATAAAAAATTAAACATCGTAAAATTTACGTCGTCAGACGTAAAAAAAGAAAACGTTAGAACCGTTTTCTTTTAAAGTATTTAAGGCTCCACGTCCACGCGTCTCCACAAAATACAGACGAGTGACATTTTAAATAAAACATTTTTTGGACTCAAGGGATGTTATTAAAATCAAATTTGTTCACAATACTTTCGCTGTACAAGGTATCCCAGCTGTTTTTAAAAATAGATAGAATTTATTATTTGTTAGTGTATTTTGTTTTAAAGTATGGCGCCGAAATTTTGTAAAGCTACCTTTTATATAAAAACTTCTGCTTGTGTACATAGTGTTTATGCAATATTTACTGTATCGCTTTCGCTCGACAGTAAATATTGCCAAGGTAAAGAAAAAACACTACACAGTCGTGTGCAATATGGTATTTTTTCCGAGGTAGCAGACAATGAAAAATCATTAAATATTAATCAATATAATTATAAAAAATATTAGTACATACTTAAGATATTGAGAAAAAGAACCCTTAAAAAGAAGTTACACTATAAAGAAAGATAAATAAAACGCATTGACATCTAGTGGATTTTAATCGTACTAAGAAGCATTTCTACAAAGATTGCAGTGCTAAAAACGGCAGTTTTGATAATTACCTCCTAGGAGGTAAAAAATTTTCTTTTTTACCTCCTAGGATGTAAAATAATTTTTTTTTTACCTTCTAGGAGGTAAAAAAAATGTTTCTCTACAGCTGGGGAGTAATGAAAAGATTTTTTAAGTCCACGTAATGAAATAATGGATTTTAGCTATGTTTTTTAGGCTCAAAAGTTACTATTTTACAGCCTACCAAGGAAAATAGTATATTATGTTACAAGGCTGTGAAGTGAGTTTTTTCTTTACCGCGGCAATTACATTTACTGTCGAGCGAAGCGAGACAGTAAATATTGCCAAGGTAAAGAAAAAACACTTCACAGTCGTGTAGCATATGCTATTTTTTCCAAGGTAGCAGACAATGAAAAAACATTAAATATTAATCACTAATCAATATATAATAATAACAAATATTAGTACATACTTAAGACTTAAAAAAAGAAACCTTAAAATGAGGTTACACTATAAGAAAAGATAAACAAAACGCATTGACATCTAGCGGATTTTTATCGTACTAAGAAGCATTTCTACAAAGATTGCAGTGCTAAAAACGGCAGTTTTGATAATTACCTCCTAGGAGGTAAAAAATTTTCTTTTTTACCTCCTAGGATGTAAAATAATTTTTTTTTTACCTTCTAGGAGGTAAAAAAAATGTTTCTCTACAGCTGGGGAGTAATGAAAAGATTTTTTAAGTCCACGTAATGAAATAATGGATTTTAGCTATGTTTTTTAGGCTCAAAAGTTACTATTTTACAGCCTACCAAGGAAAATAGTATATTATGTTACAAGGCTGTGAAGTGAGTTTTTTCTTTACCGCGGCAATTACATTTACTGTCGAGCGAAGCGAGACAGTAAATATTGCCAAGGTAAAGAAAAAACACTTCACAGTCGTGTAGCATATGCTATTTTTTCCGAGGTAGCAGACAATGAAAAAACATTAAATATTAATCACTAATCAATATATAATAATAACAAATATTAGTACATACTTAAGACTTAAAAAAAGAAACCTTAAAATGAGGTTACACTATAAGAAAAGATAAACAAAACGCATTGACGTCTAGCGGATTTTTATCGTACTAGAAGCATTTCTACAAAGACTGCAGCACTACTAACGGAAGTTTTGACAACTACCCGCCGTAAAGAAAAAATCTTTTAGTGCCTAGGACGTAAAAGATTTTTTCTTTACAGCTAGGAGTAATGAAAAGATTTTTTAAGTCCACGTAATGAAAAAATGGATTTTAGCTATGTTTTTTAGGCTCTAAAGTTACTATTTCACAGCCTACCACGGAAAAAATATATTTTTCCGATAACCCAAAAATAGAATTGTTTTCTCTTGGATACTCCATCATAGGAGACAATGTATGTACTACGTATGGTTTACAATAAAAAAAATTAAAACATTATGGGCAAAATATCATGACCACACTAATACGCTATTAGTTTACCTAAGATCTTCATTTTTTTAAATTTTTGTTTCATCAAATTAGTGTACCACCTTAATTCTCTGAATAAATCTTAATATACCTACTTTCAAGTGACAATGTCATTTTCAAATATTTATCCTTTAGCTTTAGCAGGGTAGGCATTCAAATGTTAAAATAATTTTCGCGAAAGTTAAGGATTCTCTGAACATAAAAAAACTTAGTTCGAGAAGTATCGCGCACAGTATTCTATTATTTGTTTATACTCATAATTATTAATTTTCTTCTCCAATAGATTTATTAAATAAATAAATAATTGTTAAAAAATGAACATTAAAGTTATGGAAGTTTATTTAAATGTGGCGTTAAGGACATTTTGTTTGTTCTTCATAACATATTCAGTTAATGTAAACTGTAAGCATTTACATGAGTTCACATACACATGGAGTGATGTCAGTGAGAGGCCGGTGGTGATAACGTCGTATGGTGCCGTCGAAGGAAATAGTGCAGTGTCTAGAGGTGGCAATGTGTATCAGGAATTTAGAAGTATACCCTATGCAAAGCCACCTATTGGTCGAAATCGATTTGCTGTGAGTTTATAATTTATATAATAAGTTACGCATTCTTGTGCTTCTATAATAATAATGTATTTTGTTTTTAATTAGTCAGGTTTATAAACTAACGTCTAGAAAATATTTGTCAATTATATTTCTAGGCAAGATGCCCCCCACGGATAAATTATATGTGATCTAGCCATTGCCACAGGATTCTATTCCTTTTAATGAATATGACGATATCTTCATTTTTTAAAAGCAATATACTCCTCTATTAGGTACTTCGGATTCTCCACCCCTGGTGGTTCTCTTGCTATAATTACTGCCACAATTCTTCTAATTTATTATTAAAAGGAAAATAAATGCCAAATTTCAAGTTTCTAGTGTAATTGGTGGGGGCTTGAGATAAATATGGTCATAAATATATATGATATAGGAGAGTTTGTTTATATTACATCCCTAAAGTAACAACAATATGGTCATGAAAATTTTAGGATGCACATCTTGAATCATGATAGCGGATTGTAAAAAGATTTCTTAAAGAGAACCTAAGGGCTAAGATAAAACCTTCCTAAAACATGTTATGGTCATAAGACCAATGGCTCTATATATATGTAGGTATCGTGATGTGTCATTTAGTAAGTTAATGGTTAAACATAGATAGGGTCGACATTCAGGATATTGAATAGTTCAATTTTGATATTTGTCTACGTATGTTAGTTTTTATACGAACTCATTCATTAATGAACCAATTATTATAAGTTAATAACGTGCACAATGTATGTGTATTGGTAGGATTTAGTGAAAGTTGAACTGAACACAATGGTCACTATTAGAATTTAGCTAGAATAATGTATATGAATTTTAATATCGATGTATTCAAAATTGAATTGGTTACTATCGAATTAGATACTGCCGATAGATTTTTAAAATTATTTTATCATTCATTATGTATTTTATTTTACAGAAGAAACAATAGAAATATTATAGGATGTGGGTAGCTTTAGAGGAGGTAATCTTAAAGGTAGAAGGAAAAGTCTCTCCACGTAAAATTA
Source organism: Gerris lacustris (assembly GCA_951217055.1). NCBI lineage: Eukaryota > Metazoa > Arthropoda > Insecta > Hemiptera > Gerridae > Gerris > Gerris lacustris. The sequence continues at coordinate 44,747,467 of OX578277.1, read as the reverse complement.
TGTATTTATTAATCAAAGTAGATTTCGGCGTCTGAAGGCCATCATCAGGGCTGAAAAAGATGAAAACGTGAATTCAAAAAAGAGATATCTTTTTACAGAGATATGCCAGACACTGGCTCAAGACCAGTAGCGTAACTATGGGCCCGCACAGACCAGCATTGCGGGCGGGCCCCCAGTGCTAGGGGGCCCCCAAATCCAGAACAAAAAAGAAATAACTTGAATTAATATGTTTGTACCAACGTTGATAGGGGTCCCTCTAGAGCATAATAAAGTCTAACTTGGAATTATACTTCTATACAATTGTCAGGGGGTCCCATTCAGTTCTAAATGCTAGCGTTATATTATTTTTTTTTTTTGCTCATCAATTATCTTTGGCAAGGGCCCCCCAAAACGTTCTTGCGGGGAGGTTCCCAATGCCCTAGCTACGCCACTGCTCATGATTACTTTTACTTGAATAATCTTGTGCCAGTATCTGGATTTGCATGACTAATCCCGCACCTATAAGCTCTATTGTTTGATTCGCGTTTCCGTCTTTTTTCGGCACTGATGATGGACTTATTGAGGCCGAAAGCTGCTTTGATTAATAAATACATAATATTACGTCGAGAGACTTTCCATTCTATCTTTTATGTAGAAATAAATGTTTACTTTTCTTTCAGAGTCCAAAGGAACTTGAACCATGGACTGGAGTACGTAACGTTTCAGAAGATGCTCCGTTTTGCGTTCAGTACAATGTCATATCCATGGAGAATTTTGACGAAAATGCCTTCTTTGGACAAGAGGATTGTCTCTACCTTAGCGTCTTCACTCATAAGGTGAGGAACCTTATAGATTAACTGACATGAGAGGTGGAAAGAGAAGGTAATGTTTGTAATTTGTTAGTTAAACAGTTTAAGAATTGACAGGGTTATTGATTATATTATAAACACAACACTTTATTTACAAAATATAAACAAGTGAGACTGGCCTTATATTAAGGTTTACTTCCACACACAGAGTACTTATCAATCTGCTGATAACAATTTAAAGTAATAATAGCTAGGTTACAAATCATAAAATCAAAAAAAAAAAAAAAAAAAATCAGAATTTTTTCTCTTTGAGGACTTCCGAGATCTTACGTTTAACGTTATAGTGGCGTCTAGTTACAAGAGGCATGTTATGTGGGCATTTTCCAAGCACATGTGCTGGAGTTTCATTCTCTCTGCCACATTTGCGACAAATGGTCCCAACAACTCTTGTTGACTGATTACCAGGTACAGCTTTTAAAGGGGCGTGATTAATCGTTAAAGTTTAATTGAGTTGGTCCATTCGGATCCCTTTAGTACTTTCCGGTCCCAAATGTATTTGTTACAATTTGGATATTCCTTAAAATGCTCTCTAAAATAACATTAAGGATGATGTAAAGGTATGGATACTACAGGATTAGACAGATGGAATGATAAGAGGAGGGAAGAGAGTGGATGCCATGTTTTAAAGTTATTGCGAAACTGTTTAAGGTCGTTGATTATAACAATGATTATAGCGGGTTTTATTGTGCTGATAGGCAGACGCGTCCAGAAGACGACCAGTTATGGTATATATCCATGGAGGTGGTTTTGAATCATGGACAGGCGCTAGGATGCATGGACCACAGTACTTCATGGACCACGACTTAGTTACTGTCTTCATAAACTATAGACTTGGACCATTTGGTAATTATACTACTTTCACAACTACTAATTCATTTTATTAAATATCGAATCAATTCATTAAACAGTGCAAAGGGAAAACACTCGCAGTACGATCTTCTTAAAGAAGAGCAAAGTATTTTAAAAATGCGTTTGTGCATTTTCTTTTGACAAAGAATAGCTGTGATTTTCATTAAGGGTTGACACCGGTAAAACAAAATTCTTAATAACACATAGCTCAAAAATGAATTGGTATACATAAACAAAACCACATATTATTATGTACTCAGGGCGACCTCTCCTTTAATTAACAAAATATATTTTTATCGGGTGTAGGTACGAACAAGTTGACGAATATTTATTTGTTTATACCATCATTTCTTTCAGGGTTTTTGAGTACTGAAGATAATGTAATACCTGGAAATTTTGGACTGAAAGATCAGCAGTTTGGTTTAAAATGGGTCCGCGAAAACATAGCTAAATTTGGTGGAGACCCTGATTCTATCACTTTGTTCGGAGAATCATCAGGTGCTGCATCAGTGCATTTCCACATGAAATCATTGCAATCTAAAGGTAGTTATTTGTTTATTTTTAAATATTGTACATGATTGTTTCAATCCCCAGAGACGTGATACATATTTCTACACTAGTAATCATACAAATAGTGTTTCAATCCCCAGAGATGTGATGCATATTTCTTTTTCTACAGTAGTAATCATACAAATAGTGTTTCAATCCCCAGAGATGTGATGCATATTTCTATTTCTACACTAGTAATCATACAAATAGTGTTTCAATCCCCAGAGATGTGATGCATATTTCTATTTCTACACTAGTAATCATACAAATAGTGTTTCAATTCCCAGAGATGTGTTGCATATTTCTATTTCTACACTAGTAATCATACTAATAGTGTTTCAATTCCCAGAGATGTGATGCATATTTCTATTTCTACACTAGTAATCATACTAATAGTGTTTCCATCCCCAGAGATGAATACATATTTCTATACTAGTAATCATACTGCAGTGTACTGTGTATGTGTTACAGCATGACAGTAGGTGTTTCTGATGATGTGTACAGTAGTTAATTTTTCTGTTCTAGAGAGATTTAAGATGAATATGAATTTCTCATTAGAACTTAAAACTTAAGGACAAATAAAAATATATAGTTCAATTCCCAAAGTAATTCCTTCTTTTAGCTAAATATGTAAATCATCATCTTCTAATGAAATAAATTGTATCGTAATATCTTTTTATACAAACACTCTTGAAACTATTTCTTATGTTTAATAGTGTAGAAACACGTTTCACCTTTCTAAAAACTAGATATGTCTGTTAGTTAATACATTAGTTCTACTGAGAGAGTCGTTAATCATACATAGTTTGTATGACCCTAAAATTTAAAGATTGTACAGAATGTTTTTGTATTGGTCCAGAATCCTTATGCAAAGTTTCAGCTTGATTGGATGACTGGAAGGGGATTAATTAAGTGTGGACTAACAAAATTGAAGTTAATTTAAAGAACTTAAAAATAAACATTTTCTTGTGATTTTCATTTTTTTTCTAATCTAATTGTCTTGATTAATTGTTCTGAAGACAATGTCAATTTAAGCTACTTGTTAAATTGACATTGTCTTCAGAATGATCTGAATTTATTTTTAAATTTATTTATGTACTCAATACTTACATACATACATATATATATATATATATATATATATATATATATATATATATATATATATATATATATATATATATATATATATATATATATATATATATATATATATATATACACTATATATAATTGTATTGCATAAAATATGATAATTTTTTTAAACTATGACACATTTATTAATTTATTTGGATATATATTCCCTTAGATTAACTGTACCGAAATGTATTTTAGCTTACATTGCATGTGATTAGACGTACGAAATCAGATTTGATCTATATTTATCATATCGCATTATTATCAATATCGCACGTGTGTTATTTTTTTTATTTTTCAAAGTAATTAAATTATTTTCATCATACTATCTATTAATGTTTATATATTTATACACAAATTCAAAACATCACTTACTTATCACGATATCTCTGGAACCTCTGGAGTTTTCACTTAGCACCTGGGTGCTCACTAAGAAATAATTTTACGAACAGCCATTTTGATTAAAGAAGGCGGCTATTTATTTACGGAATTTGACGATAGGAGATATATCGGTGAGGAACTAATAAATTGTACCAGAGCCTTGAAATTTTTATGTTAGCTCCCTTTTCAGACAAAAGTAATTTTTATAAACTAAATATAATTATTCATTAAATTATTACCAACTCTTTGAAAGCTAAAATAAAATCTATATATGATATATAATATACTATATAATATAACTATATATATATGTTAATTTCTATCAGTGGCGGATTAAGTGTGTCATCTAGGGGGTGGCGATCTGACTCTCCAAGGGGTTTCGGGAGTATGGAAAGCCCTAAGGAAAGGGGGGGGGGGTTCTCAGGATTCCTCCCCCCCCCACGACTGTAGTGAAATATCTTAACCGTAAGTCATAGGTGTCGTTAGCAGTTAATTATTGTAGGGTGCATACAGCGGGGGGTCTTCCCCCGGAAAAATTTGAAAATATGACCTCTCAAAACAGCGCATAAATGCATTTCTGAGGTAAAATTTGATTTTAATACTTAGTCACAAAAGGGTAATTTTTGGCTCGATTATATGGTGTAGTTTGTTGGAAAACAAGTATGAACATGGACACAAGTACATTTTTAAAAAAAAATATAATATGAACTTAAAAGTATAGTTATTGTAACACAATAAAAGTTGTGCACCTAATCATTCCCTTTGTCTAAAATACCTAAAAAAAATTTCGTTTTTGAGAACGAAAATTTATCAGTTTGTTACCTTCGGTAAGCTCGGAAGCTAAAGGGGGATTTTTAATATTTTCGTTTTATACATCTACGAGCCGTTAAGCCCATGTCAACGGACCTAATTTTATATTTAGAAAAAAATAGTTAAATTAAGTAAATCAATTTAGATAAGTTATTATATCTATTTGAAGACCATCGAATCAAAGCAAATACTCGTACTTTTCGGCCCGAAAAGTGTTTTCGGGAGACAAGTTCGGGATTTAAAGTCCAAGAACGGGACAACTCCGGGACACCTGGCGTCGTCAGAAGTTTATTATTGGGGGGAGGATATATTGCGGGGCCGGGGGTCCTCCCTCGGAAAATTTTGAAAATATTACCTCTCAACAGCGCTTTTATGCATTTGTGATATGAAATTTGGTAGTCGTTGGAAAAAAGTATAATCAAGGGGTCGCCACCCCCGCCCCCCCTTTAATCCGCCACTGATTTCTATATTCATTTTTACATCTGCCGAGATGGCATTTTCTGAAATTCCCAGAAGGGGACAGAAGGCAAATATCTCTTGCTTCTCCCGGAAACTTATTTTTTAAAACTGTTTCTCCAGTAGTCAGAAGCAATTGCTCATTAGGAATTATTTTATCCTTCGGGTGAACAAATAAGGGAGGAGGGATGTAGGAAACTCTGTCTTAAATGTTTTTTAAGCGTAGTCTATAAACCCATCAAATTAAAAACAATAATATAAAAAACACACTCAGTAGTGAATCCAGTTCTATATTATAATATCTAAAATCAGAATACCACTAAATGACTATCAGACTCAACACGATATATCAGGAAATACAAACCTATATATGACCATGAAATTTTGTAGGAAGAATCCTAAGGTTTTCGTTAAGAAATCTTTATAACGATCGTAATCAAGATGGCGGTAATTTATGTGCGGAATTCATAATGACGATTTTTTGACCATTTGCATTTGAACCTTGAAATTTGCTCTTTTTATATGAATTATTATGGATAGTCTCTAGATATTCTTGGTTTTTAAAATAATTTTTATGTTTCCTGGCGGTAGTTAATTTTTGACACATTCTGTAGTGAAACACGGGGAATCCAGCTAAAATATATTCCATTCAATCTATTATTTCCTCACTTTAAATTTATCTACTTTGAAACATTTTTTTAAGTTAGATTTATCAAATTGTAAGTTATATGTAACATATAGGTTGGGTATAAATATGGCATAATTGTTTTCCTATTATTAGTAAAATATTATAGAAAAAATGAATCATACGACTCACAATTTTGCATTTTACTAAACCATTTTATTACAATTACAAACGATGAAGATGCATTATATTTAAATCGATTCTCTAATCAATAATTGACTACCATAAATATAATTATAAATTCTGTAGTTTATAAAAAGATGACAAAAAAAGAAAATCCAAGAAATATTGTTTGCATTCTTGGATGTAGCTTTTTTTCTTAATAATTCCTACAAATATTTACCAATTAGTTATTTTTGATACCATTTTATAACCATAATAAAACTAAATCGATTGATTTTTAAATTATTCAAATGATAAGATATGTGTGTTACGTTGTGAAATTTATTATGAGCAGACCTCGTATATACATACATATATGTATTAAATAATTAGTACAATAACATTTTAAGACTTGTTTATTGTCTAAACAGATAAAAAAAAAAATAATAAAATAAAAAAAAAATAAATAAAAATAAAAAAATGTCTTGTGATCAATTAGTGTTGGTATTTTTTACTTTGGTTCCAAGAAAAATAAGTTAAACCTCTCAGATACACGGGTCGGTCACTTTACACATTTATGAAAGTGATCATTAGCGTGACCTGTTGCTTCATATAGCTGGAAATGCAACCAAAACTATTCTCAGACACACTAATCGGTCATTTTAAACATCAATAGATGTGGAAATAGTGTAGTGTAATATCTCACCTTTTTATTAATTTAACCTTGATTATAGTTAGTGTTAATACTTCAGTTATAGCGGGAAAGTTAAATCTCTCTGACACACTGATCTTTCAGTTTACTCATCAGTGAATTTACTTTTGTATTTAGGTCTATTTCAACGAGCAATAATGAACAGCGGTACTATCTTCTCTCCTTGGGCTCTTTCAAAGCCAGGAAGTTCTCTTAAAAGAGCTGTGGAATCTGCCAAGTTACTCGGGTGTTCTACAACGAATTCAAAAGCTATCATCAATTGCCTTAGAACCAAACAGACCAGTGATATCATCAAGTTGAGGAAGTTCTTCGTAGTAAGTTTAAGTATCAATTGCTCTTTATTGATGTTAATATTTTATAGCAATTAAAGGCTCGTTCAAGCAGAAACAAAGAGTTATCATAGTATCGCAGTCCGACGCGGTCTTTGGATAGCAAACAGCGCGCAGGCAGTTGAGGACAAACCAACATAAAATAAGGCATGCAATCAAGCGCTCTCTACTGGAAGTAAGTTACTTAACTGTAGGATGACGCCCAGCCACAGTTCTGAACAAGCCTACGGAATAAAGTGCTTATGGAACTTTTCCTGCAGGACTGTAATTAGTAGTGTAGATTTTACTGGAGCTGGTAGCCCAATGGTGGCATAGCTGGCAGCCCACTTTATGTTTAACCGAGCCTTAACATCCTTAAGGAACTTTCAGCTCAGGTTCTGTAGTTCTACTGAAATCAACCATAATAGTCAGAAAGAACCTGCAGAAGGAACCTGTACTAACTAACACCCTCAAGGATCCTTCAGTGCTACCTGCTTTATTGGTTATTGGTTCCTTATGAACATCCGGTAATATCCTTAAGGAACCTGCTGTGGAGCTCCTGTAGAATCTACACTACTAAATACGGTCTTGCAGCATAGGTTCATTAAGAATCTGCAGTGTAGAACCTCCTCTACTGCTTTAACATACTTTAGGAAACTGCAGCATCAATGACATTATCATCAGACAAAACCTCTACAATACAGGGTGCCCCAAAATGATTGATACGATTTCAGTTGGCTATATAAATCTGAGAGGATTTTCATGTTATTTTGGGCCGCTGGTAGGTTGCCCTGAGGTGCTCCTGAAGAGAGTGAAGTTCCTTGATCAGTTAAGAATCGTTACTGCCGACTTAGCACTTTACCTTTGGCCACCCCGTTATCCGCGACATTTTTTTTTTTTTTTTTTTTTTTTTTTGCGATATTTTTCTTTTGGAGGCCACATTGAACATTTATAAACTCTGTTACAAAACCTTGATGTATTTGCTAACACTTTGTTTCTTTCGAATTACTCTCATTTTAAAAAAACAATTTTTTTTTAACTTGGATCAATCAGGGGACACACTGTATTTTAGCAAATTTAAATTTTCCATCCGCATCCTTTCTTGCTATTTTTTTATAACTAAAACCATGTGTTTGTCTGTGAAGGAATGGGACACTGATCCATTCGTCGTGTTTGGACCTGTACTGGAAAAGAGTGGAGGATTCTTGACTGAGAATGATCTCCGACGAACAACCAATGTAACTCTTCTAACAGGTCTTACATCCCAGGAAGGTTCCATCAAAGTATCAGGTAACTAATTAAAGATAGGAGGAAGAAAGAGGAGGAGGTCATACTTTAATTTGTTACTTGACCAGTTTAAGACAGGGTAGGGTTGCTTGGAGTAATAACAGTAAGATTGAAGACATGTTAAGACTGCGTTAAGTAGAGTTTAATTAAGTCCTTTACATGTTTTGTTTCTAATTTCAGCCTTGTTGTCTCGAAAAGTCGACTATTTAACTCAGTTGGTGAGTGAATTCGACAAATGGGCACCATTGACATTTGGCTACGGTGAAGCAGGGCAATATCCTGATATCTCTCAAGCAGTAAGAAGGCACTACTTTAACGATATGGACGCAAGTTCAATTAGTGATGTCGGCTTCCTTCAAAATTTAACTCAGGTATCAAAATTTTAATAACATCTTTGCATAACATGCAATAAATTCAGTATAGGAGTTGGGGGGAAGGTTCAAATCTGATTCTCAAATAGTCATATCCAGTACCGTTAAGAAGAGAAACAAATGTAAAAGATAAAGAGTCAGTGTAGGAGTTGAGACAGTGGTTTAAATCTGACTCTCCTATATTAATTTTCAGTACACGTGAGAAGAGAAACAAGTGTCAAAGAGAAAGAGTCAATGAAGGAGTGAGACAAATGTTTCAATCTGACTCTCTAATAGTCATTTTCAGTACACGTGAGAAGAGAAACAAATATGAAAGAGAAAGAGTCAGTGAAGGAGTTCAGACAGAGGTTTAAATCTGACTCTCAAATTGTCATTCAGTTTAGGTGAGAAGTAATTTGTCTAATTGATTTCTTTTTTTCAGGCATACTCTGATTCTTGGTTTGGAAGTGGATTCTACAAGGCTTTGAAGGAACATCGAGGTAAACTTTACAGGTATAGGTTGGATAGAAGACCACAAATATCCTTCACAGACCTTATGGGAGTTAAATATCCAACTGAAGGTAAGAAGTACCTTAATATAAGATATAGTGTTTCCTTAGTGAGTACCTTAGGTATATGTTTTAAAGCGTTGTTTGGAGTGTTTGTTTATTCGACCTAAAGTACAATTTACAAAAGGAGGTCATATGAAACCTGCTAAAGACATTGCTTGTTGTGCGCATGCATCACTATGACGTTATGCCTAAAACCTAACTTTTTAGTGTCACTAAGTCTGTATAATTTTATACTCATGTAGAAATTTTCGAGTGTTAGAACACGAGAAAGCTATGTATCAAAAATAATTGGAAGACAATTAAATTTTTAGATAAGGAATTAATTTTTTAGATAAGTAAGGGAATAAAAGCCTCACTTTTGCAATATTTCGATCCCTATATCTTAATCACTCAGTGAAGTTTAAAAGGGAAAAATAAAAAAAATAGAAATGTCTATTAAAACTATTTTATTATAAGTATTTATTCAAAACTAATAGTGCAATAAGCAGAACCTGTATTCAGGTAAATGACGAGAATCGCAATGATTCAAACAAACAAATTTATAAGGTTCAATCAAGAATTTTTAATAATAACCATCACGATGTAATCGTCTAGACAGTCAGTTTGCGTTTGCGTTTGCGAATGATCCAAGCTTTTATTTCCTTTATTGACCCAACTTTTAAAGATTTTTTTTTTATAAATTATTAATCAATTCCTTTCTAGTTGATGGAGCTTCTCACGTGGATGATCTTTTCTTCCTCTTCAATATGACAAGAACAATACCAGTTGATCCATTGAACAATGATGACAAAGCAGTTTCACGCATTATGGTCAAACTTTGGTCCGACTTTATCTCCAATGGGTAATTACGGTCAATTATTTTGAATATATATATATATATATATATATATATATATATATATATATATATATATATATATATATATATATTTATATATATATATATATATATATATATATATATATATATATATATATATATATATATATATATATATACAGGGTGACCCGCGATAAAATCTCATTGAGAAACTGGCGGATTCTATGGGTCAAATGCAACAAAAAATGCCGAGTAAATATGCCCCGATATATTTCTTTTTTTAAAGTGCTTCACGACAATTTTCAAAAAAATCCTAATATCTCCAAAACTAAATGAGATAGAGAAATTGGGCTAAGGATCAATTTTAAAGAGCATAAAAAAACCTTTCAGAATCATTAATTTATTTTCAAATTATCAGCTGCTAAGCATCATTTAAGTTCTGTTACATTTGAATATTTGGATTTTTTAAAATTCAACCACGAAATTCCTGGAGCTTATTACTCTTTCTTGAGGGATGTTAGAAGTGTGGCGTTTTCATGAAAAACTTCTGCTTTTCATAAGCTTTCAAATGGTATAATTAAAGTTTAAGATCAACGGACTAGTTTTTGAATTATGGTGAATTGAATGTTACCAAATTTTTTGGTCAGGATCACAACCAATTCTAGTACAAATGCAAAAAGGTTTCCCCGAACGAAACCACAGCACTTAGGGTTTCTTATACTAAATTAGACGCTGAACAAAATAATTCCTATAAACATGGACCCAGACAAACAACGGAACAGCTTCGTTTTCGAGATATTCGCAATAGTCCAGGCAAATTAGTAAAAAAACAGCAAATGGAGGAAATAATTTATAAAGTTTTGAAACTTTGTGAAAACACTTTTAAGGGGTGTAGTAGTAAGAAACAGTAAAGTTCCCGCCTCTTGAGGGGGCGCGTCCCCCCTCCCTCCCCCTCCAAAGTCCAAAATTTACTTATTTTTCACTTTTTACATTTTCTAAATTGGTTCCCTTTCTGTCTGTCTGTTGATCAATTTTTTGTTTGTCTCTTACGAATTAAAGTATCAATTTATCAAAATGTAAAGAGCGCAGACGGTTGAAATTAATTTGGGGATATCTGCGGGCTACTTTCGACAAACCATACAAATTTCATAATAATCAGTTGAGTACTTTTGAAGATATAGGTCTAAATAAATGTATGTTTGTGCGCATGTGGAGGATAAAATAATGGGCGCAGAAGGTTGAAACTTATATGGGATCGACAGTGGGCTAAGTATAACCTAGCATCCCAATTTAATTAAAATCGGATGTGTTGTTTTTTAGATATCTTGGTCCGAAAAAATACGTTTTATCCAACTACAATATCTCGAAAACGGTATGTCCCACTTCAAACATGCATAGGACCTTTTTTGTGCAGAATTATATGAGGAATAATTTTGGTAATAACACTTCTCTACAAAAAATAAACCGTTTTGCTTAAAAAGTGAAACATAAGTAAATTTTGGACTTTAAGGAGGGGGGAGGGGGGGAAGCGCCTCCTCAAGAGGGGGGAACTTTACTGTTTCTTACTACTACACCCCTTAAAAGTGTTTTCACAAAGTTTCAAAACTTGAGCGTTGTTGGAGGTCACCTTAATGGATTGACTAGCACGGGATGGACGTAGAATTTTGAAATTTCGCTGAAAAGCAGGGGGCTGTCGAACAGCACTGGGAAGGGTGTCATTCAACGAAAAACTATATTCTTAACAAGGTTCCTTCTAGGAGTATTAGTGTTCTAGAGCGTGGTTCGAGTCCCGGCGTTGGAGTCTATTTTTTTCTGTCTATCTCCCGTTGTTAATAATAATTATATGTAATTCGATTTAAATTAAAATTTAAACTTTCCGTAGTATGAATACTACCAACATCTTAAAAATGAACCTATATTATTATGTAAATGATAAATCTGTTTCTTTTGGCGTCTCAAAATTATGTTTTAAATTTTTATACAGCGCTCCTGGCGGAATATGGAGACCAACTACTGATAATGAACTACTTGTTATCACCAACGATGGAAGTTTCACCATGTCCAAGGAATATGAACACCAACACTCGGTCGCGTTCTGGCACAAATTGGACCAAAGTATTAAAGAAAGAAGCAATGATATTAGAGCAAGAGGATGAAGTCTACTAAATAATTGTCAGTTTTAATTTTTACTTTATTAGCCGAGTGCGCACAATGTTAAGTTACATCGCTTTGGAGGTTTTTTCAGGGATATTCATGTTAGATATTTTATTGAGCAAGGTTTCATTCCGTAATTGTTCGTGTAATTTTATATGGACATGGATATGATTTTGTTCTTTAATTTAGAATGGTTTCGTTACGACTTAATAGATGCTTTTTCATTATTCTATGATGTCATTAAGCATGGGTTCGTTGCGTTTAGTCGTCCTACTACGTGCGTTTAGCTCCGACCTGCATCTCGATCCCAGCAGTCTCGGATTTTCGTTCGTAGGTCGTAACTACATATTACAGTTTTTTCAAAGTATTAGTTGTATTGTGCAGTTGTTTTTTGTTTATTTAAGTTTTCTTGTTTTATCAGTGAGTGAAGTTTAATTGTTAGTTTTGTGTTCAGTATCCAAATCATAGATACCGAAAAATTAATTATTTTGATTCAAGAAAGAGAATGTTTGTTTCCCTAACTCAAAAGGAAGTAGTCAAAGAATTTCTCGGGATCTTCCGTAGTTGGTAGTTGCACATAGTCGGATCCAGTGTGAGAGCGCACCCTAAGTCTGTAATTTCATTAATAATACCTTTTATTATGTCGGTATGCAGGGGTTAAATAAATACTCTAAAGTCATTGTTCTATGCTTTCATTAAGCATGGTTTTGTTGTTATTTAGAATGATAAGTTAATTGTGATAATATTACGCTTTTACGATGGTTTAAAATAAATGAAAAAATTGCGTGATTATGTACTTCGCAGATTTATTTAATTTTGAAAAATAGGTAAATCAACTGTAATTTTTATTTATATTAACAGGGTTGCTAAAAAGTTGTTTTCTTTTTGTGAAAATAAAATGTTTTGCCTCGTGAAAAAAAAAAAAAATATATATATATATAAAAAAATACAATGTTACGTCGGTACTGAGGCTTACATTTAAGAGTTATCTGAGCAGGGTCATGTTCTTATAATAATGATGAAATTTCGTTGTTATGAAGGCTTGGAAAAGCAATAGTGTTTTTCTCTTCTTTGCAATATTAGGTTACGCTATTAGGAAGGGTAAAATAGGTTTGATGAGGGGAACGTCGCGTCGTCTTCTCAGTTTTAATAATAGTGACGTTACTCAGTATGGTGTTTTATAATGTAGCGCGTATAACTTAACACTTTTTGATAAATGGTTAATTTAGGAGTAAGTATAGGGTTTTTAGTAATAATAGTAGTATAAAGTTTATGCGGGCATAGTTCCTTTCTTTTCCTTTATAAATATATAATGTATATCATTTGTTTTATAAATAAATCATTTTAGAATTTAGGTTTAGAAGAAAGTTTATTTTTGTTTATCTTATACTTGCTAAATCAGTACTTGTTGAATGGCTGTTATGTTACAACGCGACGTAATATTAATTTTCAATGAAGAGTAATTCGAAATCTACACTCTCACATATCTTTACTTTTTATTATAAAAATATAATATTTTTTGATGAAACCGTTTAAATTATAAGCGATAAAGTTATAATTAATAAGACAAATGGTTACGTTAATTGAAGATGTTTAAGAAATTTTAATACGCTATAACCGAGAGAATTCCGTAATATTGTTGCGGACTCATACGCTATTTCAAAGCTCCTCGACTGTGTTTTTCTCCAGTGTGTGATAGCGACTCATCATAGAAGAGGTGTAGTTCAAACACCAAAACAACGTCTTCACACAAAATAATTGTATTTGTTACAATTGACCGGTTTCGGCTGTTCTAAAGTAGCCTTCTTCAGATAATCTGTGTAGGTTATAAAGAGACTCTAAAAGTACAAGTTAATTGTGCTTTTGTGACTTGTACTTTTAGAGTCTCTTTATAACCTACACAGATTATCTGAAGAAGGCTGCTTTAGAGCAGCCGAAACCAGTCAATTGTTTCAAATACAATTATTTTGTGTAAAGACGTTGTTTTGGTTATTGAAGTACACCTCTTCTTTGATATTTCATAGCTACTTAGCAATGCCATTATACATATAGTGGTTTCATTATAGTTGAAACAAATTAGCCTTAGACTAAACCTTCACAACGACCTAAAATAGCATTGTGTACAAGGCATTTCTTTTAACTTAAAACTAATCTCGCCGTGAATAGATAAATATAATAATTAAATAACTTTAATTTATTAAGATAATTCCAACTATAGAAGCTTACTCATATAAAATCTATTAGTGATTTATTGTGATTTAATAGTTACTAATTAAATAATTTAATAATTAATAATTTATTGGATGTGTAATGTCTAGTGTCAGTACAGACGGTGAAGTGGTGCAGCCTGAGATTGCTAAACTTGGGAAACATAATCCCCACCACATACCTTTTTCCTTTTTGTATATCCGATGCACAGAATAATATGGCTTATAATAATAGGCTTCTGCTTGTCCCTTATCACGACGAACTTCATGCACCTCAAGGCTAAAACATCTCTAACCCCCTCTACACATTTCCAACCACCTCCAAATACCTTTAACCCCCAACCACCTCTCTCCCATATTCTATATTTTTATATCTTCCTCATAAAATATGACCCTCTCAGTTACTGACACTGACAATTATCGTTAATTCAAGTTCCTATGTTTTTATTGATATTACTAAAAATTGTAACGTGTTTTTTTGAAAAAAAAAAATAAAAATATGTAATTAATTTTTATATGTATATTAAAATATATTTATATGAAAAATATTAAAATATAAAATATAAAATTAAAATATATTTTATACGTATATTAAAATATATTAATTTTTTTTAAATTATAAATACTTTTTTTATATTCCTTAAAGCAAAGAGAGAATTTAATAACTTTCTTTTATAATATAAGTTTTAAGCATGAAAATAGAAGAATTATTGTATAATAAGATAAATGAAATCCATTTTAAAAGTTTAATTAATTCCCGTTTAAGGTACCCTGAGCCAGAATTTATATAGGGTGATTTTCTAGTAAGTTGGTGAATATATGTATGTATATTATAAAGGGTAATTTTGTTTAAATCTTATATTTTGGGTCAAAAAAGGAGTTCAAAATCATCTTATAAGCGTAGGCCAGCTCACAGTTTTCGACATATTATGACTGCCTATCAATAAACAAATTGCTATCGTTATATGACTTTTATCGATGTATGACATACATTTAAATTACTTATAAAGTTATAGATAAGAATGTTTATTGATATTAAAAACAACATTTTATTCGGGAGTTGAACCCTGAATACTTGAAAGTAATGCGTTACATGGAACAATTGGAACCACAATCTAACACAATAGCAATATTTAAGAGGTTATTGCTCCTCCCTAGTATGCTATTGATCGGAATCAACTAACTAAACCCCATGTATATTCCCATATGACACCTGTCAATACACCGCCATGTCTGTCTGTTTGTAACATCTGTTGTTTTAATCCCACTGGGTAATTAACAGCTTTGTGTATGTCTATAAATATATATTATAATATGATGGAGTCTTTAATACTTTTATTCTTTGCTATTTGTGTCTATTTTATCTTTTCTCTTTTTAAAGAGTGATATATAATTATAAAGTACTGGTTGGATTCCAGTGCTTAGCTACGGAGTGTGTTATTTCCCAACTCATGGTGTCTTTAACACTCCTGATATGAAAAAAATATTTTATTAGTAGGCGCTTCGATCCTAATGATAAAAACCAAAACCATTTTCACAAAATTGTCCAATTCCAACCCTTTTCCCTACTAATATACATCCTAAAGAGGGGCCCTTTCCTTGGAATTAACTTTCAAACTTCATCAAATCTGTCTAGGCTCAATTCCTCTTCTATTTTAACTTTTTTCATATTTCATCCTTTACACATCAACTTTCTTAAAATCCATTTTTGGCAGATATCAATATTATTAGAGAAATTATCAATACCATTTACAAATACAAGGTTTTTTTAAGTGTTTGAAAGAAGTGGTCATAATTATGTTAGCGTGACTTGGTTTCAAATACATGTATGATCGCCATCTTGAATAATAATGGCCGATTAGAAAACCCATTTAAAAAAGTTGGTTATGTCATAAAAGGAAGCTACCTGTCAAATTTTAAGGTACTAGTGACATTTATTCCGGAGATAATAATTCTGCATATGAATGGTCGGAATATTATATTAAGATGACGGAACGTCAAAATATTTCTTAGCGAGCAACTAGCCTAGAGGAACCTCTACAACATTTCATGGTCATAATGTCATAAGTATATCTGTCCTTTAATGAGTCAGTGATATTTATATTTTATACACGGGTATAGATTATGATCATGTAAAAATTAAATATAAATTGAGTTTTTATTGAATTTTACCGTTAGGTCTCTTTGTCTGAGTGTAAAAATGTAGATTAAAGGTGATTTTTTAGTATTATATATAAATTGTTGAACAGTGGAATTTTGAGGCGGTTGAAGACATTCTTTTTTTTTTAATGTAATAGCCAAAAATAGAAGTTCAAACAATTTTATGATGTTTTTAAATGGGCCACTAAAGCACACAAAAAATACATTTAGGTCAAAATGTGCAGACAACTGTCGAATATACTTACTACCGTCATAAGTATTTCTTGATAAGCACGTAGTTATTTGTCGATATATATATATATATATATATATATATATATATATATATATATATATATATATATATATATATATATATACATATAGTAATATAATTATTATTAATGCATTGATAGACCACGTCGCGTTTCTGTCTTCTGTTAGTTTGTAGATCTTTTTTAATTTATTATTTACAATTTCCTTCTTTTAAAATTGTATTGTTGCATAATTGATTTTAAAAGTAAAATTAAGTTTAAAAGTATTTTTTCATCTTTCATTTATCACAGTGACTTTAGTTATAATATTATTTTCTTATTGCAATCCTTGAAAAAAATAATAAAAGTTAATAAATAATAAAATAGTTAATATTTATAACTGTGTGGATATCATCTGTGAATTAAATAATTATTATTTTAGGATAGCGAGGATTAGAGTAAAAATTAAAGTTGTGGATTTACCGCGATCTTTAGGAAAAAAATGAATTCCTTCTTCAGGGGATAAAACAATAACGGTGAACAGGAATAGTGAACAAGTATATAAAAAATGGTGCAAAGGTATAAAAATAAGGATAATTAACTAAAATATAAAGAAGAGCAGTTATCAGGAATGTAAATAAAAAAGAACATATACATTTTAAAAAAAAATGGTGATCAGGAATATAAACTAGAGTAGTAACCTAGTAATAGTTAAAAATAATTAATTCAGACTTATTCCTCATACATGTATTATTATTACCTTTGATACATGTATTATTATCCTTTGAATATTATAATATTCAATAAAACTTTGTGTTATTGTGTGTTCAAAACTAATTAATCAGTTAATTACAATAGAAAAATGGTTTTTTGTGTTTCCCGGCAAGATTGAACATAAGTGACTACGATTATATACCGCGATATGAGTCTTGGCCAAAATAAAAGGTATGATATCTATGTTATAAAATAAATATTTTCGTACTTAACTTGTCTATATTATATCGTCGATACCATGCTTCGCTGGAAAAAAATCTTGTATCTGAGAAAAAAATAAACATCATCGTTAAATATGGTCGATAGTGCAGCTTTGGTGCTGAATTCCCCGGCAGGTTAGACAATCCCTAACAACTAAACAAATGTCTGTCTGTCGTTTCTAGTTAGTGCAGACGCCTCTAGCCTTAGGTAATAGGACGATTTCAATGAAAGTTTGACATTCATGTTCAGGAAAAATGTCTACAAAAAATCTACCCCTAATAATCTTTGAAATTACAAAAAAGTCCAGTCATGCACCATGACTTTTTTTATTTATTTATTTTTTTATTTTTAAAATTCCGGGGGGCTTTTACATCCGAAGACCACTTAGGTAGGCCACTTAGATGGGCCCATACATCAAACCCGGGTTAGGGACCGAAATCTTCACACACTCGTGTGAAGATAATGGTTGTTAACTATGACTCCCCTCCTAGTTGTATTACAACCAAGAGTATCATCATCATGGTTTCCAGGCCGAAACCTGGTGGCGCCACTCTTTCGAGGAGCTTCCCACTTGTTTAAACAATGCTGGGTGGACATTGAGCCGGCATGACTTAATAAGCGAATTTTCAAAGAAATCTGCGAATTACTGGCTTATGATAATATAGGAAAATTTTTGTGTAGCATTTTTTTGTCATTCTTGTTTATTCCTAAAAAATCTGTTATCTGCTAAAAGTCTGTAATTACTACAAAAATTGAAAATAATTATTGCTAATTTTAGCAGTAATCTTAAAAGAATAAGAATCTAACGATATTTTTAAAAAGTTGTGTAAACAAACAAGTTCAGTGAGAGTGATATATACTAAACTGTGTGTAAGAGAGAGTTGGGAGATCCCCCCTGAGAAGAGGCCGCGCCGGTAAGGGGGAGGAGACGGTGCTAAGCGGAATATCAAGGGAACTGTGACGTCATTCTCGAGGTAAGAAGTAAGCGATCCTAGCGAACAAATGTAGTACTTTGATTTGAAATCTGTCATTTAATTACTTAAACTGCCACTAGGTGCAATTATATTTTTATAATAATTCTAATCATAGTAAATAGACTTAAAATATAATATATACTAATACTGTATACTATACTGGACAGCGGCCGCTTTTCGGGGGTTGACGAGCGAAGCGAGAAGGGGGCAGAGCCTCCTAGTCCTTATTAATTAAATTATTAAACATATTTCAAAGTTTAATAATAAATGATTTTATTAATTTAGAAATGAAAGACTGAGGATGACCTTATAACTGATTGACACATTCTTGGTGTCTTTGTGCAGTCTATCTATAGACTACTAGCACACATTTCAAAGAAGGATCAAACAACAATAAAATTGCAATAACTTTTTTCCTGTTCTTATCATTAAAAGAATAGATGATTAGGGTGCCAACGCTGGTTTACTCTTACATTTGTATAATTACCACAATCTCTTTGTCTTCTAGATAGCGCTAGTTGTATTGCAATGATGTTAATAATTACGAAGGTTCTACTATCACTCACTATAGTAATCTGGCGCTAGTATAGACTGAACTATCAGTAACTTTTAATAAACTACTTCAGTATTCAGTATTGTGCCGTATCTCAGACTGTTAACAGCTGTTCTTAACATTATTTACTGTCCATATTGTTTATATTATTATTAATTTTAACTTTACTTTATTATTTGTATAAATTAAATCATTATAAAATGAATCAAATTTAACAAATAAAATCAACATTAATTGTTAATTAATTATTTTCATATTGATAGCTATAAATAAATATATATATATTGTTAATATTTAATTAATTAAGTAGTGTTAATTTAATTTATTTAAGTTAATAATTAAACTGTAAATTATATATTTTTACTGGATTAATCAAATCTTCATAAAACTAAGGTAATATGTATATTTTAATTGATTTATTTCTTTTTTAAGAAATAAATCAATATCATATCATCTAATATCATATTTTATTTTCCAATAAAAATAATCCTACCCGGTGAGGAGTCGAACCCTGATCTCACATCTTTCATTGTTTTCTTAGAAGCAATATTGTTTGGGTTTGCTTCCGAGCTTACCGAAAGTAACGGAAGCTTGATCGTTCTGAAGATCGAAACAATTTTATGTCTCCGATTTAAAAAATTCCAAGACAGACATCAGGGAACATTTTTGGTTCCGTGTCTGTCTGTCGGTCTCTCGCTCAATTGATGTGAGCTTAACTTAAAAACTACTCGTCCAATTTGAATGAAATTTGTTATGATGGTAAGTCATAACTTATACCTATTGTTGGTTCCATAATATAAGTTGCATCCTTCTGTACCCATTTCTTTCTGTTCCCCATGCACACAAACATACATTTATATACATCTATATCTTCAAAAGTACTCATCCGTTTTTTATGAAATTTAGATAGTTTGTCACACGTAGCCCTCAGATAGCCCCAGATTAATTTCAACCGTCTGCGCTCTTTAAATTTTGCTAAATTGATACTTAAATTTAGGTATAAAATCAAATACATTTTGACAGATTTACAAAACGGGGTAAATGAAAATTTGACAATAAAAGGTTGTAAAAGCATAAAATCATTAAAGTATATGAAATAGGAGCGAGAAAGCTATGTGCCACAAAAATTAGCAGACTATTTTTTTAAAAGCGGCATTATATGATCATAATGATAGTATCCTACATTAAGAACATTAAACAAAATTAAATTCATCATTAGTACAATTTTTTACTTTCTCATATAAAGAGAAAGTATTGTGTGATGGCGCGAAAATTCGATTTTGAGATTTTGGTGGATTTACACGTTTTGAGATGATCTCTGAGTCTAAACAAGTGGTTTTAAAAAAATGTCTGTCTTTCGTCTGTCTGTGCAGTAGCCTGGAGCCTAAACTACTGGGCCGATTTTGATGAAATTTGGCATACATGTTCAAAAAAGTCATACCCCGAGGCAAAATCGTGAAATGAATTTTTGCTCAAAATTTGGGGGCGCTACCCCCCAAAAACTCCCCAAACGTGAAAAAAAAAATATTTCTCGAAAACCGTTTCGACGAATTTAATTAAAAAAAAATGTAGTCCATTAAAATACTAATCCACCGATATAAGCCGTTTTCCTGGAAAATATCTAGTTCCTGAGAAAATAGCTTTAAAGCGGACGGAGAGAGGCCGGGTTCGATTCCCCGCCGAGGAAAAATTATTTTTATGATAAATTTGGATGAAATGCTCTATAATAAATTAAATGTATACCCACGAAAACTAATAAATGGAAAACTTTCCATATAACTCGTATATGGAAAACTCGTATATGAGAAAGTTTGTCTAAGTTGTCTCGGACCGATTTTTTATAATCAAAACCATCATTAAAATCATTTTTGTATAACAAAAATCATAAAAAAGCTTGTAGTTTAATAAAAACAGCAATTAAATAATTAAAAAAAAAAAAAAAAATCAGATGTAATTTTTAAAAAAAAAATTATATTATTATTAGAACCTTTTTTTATTTTTTTTTTTTAGAAAATAAATATTACTTCTTAGAACAAACTACTTTTAAAAAAAAAAAAATTATTGTTTACTAATTTATTTTTTTATAGTGTTTGGGTGTTGGCAACGAATTTGGTATTAAAATGATTTTTTTTCAATTTAATCAATACTTATGAAAATAAACGATAGCTTCATACGAATTATAGAATATTGAAGAACTTCAAATGAAAATGTTATTATCAGTATTAATTATTTGTATTATCTTGTTGGTCCGTTAATTGGTTTTCTTTGTTTAGTTGTTTTTCATTAATTTTATATTATTCATATTTTTCTTAAACGCAATAAACATCAAGTGGCACAAGTGTAATTACTCTAAGATATACCTATATGCTATCTGTCTTAAAATAAATTAACGACAGGGTGATAAAGATGAAAAACATATTAAATGAAATGACCTTTAACAAAATGATAAAATACTTTCTTTGGACTTATCTTTAAAAATAATTATAAAAATTAAAATAACAAGCAGCAGAAATATGCCACTTGAAATAAAATATTAATAAACAATGTACATTTCATCATCTGGTAAAATTGCATCTAAACACTTCATGATCGAATATATTCATGAGACACACTGTATTGGTTAATATCCACTTTTAATTTCTGATGTACGCAGTATATATATATATATATATATATATATATATATATATATATATATATATATATATATATATATATATATATATATATATATATATATATATATATATATATTGTATGTGGATAAAAGAAGAGGTTTTTCTCGATTTACACATTTTGGCCCCATGAGTCCAAAAAAGTTGTTTTAAAAAACATGTTTGAATGACGTTTGTTCAAACAGCTGGAGCCTCAACTACTGGACCGATTATGGTGAAATTTAAAATACATGTTCAGAAAAATCATGCTTCGAAGCAAAATAAATAAATAGATTTTACCTTTAAATGTGAGGGCGCTCCCCCTCAATAAACCCTGAAAACATTTGAACAATATTTGGTCGATTTAGCGTATCTGTGGCCACTTGTATAGACATGGAAAAACTGGCAAATATTATATGCATGTATAAAACTAAATTTATTTCTGTATATTGATTTAAATGGCATACTTTATAGATCCTTTTCATTTCGCACGTTTCCTTGAAAACGCAGATACTTTACATCTACACCCATATACGGTACGCCAGATACCTACGCCCAAGATACGTTACATCGACCTCTATACAGTGTGTCAAACGATAGAGGACCTAAGAGGAAACATTTATTAGGAGAAAAAGTATTAAATAAAAAATTATCCATAAATTATGCAATTTAGATTAATATAAAAAAATAGACTGTCAATTAGTGTGGCACATAGGTTCCTCGAATCCTATATTGTCTAATGCCTAATTTGTTTAATTCTTTCCCCCGTGTTTTTAATCTGTCAAAATTGACAGTCAAAGAGCGCAGACGGTTCAAATTAATCTGGGGCTATCTGCGGGTTTTCTTTCGATAAACTATAAAAGTTTCATACAAATCAGATAACTTCTTTTAAAGCTATAGGTGTAAATAAATGTGTGTTTGTGCGTATGTGGAAGAGAAACAAATGGGCGCAGAAGGTTGAAACTAATAGGGTGTCAAGAATGAGCTAATTATGACCTACCATATAAATTTCATTAAAATCGGACGAGTAGTTTTTAGGATAAGTTAGCTCACAAAAATTGAGCGACTGACTGACAGAGAGACAAGAAACCAAATTTTCTGATTTCTGAAACAGATTTTTTGTAATCAAATACGAAATCAAGATTTTGATAGAGTAAACGTTTTAAGGCCCCCTCCCCCCCAAGTCCATAAAAGTGTAATCTAGCAGTCTTTCTTTTGGGAAAAAGAAGAAATTGAGATTATATATACAATATGACTATAAAAAATTTGTTCGAATTTGTGAACACAGTTGTTGAACACATTTTTATGTCATCTAAAAATAATTATGCATAAAAAATTGTTTTATTAAAGAAAAAAAAATTAGACTTTTTTATATATATTGTCTGTACACAGTAAATGAGAGAAGTTAAGTTGTAAGTAGGTCACATTCTAATCACTCTGTGTGATAATAAGGACAGTAACCTTATCAGTACAAAAAGCGAAAAATAAAATTTAAAAAGAAAACAAGTCGTTAAACTTTCTTATCAATAGGTTATACTTTAACAAGAAATAAACTTGAACGAAAAAAATGGTTTTGATTGATAACAGTTAAAGTGATTAGGCCACTTTATACCTTTATTTCTACTGTCTCAGTGGTTTGTTACCTTAAATTATATTAAAGAAAGGTAAGAATTATAGGATGGGCAAGCTACTCGATAATAGGTTTATGAAGTAAGAAAATAAAATAGAATTGAAGCCACCAATAAAATTATAATTTCATAAATATTTGGATATATTTGAGTAGGCAATGCCTAAAATAAAATTAACATAAAATTCTCTTATAATAGAAAAAAGCAAGTGTAGGTTCTGCATATACTAATATTATAATAATTTCAAGATAAAAAGAACTTTTTATATACTACGTTTTTAAATTTTCTGTTGAATCGAATGTAATGTTGATAATATAATTGTTATTGTTTTATAATATATAATGTTAATGAAAAAAAAAAAAAATAGTTCCATATTTATTTACTTCACAAAAATGACAACCATCTAGAGAGCTGATCTTAAACCTATAAACGGACAAATCTTTGTACAACGGATCTCCCCAACACCAAATCTAAACCGTGCCATCGATATATTTAAAATATTATAAATAATATAATCGATATATTTCCTGTTTTGTTGTCATTCAATGTTTATCTCTTATTTATAAAAATCACAAATTTGAAACCCGTCAAAATGAAGATTGTATAAATATGGGATATGGCAAACCAAATAAAATAATTTGCGGATTTTTTCCGAACAAACATTATATACAGCAAAATTTGCTGAGAACCAATTAAATTCTGCTGAAAGATTGCTAAAAATATTAAAATAATACATTGTCATCGTGTTCTGAGCTATGCTAAAAGTTTCATATGTTTAGCTATTCGGAAAGTTAGTTAGAAATCGATTGCTAGATTTTTACCGGACAAACAATCAAGCAAGAAAGCAAGCTAATAAAAACGTAGTAAAAATAATAATGTTTTAGAAGCCTTTTGTGCAATTAAAAAAAAAAAAATTGTTTTTTGAGAATAAAGAAAAAGGTGTTCAATTGAGAAAAAGCCCATAAGCAATCTATATAATTATAAAACAGAGGGGGAGGGGGTGTTGCCTATAAATCCCCCTGAAATTCCTCGGATATATCAATACTTACGACTATACTAAATTATTCCTGAAATTATTTTACGTCCTTAAGTCTAAGGGTTATCTTCAGATAAGTATCTATAAATCAAGATTTGGGGCGCAGACTCGATCCCACCTCTAAGCACTTATTAGATTGCACAAGATGACAAAATTTACACTCAAATCATAATAATAAGATCTTTAATTTGTTAAACTTGTTTTAGAATATGTTAATAATAATATTTAGTTTACTGTTAAGACCCTTATCATTTAGTCCGTTCTTATCAAATCCAGGAAGTTTACAGCAGTGTGATAATTTTAAATATGCTAAAGTATATAAAACAATAAACTGTATAGGTTACTAACCAATTGTTGCTACCCTTAAGATCAAATTTCGCCTCAAAATGTTCCTAAATATTGTTATAGAATATAAAGACCAATATCCTTTAAAACTAATCTAATCTAATCAAAATATTGTTTTATACAAAAGCATGTATTTATATATGAGTTTGCAAAAATGTTTCGACAGTCTAAGGCCCCCTATCGACGACCCAACATGTTGGCCCAACCTCTACCCAACGCCCAACCCAACACGTTGGGTGTCCACCATCCACTACCGAGCATTTTGGGCCAACATCAGTTGAACAATGGATTTTGAGTCGGCTATAGCTCTATGTGGTGGTGTTTTGTGTTTAAGAAAAGAGAAAAAAAGGAAACCTCCGCGCGTGTGGGCTAAGACATGGCTATTAGCGCGAAATAAATTTAGTCATATGTCGTTATTGTCACACCTTGCTGCGAATGAGCCACACGATTATAAAAACAATTTGCGCATGAATGAGGAGTGTTTTGAATATTTGCAGGAAAATTCCACCAAGCCGACATTAAAAGTGTCTCACCTTTTATTTTTGTCCGAAAAGTTATTGATTTTTCGGGTTCAGACTTCCAGGGTTCTAACTATAAATATGAGTAATTATGATTTAAAAAAAAAACAAAAAACAAACAGATTTACATGTGATTAAAATGTCCACGCTTTCTGAAATTGATGTAGAATTTAAGCTCTTGAAAATGTCCCCCTCCCCTTTAAGAAAATAATCCTTCTATATATAATATGTAAATTACATCTAGTAACCATGACTGTGACTCACACACTAATCACATATAAATCCATGACACTAAACTACCACTACGACACCTGAAATAAAATCAATTCAGGGTCCTCATCGCCATCGTCATCGTCGTCAATTTCCATTTCTTCTCTCGCCCGTTTAGCCAACGATGATACTCCTTTTCTTACGACTTCTTGGTCGGTGATAAACGTCATCAGGTCGAAGTACCACAAGGTTGGTCCATAAATTTCATCAGCAGCACTTCCAGTTCTATTTTGAACTCTGGACCTTTTTTCAATTCCCTTCGAAAGGAAGCCCTGAGTGATTCAATTTTTGCTTTGATAAATTTTTCATCACAATCAGGAAACAGTTCCTTTCCTTTTTCAATTAATACCGCGTAACGTTCTTTCCGAATATGCTTATTACAATATCGTTTGTCTTTTATATCCCACAAGGGGCGCTGGTCTTATTATTAGTCTTGGGGATACAATTCTATAAATTCACACCAGAATTGTTTATTGCCATTTAAAGACATTTTGGTTTGAGAATCACACACAACAAATAAAATTAAGCTGTACACGACAGAACACGAGACAGACTGAGGCCGTGTCAGGCGAGCCGCTCGACGGTTCACCATCCACGACCCAACATGTTGGATGTTGGGTTGGAGTTGGGGGGTGCTGTCGAGCCCAACACCCAACCCAACAAATCAGCCCAACATGTTGGGCGAGCCGCTCGAACCCAACATGTTGGGTCGTCGATGGGGGGGCTTAAAATAGACTGACTAACAGACACTAGACCAAAATATTTGCCCTGATATTATGTGAAACGTATTTCTGCCAAGGAATTGTTTGTATTTGCAGACAAAAAAAAGTTAGTTCTTCAGAATGATCACTGTGCTTCCGTTACCTTCGGTATGTTTGAAAACCATATTTTCTGCGAATATTTAAATATTGAATAATATAAAATCTTAATAGTTTTGCTAGGTGTACCCTGTAGTAATATTTAATGTCGTAGGTGGTAGGTTGGTCCTTTAAGGGTAATGTGTAAGAAGAATACTCTAAATCATGTCAACTCCGGCTTTAAAAGCCAGAGTTGACATGATTTAGAGTATTCTTTTTACACATTACCCTTAAAGGACCCACCTACGACATTATATATAAAATCTTAACGTTTCACTTTCAGTAATACGCACAGTTATATAGGTCTCATCGTCATAATTGACTTAATCATCCACAACTGGTCTGGTATTCTAGGTTCTTTCTGGACTGTGACAACTTAAAACAATGTTTTAGGCACTCTAAAGAGTTTAAAACTAAAAGAAAATAAATTCTCATTTTGTTCACTTCATCATCGACGACAGGCGCCCCCAGGTCTAAACGCAAGAGGTTTTTTTGGCATCAATTTTGTTTGGCGAGGGGCCCCCAAAAAGTTCTTGCGGGGGGGGGGGGGGGGGGGCAATGCCGTAGCTACGCCACTGCTTCCAAAGGACTTAACTTTATATCTAATGAAATAATACAGGGTTAGTGTGTCACTACATCAGCTGTATAAATCTTACAATTGACATACACAACCGTATAGACGCCTCCTAACTTAAAGTCTATCTATTTAGATTGCGATGCTGAAAGTTCGTACAATAGATATGATAGATAGAATATGATATGATATTCTCTTAGCTTTAATTATGTTCTATGAAATGTTTTAATTTAAAATGGCAAAAACTAAAAGAAAAGTTATTAAACCACCAATATAGATACCGAGTCATAAGAAAACTACTATTTTAATACATTTAATTTCTCGATCTATATTTTTAGAAAATATTATGTAGCTTTAATTGGAAATAGATTGACGTTCTTTAGGTAAAACCCTAACATTTTTCTAGATATTTGCGAAAACCAGAAACTTTCAGAACACCAGAACTTTCAGGACTTTTGATATGTTAATTTTTCAAATATCAATAAACAAATTATGCCAAATATCAAAATATTTCCGATTAAACTTCCAAAATATGCTTAATAAAAGCTTTGTTGACTATAACTATAAGGATCAAATATCAAACCCACTTCCACTTAAGTTATTTTGTATACTGTGACAAAAAAGAAAACAGATTTATTCCATAAAGCTTCCGATACCTTCAACAAGGCAAAATATAAACAATTTAAAGAGATATTATTTCCTACGAGAATTATTATGCTTAGGAAAGCAGAAAAACATAATCTATATTAATAAAAAAAAGCGATTTTTTTTCTATTAATTTTCCGTGTCAAGGCCGCCATAAATGAGCTGGCATAAATTCCATTGAATAGGATTAAGAAATAATCATGAATACATAATTAAAAACAAATATATAATACCAAAAATAATGCTAAATAAAAGTTTTTTTTAAAAAAATATACATATATATAATATATAAACATTACTATTCTCTAATTCGTTTAAAATATCGTCCTATTTTTTGACGAATGGTCACATAAAATTTGCGCATCTGTTCGATTACCAGTAGAGTTACAATTATTTTTTACTAATATTTAATTCACGCAAACCTTAGAAATTAATATGGTACCATTTGTGGCTACTTTTGACAAATCATCTGAATTTAATAAAAATCGGACGAGTAGTTTTTAAGACACGAACCACCGTGTCTAATATGTTAAACAACAGACGGACAGACCAAATGACAAAAAAGAGACCACAAATGTTCCTTTATGTATGAGACAGATTTCCATGCCCAGGGATTTTTAAATTTGAATCACTCTATGGAATTATCGCAATATGTTACCATTGGTAAGCTCGGAAGCAATATGAAATAATAATTTTGGTTTTCTTCTTCCTAACCACTTTTTGAAGTCGGAAGATAGCCCCAGTTACCTATTAATGTCCTCATTATTTTGTTTTTAGCATATGTATAAAAAATCTGACCCATACAACTCAACTACATTTTTTCATATACATAATTTCTTCATCCAGTTTTTTTCCATTTGTTAATTTTTTGGGGTTTTCACGGTCACAATTATTTATCATTCAACGTTTTATCACAATTTACTACATATAAAATAATTCCGCCTGGCCAAGGAAATGAACCCAACCTCACACCCTTTGCTATATCTCAGGAAATTAGATTATCCCCCGAGAAAACTACTTATGTGGATAGATCCACATTTATATGGGCTACATTTTATAACTTAATCATTGTTGTCAGAATCGTATATGATTCATTTATTTTTTTCACGTATTCAGATTTTTTATAATAATATTATTATTATTTTTATAATATTAGTTTTTAAAACAATATTTGTAAATTGTTCTACTTGATCTGATTATCTAATTTATTGATACTGATTGTTCTACTAGTTGATCTTTATACCTTTACCCCGACTTCAACAAGTTTTTTAGACAGAAAAAATCCTAAAATGATTTATTTCATACGTTTAAGAACTATTTTGAAGTCGTTATCTATCATTTTTACAGCAAACCGTGTTAAAATTGTGGCTAAAATCTTCCTTTCAAATAGATACATGCGTATTACCAAATTAAATTAAAGCGGAGACATGCGCATTCACAAAAAACAAATTGTTTATAAAATGTCAAATTGCTAAATATATATTGGGTTATAATGTACAAAAAATGTGAACTGTTTGTGATATTAGAATGCTTGAATGATTTATTTTGGAAATTGGGCATTTAAAATTTAAATATGTATTGAAAAAAATATTTGAAGAATATTTTAAATTTATATTTATAAATCAGGTAAATCAATTTATTATACATATAATATAATTTATTAAATCTGTAGGAGTGTATTTACTTAATTTTGTTCAGACCTTTAACTAATTAAGTTGATTAAAAATATCGAATCAAGTAAGATAAGATGAGTTACCTAAAAATGATAGTTATACTAATTTTGAATGTACCTAAGAAGTAAATAGGATTATTCTTTTGTTCTTACTATTTCAGATGAGATGGTTCAGAAGAAATTAAGCAGTGAAGGACGTCTCCTGACAAAGATGAAGGTGCCGTGGGAGGTTGCTGAGGCTTCAGTTGAAACAGTGCAGCCATCTCACGAAGATCTCTGCAAGGTCTTCCAAAGGTAAAATTAACACAAAATAAAATTTACTAAATTAAGAAGTTGGTGTTCTAATTTATAATTTTAATTGTTGGAAATGTTGTTGACAGACAGACAGATTCAAGACAGACACGAGACTAAAAATGTTCCCTAATGTCTGAAACGCATTTTGAGAAAAAACATTCTTAAGTAATTTTTTGGAGATTATAAGTTCTTGAAAATCACTTGAAGTAGGACCTTGAAATTTTTAAATGTCATGAACATATCCTGTTAGAGTTTTTTTTTTCAATTTACCATTTAAATTCAAGATGACGGCCATCCATATATTTTATATAAAACAAAAAAACTAATGCTTTGCAACCTGCGCATAACTAAATTTCTGTGGCACTGGAATCACTACACGTATTAAGAACTTGTCTTTGATAAAATTTTGTTGATAATTTTCGTTGATCCACATTATAATTCAAGATGGCCGGCATATTATTAAGTAGTTTTTGAAGTTGCCATATCTTCAGAAGTATCTGAACTACTGGCATAACCTTGAAATTTAGAAATAAGGGTCTTGACCAAAAAATGGTCTATAAAATGATATGAATTTAAGATTAAAAATGGTGATTGTAAAAATATATACATATATATATATATATATATATATATATATATATATATATATCTTAAACATCAGAATGTCTTTTGAGTATTTTACGTCCAGTATTATTATGTCATTTTTGATGTAGCTATATTGTTAGAATCTTTAAATTTGGAAATAAGTTATTAATCATGACATAAACATGTTCAATAAAATGATTAAGGGGGGGGGGAGTAAAAAAGAGAGTCATTAAGCCCAGCCCGAACTATTCTTACTAGAAAGATTACATTTTAAAAAATTCTACTCCTCAGGTCTTAGATATCGACTCTTAAGGGTTAAAATGGAGAGGGAAGAGTAAAAGAGGTTGACTATACCCAAGTTTAGCAATGGGAAGAATTGGAAAAATGATTATATAAAACCGGAATGTTGGGGAAAGCTTTTCTTTAGGTTATCTCTGAGTGAGATTGATCGATATTCAATTCCTGCAGATTACAATTTGGAAGGTGAGAAGGGGATAATTAAGTTTTGCTCAACCACCTTGAAAGATTCTTAGGACTTAAGTCCATTTCTAAAAGGGTAGACATATAGGTATGGTAACCAATATATGTGGAACTAGATTAAATCAACTAGATTAGGGAAGCAAACGAATTTAGCTAGTTTAATATACATTTAGAATATCGAGGTTTATTATATCAAAGAGATTCTTGATATCAGAGAATCTGTTGCCAGCTACTTGTATCTGGTTGGAATTAACTAATACCAACGGCAGTTTGAAGATACATTTTCTCTTTCACCGATTTTGATAATTTAATTTAGACACGCAACATTGTCGACCGAGCGTATCTGGATGCAACTGATCAACAATTTGATGTAGTTTTTCAATTAATTCATATTATTATCTTCTCATCAATTTACATTCTATTTTACTTCCGAGCTTATCAAAGGTAAAGGAAGCTATGTGATCGTCCTAAAGAAGGAAATATTTGTAGGTCTTCGAATTCAAACATTCTAAGACAGAAATCCGTTTCAGGCATCACGGAACATTTTTGGTTCCGTGACTTGTCAGTCACGTCTGTCGTGTCTTAAAAATTACTCATCCGATGTTATTGAAATTTGAATGGTAGGTCGTAATTAACCCATTGTTGTTCTGACAAATGTTTCAATCTTCTGCCTCATTTGTTTCTATTCCACTTGAGCAAGAACAAACATTTATTTTTACCTATATCTTCCAAAGTACTTGTCTTATTTTGAGGAAATATTTGATTGGTTTGTCGGAAGTTTCCCGTAGATAGCCCCAGATTAATTTTTAACCATATACGCAAATTGAATAGTGCTTAATTGATACTTTCATTTATGTAAAACAATTTTGATATTAAAAAAAGGAGGGGATTAATTAAATAAACTTGACAATAATGGGTTTGTAAAAGCATAAAATCATTAAAAGTACATATGTACGCGCAAACAGATGCGAAGAAGCTGTGTACCACACAAATAGGCAAACTATTATAACTTTAATTTAGTCCTCAATGTATTACCTACTAATTTTCATCGAAATACTGTTATCTGTATATTTCGTATTTAAGTCCGCACTAATAAGCCAATTAGTTATTACAACAATAACATAAGCGTTAACATTATATTAATAGTTTTTGTATAAAATTATATATGTAGATTTGAATATAAATTGTAATAACTAACGCCAGGCCTTTACTCCTGGAGTTAGACATTATACAATTTCAAGAATAAATAGAACAAAAACAATTTTAAATGCTGTTAGAACAAAAGTGTGGGTCCCCCCCTAATATTTAACAAGTAAGCAGTTTCCAGGAAAATTACACAAATAAAAGTTGTAGGATTTAAAAATATCCATTAATCCATTACATGGTAACAACTACTCCTACCTCTAAAACAACTTTTGAATGGTCTGAAAATTTTACTTGTGATGAATGGGCAACCTTACAGGTATTAAATAATTTGAGGAACCCTCATTTTTCATTTAGCTTAGCAGAGGTCAAATCCTTATCCCTTATCAAATAATAAAGAAAAAATAAGTTTATTTCACTTTATATGTAAGAGTCCACAAAGGTGAAATATTCATGCAGTTAGAGGTACTCAAAGGGGCCAACAACTCCTAAGTATACAAAAATACTCGTACCTTATAACCATAAGATTTATCATTAATTTAAATTGCATATCATACATATATTTAAGATTAATAAATAAGTAGGAACATATAATAAATAAAATTTCAAAATGATATTTTTTTGAACGAAGAAAAATATGTAAAATAAAATTTCAAAATTATAATTTTTTTTTTAATATATAAAATTTCTAAAAATCATAGAATTTATGAATGAATAAAATATTATGTAAAATTATAAAATTATAGAATTTTAACTCACAGTTAAGTAATCTATAAATCTAGACCCGAAGCTAAAACTCGTCTTCACAATAATAGATAAATTCGGTATTTTTTAAACTGTACAACGAAAAAGTAATTACTTATCACAAAAAAACCAAATTACTTATCACAATAAAACCAAAAGTATTATTTTCAACTTTATTGTAAAACTACAAGGTCATAAAATAAAATAAAAGAAAGCTCATGAAAATATTATATCTTAAAATAAATATGAGAAAATATGATAATACACGTATAATTATTTCCAAAACAAATTTCATTCTTCTTAATTGAAAACTCGAGGATAAGTTATTATATATATATATATATATATATATATATATATATATATATATATATATATATATATATATATATATATATTATAAATAAATTAAATTTCATAATAACTAAATTTATATACATATATATATATATATATATATATATATATTATGATAACTGCTATTGTTATTAATTTTAACTTTTATACTGATTAAGTTTTAAGTGATAAGATAAGAAATAATTATAAAATAATGTTTTTTTCGTGTGAATATGTTTTTTTTTTTTAATGTTTTCTTTCTTACATACGCAGTATTGATAGGGAGTATTGTGATGGTGCTAAAACTCGATTTTGGGGATTTCATGTCACTTGATGAAGAATGGTCGTGCATTATGCCTATAGATTAAAGTTTGAATTGCAAAAAACAATTCAGCCTTTTTTAGGGTCCGTAGGCAAAACCAAGGACCCTTATATTTTCCTGCGTGTGTCTGTCCGTCCGTCCTGTCGCCTGCTCTCACGGCTACACTTTTCGTCCGATCACTTTGAAATTTGGCATGTATGTGTCTTGTACCTGCCCACATATTTTAAAAATATAGCGACTTAAATTTTTTTTTTTTTTTTTTAAATTAGGGTAAAAAAACTTGAGGGTTAAAAATGTTACATTTTTTTTCGACACCGTGAGGGGTATCATATGAAAGGGTACGTCGAGCTGATTACAAAAATATATAATTCTTTGGTTATAACTTTGATAGGGCGAGCGTAGGCAAGTTTGAAGTGGGTGTGAAACGTGTCCCCCCCCCCCCCCCCCCTCTATCTCGCTTATGTGAATATCTATAAGCGTCTATAATTGTGTAAAGATTAGTTTTTTTTTTGTTAAACTTTATACTTCTTTAGTTATTTGAGAAATAGAACCTATTTTTCAAGCAGCCAAACCTCCCCTCAAAACATTTTGATATGTATATCTTCAAGCATTAATAAATAAATATGGTAAATATAAAAATATAATTCAACAATACACCCAAATCTTGGCTTTGTTGACTGTTTTGACTTTCTTGTACCCCATGAAAATCTGTAAGGTTTCTAAATGGTATTCTAAATTTAATTGTGTAATTTATGTTTGTCAATTCAGTATCTGATGCTTTCGTTTCTTGTTTACCACTCTTGTCCAGTTATTAACAATTTTAATACGACGTCCCCACTTAAGTGTACTTTTCTTCTTTCACATAATAGTATACAACATAATGACAAGGATAAAAGCTGCACTTCTCTGCTCCCTGAAGCCTGGCCGTCTCCGGTCCAAGTTTCCCTCCGCCTGTCCGAGGTATGCCTAATGTGTACCGAGCGAAACGTTTTAACATGTACAAATTTTTAATTGATTGTTTTTTCGTCCGTTAGATGGAGCTTATCTCGAGGGGCGGCACAAGAGCATTACTCCAGCAACCAACCTAGAAGAAGCAACAGCGATTCAGGGAGCAGTGAGTGCATCCTTCACAAGATTAGCATATCTCCTGACTTCTCCGCTTTTACTGTTAACAGTCCGAAATTGGTGAGCAATGTTTACAAATTTTAATTGATTATCCTAATCTAAATCCAAAGGGGTCTCTGGTAACCTATCACTATCATCTGTGCTTTGAATTCTGAAGGTTACAGGCTCAATTCCCAAGATGTTCGGTTAGGGTTCACCGAGCATTCCATTCGAATAATTCGATTAATACAGCTGATTGAGCGACACATCCAAATGATAATTGACAGATTAACAGGTCTGAGAGATTTAACACTCTCCTTAGTACTAATACACAAACACACAATAATCTGGGTATAATTTCTATAGAGATGTGAGACATTACAACACATTTCTGAAATACATCCATATATTATGTGTAAAGTGACTAATCTGAATATCTGAAAGGTTTATCACTCTCTTTATCGAACAAAGATAATATATTGTATTGTCTGAAATGTATGATGTTACAATGCACTAATAAATCTCATCTATAAATGTGTAAAGGGACTAATTAATGAGTCTGATAGGTTAAAACCTATCATTTTTTTAAGAGAGATACAATAGTACATTACACGTCTAGAGCGGAAAGTAGCATTTTGCATGCGAGTGAGGAGTTTACACCCGAGCGATAGCGAGGGTAGTAAAACAACACGAGCAAGCAAAATTCAGTTTTCGCACGAGTTGCGTACCGTACTTTATCCACGATTGTTGGATTTTAATAACATATACAGAAAAAAATAATTAATAAACTTCCTGTATGTAAGTTCGTATTTCTCTTTTGATAAAGATGACATTCATTCATTAGTTGTATTTTGTCGAATTAATTATTTCGGGAGGAGTATTATTCTCCTCATTTTCGTCATAATCACTTATTGTTATTCACTAAAAACTCGATATAAACAGTTACTTTAATTAAACAAACAGCAAATTAGTTTTGTTAAAAGTAAACAAACACGCTAATCGGGCGATAAGGTGAAGAATTCTTCTTAATTTCCGCACTGGTGTGGAAATGAAGAAGAATTATGAAACGCGCATGCGCAATGAATACAACTACGGAAAGAATCACTTTCTACGCATTAAACAGAGTTAAATTTTTATATTTCGTATATCAATCGTAGATAAATGTTTGTCGCTACATATAGACATAAAGTGATTGTTCTTGCACTTAAAATAGTATGCGAAACAGCAGATTCCTGCATTTACTTTCCTACACTGATTTTATTTTCCCGTACTCCTGTGTTCCAACTTACAAACATAAATTCATTTAACAGATTATCTTTAATATTTAAAATTACAAATCTCTTTACAAAGGATCTCGCCAAAACCGAATCTAAACCATGCCATCGATATGCCCCCGTATACGTATAGTGAGAGAAGAAAAATGATTGAGGGGGGTTGTAAAGGCTTTTGCTCTTCCTTTCGAGAACCATTGACTCTCGGTCCCCCGTTCAGTGTTTACAAAATAAAAGAAACTTTGTAAATAGCCAGTATAATAATTGTATTTCTGCAAGAGTGACCGGTATATAGAGAAGTTTCCCTGTAATAGTTTTGAAAGGTCATGTTATAATTATCGTTGATATGAATGTTTTTTTCATCAATTATAATTTTTCTCTCTAAAATGCTATTTCCTCTTATCAAATTTGTTTAGGTTATTAATAGAATGAAGTATGTTATCATTACTTGTAGGTTGTTAAGACTAATTCTTCTTTAAAATTGTAGTAACATTTAAATTACTATATCTAAATTAAAATTGGTCAAATTAAAATTTTATGGTTTTTTTCTTCAACATTACTTGTAGTGAGTGAAATTCAAATAACTTTAAGACAAATTTGATTGGTTAGGAATAAAATCACATTAGCTTCAATAACATAGTCATAATTAGTTATAACAATAATTAAAGTGGTTTGATAACTTAAAAGGTTCAATACTCTCCCAAGAGTCTTAGGGAGAGTATTAAACCTTTTAGACACACTACACACTGTTCAGTAATTTTCCACATCTATATATGGGATTGATTATTAGTTTCATCTCTCCGGCAATGCTACCCAGATTTGTGCAAGTGCACTTCAGTACTCTTAAATGTGCAAGTCAGAACTAATGAAAGAGTACTAAAGCTTTCAGACTTGTCCCTTCTTCTTTAATCCTAATTTGACTATAACATCAAATCAGAATTAAAGTGGAAGGGAGATTGAGAGAGAAAAAATACACCATGACAATGGGAATCGAACTCCGTACCTTTGGTTATCTATGCCAAAGCTCAACTCTACCAATTATTATTAAGGAGGAGTTATTATTAATCTTTGTCCGAAACAATACAAAAATCCCATTTTCGGTGCTCTTAAAAAAAATTGCCTATAATATTTAATCTGGGATGTATTCTTAGAAATTTTAGACTATAGGTCGGTTCCAACTTCCAACACCCTCTCTACCCCATTTGTACCATCTTTTACATTGGTCCCGGGAATGGTTCAGGACAGGTGTGCTTACCTTTTACTGTCATTAAATCTTCATCAGGTTGAAACGGGTTTGTTACTCTTATCTTACGTATTAAAAACATTCCAATCAAGCAACCTAACATTAACAGATAGGTAACCTTCCTGTTGATATGTGTCACGCTCAACTGCGCATGTCTCACCAACAGGTACTTGCTTTTGGCTGAGGATCGTTTGGAACAACGAGGTTCCAACGAGGTTCCGTGGAGGTTTAAGCCTCAACTTAAGAAAGGCCAAAGTACAAAGACTAGATTATTCCCTAAGCATGTATAGTAGGGTGGTCACATCACAAAGTATTGGGAGAAACTACAATTTTTAGCTATAAATTGCAAGTTTTTCCTTCATTAAAATGAAAACCATTTGTGTCAGGCACCTGATTCTTTTTTTCATATCTGTTCTTATTGCTTTGAAGTTTTATTTTTACTACTTGATTGCTAAATCATCTGGATTTAGTATTTTTCACGTTAGGCGTTGTTCATATACTCAAAATCACTTTTTTTTGTAAAATGGCAACAAACAGAACTAATTTAATTAATTTTTTATTTTTATTTTTGTTTCTTGCCTTGTAATATTTGCATTAAAAGACTACTTTATATTAAAATAGACCATTTTATAAATATTTTCACGTGTTATTATGAATAGAAAATATAGATAATTCCTTTATTTTCAATTAAGATTTCACTACAAATACTTTTGAAAACACCTCTAACAAAATGATAAATTTGGAAAGTAGATTTAGTTGAGTGTTACAATGTTATTAGGTCTTTGCATAAAAAGTCACTTTTGAGAATATGGACCACGACTTGTCATGGTAAATGCTAAATATCTCTAAATCTATAAGTTTCAGCCAGGGTTCTAAGATGAATGGTTTTCATTTTCATTTTATGGAGGAAAAAGTGTGATGTGTATTTGCTAAAAAATCGCAGTTTTTCGAAAATTCTACCTTAATGAGGCAATGGTTAACGTTATCAGGTTGAGCTGTCACGTTACCAATCACATTTTCTAGCCAATTGGCAACTTTTAGGAGGGTCCCCCGAAAAAAATTCTGAAACATTGATTCTTTTGTGACCACAAATTTTTAAAAAAATTATTTAACATTTTGTTTGTTTTTTTAGGGACGTGAGAGATCCATTTCGTGCCCTCTTGGACCAAGAACAACGTTGACAAGACGCCGAAAGAATACTGATTTCGATTCCATAATCAGGTGTGTAATATAATCTTCTTGTTTTATAAGATTTGTAAATTTTAAATCGTAATAGTCCATTACAATGAAAGTGAGAGTAGCATTTATGATACTTTACATAACTATAAAGCATTATTTTATATGCCTCAACATGGACGCCCGTAAAAGACTTTTTATGCTCACGTGTTGTTCTGTGCTTTATTTACGACCCCTGGTGTAAGTAAAATCACTCTTTTGTAAGTTAAAGATTTAAAAATTAAAATTGTGGAAATACTTTTAAAATAGTACATTACGCGTCGAGTGCGGAAAGTAGCGTTTTGCATGCGAGTGTGGAGTTTGCACCCGAGCGATAGCGAGGGTAGTAAAACCACACGAGCAATGCAAAATGCCGTTTTCGCACAAGTTGCGTACCGTACTTTATCTACGATTGTTAGATTTAAATAATAAATACAGAAAAAAATAAACTTGCTGTATGTAAGTTCGTATCTCTTCTCTTGATAAAGATGGCATTAATCTTGAGTTGTATTTTTTGCCGAATTAATTTTTTCTGGAGGAGTATTATTCTCTACATTTTCGTCAAGACCACTTGATTCATTCATTGTTTTGCACTAAAAACTCGATGTAAACAGTTACTTTAATAAAAGAATAGCAAAATAGTTTTGTTAAATGTAAACAAACTCGCTAATCGTGCGTAAAGCTGAAGAATTCCTCTTCTTTACCGCGCTAGCGTGGTAGTAGCGCAACGGAATATTGTTTATCTACGATTGATACGAAATATAAACATTATATCTCTGTTTAGATGCGTAGAAAGTGATTATTTACGTACTTGTATTCATTGCGCATGCGCGTCTCATAGTTCTGAAGAACTCCTCTTCTTTACCACGCTAGCGCGGTAAAGAAGAGGAATTCTTCAGCTTTACGCACGATTAGCGAGTTTGTTTACATTTAACAAAACTAATTTGCTATTCATTAATTAAAGTAACTGTTTATATCGAGTTTTTAGTGAAAAACAATGAATGAATTAAGTGGCTTTGAAAATGTAGAGAGTAATACTCCTCCAGAAATAATTAATTCGGCAAAAAATACAACTCAAGATTAATGCCATCTTTCAAGAGAAGAGATACGAACTTACATACAGCAAGTTTATTTTTTTCTGTATTTATTATTTAAATCTAACAATCGTAGATAAAGTACAGTACGCAACTCGTGCAAAAACGGCATTTTGCATTGCTCGTGTGGTTTTACTACCCTCGCTGTCGCTCGGGTGCAAACTCCACACTCGCATGCAAAATGCTACTTTCCGCACTCGACGCGTAATGTACTATTATCTACGATTGATACGAAATATAAACATTGTATCTCTGTTTTGATGCGTAGAAAGTGATTCTTTACGTACTTTGTATTCATTGCGCATGCGCGTCTCATATAGTTCTGAAGAATTCCTCTTCTTTACCACCCTAGGGCGGTAAAGAAGAGGAATTCTTCAGCTTTACCCACGATTAGCGAGTTTGTTTACATTTAACAAAACTAATTTGCTGTTCTTTTAGTAACTGTTTATATCGAGTTTATAGTAAAAAAACAATGAGGGAATCAAGTGACTTTGACGAAAATGTGGAGAATAATTTACTCCTCCAGAAATAATTAATTCGGCAAAAAATACAAGTCAAGAATTAATGCCATCTTTATCAAGAGAGAGATACGAACTTACATACAGCAAGTTTATTTTTTTCTGTATTTATTATTTAAATCTAACAATCGTAGATAAAGTACGGTACGCAACTTGTGCGAAAACGGCATTTTGCATTGCTCGTGTGGTTTTACTACCCTCGCTATCGCTCGGGTGCAAACTCCACACTCGCATGCAAAATGCTACTTTCCGCACTCGACGCGTAATGTACTATTTTAATACAGAATAATAATACCATTTCATATGACAATATTTTAATTAATTTGATTTTCAGAGATATATCAGACGATTCGTTATATTTGAGATTCAAAAATGGACATACTACGAGTTCTTCTACTGGAATTGATTCGAACAATAATACGACCCTGTCAAATACAAGCATTAGGTGAGCAAAATGGTTCAAATTTTTTTCCCCCACTTGAATCCCAATGTGGACTTAAATATTTAATCAAAATTAGGTACTGAAAAAAATAAATTATTTAGACAACTTTGGCAAACTCTCTCATGCAAATGGGACATTAAAACGCAGTTATAGAAGTGATTGATTAGTGTGTCTGGTATGTTTCACAGCCTCTCAATCAACACTTTCCTCTTAGATCTAAAATCTAAACACTAACAATAGCCAGGGTTGTATTAACTTGAAAGGTGAAACATTGTAACTCACTAATTGCCACATGTAAAGATCTGAAAAGTGACTCATTAGTGCGTGTGAGAGGTTTAACCCTCTCTATCTAGAACTTTAGTACAAATAATGACATAATCTGGGATGGGGGGCCCCTGGAAGGAGGATGAATTTCAGAGAATAGTTATTTATGTAACTAAGCAGCAAAATGGAATTTTACTGACGAGTGATTAGATTAGCCTTCTAGCCGAAGGCGAGGACAGGCTATGATAATTAACTGCCAAAGCGAAGCCGAGGCAGGTAATTTATCTGTTTGACTGTTTATTCACCGCCTCGGCAGGCAGTGAATAAACGAGGCAGAAGTGTTTCCTTTGCTGCCTGGTTGCATACAATATTTTATCTACGTGCGGCAGAAAAATGAAACAGCTAAAATACCATCTTTATTAATATAACATAGTTAATTACTAGGTTATATTAATAAGATAATAACATATGTATAAACTAAAATTAATGTTCTTAAAGAAATCAAATAAGGAGCTTGGGAACTATAAGTGAATAGCAAACTGAATCTATTACAACAAAATACATAACACACGCTTATAACACACAAAACTTCGGAATGAATAATGCATGCGAAATATAAAATATTTATTTATATTTTTACTAACAAATTACTGAACGTATTAAAGATATCCTTCTATTGCTTAGAAGAAAAGAAGTGACTAGGATAAATCAAGAAAAGTAGCTAGTCTAATCTAGATTGACTTCAATTATCATGAAGCTGCAGTATAGCCAGTGACTCCGTTTTTTTTAAAATTAAAGATCTATTATTTATTGAACTTATTTAACAGAATTAACAAATATAAACAGATTATTTTATTATTAAAACGTTTATTTATTGAATATTATTTATTAAACTATAATATACAATGTTATAAGATAGAGATATAGTATAAACTGTTATTGCCAACGTTATAACAATAAAAAAATGTTTCCTCATTATACCTCCTAGGCAGTAAAATCACATTTCTCTGCCCGAAATCAGTTCAATAATGCTAATTTTGCTGCTGGATGTAGATAAAAATGGTTTATTATTATTTTTCAGTCCTCCAGTATCTCTAATCTCGACCGCACCAAGTCTACTTAAAGACACTTGTAAAACCGAAGATGATATCTGGACCGACATTAGTCTAGAGGTTGTCACGTACGAGGAACACGTTAAATCCAAAAGAACTGAACTCAAGAGGAATGTCGTATCCCAAATACAGGAACAACATGACGTCTTTGAGGGAAACATAGACAATAATAGTTCGGAATCCGATCTCGAGGATGCCCTACGGTCTC
The DNA here is from genome assembly GCA_951217055.1 of Gerris lacustris. NCBI lineage: Eukaryota > Metazoa > Arthropoda > Insecta > Hemiptera > Gerridae > Gerris > Gerris lacustris. Next base: position 44,705,771 of record OX578277.1, on the reverse strand, counting down.
CTCACATTGAAACAGACGCAAGTGAAGAATACTGGAAGTTCACGCAAGATGTTTACAGGTAAATATAATACTCAAACTTACTTTATTATACGTTTTAATCAATCATTATTAACATATGAAAATCATCTTCAACCACTGTTATGGATCAAGAAAGAAAACAATATGTGACCTACAAACAGTGGCGTAGCGAGCTTAACTCGCGCCCGGGGCGCAATACCTTTTTAGCGCCCCCATTCGAAAACCATATAATATTGTATGGGTCAGTTTCAAATAAAATGTACCTTTAGGGAAATCAATTTGGACTCTATATAGAAAATTAAAATAAGCCTTAGACATGATAATATTGATTATTCTGACACATCAGGGACTTAGGATGACATTTTCGTTCAAGAACAGTCAGTTTTAAAATTCATTTACATATATATGAACATATATACATAAAAAATAACATTTTTGTCGTAATGAGTGTTACTATCATAAAAACAGTATTTTTTTAAATTTTATTTCTCTGTTTTTATGAAACGTTACTAAATTGAATATATGACGTCAATATTCTCTTTCATCCCACCAGAAATATTTTTTAGACCTAAAAAATTTGCAATTTAAAAAAAAAAGTAATGAGTGTTACATTTATTATCTTTTAATGTTTCCTCGAAGCTTCAAAAATGTAAAGGATACGTTTTCAGTGCATTGTAATAAAAGTTTTTATTATAAAGAAGATGAAAAAATAATTTTTCTTTTTTAAAAAAATAGTTGGACACGGCTATCCATAAGAATTTGTTATTATTCAAGTAACACTCATTACATTATGGTAACACACATTACACATTTATATATCGGACCTAGAAAAAATTAAATTTTAACACAAACTTTAAACATCAAACTTTTATGTACAATTATTTTTACATGCGGCAAATTTATTTTTTGTAAAAACATTAAACTCAATCATTTTTTTTAAGATTTAAAATATACAGTATTGTAGAAAAAACAGCATTGTAACACTCATTACAGGTAACACTCATTACATTTTTAACTTTAAAAAATCTTTCCTCAGAAACTATGTTTATTAATTAAACCAATTTAATGTGTACTGATTATATTAATTAATAACTACTAAATTATATTAATAACATAAATAAATGTTGATTACACCTAGAAAAAATGATGGTAACACTCATTACAATGAATAAAAATACTCACAATTTTTTTTTAGTGAAATATTAATTGCAGAGAAGAATAAAGTGCTATCAATCCAAAAAGTCGTTGATTACTGACTTAAATAGCTTCTTAACATAAACAAACCCTTATCCCTCCTTCTTTCTTTCATACTCACCCTCTAATTCTGCCAACTCTTATCAGTAACACTCATTACTAAACCCTTGGGACATACATATAAATATATTTGTTTCGTTTTGTACTAAAGTTTTATTTTTTCCTATCCCATTTATATAAACTTGGATATTTTATTGGTTAAAAAAAAATTATAATAAAAAAAAACTTATGAAAAAAATGAATAAAAATCTCATTACATGTTATCAAAACTACTGTGGGACGTAACACTCATTACAATTTTTAATATAAAAATTTTTTGAAGCAAGAAATTTTCACCTTATAAGCCATAAAATGACCCTGATTAACAGAGACATCTGATCAATAAACCTAAAGGTTTTTATATTTTTCATTAATTTGAATTTTTTTAGTTACAATAAAATTGTAAAATCTTGGGACAGAAAAGGTACATTTTATTTGAAAATGACCCGTATATGTAAAATATACTCGCAAATTAATAAATAAATAAAGTAAAATAAATAAAGTCATAGGCTTAAGCTATAGGCTTTAAATTTGAGACAAAAAATGTAGTTGAGAAAATATGACTAGATTTTAAAATGTATATGATCATCTAGATTTAGTTCAAAAGATGCCTATTATTTATTTTACATATTTATAAAAAAATATTTTAAAAACACGGAGTTTTAAAACAATAAAAAAGTAAATATTTATTATCTTTAAGGAGATACATATATTATAATATATTATGATAAAAAAAAAAAATTATGATTATAATACATCAATAAAACTAATTACTATGTATAAATTTTCCTTGCTTTTGATGAAGCAAATTTATCAATAATATCATCAAAGTTGATCATTTCAAATTTTTCTCTTTCCACACTTAAAAATGCTAGGTCACTAAGGCGATCTTGTCCCATCGTTGATCGTAGATATGTCAAAATTATTTTAATTTGCTGAATGAACGTTTGCAGCTAGCAATTGACACTGAGATAGTCAGGAGTATTTGAAGTGCCACTCTCAGGTTTGGAAAAACATCTTCTCCATACGAGATTATAAAAGTAAGAAATTCTAATGGAGTTTTAGGTTCAATTTCTTTTCTAGTTCACTTTCTATTGCGGAGTAACATTTTGCAGTCACATATTTCGATAAAGAGATCTATTCCATTGAAATCTGTATTATAAAATTCACCCCAAATTTTTACAATTTTTTTCCAGGTCGTTATCAACATTATCCTTGTTTAATATTTTTTTTTGTTTTGCGAACCATTTGGCG